>CM022486.1:29534045-29556715 GCA_011952105.1 Coreoperca whiteheadi | reverse complement strand
TTACAATCAAGTAACCCCGAGAGTTTTCCCATCGTGTAAATGGAGCCTAACACATATAGACAGACACACAGGGGGAGAGCGGAAAAACAAAAAACACCAGGATGGGAAAACAACTGGACACACTAGGAAAGGGAGGATTGGCAGAGCCGTACCATGACAAAATTAGCTTCTTTTTAATTTTTTATTCACAATTTAGTACATTTTACACATATACTCCCAAAAAAAACCCACAGCCATACAACACCAAACAAAGACAATAAGAACAGTACAAATAAATGCATCCACAAGACAGTAAAAATAAAATTATTATAATAATTAATACCACTAGCCTACTACTACTAATAATAATAATTATCATCTTGCGCTTCCACAGTCTGAGTTATCCATTATTCAATATGAATTTGTCATTTTATAGTCTTTATATAATTCAGTACTAAAGACCATGTGGATAAAAAAATCTTGCAATCTTGAATGCCGTTTACTTGTAATTTCTTCAATGGCCAACAAGTTCATTATTTGCTCCAGCCACTGACCCAGAGAAGGTCCTGACTGGGGAATCCATGTAGTAAGTATACATTTTTTTGCAAGGTAAGAAAATGCTGTAAACACACATTTTCTTGTACAAGGAAACTTGTTTTCCATATCATTATTCAGCAAATATAACATAGGGCATAGCTCAAAAGTACAATTACACATATCTTGAATTACTTTATGAATCGTCTCCCAGAAGGAGTAAACAACTTTACAATAGCAAAATAAATGCATAAATGTTCATAATTCAGTTCCACATTTTCTACACAAAGGAGAATTTGTATCATCAAACTTGTTGAGATTCACTTTAATGTTCGAAGTCAAAGGTGAGGTAAATTCAGTACGCAGAATTAACAATACTTTTTCACTGAACTTCCTTTTAAACTCTAGTTCCCAGTTTATTCTCAAAGAAGAAAAAGAGTTCTGGGAACTATCAGACAGGATTCTATACAAATAAGATATCTTTCCCTTAACCAAAGTAGTAAAGATAATACATTTTTCCAACTCAGTGGGATAAAGTCTTAATTGCCCCTTTTTATGTAAAGATACAATAATATGACGAACCTGCAAATATAAAAAAAAGTGTTCTGGAAATTTGATGTTTTGCACAGCAGTAAAGAATTTAACAGATTCAGTGATTTTATCAAACAAGTCCGAAAAAGAAATTCAGTTTGAGAGAGAGCTAGAAAGTCAGGATTAAATGCAATAGGAGAGTTTTTGCTTGTATAATCTTCTGTACTCAAATACCTATTACAGTCCTGCCAAGCTTTCAGTGTGGCTGGGGGAAAGCCCTATTCACCAGGGACTGCAATTTATTAATATAAAGTGTTGCTGTAATCTCCAGTGGATAGCATGTTAGTGATTCCAATGCTACCGAAAGAGAACTACTTTCCAGCTTCCAACTTATAATAGTTGAAACTTGACATGCCCAATAGTACCATCAAAAATGTATTTACCAGTCGATCTACATTCCTACTATCACCTATGGTCATGAGCTTTGGGTCATGACCGAAAGGACAAGATCCCGGATACAGGCGGCCGAAATGAGTTTCCCCCGCAGGGTGGCTGGGCGCTCCCTTAGAGACAGGGTGATGAGCTCTGTCACTCTGGAGGAGCTCAGAGTAGAGCCGCTGCTCCTCCACATCGAGAGGAGTCAGCTGAGGTGGCTCGGGCATCTGTTCCGGATGCCTCCTGGACGCCTCACTGGGGAAGTTTTCCAGGCATGTCCAACCGGGAGGAGGCCCCGGGGAAGACCTAGGACATGCTGGAGGGACTATGTCTCTCGGCTGGCCTGGGAATGCCTCGGTATTCCCCCGGAAGAGCTGGAGGTGTTTGGGAAGAGGGAAGTCTCGGTGTCTCTACTCAGACTGCTGCCCCTGTGACCCGTCCCCGGATAAGCGGTAGAAGATGGATGGACATATAAAACCCACACATTCACACACATAAGCTAACAAGAAAGTTCCATCTGCACCACCTCATTGCTGGGTGATATCTTTTGGTGACGGTTGTTTAGTCTAAGAGTTAGGGTCAATGTAACCACGTTTGTTAAGGCTACATATCCTAAAGCAGCTTGTAGAGTGCCCCCTTTCGTCATAGTTCTTACGATAACCAAAAAAAAAAAAAATTAAATCAGGCCCAAAAACACATTTATCACTGAGTATCCAAGGGTACTATAATCAACTATTAGTCTTTTAACACAAACAGTAGCGTTTACCAATTAACTAGTTGTTTAAACACTTACATATACAACTTATGTTTACTCGGTTGTTTTGTCTCTTCAAAGGAAAAATATAAACAAAGAAAGTAACCAAAAATGAAGTTCAAAGGTTTTTAAGTAAATAAATAGACTAACCGAATCAATGTCCATGTCATTATGTTTTCTAATCAGTTCACTGATCAGCATGGATTCTCGCCACCAGCTTTGTATAATCCTTTTTCTTCAAGTTCTTTTATTGCTGCAGCTGGAGTTGGGAAGATTATTGTAGACCCATCATCATTGAAAACATTTAGTTTAGCAGGAGCCAGAATGTGCGTTTTGATATATTGTGCTGTATCTCTTAGATGTACCTTAGATGTAGATTTTGGGTAGTTTTTCCTTAATCGAATCGAGGGTCTAAGGACAGAGGGTGTCGTATGTTACAGATTGTGAAGCCCTTTGAGGCAAATGTGATTTGTGATACTGGGCTATATAAATAAAATTGAATTGAATTGAATTGAATGTACTCTGATGGGCTTGTACAGGAATCTTTGTTGTCTCACCTTGAAGGTAAAGTCGTGATCAAATTAAATCTGTGTCCGTTAGCATTACTTCCTTCTTGGCCCAAACAGCTTGCAAAATGTAAATGGACTGTACTAAAATGCGTCCTTTAGTGCTATTATTAAGGAGGGCGACAATAATTGGCCGAGCAGTCTTTATGTTATTAATAAGTGCGATGGGCACGAATAATGTTCAAGTTCTTTAATTTAAAATTAGCTTCTTGATATTACAACCACAGTAGCTGTACATGATGTTGTCTTTATGAATAGATATTAAACTAGACTGAAGTATTCAACTTTGAATTTAAACATTGAATCAAGTGTTAACATTCAATGTCTAGACATATCTTCTCCTAAATCCACTTTTTACTTTGTCTTTAACCCTGACAGGATGTGGTCTCTTCATTGTGTGGGCGACTCTGTACAGGTGTAACCTGGATGTGATGGTTTGGAATGTGGTATTTCTGATGGTCAACTTCATGCACTTGTTCTTCCTCCTATACAAGCGTAGGCCGGTGAGTTCTACATAAGTATGCTCTCATTCACATTCTGACAATTGTGTTACATTCAGGTGATTTGAGTGTTTCACCAAATTGAAATACTGGCCCCAATTGTTGGGGCAACAGTGTGTTTAATTATTGTTGTGTTGAATCAGTGTTGAATTTTACATTGCTGTCTCGGGCAGAAAGCAGCATATAGTCCCAGGTTACGTATGTAACCATGGTTCCCTGATAGGGAACGAGACTCTGCGACAGCTGACGCTATGGGGAACGCCTTCAGCATGCCGCCTCTGAATCTCTGTATCAACTTAGACCAATCTTCATTCGGTTTAAATTGAACACGTGACACATGCTGCCGGAACTGGAGGTACAAAGGGAGCCGACTTCACTGTTGTCGTCAAGCCTTCTGATCGACTGAAGCAAGCCGCTCACAGGCATGCCAGAAGAATGGCATCGAGACGCAGAGTCTCGTTCCCTATCAGGGAACCATGGTTACATACATAACCTGGTATGTTCCCTTTAAAGGGAACTTCAACGCAGTACCAACTCCGCCATGCTGAAGGGATGCCTGTCAGAGTGTGAAGCCAGCAGGGCACACTTCAGGACAAGAGAGCCACAGATCCCGGATTTTTTAAGCGGTCTAGGCTGTAAAATCTCACAAAAGTGTGAGGTGAGGACCATCCTGCAGCATCGCATATATCGGGGAGGGGGGTTCCCAACAACCAAGCTCTGGTGGATGCCATACTCCGTGTGGAGTGGGCTCTTATCGACAGAGGTGAAGGCAAACCACGCACCTCGTATGCCGAAACGATAGGCTCAACTATTCACCTGCTAATATTGTGTTTGGTAGCTGGGCAGCCCTTACGAGGGGGCCCGAAGCACACCAGAAATTGGTCCGTATTGCGCCTCTGGGATGTCCTCTGGACATAAATCTCCAGGGCTTTGACCAGACAAAGCAGTCGCAGCCTACCTTCCTGTTGTGCCGACTCTGAAGGAGGATGGAACGCCTGCAGGACTACCGGCCGGGCCACCTCAGTGGGTACTTTAGGTACATATCCCAGCCTAGGATGCAGGATGGCTCTAACTGTGCCTGGAACGATCTCCAGGTTAGCAGGAGCCACCGACAGGGCCTGCAGATCTCCCACTCTCTTGAGAGGATTCATGGCCAGCAGGAATGCCATCTTTAAGGCCCGACACCTGTCTGATGCATCGTCCAGTGGCTCGAACGGTGCTGTGGTCAGTCCATCCAGCACCACTATCAGATCCCACGGAGGGAGTCTGACTCAAGCCGGAGGCTTCATCCTCAAGGTGCCACGAAGAAAACTGGTAACAAAGCGGTGGTTCCCAAGCGAGCAGCCATCCACCATACTGTGGAATGCTGAGATTGCAGCCACATACACCTCGAGTGTAGCGGGGGAGAGTCCAGCCGAAACCTGGCTTGGAGAACTCCAGCACTGAAGCCATTGGGCAGTGAACTGGGTCATGGTGGTGCTCTCGGCAGTTTCCCCATGGAGGGGGCTCTAGAGTGTAAGATGGTCTCCACTACCACGGTAGGGAAACCGACAGCTTGGAGGTGGTCCCCCTCAGGAGCCAGATCCACAGCTTCAACCTCCCCGGCTGGGGATGGAATATTTCGCCCTGGCCCTGCGACAGCAGGTCCCTCCTGACGGGAATGTCCCACGGAGGGCTGTCCAGGAGGGCTACCAGGCCCGGAAACCAGATTCTAGCATGTCAGAACGGGGCCACGAGCAGCAGCTGGGCCCCTGTTCGGCGAATCTTCTCTAGAACCCCCCTGCGAGCAGAGCAATTGGGGGAAATGCATACAGCCGTAGCCTTGGCCACGACTGCTCCATGGCATCCAGCCCCAGGGGCACTGGATCCACAAGGGAGAACCAGAGGGGGCAGTAAGCGTTGTCTGGGGACGCGAACAGGTCCACTTGTGCTCTGCCGAATGTCCTCCATACCATCTGCACCGTCTCAGGGTGCACTCTCCATTCCCCTGGCCTTGGCCCCTGCCTTGACAGGATGTACGCATCCACATTGAGGTACCCAGGTACGAAAAGTGCTCTGAGAGGGAGTAACTTCCCCTGGGACCACAAGAGGATCTGGCGCGCCAGTCTGCACAGAGGGCGCAACCTCAGACCGCCTTGTCAATTTATCCAGGAGACCACCACTGTGTTGTCGGAGTGGACAAGCACATGGTGACCCCTGAGGTCTGGAAGAAAGTGCCGAAAGGCCAACAAGACCGCTCGCTTCTCCAGGCAATTTATGTGCCATAGATGCGAGGTCAACCACAGACCTCGGGCTGTGCGGCCTTCCAAGACCCATCCTGTGCTGGAGGTGTCCGTTGAGAGTGTGCGACGGTGATACACCATTCCCAGCACTGGGCCCTGGGTCAGGAACACCCGTACACGTCCCTTAGATCGATCGTGACGAACCAGTCCTCGGACTGAATCAGACTCGCAATCATAGGGATCGTCAGCATTCTGAACCAAAGTCTCTTCAGAGAGGGACAAGCTTCTTGAGGTCGGAACCTGGAGTAGCGGCCTCGGTTACCCGAAATGCTACAGCGGCGGGAAATCCCCGAGGAATGGCATGTACATGCCTGACCGCCCCCCGAACCTGTAGTATGAGAGCTGCGGTACCCCGAAGCGCTGAAACAGCGGGTTTTAATCAGAAAGGAACGTCTACAGGCCTCTGTAGAGGACGCAACCCTCGCCTGACTAGGTCTAAAGGCAGCGGTTGGTTGGAACTCGCCACGCCCCAAAGCACCACCGGTGGTGGGGTTTGGAGGCTGAGCTCCCAAAGACACAATGGAGGAGCAGCCACGTGCTCGATCCCGATAGGGGGTGCCCTCCGAGGCCCGACGCTCGAGTCAGGGCCTCTTCTTTGAAGCCTGTAGGGCAAGAAGCATAGCCCTCAGGTCCGTCTTCTCCCTCTCAGGTCTTCGTCGAGCAGAAGCCCCTCAACTGTTGGGGAGGGACACGCCAGGCCACACTCGCTTTCTGAGCCAGCATGTAGGAGCTGCGAAAAGTCGAAGGCTGAGGTGGTACACCCTCAGCTCCGGCCTGAGACCTCTGGGATAAACGGCTGGAAGGCCGCAGCCTGTTGTCTGTCGCCACCAGCAGAGCCATGGACCGGTCTATTACTTGGGCTGTATCTTTTAATGGCTCTGAGCGATAAATCCATCGCACGGCAAAAGCTCCTTCACATCCTCAGATGTGAGGAGCCCCCCATCGTTGAGGTTGTCAAGCAGATCGGCCTGGTATGCTTGCAAGGCTGCCATGGAGTGCAGACATGCACCGGCCTGACCTGCTGCCTGACCTGTAAGCCTTGCCCACTAAAGAGGAGGTAGTGCAGCATGGCTTAGTAGGCAACGTCAGGGTTTTCAGGGAGGCCTCTGGTGATAAATAAGCCGCAAGCGTCTCCTCAATACCTGGCATTGAACCTTCCTTACGCCCCCTGATCGAAGCACATTGGTGACCAGTCGGGGCTAGAAAGCTGTGCAGAATATGACTTTGACCACCTCAGTGTGGAGGTCCAGGAAGAATGGCAGGTCCCGACGTGGGCGTTGAGGAAACGCTCGTTGAGCTTACTCCGGCGTCGAGTGTCCTACTGTTCCGCTGGCCAGGCGATATTGAGCCTAGCCACTGCTCAGGAAACCACCTCCAGCAGCTCCTTATACTGCGGTGACTGGGCTGACAAGACACCCACTTCACTGCCCTCCACTCCGAGCACATCCAGTTCCTCGGAACTAGAGTCTCCGCGAGCGGGCTCCACTTCCAGGGCGGAAGAGGCCGCGGACTTCCGGATCCCGAAAGTGGGTGAAAGAACCCGCGGATGAATGTAAAGAAAGAGCTGATGCTGTCTCGCCCTCATCCCCAAAGTCCATCTGCGAGCCCCACGAGTGCAGATGCTGGGATGCCTCAGCAGCCGCCGGCCCTTATCGCGTGGGGTGCAGAGCTGGCCGTCTTCCAGCCAGCCGAGATCGGAGCTTCCTAACCGGAAGACGCTCACAATGCACACAGCTAGCCCCCTCAAGGGCTGCTAGCCTATGCTCTCTTCCCAGGGAGCTCACACATCTCGTGTGTATCGCCATCAGGGATATAGCGTGGGCAGGGATAAACGCACTGCCTGAACCACTTTACACTCGCCATTTCTCAGGGAGCCAGAGCGCTTGCTGAAGATCAGAAGACTGATGACAACAGTGAGGCCAGCTCCCTTTGTAACCTCCGGTTCCACAGGGACGTGTGTCACGTGACGCTAACCCAATCAAGATTGGTCTAAGTTGATACAGAGATTCAGAGGCGGTCATGCTGTGGGCATTCCCCATAGCGTCAGCTGACACAGCTTTGAAGTTCCCTTGAAAGGGAAAATAAAACAGAAACTACAGAACCTAAACCCAAAACCCAGACACAAGATACAAGATACAACTCCACAGCACAAAGAACTCAAAACCATACAGAAACTCTACAAGACACCAAAAAAACCCAACTCAACCTACAACGACAACATTTTTCTATGCCCCTCCCCCTGCCAGTCAGCAATCAGCCAGCACTCCAGTCGGTTTGGCTTGAGTTCGTCAGCCTATAACCTGCCTGTTCAGAGTCAACCTTAGCTCTGAACCCGAACCTGAGAATCCACCAGGCCTTGGGAGGTCCATGCCACCAGATTGGTTTCTAACCTGCTAGCTTTCAGCCCACACCTTAGCCTGATCCATTCCGGAAGCCACTGTCTGGGAGGTCCCCAATAGGAAACACGGGTCCCGCCAACATCGTGTCTCAACGTTGCCCAGCTGCTTGTCCTCACTGCTGCCCAGCTCCTCTTCCTCACCGCTGCCCTGCACCACAGAGTCTGCCCAGTGCCTTACAGACCCACCTGTCCAGTTCCCCTGAGCTATCATCAGCCCTGCCTGGTCCCCAGTCTGAAGACCGGCCAACTCCTGTTCCCGGTATCCAATTGACAGCTTGGCCTTCCTGTTCCTGAGCTGCAACAATCTGCTGTTCCTGCTGAGCTTCTCCAACTGCCTAGTATGGGGCGGCTAGAGTCACCAGTAGTGTTTCAACCGTTTCCTGGTTCTGGGTCAGTACGGTCACCAGCTCTTGAGCTGATCCAGTCACTTGACTTTCCCAAGCTACAGCAAAGTCCAGTTCCTGTTCAGCATCAGTCTCTCGGTTTGCTGGCATCACTGGCTCTACCAGCTTGTCTGCCAGACTTTCTATTGCCAGCCTTCAATCCTGCTCTCCTGTTGCTGGCCTCTGTCCTGCAACCAAGTCAAGTTGAGCTTTATTGTCATTCCGCTACATGTGGTGACATACAGCGGAATGAAATGTAGTGCCTCGTAGGACCACGGTGCTACATAAATACAGACACAGACAGTATAAACCTATACACAACTAATCTACTGGGAGAGTCTTAACTATAAAGATACTTATACCTATACATAAAAAAAATATACAAATATTATACAACATTAACATTGTACATTGTAAAAATTGTAAGGCAAGCAGCTGGATGGCGAACAGTGCAATATGATTTTTCAGTGCATGAGCATGTAAACAAACATTTTTGTATGATTATAGAAAGTGTCTAGTGCATATGGAGAGAGTGTGTTACTACAGGTGGTTTGTATGGTTACAGTACACATACCAAACAGTGATGCAGCTCGTCAGTAGGCTCTCAATGGTTCCCCTATAGAATGTGGTATGGATTGGTCTAGGGTGGCTTGCTCTTTTCAGCCGGCGGAGAAAGTGTAGGCATGGTTGTGACTTCTCGGAGAGTGACGTGATGTTGGTGGTCCAGATGAGATCCTGTGTAATGTGCACCCTCAGGAACTTAGTCCTACTGACTCTCTCCACAGTCAAGCTGTCGATGGTCAGTGGGGGGTGATCAACAGAGTTTCTCCTGAAGTCCATCACAACCTCTTTTGTCTTTCCCACATTGAGGGACAGGTTGTTATTGCCACACCATACCGCCAGCTGAGCTACTTCCTTTCTGTAGTGTGTTTCCTACCCTGTCGCTGGCTTTCAGTCCTGCAACCCTGTCACCAGCCCCCAGTTCTGCACTCCAGTCGCCGGCCTCCAGTCCTGCTGTCCTGTCACCAGCCTCCAGTGCTGTTGTCCTGTCGCCAGTCTCCTGCTCAGATCTCCAGTCATTAGACCCCAGTCTTGATCTCCAGCAACGCTGCCGGCCTTTTGAAGTTTGCCAATGGCCTCTTGATGTTTTTGGACTTCTTTGTTAAAGGACTGACTTACCCTGTAAGCTTGTGAACTTTATTAAACTGTTTGTCTGCACCTGCTCTGCCTACTTAGTCTGCATTTTGGGTCCGTTTCCCTAGTACCCTTCTGCTTTACATCAGAAGCCTAACACAAATGTAGCAATGCATTCATTACAGACATTACAGTCACAATTGTGAATTGTTCTTCTTACACAAGCTTAAATTCGAAAAAAAATGTTCTAAGTGGTATTTACATTCCATCTATTGTTTACTTCTGCCTTTCCAAAACTGGAAACTGGCTAAGCCTGGCCTAGCATACTGCAGAAAAAGTTGATTGAATAGTAGGTGGTTCTGAATGCAGTCAGAGACTGTCCTGTTAGCGCTGTTTCTCAAATGTAACAGTTTAAAAACGGTATATCTCTAACCCAAACCGTCAAGGAGTAATGATACTCTAAAGACAACATGATATTTGGGAGGGTACACTAAGAGTGATGTTTTAAAACTAAAACAATCTCTGTCCAGAGTTTCAGCACTGTTACAGATATAATCTGTCCATCTCTGTCCATACTAACACGCCTGAAAACGCATATGGTATCAGTAAATTGACTGTACTTATAGCACCTTTCTAGTCTTCCGACTACTCAAAGTGCTTTCACACTACATATCACATTCACCCCATTCTCATATGGAATGTCATTTCATTCAATATTACATCAATAAATAAATACATAAGTATGCCTATGAAATAAATAAATGAGTCAATATGGTTCAATAATTTTATTTCATTGGACTTTTCCATTTCTTATTTTCAAATGAAGGGGGCGTGGTTATCTCACAGAGCTGCAGACTGGACACAGGCTTGGGGAAGACGAAGGTTAGTTTACTGTTTGGCAAGACAGGGATACACACAGTAGCTAAGTACCAGGTGGTTTTCTTGCTGGGTTTGGCTCCTGGCTCCCTGCTCTGCCTCAACACTCAGTGATTTATGGAGTTTCCTAATGTACAGATAGCTTTACTTGTTGCTAAAAAGTAACCGCTGAATGCCATTAACTTTGTTAGCAGTGACGCTAGCTGTCCTATTAACCTAACGTTAGCTGTCTGGGAGTTCGGAGCACCGGGGCGGGGGTTGTGTTTACACCTCTAGCACAGGAGCTGTGGACCGCCAGAAGGAGGAGGTTTTCAGTCCCAGGCAGTGGGGACAACATATCTGAGCTCAGCATCATGACTAACTGAGATAACTTAACATTAGCTAGCAGCAGCAACCATAAGCACCAATTAGCAGTTATCGGTACTCTAGCAACAAGTAACATTAAATCTATCTGTACATCAGGAAACTCCATAAATCACCAAGTCTTGAGGCAGAGCAGGGTGCCAGGAGCCAAACCCAGCAAGAAAACCACGTGGTACTTAGCTACTGTGTGATTCCCTGTCTTGTCAAACAGCAAACTGGCCTCCCTCTTCCCCAAGCCTGTGTCTGGTCTGCAGCTCTGTGAGATAACCACGCCCCCTTCATTTTAATATAAGAAATGGAAATGTATCATTATGAAATAGTCCCATGAAATAAATAAATGTGTTATTCTGATAGAAACAAATGTGGTATTATGAAATAAAAGTCAAACGAAATAAAAAGCTATTTATTTATTGAACCATACTGACTCATTTATTTATTTCACAGGCATATTTATTTATTTAATATTAAATGAAATGGCATTCCATATTCACACACATTCTGATGGCAGGAGCTAACTTCCCATTAGTACAAAGTAATCTAATCACACTCACACACCAAAGGAACAGCCTTGGGAGCAATTTGGGGTTAAGTATCTTAACAATAATGAGGCAAAAAAACCTGACTGCTCTTCACAAAATCCTCCCAGATAATGTTAATATTAAGACATTGTCAACAGTATTTGTTTTTAGTCTTTATTTTCCATCATTGTATTTTCTAATTCCTTTTAGTTTTTCTAAATATAGACAATACAACATCCATTCCGTCAATGTATGGAACTCACATACTCCACAATATAGCACATACTCCAAGTTCACATTTGCCAATGATGCTTATAGCCTACATAATGTCAAATATTAATACATTAAAAAAAATCCTTTACTGACAACAATATCCATGAAACAGTGCTTGTAGTCACATGCCTGTACATTCAATACATTCAAAGAATGTATTGGTTTCCATACGTAAGGGGCCCCCAGTGAGCTGATAGAATCAGACAAGGCCTTTTCATGATGAGACAGGAGACCTTTCCACCTCAGTCACTGCTCCTTTATCAATTCACCCATTTTTTTTAATGTGTTTTCATAAGTTTGCTTTTCATGATAGATTTTCATGAAAAAGAATAATTAAGGCTGTGACTCTACTCTGTCAGATTAAGATTGACAGGGAGCTGCGGTCGGTCTACAAGCGGATGTTTGAGCCCCTCCATGTACAGGAGGCTCTGTTTCAGAGGCTCACAGGACAGTTCTGCACCATCCAGACACTGAAGAAAGGCCAGGCCTACGCTGCCGAGGACAAGACCTCTGTGGATGAACGCCTCAGCATTCTCCTCAAAGGAAAGTATGTGCTGTTTGTTTTACACTGGGTGCAGCTGTGTCTTCATAATTCTGTATCATGGATGTGTCTCAGTGACTGATCATTGTTCAATGAAATGGACGTTTTCATGAAAATGAAGTGTGCATGAAAGATTAACTTTTTAGTTATCGATTATTCGTTTAATCGATTATCAATCAAAAATGACAAACATTCAGTTGTTCTCCAATGCGAGGTTTACTTATTCACTACATAATTGTTTTTGTCTGTTTTATATAATTTTAAATTGAATATCTGTACGGGTTTTGGATTGCTTGAATGAAACAAACAATCTGAAGACCTCACCTTGGCCTTCAGGAAATATGCGATGGCTATTTCTGAACTATTTTCTGAAATTGAATAGACTAAGTTGGAGTCCTATTGTTGTATTTTATGGTCCAAAGGAAGTTTTTTGTGTTCCATGGTCTAAATGCTACTTCACAACCTTCACCACTCTACTCTTGGAAGTTAAACGGGCACCACATTTTGTAGGTTCAATCGATTTATAATTCACTATTAGAATTATCAAAGATAATCATAAATAATAACTTTAATTAATTAAGTTCCTCGGGCACCACTCTCCTTAAAGAAGAGAAATATAATATACTAACCCCACCGATCTTCCACTGAGGAAGCAGAGGTTGAGGGCTCAGTTGTGGACTTGTCGAACCCCCCCAACCTGAAGTCACCAAGGTAGGCAAGGGTGGATGAGATCCGCTCTGAGTACCTCAAGTCTCTGGATGTTGTGGGTCTGTCTTGGCTGACACGCCTCTGCAACATCACGTGGCAGCTGGGGACAGTGCCTCTGGACTGGCAGACCGGGACGGTGGTCCCTCTGTTTAAAAAGGGGGACCGGAGGGTGTGTTCCAACTACAGGGGGATCACACTCCTTAGCCTCCCCAGAAAGGTCTATGCCAGGGTACTGGAGAGGAGAATTCAGCCGATAGTCGAAGCTCGGATTCAGGAGGATATCCAAAATTGCCGCTTGGATCCAAAATATGTACTATGTACCATCACAGGATTAAATGACTACAGGCCCGTTGCCCTGATGTCTGTAAATCCTTAGAAAGACTGGTGTTGACCCACCGGAAGGACATCACAGGATCCCTGCTTGCCTACCAGGCAAACAGGTCAGTGGATGATGCAGTCATCATGGTACTGCACTACATCCTGCAACACCTCGACAGTCCAGGGACACAAGGAAGGATCCTGTTTGTCGACATCAGCTCCGGCATTCAACACCATCATCCCAGACATCCTACATAAAATACTGATCCAGCTCTCTGTTCTAGCCCCCACCTGTCAGTAGATCACAAACTACCTGACAGGCTGGGGAACATCACATCCAGCACCTGGACAATCAGCACTGGCGCTCCCCAGGGGTGTGCGCTCTCCCCACTGCTTTTCCCTCTACACCAACGATTGCACCTCACGTGACCCATCTGTCAACTCCTGAAGTTTGCTGACGACACAGTCATCTGCATTATCCAGGACGGTGACGAGCCTGCATACAGACAGGAGGTTTAACAGCTGGCCCTCTCATGCGCCCAGAACAACGTGAAACTGAACACGCTCAAAACTGTGGAGATGACAGTGGACTTCAGGAGAAGCCCCAAAACACTGCCCCCCATCACCATACTGAACAACACTGTCTACTCTGGAAGCCTTCAGGTTTCTGAGATCCAAAATCTCCCCGGACCTTGAGTGGGTGTCCAACATCAAAGCTGTCTTCAGCGCCAGCTTTAAGAAGTTCGAACAGCCTCAGGAGCTGCTGATCCAGTTCAACTCTGCAATAGTCTGTTCTCTGCACATCCATCACTGTCTGGTTTGGATCGGCCACCAAACAGGACAGGAGCAGACTACAGCGGACAGTCAGGACTGCAGAAAAGATCATTAATCCCGACCTGCCCTCCATTCAGGACTTCAGGACACGTCCAGAGTCATGAAACAGGCAGGAAACATCACTGCAGAACCTCCCCACACTCCACACAACCTCTTCCAACTTCCCCCCTCTGGTAGGCATTACAGATCACTGTACACGAAACGACAAGAACAGTTTCTACCCTAAGGCCATCACTCTGATGAACAGTTAACACCAGCCACACAGTTTCAGGAACAATCCCCGTACAATAACCCTGTGGCCCAAACATCCACTCTACCTGTAAATTTATCTCATGGTTTCAGTAAATATTAACACTTTTAAATCTATGCATGCTGTATGTATATACTGTCATCTCCAACTACCTCATGTATATAAAGCAAACTGTTACATTAATCATATTTATTTCAGTACCATTTGCACTCTGTACCATTGCACCAATTGTTGTACTGCTTTCTAATGTTACTGTTACTTTAAAACCTTTTTAGCCATACTTACGTCTACTGCTGTATATGTCAGCCAGCGGTCCGTCTGTTGTAGACGGGCCAAGCTGGAAAGAATTGTGGCTCCGGGACAAGTCCTTGCTGTACAGTATTCCGATTATTATTGGTTTTGCTGTGTGTCTGCTGTTTAGCAGGCCATGGGGGGGAGTTCACATCTACAGTCGGTGTGAAGTTTGTAGGATTGTGGGAAACAGAATTCTATGGCTTTCCTTTGTTTACAGAAGAAAAGAGAATGTGGTCCTATAATAAAAAAATAATTTAAGTCCTACAAAGAAACAAATTCATCTCTGGAATGCCAGTGGTCCCAAGATAACAAATATTAAAATAAACTCTCTGAGTTTGTCCCAATGATGCACTCAAATCCCCAAATGATCTCCCATCTCACTTGATCTTTTGAAACTCAACTGAAGTGAACAACTCAAGTTCACAGTGGAGTTTTAAAAGTTCAGCGTTGAGGAGCTATAACAAAATTAGGCAGTGCACCTTTAAGATAATCCTTTTATAATATTGAATATAAGCACAAAATAATGGCTACTGATTTCATCTAAAATATATCGGCGTTGACATCAGCCTTCAAACATTCATGTATGTTTGTATATAATATACCCTAATGGCTAATAGCATTGAAAAATCCATCATTTCAGTAACTCTTTTGAATCATTTCGAGAGTGAATTTGTGATTTCTTTAATAATTTTGAAAGTGAATTCCGAACTCTTGGAGTAAATTTGAGATTGAATTTGGAACCTTTTAAATAGTTTTTGGAGACCATTAGATGAATTTAAGGCTTAAAATCACATAAAAGACAATGCATTTTTGTTTTTAAGATTAATCAGAATTTTGACTTTGACATTTCTGTGTGACAGGATAAAGGTATCATACCGAGGCCATTTCCTCCACAACATCTATACCAATTCATTCATTGACTCTCCAGAATTCAGGTCAACTGAGATGCACAGAGGAGAGAAGTTCCAGGTAATAAGAAAAACAGATAAGTAAAAGAAAAGAACAAAACCCTTTTGTGCCATAATTTATTATTGCATCAAGGATTGAAAATCTCTAAGGTTACATAAATTTCAAAATTAACCAATAAAGACTTACCTGTCGTGTCATCTTCACTTAGTCTTAATGACAGCAGTGGTGAAATAAATAATGGTCTGTTTCATGGATAAATTATACAATCCTAATTTATTGAAAAACATGGTGTTGTGTTTGATTGACAGGTGACCATCATGGCAGAGGAGAACTGTAAGTTCCTGTGTTGGTCTCGAGAGAGGCTCACCTACTTTCTGGAGTCAGATACTTTTCTCAATGAGGTGTTCAGGTACCTCATTGGCAAAGACATCACCAACAAACTGTACTCTCTGAATGACCCCACACTCAGTGACAAGGTAGGTCCAGCTCTCCTATCAGATTATAATGAAAAAGTTTTAGTTGCACAAGCAGTGAAAGTATTAACACATCTACATCATTATACTATATAACAGCTACAACAACACTGATGGTGTTGATGATGATAATGATGTTGGTGGTGGATGTTTCTCAGGCGGTGAAGAAGATGGACCGTCAGCCCAGCCTGTGCTCCCAACTGTCTATGATGCAGATGAGGAATAGCATGGCGAGCACCAGCGACACTGATGATGTCCTTAACCAGATCCTACGCGGAGGATCTGCTGGATCATCGCTCCGTAGGTCACATTATTACCTAACAAAAGGTTGTAATGTGTTTCCAGGTTACTGTTATTATGAGTGCCTTACAGCAGGGGTCCAGTTTACATTTACATTTAGCAGACGCTTTTATCCAAAGCGACTTACATATGAGAACATTAACATACCGAAGGCACAGCTTCGGGAGCATTTTGGGGTTCAGTATCTTGCTCAAGGATACTTCGACACATGGCTGGGGGATCGAACCGCTGACCATCTGATTGGCAGGCAACTGTTCTGCCACCAAGCCACAGCCTAGTTTATGGAAGAGAGGATTCCATTGGTTGATTTCCCTAATCTAAACCTCAAAATTATCAGATATGTTACTAGTAATACAAGTCAATGTATTTTTAAGTGTGTAGGATTTAGTGGCACCTAGGGCTGAAATTGCAGTTTGCAACCATTTGAATACCACTTAGATCACCCTCCCCTTCCAAGCATGTAGGAGAAACTAAGGTGGCTGCCAATCTCGTGAAAACTCTCTCTAGATCCAGTTTTTGGTTTGTCCATTCCGGACACTGTAGAAACATGGTGATGCAACATGGCAACCTCTATGGAAGGGGACCCGCTCCCTATATAAAAACGGCTTACTCTAAGATAATGAAAACACAATTCTTATTTTCAGGTGATTATATGAAAACAATAGCTCCTCTTAAATGTTACACACTGGACCTTTAAAGGTATTAGATATTATGTGTAGAATTTAAAAGTGATTATAGCATCATTCACATTTTTCTGATGGTATATCATTAATGTGGTATTACCTACCTCAAAGGTTCAGTTTATTCATAGGTATGATAGTAGGGTTTCATACTGGCATATGAACAAAAAGTTGGTATATTCCTAAAAACTATTTGTGCTTTATTTCCAAAGCCTGTCAGAACAGCAGTGCTGATTTGGTATCAGAAAGCAATGAGTCTTTTTAACCATCGCTAGTATTTTTTTGAAAGAAATTAACCATTCTAGCTTAACATTGTGATCACTAATTGCCATGTAGCTGTATAACTCCTTTCTTATCTTTGCATATTTCACCCCCACAACACTGAATAAATTCAACACCCTTCCTAACCCAATCGTATGAATATACGCATTCATAAGTTATAACACATAAAAGGTGTAAAATATTTGAAATTGCTTCTGATTGGTAGGTATGTAATGTCAACCTGTGTTTGCTAACACTAAAATGTAAACCTTAGTGGTAGTCCTAGGTTCTCAATCCTCAGCCCTGTCAAAGATAAAATCCTATATTAATGTAAGACATTGATGTAACCCACTTAAACCCACCCAAATTAAAAGGTTGCCGACTTTTAGACTAGACCAGCTTGCCAAAATGATCCCCACAATATAAAGTAGTCAGCAGTGCCAAAGTACACCAACATGTCCATACATATTAAAATGTTTCCTGATTATATTTTCCATTCACTCTATAACAAATCATTACTTCTTTAAACCGGTTCTAGAAGATTTAACCTTTAAAGCTCTATATATATTCTGCAAGAGCATCACTTTAAACTTGATATGGGTGACAACAGGGAGCCAGTGTAACCTAATGAAGAGAGGAGTTACGTGCGCTCTCTGCGGTTTATTGAAAACCACTCCGCCGCGTTCTGGATCATCTGCAGAGGTTTTGTTGTGCAAGCAGGGAGTCCAGCCAGTAGCACATTGCAATAGTCCAGTTTGGACAAGACAAGAGCCTGGACTAGGAATTGTGTAGACTGCTAAGATAGGAAAGGTCTGATTTTCCTAATGTTGTTGAGGATGAATCTATAGGACTGGGTGGTGCTGGCGACATGAAGTTTAGCTGATCATCAATTACCACCCCCAGATTTCTGGCTGTGCTGGACGGTGTAACGGTTGATGAGGCTAGTTGAATGGAGAGGTTGTGGTGAATCTTTGGGTTGGCCAAGATCACAAGCAGTTCCATTTTAGCGTTCAGCTGCAGATGATGGTTTTTTTGTCCAAAGTGAGATGCCACTGAGGCATGCCGAGATGCGAGCAGAGACACCCATAGCACTGAGAGGACAGGAGGATGTGGTGATTAACTGTGTCAAAGGCAGCAGACAGATCCACTAAGATTAGTACAGACTTGGATGTTGCCTTTGCCAGTCTCAGGGCTTCGACAACTGAGAGCAGTGCAATCTCCGTGGAATGTCTGCTCTTGAAACCAGACTGGTTGCGGTCTAGGATGGTGTTCTGTGTGAGAAAGGAGGAGAGCTGGTTGAACCCAACTCGCTCCAGAGCTTTGGCAATGAAGGGAAGGAGGGAAACCGGTCTGTAGTTTTCTAATAGTGTAGGATGAGAGTGACTTTCTTCAGTAGTGGTGTGATGCGAACTTCCTTGAAAGCTGTGGGGAATGACCCAATGGAGAGAGATGAGTTGATGATGTGGGTCAGAGCAGGGACAACAGACCGACGGATGGCCTGAAGGAGATGGGTGGGGATGGGATCCAGCGGGCAGGTGGTAGGGTGGTTAGAATAAATGACCTTGGAAATTCAATTCAATTCAATTCAATTTTATTTATATAGCCCAGTATCACAAATCACATTTGCCTCAAAGGGCTTCACAATCTGTAACATACGACACCCTCTGTCCTTAGACCCTCGATTCGATTAAGAAAAAACTACCCAAAAAAACCCTTTTAACAGGGGAAAAAATGATAGAAACCTCAGGAAGAGCAACAGAGGAGGGATCCCTCTCCCAGGACGGACAGACATGCAATAGATGTCGTAAGTACAGAATAGATTTATAGCATCAAAAATATAACATATACAGCCATGATGGCAAAATTGTTGTATATATATATATTATTATGTTAGAAATGTTTAGGTGGTAAAACATAAGGGAAGATGATGGGTCCAGACGGACAACCGAGCAGCTCCAGGTGGAGCCCAACGAGCAGGACCTGAGCCACTCGTCCCCTGCACCATAGACACAGCAGCACTGCTCCAGCAGGTCGCCATAGTCACCGATCCAGATACATGTCTGGACACTGAAATAACTGCTGAAAGTGACAGTAAGAAAGAAGAGACGGACGACAAAGCACAAAACTCCGGGAGAGGGAAGAGGTCAAGTTAGTGACATGCATTTATGGGTTGAGAATGCATACGGATGGAGAGGAGGACAGAGGTGAAGAGAGAGAGGTGCATCATGGGAAGTCCCCCGACAGTCTAGGCCTATAGCAGCATAACTAAGGGATGGTTCAGGACTCTCCTGAGCCAGCCCTAACTATAAGCTTTATCAAAGAGAAAAGTCTTTAGCCTATTCTTAAATGTGGAGATGGTGTCTGCCTCCCGAACCCGAACTGGGATCTGATTCCACAGAAGAGGAGCTTGATAGCTAAAGGCTCTGGCTCCCATTCTACTTTTGGAGACTCTAGGAACCACAAGAAACCCTGCATTCTGAGAGCGCAGTGTTCTAGTGGGGTAATAAGACACTATGAGCTCTGTAAGATACGACGGTGCCTGACCATAAAGAGCTTTATAGGTGAGGAGAAGGATTTTAAATTCTATTCTGGATTTCACAGGGAGCCAGTGCAGAGAAGCTAATATTGGAGAAATATGATCTCTTTTCCTAGTTCCTGTCAGTACACGTGCTGCAGCGTTCTGAATCAACTGGAGAATCTTAAGGGACTTTTTCGGGCTGCGTGATAATATGGAATTGCAGTAATCCAGCCTTGAAGTAACAAATGCATGGATTAATTTTTCTGCATCATTTCGAGACAGGAAGTGCCTGATTTTTGCAATGTTACGTAGGTGAAAAAAGGCAGTCCGGGAGGTTTGCTTCATGTGGGAGTTGAAGGATAGATCCTGATCAAAGATAACTCCTAGGTTCCTCACAGAGGTGCTGGAGGCCAGGGCAGTGCCCTCTAGAGCAATTATATCTGCCGACAGTGAGTCTTGGAGGCGTTCGGGGCCAAGTACAATAACTTCAGTTTTGTCCGAGTTTAACATCAGAAAATTTCTGGTCATCCAGGTTTTTATGTCCTTAAGGCATGATTGAAGTTTAACTAACTGATCAGTTTCATCCGGCTTAATCGATAAGTATAACTGGGTATCATCTGCGTAACAATGAAACTTTATGGAGTGCTTTCTAATAATATTGCCCAAAGGAAGCATATATAAAGTAAATAGAAGTGGTCCAAGCACAGAACCTTGCGGAACTCCGTGACTAACTTTGGTGTGCTCAGATGATTCATCGTTAACATAAACAAACTGAGATCGGTCTGATAGATAGGATTTAAACCAGCTTAACACGGTTAAATCTCTGCTTCAGATACAGGAGAGAAAGAGGGGAGCAGACACGTATCAGGGATGTGTGTGAGTTCAACAGGCGGTGGCACAGAGAACTGACTGCTGATGGCAGTTGTTTTCTTTACAAAGAAAGACGCAAAATCATCAGCTGTTAGATCCGATGAAGGTGGGGGAGCAGGCGGAGAAAAGAGAGCAGAGAAGGGTTTGAAGAGAGTGCACAAGTCAGGTAAGTTATTGATCTTAGAGTGGCAGTAGTCCGTTTTTGCAGAGGTGACATCAGCTGAGAAAGTAGAGAGGAGAGAGGTCAGCGGAATCTTTTGAATTGCACCATTTTCTCTTAGCTGACCAGAGGCTGCTCGCGTAGAACATCAGATAACCAGGGGGCAGACGAGGATGAATGGGCTGGTCTAGATGTAAGAGGGCTGAAGTTGTCCAAGCAGGATGTAAGTGTCAGTGGCGCTGTTGGTATTCAAGAGAGAGCGCTCCTCAGAGGGAGGGAGCGCTGAAGAGACAGCAGAGGAAAAGCGGGAGGGAGCAAGCATACGCAGATTGCGTCAGAAAGTGACCAGTGGTAGAACACTTGCAGTTTCTGAAGAAGTTAGGTCAAGGTCGAGAGTGACGAAGAAATGATCAGACGTGCAGTAGAGTGACCTGAGTGTGATGAGTGGAGCAGTACTCTGTGTAGATAAGATCGAATTGATTATAATAGTTATAACAGTGTAATAATAGTTATACTGATCCATTGGTTAGCTGGTTTATTTGATAAATATTGACCTTTTAAAGAGTAGCGTAATACCAGTCTGAACAGCAGTATTTCTCTGTACTGTTTGGTTGAAAGTTTCAAGCTGTTTCACCTCTGACCACAGACAGCATTATTGAGGGTGTGGTCAGAATTGTGCTTTTGTGCACCTGTAACCACACCCAAAAGTGATATCACAGGTTCCTGGTGTACACCTGCAGCAATGAAGAAGTTAATCCACTGGAAGTCAGGAAAAACAAGATTTTTCAGGGGATGTTAAGTTACTCTTAAAAGTCTAAATCTATGCTTAGTGGTTCTAAAATACTTGAATGTGGGGTGTGATGAACATTCAAGTGCTGAGATCAGACTAAACAGTATTTTGATTTTTGAGATGGTCACTGTGTCAGATAAGCCGATCATAAAATCTTGCTGTGACTCATTCATTTCCTGTGCGAGATCAATAATCAGTGTTGATTGTAATATGGAAATAGTTATTCTAAGTCTAACTCTGATCTTTTCCTAAACCTAACAAAGTAGTTTTTATGCCTAAACCTAATCAAACTGCGACCGTCACCTGAAATGTTTCTCAGCAAGCTTTAATTTGAAAGTCTAACCGGATGTTTCATATTGTTAACTTGATCGTGGAATGATTGACTGTATGATTACACACTTTGGTGGGATACCGAGTTGCAGCAGCAGACTGGCGACAAGTGATCCCTCCCTCCTCCCCTACCGCAACAACGACTCTCTCCATCCTGGTAGGGGTATCAGGCTATTCAGGAGGCAGAACTCTCGCAAAACAGCTGGGCCAGACTCTCTCCCTCCACCCTGAAGCACTGTGCCAATCTGTCCCACAGACATCTTTAATACCTTACAGGAGAAATTCCATGTGCCAGCCTGCTTCAAATCCTCCATCATCATCCCCATCTCCCAAAAAAACAAGGACCAGAGGACCTACCGACTACAGATCCATTGCCCTGACCTTTTTGGTAATGAAATCTTTTGAACGTCCCACCTCGACCAATACAGACCTACTCCTGGAACTCAGTTTGCCTGCAGAGTCAACAGATCTGTAAGGGATGCAATAAAAATGGCTCTTCATCCTCCAGCACCTGGACTCCTCAGGAACCTATGCCAATGATTTCAGCTCCACCTTCAACACTAACATCCCAGCTCTTCTTCAGGATAAGCTCTCCCAGCTGAGTGTGCCTGAATCCACCAAGCTCCTGAAGTTCGCGGATGACACCACCATCATTGGGTTCATCTCTGGTGGAGTCCGCCAACAGGTGGGAGATAGACCTGGTGACCTGGTGCCGTCAGAACAATGTGGAGCTCAACCATGTTATGACAGTGGAGATGGTTGTGGATTTCAGAAAGACCCCATCACCCTGTATGACTCCCCAGTCGACACTGTGGAGGCCTTCGAGTTCCTGGGCGCTGTCTTCACCCAGGACCTCACCAAGAAGCCCACCAGAGGATGTACTTCCTGTGACAGTTCAATATACCAAA
>CM022486.1:29504512-29533408 GCA_011952105.1 Coreoperca whiteheadi | reverse complement strand
AATGATCAATTTAATGATTTATTTATTGATTGACTTATTAATTAATTTGGTTTATTTAATTTCCCTTGAATGAAGGTGGTGCCCGTAGGGAATGTAATGATTTAATTTCAAAGTAGTACTGTCGCTACACTAAAAGCACCTGTAGTGGAGTGTTGGTCTTCAAAAAGCTTTTAATCAAGAAGAGCAGCTTTATTTATATTCTGCAGAAGAGCTCTTAGAGTTGCCATGCAGCACTTGTTAGTGGTAATGAAAACACATTCACAGGGCTTCTTCTGGTTTCACAGTATCTGTTAAACCACTTAAGGGGCCTGGGGATGAATGGACACACATGTGACAATAGCCTCTTGTAGTGTGTAGTGTTTGCTATCTGGATGCCCTAGCGTTACGTTAGCCGCTGCCAGAACACAGCGCCACCACTTAGCCACAATCGGCCCATTTCAGCTGGATTGTGGGCTTTGTGATATGTGACTACTTCTGTTGGTTGAGCCAGGATGATGCATTTTTTAATCCCTGAGTGCATATGAGCAAAAAGAAATAACAACTATATTTATAAATTAAAAACACCTAATTGATTCAGTTGTATTTTTTTTTTCTAGAAAAATCCCCTGGCACTAAGACTTCCTCAAAGATGAAGCCCATAGAAGAAGGCATGGAGGATGATGTTTTCGAAGAATCTGCTCCCTCCAAGTATATACCCAGCACTTCCACCAAGGAAATGTAGCCAGCAGGGGAAGCAACACAAGATCAAATGCATATTATGTAGGTCTGTTTAGCAATCTAACAACTAGAGCCTAATATAGTAGAAGACATCTTTTCTCTCCCGTTGTTTTGTGCTTTATTGCCCCTCTCTTCTTTCTTACTGTCTGGATCTGGATCTGTGATTGCAGCCACCTGCTGGGGCAGTGCTGTTGTGTCTATGGGGGGTGGGGGTGGGGGTGGGGTGGCTCCAGTCCTGCTTGGTGGGCTCCATCCTCTTCCCTTATGTTTTACATTCTACACTTTTAATCATAATTATATGTTACAATTTCATAATTTTCAACATAATTGTATGTACTATCACTTCTGGATACCTCTACACTTGTGTTTTACGACCTACATTTTGCCATTATAGTTGTATTAAACTTTGATCTTCTGTTGTGAATCTATTCTGTACATATGACATCTATTGCATGTCTGTCCGTCCTGGGAGAGGGAACCCTTCTCTGTTGCTCTTCCTGAGGTTTCTATCATTTTTTTCCCTGTTAAAAGGGTTTTTTGGGTAGTTTTCCTTAGTTAAAGCGAGGGTCTAAGGACAGAGGGTGTCGTATGTTGTATGGATTGTAAAGCCCTTGGAGGCAAAATTGTGATCTGTGATATTGGGCTAGATAAATAAAATAAAATTGAATGATACACAGGAAAGGCCAATATTATACCCACTCTACTTAGGGCTTTTCTAGTCTTCCAACTACTCAAAATGCTTTCACACTACATATCACATTCACACACTGATGGCAGGAGCTAACTGCCCATCAGTAGAGAGGAACTAACCATTCACACACACAGCCCTTGGGAGCAATTTGGGCTTTAGTATCTGGAGGCTGGCCAGGTTTAAACTGCCGACCTTCAGATTGGTGGATGACCCGCTCTGCCACAAAGCCACAGCCGCCACATATATATTTGGATATCTCTATTGGCTGAGTAAGAACAAATGTCAGTAGAGAAATGTCAAAGATATGTTTGCAGTGATTTAGACACAGAAACAGTGTCAATCAGATTTTTTAAAAACTGCATTCATTTGGCCATTTGCACCATAATAGGCTGTAAAATACTCTGACATATCACCTTACAAAGTTGTTATGGTGAGCAAACAATTGCTCATCCAACCAACATAAAGCAACATTATCATCATGAAGTGGTGTCTGTGTTCACCAGATTAGTCTAATATTCACTCTCCTTTTAGCTCTGGTTTGGTCTCCACCAACTCCTGAGTTTAATATCTGTCTCTTTAGATGCTAAATGCTCCATTATGTTCACTAGCTAGTCTCTAACTGTGCCTGTCTGCTGTTTGGTGCTGAGCACGTAGAGTACAGGGGGCCTTTAGAGCTTTTTCATGAAACCAGCTGCCTGGTGGAAACAAGGCTAATGAGACTGGTGAGACTGAACCATAACAGTAACGGTCGGGGGCAGAAAACCAAAACAATGAGCTAAAAGACACTAGAAAGCTCTGTAGAGTTGAGGGGATCTGCAGGGTTGGGCTCAATCCCTGTGGGTTCATCACCATAACATCGTTCACATTAAATTTAGTTTGATCTATTGTTAATATAAAAATGTTGATTAGTGCAGCTTTAAATTCTCAAATATACATATCAGAATCAGAATTGTATTGTTGCTCTAACACCTATCTGGATAGACACCTCTCAAAACAGAATGATATACATTCTTTAATATGTTTCTGGAAAACATAAATTGTCAATTTCTCTTTGTGTGATACAAAAAAAATTCAATTTTATTATATTTTTGATTATATATAGACACAAACATTTCCTGTTTTAGCCACAAACTCACAAGTTTCATACCTTTCATGACAAAATCTTTTTTAGTATGGATTTTCTTTGGAGAAATAATTGTATTTAAAAATGTAATCTTTTAAAATGTTTGATACAGAAACCAGTGCACTTTGTGTGTCTAATAAACATTTTGAGGGAAATGTCTTGTTCTAATACTGTTTGCTGTTTGATGTACTGTATGTTTAAGCTTTGGATTCAGTTATTGTGATTTCACGGTTGTACCCCATTAAATGCATGTGATCATTCATCTTACTTTGTTTGCTTTTCCAGATTAGTATAACCTTTGATTTGGAAATGAATTGTCAAAGTCAGGGTAAGGGTGTGATGTTCTAGTATTTGCAGGATTGGCATGCCTCTCTTTGCCCATAATGTTACCATCCATGCTTGGTTCATTATAGTAAAGTCAGTTACAGTTTTTTACAATTTCTAAGTAACATTTCTCTATACTAGTTCCACACAGTTCTCTGTACTAATATGCAGGATGCCAGTAACATATTACTTAGTAATGCGTTACTATAATCCGACCACTTTTTTCAGTAACGAGTAATCTAACGTGTTACTATTTCAAAACCAGTAATCAGATTAAAGTTATTTATCCAAGTCACTGTGCGTTAATATTTTTTTCATTTTCCTTAAAAAAAATACTTTTTTGCTTTCTTCTCGCATCTCGGGGAGTAAATTCACGTTTTCAGCATGAGGACAGTTCACGTCACATGTAAAAATACATATCACACAGAGACACTTCCAATAAAGTGAGTGTTGGCAAAACCAGCTGTCATTTTTATGTTGAGGTGGCGGGTGTTGTCGGCAGAGGCTGAATGTAACTAATAAAGTAACTTGTAATCTAACTTAGTTACTTTTAGAATCAAGTAATCTGTAAAGTAACTAAGTTACTTTTCAAAGGAGTAATCAGTAATCAGTAATTAGATTACTTTTTCAAAGTAACTGTGGCAACACTGCTAATATGTAGCACAGCCCGGCATTTCATCTCACATTCGAAATGCACTAATGCAACCAAACTACTTCATACACATCTCAGGATCAACTCTTGTACCTGAACATTGAGAACATTTGTCTGCCAATAGTAACAATTTGTTACTTATTATGTACTGACCATAAAAATCACTAAAAACAGGTACCATATCAAGTAGTGTCACTATTATCTTTGTAAAAGTCTTTGAAGTAGCATGAACCATGATTCTAGTAATTCCAAGTGCACAAACTGAAACTCCAGTAGCCCCCCCACCCCCCCATTCCAGTAATGGGGGGGGTCAGGGGGTTCCCTTGGGGGAAGGGAAGCAGTGAGGATGAGACGTGGGATCCAAAAGTCAGAGTTTCAGAGAGAGTGGGACAAGAGCTTTCTCTTCTTTTAAAATTTTCTGAAAAAGAGGCAGGTTGTTTGTGTTCAAGGCGTGAGTTCCAGGACTATTGTCATCCATTCTGCCTCTGTTGATCCTGTCTAGCAATAGAATAAAAGTAAAACAGTTAAGGCTAGGAGTTAAACTGATTCATATATTTGCCACAGATGGTACAAAATAATAAATGTCTGCAGTAGCCTACTGTAAATATGAATTCATGACTCAAGACTGTGATTCTTATGACAAATTAATTTTGGAAAACATATCAATAATATCAGATTAACAGAGTATATTATCTTTGTGTCCACAGTAGCCTAAGTCTTTTTAATTATCTGTCTCTATAACTATCTGAAATAGTACTGGTCCCAATCCTGTACTGGAACCTGAGGGACTTGAATGTTTCACTCACATGAGAAATAATTACAAAATATATAGAAACATATATTTAAAATTAACAATGGTAAGCAAGAAATTAAACTCTAGTAACTATCTGAACCCAGTCTTATCATGCATCCATTTGTATGGAAGGGGCACATGGAAATAGTTTCTATAGTTTCTCTCTGTCTTTCTCTCTCAACCCAACTGGCAGCCGCAGATGGTCTCCTACCCTGAGTCTGTTTCTGGTTGAGGTTTCTGCCTCTTGAAAGGATTTTTTTCCTTGCCACTGTCACCATGTGCTTGTTCATGGAGGGAATTGTTGGGTCTCTGTAAATAATGTTATAAAGAGTACAGTCTGAAGCGTACAGGGGACATAATCCAAATGATAATGTAAACTTTAAAATGTAATTCCATTATAGTATTATGGATAATAGATTAATAGCAGACATAGCATAATAGCACCACAGTTATATTCCACCACTGTGTATAACAGTATCTAGGCTTAGTTTCAGAAACTTCCACAAATAGCTGCTGCGGTTCCTCATCAGTGGGCCTGCCTGTCCGGATCTAGCAGAACGGTTTGGCATTCACCGCACAACAGCCAGCAGGATTATTGTAACCGGATGCACTTCCTATACAACTTGCTTGGAAGCCAACATCTGTGGATCCCATGTGAAGCTGTCAGAGGTCGCCTACCACCAGAGTTTTCAGCTTTCAGCTGCTTCACTGCACTGAAATATTCTACCAGACTCCATCCTCTCTCCTGTTGCAGAGTAAGGTGTTTCCACATACAAATCTCATGCTACATTCAAAGCCATGATAGGCATGGCACCCCAATACATATCTGTCTGGCCTGTATGCAGGATCTGAGAGTGAATGTGAGATCTTATATTATATAATAGTCCACAGACCACAGAGTTTTTCAAATTTATTTAATTGGCGCTTTGACCACCACAAGCCAAGTGCCATATAGTTCCATTATATTAAAAAAAGACAGACATCACTACGGCCGATATATCTGAAAAGTCGTTAACTCACACCAAAACAATCTAGATGGATAAAAAGATCTATAGGTAAGAGGAAAAATATGTATTTTTGATTTTGGGGTGAACTGTCCCTTTAAACATCTAGAGCAGTAAGATGTAACATACACATTAATGCGGCAGTAATAATAATCAAGAAACATCCTTTATAATAGTAAAACACTGACAGGGATCATTTTAGTGCACAACGACTATAGTAGTATATAGTGTATATGAATCAGTATAGTGCTTGTTCAAAGAATAAAGTAGTGCACATCAATCTATGGGAAACGAAATGCCAAAAAGTGGTAGAGAACCATCTTCAAACTACCAAGTAGAAAAAAAATAAAATAAAATGTCCCCTCTCCCCAATGATTGCAGCCACCACTCTGTAGATGCGTTGTATGAGAATATCCTCCTCTGGAAAAGCAACCAAATCACACCACTCCATCCCTGTAAGTAGGAAATGGCCTTGCACTTGCCAGTAGTAGCTGTAAATCTGCTTTAATGAGATGGTAGAGATGTTCATGTACACCTGTCGACTTTGAGGACATCTGAATCTGGCAGCTCCCCCTGCATTGCCTTGTAACGTGTTCACGATTAGGACTTTAAAAACAATTTTACAATTAAAACAACAATCGCAAAGTTATATAGCGACCTACATAGGAGAATAGATATTACCTTACACCGTCAGCAACTGTAAACTGCTTCAGATTATTGGAAATAATAATAATAATTACACAAAAGAATGATCAAATTAATTTAAATGATCGTTGATGCAACATACTAGATCAGCTCTTGGCATTAAGGAAAAGGAAACTTGTGGTTTGATTATGGACACATACTTATTATGGTTTTTGGCTAAGTACAAGGGGTATAGCAGGCATGTTTAGCGCGGAATAGTGTGCAGTCTGGAACATTGCCACTGAAATGTCCACTGGTGGTGAAGAGTCCTCAAAGACAATCTACACATTAAAACAAAATGGCTGTCATTTCACATTTAGGACAATACTTTAATAAAACACAGAACATGACAAAACTAAGAGCAGGCTAATCAGTAGTAAGTAGGTAAGTAGTAGATTTGGGAATAGGCTAAACCATGTCAGATTATTAATTGCATCACAGACACAGAATAAACAATCTTTTTCTGCTCTCTGTTTGGAATACTGTAATCTTAGGACATCCAAATGGATATGCTTGTGTAGCCTCTGTGGTCTGTCATTGACCAGTTTTGTTGACTTGGTGACTTGCGGGTCACGTCAGACAGACGTCTCATTGTCTCAGGATTGTGGGACAAAAGGGAATGCAGCACTTAAATCACAGTTCAGTTAAAACCACCCACATGAAAGAATTAATCTGTTCTACCTTACTTTATCACCGCCGATTAAATTGTGGTATCAATTTAATCGCTTTCAAATAGTATTAGAGAAACAGTGAATGTCGAACAAGTGAAAGCTAAACAGCATAACATAGGTGCAGGGCACAAAATCAGCAATTACCTACCACTGGCCAATGAACCATAAAGATATTTGGACCATGCATGAATTATACTAAACATACAGTAAAGAACTGCAACCATGACAACAAAGTTTCTGGGGTTTCAATGAAAGCAAGGTTTAGGTCATTTATTTGTCATTTTACAACAGGGTTGCACAATGAATATAAAGATGTAGCCCCTCGATGCTACATTCATGTCAGTAAATGGTACACACACACATAGCAAGGGGGGGTGCACGGTTAGCGCTCCTTCCTCCCAATAAGGAGAACGTGGGTTCGAATCCCGGACCAGACCATGACCTCCCTGGGTGGAGTCTGCATGTCCTCCCCGTGTTACCGTAGGTTTTCTCCGGGTTCTCCGGTTTCCTCCCACCGTCCAAAGACATGCATTAGGTTAATTGGTGACTATAAATTGTCCCTAGTGGATGATTGTGAATGGTTGTCTGTCTAAGTATCAGCCCTGCGACGAGTTGGCCACTGTCCAGGGTGTACCCCGCCTAAGGCCCGAAGCCACTGGGATAGGCTCTAGTCGCCCGCGACCCCGGACGGGAGCAAGCGGTAGAAAATGACTGACTGACTGACACATAGCAAGGTACCAGTCGATGTTAGCTACTGTTACTATGCAACCTGTTGCACAACATCAGCTAGCTAGGCTTATTTGAATCCTGAATCACAGGTTACCTACCCTAGCCACATAGAAACTCACATGAACATGAACCTGATTGCGGCTTTGAGCCGATGAACATTTCTTATTTTTCCTTCCCTACTCTGAGGTCGTGAGGCTTTTCACTCTCTCATTGACCTGTGACCTACTGTGACCTGTAACAGACAGCCCTGACATTCACAAATACGTGCCTATGACTTTGACACTAATGTCAAGTCTACATTTCACTACCTATACTACAATTAACCCTCGTGAAACGCCCATCATTTACACACACTAGTCCCAAAGAGTCCATCAAACCTCCACTATCAAACCATTCCGATTAGTCCTTTCCCCTCCCCCAAAGAGTACTATGTGCATTAAAATCACCACACCAAATGACTATCTAGTCCTTTCATTGCCTCCAATGCTTCCAATTCCAATTTTTGACATGGATTATATAAATTCAGACATCCCTTGAATATTTAAATATCTTGCTGCACTAGGGCTGCAGCTATCGATTATTTTAGTAATCGAGTATTCTACCATTTTTTTCTATCAATTAATCGATCAATCGGATAAGTACTTTTTCTTTATTAAAGAACAATACTAAATATACAAGAGAAAATAATACAGGTATCTTTAAAACAGATTTTTTTATTGCTGAGAACAAGAACAAGAGTAGAGATCAGCTCTAACGTCACCGAATCAGCTGTTAAAAACAATCCATCCATCGCACATGATTCTGATCTACGCACCGATCGACACATTACAATTATTGAAATTCTCAGTGTTAAGCGCGATGCTATCATAACATTAGCTACACCGAAGTAGGTTGCTTTTAAAAAAGCTTTCGGCGAAATTACATTTGTGAAATAACCTAACCATACAGCACACGGAGTAACCGCTGGAATGTGAGCAAGAGAGAGAGATGTTTGCATTTAAGTCAGATAAAGTACATCGCACATATAGATCTACATTTTGAGCTAATCATTCATCGTAGTAACACAGCTTGTTTCATCAAGGTAGGAGCTATAAATTTGATTATAGCGTGAGATTTAAATTACACAGATCAATGAAAGCACGCAGCTCTGAAAGCACGAGTGCTGCACATCACGCAGTTATAGCCTGTTCTGCTATTTGTTGCGCTTAGCTTTTATTAACATTTGAATTGTGTATTTCGGAGATATCAAGTATATATAAAGTCCCATTAAAACTTTCACATACACATCACAAGATGATGATGCTTGCTGGTTGCTCGTATCTCTTCAGCTGACACACAAACTTAAATGTTCAGCGTCGCATCCTGAAGCTCAACACATATTTGTCCTCATTTAAAAATAGCGAGCAAGACTAAATGACATGACTTGTGATGATGCCGCTCTCTTTCTCTCGCTGATTTATCTGTCATCCGCCTACTTCCTCATTTCCCACCCACCATAGACCACACGATTACCCCTTTTCCACCAGAATGAACCGGGTGCTAGTTCAGAGCCAGTGCTAGTGCCAGTTCGGAGTTGGTTCGAATGACGAGCCTTCTAAGAACCGGCTTGTCTTTCCACTGGCTACAGCGCCAGCACAGAGCCAGGTCTTATGTGAATGTATATTTCACATCTTTCCAGTAACGCTAGCAGCAGCGCCAAACACAAACACCATCAACAATTGCAGACGTTGCGTTGCTATTGATGTTCGCCATAGTTTGTACAGACGGAGATTACATGCGAGAGTAAAGGTATGTACATAACATTTATTTTTAACAATAACATGTCAACTTTAGCCTCAGCATGTTGCTACCCTCTTAGCATCAACTTTGCTGATAAACTATCACATTGCCGTTAAATAAAAATGTATTAAGCGTTGGTGTAAGAAGCAGAAGTTAAAACTGTTCACCTTGTTGGTCACGGTAACTGGCCCCAGCCGCTGCAGTAAGCGGTATCTCACTCACTTTATCCAGCAACACCTAACAACACAAACTAGACACCCTTTCTTGTTTGCAGACGTTATATGTCAATAACTTTCCCACTTCTTATGTTTGCCTTAAAATCCTCCAACTTTTCCTCAACTGGGATACCATATATAACTACTCTCATAAAGGGCCCATCACCTGTCTTTCTCCACCACTTTAGCTAACTTCATTGCCTTTTCCCTCTGCTTCGCATCTTTATTAACAGCTGATTAACAGCCAGCCATCACAATGTTGCCAATTTTCTCCTTAAAACCACAAGTCAATGCCACAGGACTGACATCATTTCCTTCATATCTTCATTCCCACCCTCACCATAACTACTTCCTGCCATCCTTAATCCAGTCACAGATCAGTTTATGCACCGCCACACGTCCAAGAAAAGCTCGACTAACAAAACCTCAGTCGCCCGAAAGACCTCTGTTGCATTCAAGCCACCGGAGCGTTCTCGAAATGCATAATCTTTTTCTTGTGGTTTTCTGGTGGGTGGAAAGGCATAATCCCACGCTTGCTCGTGGAAGCGGAAATGGAAACACGTCATCACAAGCAACTCGCCTATAACGTTGTTAGTATGTGAGCAGGGCAGTGTGGCAGGAAAAAAAGAGTGTAGGCTACTGTAAATCAGTGTGTCTGTCACAGAAACGGTTCGCCTTCTGCCAGCGCCCATGGACGACGCCCAGGAACGACACACTCGCATTAGGAAGAAATAAACCCGACGGGCGAGGCTTTGTTCCCTCGGTTCACCCCGGTGGACTGTTTACGTATGATGGAACGGGCGATGGAGCAGCTCAACGTACAACTCATCCGGCTGACCCGCTCCCTCCGCCGGGCCAGGACCGTGGAACTCCCGGAAGGTAACGATACAGGATGTTAAAGGCTTTAGCTAAACCAGCGCGAGCTCGCAGCGTAAACAATAGATTCACATGCTAATTTAGTCATAGTGAGGGCCTCTGTCACTTTCAGCCACACTGATATTCTATAGCCTGTAGTCGTGTGTGTTAAAATACACCTTTGTATTCAATTTGTGTCTGTCAGCTTTGACAGTCTAGCATACAGGAGAAGTTTTGTTTTTGTTCAGTGTTGTTTTGTAATTTAGTCTGACCTGACTAGACAGCAGCAATTGAGGCTAACGTTTTTAAATACATTTAAAAAAAAAAAAATTCTACTGGGATTCTCAAAACTGGACTGTTTACGAGAAGGCACACAATGGAACATGTCTTTTAGGTGTAACGTTATAGTTTATAGTCTGCAATATGACTGGGACATGTCTATTAAAGGTGCATATTATGACCAGGAACTGTAGATATTTGGCCTGTAGGAACAAATGTGCCACTGAAATGGATAAAAGAAATATAAACATATGGTAACCCATGCTAGTTTGGGAATTATTATATTATAGCATCTTACATAGGACTATGGTTATTAACATGCAGTTAACAGCAGAAGCAAATAGAACTCAGAGCACCTCTTTGGCCCCCCACTTCTTGTTATTGCGTTACAAAAGCATAATTCAAACCACACATCTGTATCTCAGTTTCGTCACTATGTTGTTTCTAGCAATTCAATTCAATTTTATTTATATAGCCCAACATCACAAATCACAATTTGCCTCAAAGGGCATTACAATCTGTGCAACATATAACACCCTCTATCCTTAGACCCTCTATTTGAATAATGAAAAACTACCCGAATAAATCCCTTTTAACAGGGGGAAAATAATTGAAAAAACCTCAGGAAGAGCAACAGAAGAGGGATCGCTCTCCCAGGACGGACAGACATACAATAGATGCCGTGTCTACAGAATAGATTCACAACAGAAGATCATAGTATATACAATTCTAATGACAAAATGTAGATTGTAAAACATAAGGGAAGAGGATGACAGCTGAGCTGCTCCATTTGATCCCTACCGAGTAGGATCCGACCCACACCACCTCCCTTCCACCATAGGCACAGCAGCACTGTTCCAGCAGGTGGCCCGCAATCACAGATCCAGACTCAGCATGTCCGGAGGCAGAAATACCTGCTGAAACAACAAACAATAAACATCAATCAATTACACATACCAATTCCAAAACTTATCGGGCCTTGTTACCCCAAATTTCTGAGACCGTAGGAGCACATCCAGCTTACACATACAGTAGCACTCACTGTAGAAAATGACACTGATCACCCCTATAAGTCAGCAAGGTCACAGATACAGAACTTTAAAATGGAAGAGGTATATGTAGGGCCATGAATATACATATGTGTCCACATGTGTATTGTGTGTATAGGCCTTTTTCACAGCACATGTTTTATTTTGTTATAGTAGGAAAAGCACAGGTGTTAGTGATAACAATAACGATGGCTCTGTCCTTTTCAAGTGGTCCAGTAAGTGATCACAGTGTGACAATGCGCCAGTATGAACAATATCAGGACCCTGAAACTTAAGTAGCTACATGGCATTGAGCCATATTCAGTTTGTTACTTTCACCTGTGCCTTTCCTACTGTCACATGTCAAAATGTCTTTATTGAAACAGGCCTATGTATCTGTGTGTATTCCATGTGAGAAATGTACATGTGCAGGCACAAAATAAATAAATATGGTAAACTAAAAATACAGTTGTTCCTCAATATTCACTTTAGAACACAGCATGACTCAATTACTACAGGCTTTATTGGAACTGCGGTCCAGTGGCAAAATTAAGATACATTTACGTTTAACCATCACTTTAAAAAAACAAATCATTTTTGGCAGCTTACCAGAACTGCAGTATAAAAAGCCACAGTCCTGCTTCACTTCCAGAAAAAACAAAACACTGAGACATGCTAGGGATTCCTAGTCACTATTCTAGGCTAGCCTTAAAGGGTATCTACTGCTGGACTATCTACTCATATTTCAAGGGTTAATTTTTAACAAAGATATTACATCTTAAAATATCCCTATACTACATATCCCAGGAGTCTTTAGTGTAAACCAATTGTCATAACCTACAGTAAATGTCCTGAATTAAATGAAAATAACTAAAATAGTTACGTTTAAACTAGGTGCGCCACAGATTCAACACCGGCCGCCACACATTGCCTGTGGTGTATTTTTTTGTTTTGTTTTTAACGCTATTTAAATCACGCAGCGTATTTGTTCAGCTGCATTTCCTTTCCCTGCTCTCCCTCCGTCTCTGTCACTCACGCGTCTCACGCACACACACACACACGCACACAGCGCCTCCCCTCCGTGCACACCGCGTCTGTCTCGCGTGTCATGAAAAAACGAGATCATTCCTGGAAGCGTGGCCTAGCCTAGAGCTGTAATCAGGCCTTAAAAGTTATGCCCGACAGAATTCGGCCTGAGCCCCGACAATTACATTTTGACTGACAGCTTTTTAAAAGCCCGCACCCATTTACAGCCTGACATTATTGAAATGTGCGCAGCTTCCTTCTTCTTTGATTTTACCTGTGGGCTACAAGCCAACTTTAAAGGTGTATGCCACCACCTACTGTATCGGAGTGTGTAACATCATGACTTTTTAACACCTGTCGGGTCCCGTCGAGTTCGGGCAAAGATCTTCAGCTCTAGCCCCCCCCCCCCATCAGCCCCCACACATTGACGTTGGATATGTAGGAAACACTCACAGGTCTTGATGGATATGAATAAATTACACTGGGGATGCAACTACTGACTATTGTCATTATTGATTAATCGTCTGATTATTTTCACAACTTATTGTTTGTTCTAGAAAATGCCAGAACATATTGGAAAAATGCCAAGAACAATTTACTAAAGATCTGATGTCTTCAGATGTTTGACCAACAGTCTAAAACACAAAGATAATCAATTTACAATGACTTAGAACAAAGAAAAGCTGCAAAGCTAACATTTGAGAAGCTGGAACCATAGAATGTTTGGTGTTTTTGCTCGAAAAATGACACAAATTATTAATAGATTTTAAAAGCAGTTGTCAATCATTTTCTTTCAGTTAAATTACTTAGAGTTTCAGTTCTTAAACACAGTAAAATGTTCAGCGTGAAAATTGGAAGTAAGACAAAAAACCTAACTGAAAATCCACTTACTAGCTTTTTCTAAGGGTTCTAGACATTCTCCATGACAGCTGAGTAGACCCACTGTGCCTGTGAAATGCGGTTGAATGCCCTGGAAAAAGCTAGTAAGTGGACCTTGAGTTAAGATTTTAAGAAGTGAAGAGGTTGATTGAGGGTTGAAGGGGATTAATTCAATTCAGTTTTATTTATTAGTGCCAATTCATAACAGAAGTTATCTCATTGTACAATTCCTATCGAGCAGATCTAGACCATACTCTTTATAATATTGTTTACAGAGACCCAACAATTCCCACCACGAGCAAGCACTTGGCGACAGTGGTAAGGAAAAACTTCCTTTTAAGAGGCAGAACCAGACTCTGTGTGGGTGGCCATTTGCTGCTGCCGTTTGGGGAGAGGGAGAGAGATCGAGAGATTATGTTACTGTTTTTTTGTATTTGTTTTACATTAGCACAATGCAAATTTGATATAGAATTTTAAAATAATAATGTAATGGCAGTGGTAATATTAACATTACTAAAATTGTAATAATAATGATAGGAATAATAATAGTAATAAGACTAATAATAATAATAATAATTTTATTAGCGGTTATCGAGCAGGAACATAAGGTGCCTTGCAATCATAGATCCAGACTCTAGAGCTCCGGAGGCAGAAATACCTGCCGAAAGCAACAGAACGAGAAAGGAGAGAGACGAGCACAAAACTACAAGAGAGAGATTTCGAGTTAGTAACATGCATTACTAGGTCATAAAAGGTCAAATTTGTCGTTTTATCTAATGTTTTATTCCTTTTCTGTTTCTCCCTCCACAGACAGTGAGACTGCAGTGTACACACTTATGCCAATGGTCATGGCTGACCAACACAGGTAATCAAACCAGACTGTACAACATTAGCAGTGTATTCATTTTGGCACACTGTGATCTCACCGCTTAAGGTAGAATGGGGATTTTGTGTTTTTGTCTGCAGAAGAAATGGTTTATTTGTTCCTTACTGTCTCCAGGTCAGTGTCAGAGTTGCTGCTCAACTCCAAGTTTGATGTGAACTACGCCTTTGGACGGGTGAAGAGAAGTCTGCTGCACATTGCTGCCAAGTAAGATATTGTTCACCCTGTTCTTTCTCTCCCCTATTAAACTGATTGGAAAACTTAGCACTCTGTGCGTAAGTGCCACACTCTGTAATTGGATATTGGACTTCTTCACAAACAGACCCTAGACAATTCGGATTGAGGGTCACACTTCCTGCATTCTAGTGCTCAACACTGGAGCCCCCCAGGGCTGTGTGCTCAGCCCCCTCCTTTACACGCTTTACACGCATGACTGCATCCCCCAACATGGAGACAACTCTGTTGTGAAGTTTGCAGACGACACCACCATCATTGGCCGGATTGCAAACAACGATGGGACTTCATATTGGGAGGAAATCAACAATCATCGAGAGTGGTGCACAGAGAACAACTTACTGCTCAAAATCAGCAAAACCAAGGAGCTCATTGTTGATTTTAGGAAAAAGGAGGCAAAAACACACACCCCTGTCTACATCAGTGGAGCAGGTGAATAGTTTTATGTTCCTGGGAATCAGCATCTTAAAGAACCTGACATTGTCCTCTCACGTCTCCACCCTGGTCAAGAAAGCTTAGTAACGGCTGTGTTTCTTAAGGAAACTTAAGAAGGCAAAATTCCCATGCCAAGTTCTCGTTAACTTTTACAGAAGTGAGGTGAGGTGTCTGTGCAGAGCCCAAAAGATACTAAGGACAGTTCCCACCCCAGCCACAGCCTGTTCACCCTGCTGCCTTCTGGAAAGTGATACACAAGTATCCGCTGTCGTACTACCAGAGCAGCTTCTTCCCTTATGCAGTCAGTCAGTCATTTTCTACCGCTTGTTCCCGTTGGGAGTCGCGGGTGACTGGAGCCTATCCCAGTGGCTTTGGGCCTTAGGCGGGGTACACCCTGGACAGTGGCCAACTTGTCACAGTCCCTTAGGCTGTGAGACTGCTGAATTCCTCCCCAGGACTCCACTGTGTAAAATAGTTTTATTTCCCAGACTTTTATATTTACCAATATACTGTATATCATTTTTTGTTTGTTTTTTTTGAGTTGCAAAAAAGACAACTGCAACTAAATCTCATTTTACACCCATATGTTGTAAAATGATAAAAAAATCAACCTTGAACCATGAACCTTAAGAGTAAGCACACCCTTGAATTCTGCCAGGATCCTCCCTCGTGTCCAGCATATTTAAAAACAATTGCAACAAAGATGTGGCGAATGGAATAGCTAGGATGCAAATGTCTATTTGAGGTGTAGCCTTTTACCTAAGTAGTGTGTGACGATACAGGAACAACCGATTTTAGTGTATTGCAGATATTATTATTGGTGTATGCATTGGCTGATAAGTAACAAGAAATTGCAGTAAAAAAAATCTCAAACTAGGTTTGAGGTCATTTTGTCTATTTTAGATAGTCTGTCCACCAGAGACAATGTTTTGAAATTCCCAAATATCTTTATCAGTATCAACCTCAAAAATCAGTTGGGCCGATATGGGGGGTGCAGAGGGTGGGGGCCTTATTTGTGCTACATCTTGCCACAATACCTCTTCTTTGAAAGGTGAATTCAGCGTTGAGTAGGATTGAAGAATATTGGAAATGTCAGTAGAGGGCCAAAAATCTAGTTTGATTATCTATCCTCCAGATGACATCGAAGGGAAAATTCTTATGTTATTCAGTACATGAATAGCATTTAATAGCAAAGGAAAACATGTTTGTTTCACACAAATATTTTAACACTTTGAAATCCATAAATGTGTTCTTTTGTTACATCAAGGTTACACACACACACACACACACACACACACACTTAATTATTCATATTGCCCAGACTTATATCCCAAGATCATCACTCAAGCTCATATAAATTATTGAAGGGTCAGTTCCTCCAATAGTGTAAAATATAGGATTCATAATTGGGGTCTTTTTTTGGGTAGTCCCTTTAGTAGATCCAATTAAACTGTCTCCAGTGATGTATGTAGATGATCAGGGACACTGTTTCTGGAAAAAGATGTCGCTGTTGAATTCTTTAAATGTCATTTTTCAGTGCTAGATACCACTACAGCGAAGTTAGAAAGTAAAAATGTGGTACACCTTCTGGTGTTTATGAAATGGTTAGATACTGTTTGAAAGCCATGCAAAATGAAAATGCTGTTTCTTTGTTTTTGACAACACTGATCTGTCACATATTGAGCAAAGGTGATTTTGTATGCATGCAGGACATTTGCCTTATCTCCTGCTCTGACACTAAGCTGTTCTCTCTGTACAGCTGTGGGTCAGTAGAGTGTCTGGTTCTGCTGCTGAAGAGAGGAGCCAACCCAAACTACCAGGACATCTCAGGCTGTACCCCCCTGCACCTCGCTGCTAGGAATGGGTATGAGCCTCATGCTACATTTAATCTCTGTTTACATGTGTGTTCAGTGAGTTCACGTTTCGACATCCCAAGATGTCCAAAAGTGTCAAAATGAACCCTAAACGTCTCCTTTGTTGCTTCGCTTAAGTGGCCTGTAGGTTAATAAACTACATAATAAAGTAAATCAAAGCTGACAGCTCTGAACTGTGATGCGTTTTGGTGACTCCATGTAGGAGTTAAATGTCACTTCCTGTTTCCACTATGTGGTGTCACGCAACAAAATTTACGAGTCATTTTGAAGGATATCATGCCTAGACCACACCAGGAACATTTCGTGCAAATTGTTGTCACTAGGTCGCACTTTCGCATTATTGGCCTGTATATGTGATCAGGGTAGGACTCTTATCCAGTGTTGCCACAGTTACTTTGAAAAAGTAATCTAATTACTGATTACTCCTTTAAAAAGTAACTTAGTTACTTTACAGATTACTTGATTTTAAAAGTAACAAAGTTAAATTACAAGTTACTTTATTAGTTACATTCAGCCTCTGCCGACAACACCTCGTGGGACTTGCTCTGTAATTTTGAACGTGCAGTGCTGCGACTCCAAATGTTTCTTTAAATTTGACGTAGTATTTTTGTAGCTAGATAACACTTTGTCGCCAACAGCACACAGTGTACAACGAACCTTAATATTGCCATCCTTAGCTGACACAAACTCAAAATAGTGTCTGTATTTCCAGCTAGAAAACGCGCATCTCTCTTCCCTCCATTGTTGTTTCTGTTTGTGTCTCTGTGTGATATGTATTATTACACGTGACGTGAACTGTCCTCATGCTGAAAACGTGGCTTTACTCCCTGAGATTGCGAGAAGAAATCGAAAAAATATTTTTATTAAAAATATTAACGCACAGTAACTTTAATCTGATTACTGGTTTTGAAATAGTAGCACGTTAGATTACTCGTTACTGAAAAAGTGGTAGGATGCATTACCGGCATCACTGCTCTTATCAAACATGTGAGGGATTGTCAGTCAGTCATTTTCTACCGCTTGTTCCCGTTAGGGGTTGCAGGTGACTGGAGCCTATCCCAGTGGCTTCTGGCCTTAGGCGGGGTACACCCTGGACAGTGGCCAACTCGTCGCAGGGCTGACACATAGACAGACAACCATTCACGCTCACATTCATCCACTAGGGACAATTTAGAGTCACCAATTAACCAGACATGCATGTCTTTGGACGATGGGAGGAAGCCGGAGAACCCGGAGAAAACCCACGGTAACACGGGGAGGACATGCAGACTCCACCCAGGGAGATTGTGGTCTGGTCCGGAATTCAAACCCATGATCTCCTTATTGGGGGGCAGGGGCGCCAACCGCTCTGCCACCGTGCACTCATGAGAGGAATTGGATGGTGTAAACTGAAGTTTCAGCAACTTCCTTACTTTCTGTGTCCACTATGTGGTGCTAGAGAACACACAAGACACACAACAATAACTGTTGCTGGATATCATGTGTAACTTCCTGTGTCATGGTGAAACATCAACATTCAACACCACGCCGCGGACACGCCGTTTGACAAAAATTCACAAGCTTCATAATATAGCATCATCAATGTCTCAAGGCTCTTCTGAGACAGTTTTGCGGTGGGTGTGGCCAACATGGTAGAAGAAGTAAATCACAGTGTAAAATTTGACAGTTCCTGTAGCCAGTAGGTGGCACTATGACTTTGAGTGAATATTGGCATATGGATGTGTTCAGGGCGGTACTGTTATCCAATTATTTAAAATTTGGTGCAGATATGAGCATGTACACTGAAGTTACAACAACTTACTGTTTAATGGTGAATCATCAATTTTCAATGCCGCGCCATGGACACACTCTTCAGCGAAAACTCACAGATAGCACAACTTTTCATTATCATTTTAGCCTGCACAGCTAAAATTTGGATTCGATCTGATTAGTTCTCTAGCAGGAGTTTGTTAAAGTACGGACCATGTAAATGTCAAAAATGTCTAAAATTCCATTTTCAATTCAAAATGCCTGACTTCCGGTTGAGTTTAGGGTGGGGTCCTTGAAGCTTTTTTGTGTGTCTTGTTGGCCACATATCCCACAAAAATGGTTTGCATGTAGGTGCACTAGTTACTAATTTTTAGTAACTTTGTAGGTGGTGCTATGGAGCCATTTTGCCACGCCCATGCAGGAGACCAATATGACATTTTCGCAACAATGCTCTTCATTTGGAAGAAAAATGAAAGAAGAGCTCCTTGCATTTCATTAGGGTCCTCACACATTTTGTGCTCGGGCCCTAAAACAAAAAAATCATGAGAACTGAACTGACTCCACTCAAACTTCAAATCGTGACCATACGCTGCGTCACACACTGAAACCTAGATCTGGAACTAGTTGTAGCTCATCATACTGTTGACATTGGTGAGACTATAACTAGAGAGATCCATTACTCCAATGTCTCTTTAAATGCCTGATTTTTAGAGTTGTTGATGTTATTTGCATGTATTCACTTGTAGTCAATTGGCTGACAGTCACGGCTGTTGAAATGGTGTGAAACAGAGTGATTGTCTGTGTGATGATAGTGATACTAAACACTTTCCTCCACTGTTCCCTCAGACAGAAGAAGTGTATGGGCAAACTATTGGAATATAATGCTGATGTCAATATCTGCAACAATGAGGGACTGACTGCTGTGAGTGGACTATAATCCTTTGGCTGTGGTTCATGTTGTATCGAAGTCTGAAAATCATTGTAATTATCATTACGAATCAAATTATTGTAGTTTTAGCTGTGTGACTTGTGGTTAATTAACTACTGTGGTCAGGATAGTGACTGACCATGTGATCCTCTGCTGCAGATACACTGGTTGGCAGTGAATGGGCGAACGGAGCTCCTCCATGATCTGGTCCAGCATGTGTCCAACGTGGATGTGGAGGATGCCATGGGACAGACTGCTCTACATGTGGCCTGTCAGAATGGACACAAAACTGTGAGACATTTTGAAAATATCTGTTTTAATTAAAAAATTATATATGTATTTTTATCCCTGTTAGAGCATGGGACTAAAAACCTGTTGGTCTGTGGCTTCATCAGTCCTTCGGTTCAAGCCACTTTAGTCCAGTTGGGTGTTAGGAGTAGCATGGATTCTAGAGGCTTCTTGTTAGGTTATTAGGCACATAAGATAGTAAAATTGACCAAGACAGTGTTGTGAAGTCAGGCACTCCTGCCAGAATTTGAACCTGATACTTCTATCAGAAATTACACGTGTGTGTTCAGGTACAGCTTCACCACAATGCTTAGCCAACACATCCTAGTCAATTCACTGCACCGGCAGAGGTCTTGCATGTAGTTAGTGTTATATCCAGTATGTCTGTGTGTGTTTGTCTTTTTTTCTATGTTTGTGTGGACAAACCCTTGACTGACATCCTTTGCTGTGAGAACATTTTTACTTGTGAGGACATTTGGCCCGGTCTACAAAAAGAAAATGCTAGGATGAGCTCCTTTGGTTCTAATTCATGATTTGTTTCAGAAGATGTCCTCATAGACTCAGCAATGTGTGTTGTGGGCAATTGCTCTTGGGCTGCCCTATTAATAGGACTCCTGTAGTGCAGGCGAAATTTGTTGAAGAAGCAATCCAATTTTCTGCTCTTGGTATTTTTGATGACATTTGTAAATATTTTCAGAATTTCTATTAAACTGATTTTCCTTCATTATACGTTTAATTAGGTGACATTTTCATTGCGGGACCTTTACTTGAGTATATTTACAGTGTGAACTTTCACCAGCCGTCCACCAAATAGGCTAGGCTAGAGCTGAAGATCTTTGCCCGAACCCGACGGGACCCGACAGGTGTTAATAAGTCATGATGTTACACACTCCGATACAGTAGGTGGTGGCATACACCTTTAAAGTTGGCTTGTAGCCCGCAGGTAAAATCAAAGAAGAAGGAAGCTGCGCACATTTGAATAATGTCGGGCTGTAAACGGGTTCGGGCTTTTAAAAAGCTGTCAGTCAAAATTTAATTGTCGGGGCTCAGGCCGAATTCTGTCGGGCATAACTTTTAAGGCCTGATTACAGCTCTAGGCTAGGCCACGCTTCCAGGGATGATCTCGTTTTAATGACACGCGAGACAGACGCGGTGTGCACGGAGGGCAGAGGCTGTGTGTGTGAGACGCGTGAGTGACAGAAACGGAGGGAGAGTAGGGAAAGGAAATGCAGCTGAACGAATATGCTGCGTGATTTAAATAGTGTTAAAAAAAATAAAAAAATACACCACACGCAGTGTGTGGCTGCTGGTGTTGAATCTGTGGCACACAAATTAGTCTATGTGTGGGAAACACTGTGGTTCAGCCTTCATCACAATACTACTTTTGTGGGAAATTAATTAAAGGACCTGAATACATTTTTTTATATGCTACGGACACTAGAAGAATACTATTAACATCTACTGAAACTCATTAATACTACTTTAAGCACTACAATTGCAACTACTGAAATACTGTGCTGGCGTGTTTCTATGCATCCAGGAGTCTGTTCTTATTAAGGCTTTAGACAGAATTTTAGAAATGCGGATGTAAAGTTAAATCAATAACTGTCTCACACAGTATCAGTAAACAATAACCTTTCCTAAAGGCTGTATTCATTTCGAGACTATTGCATTTGAGTGCAAGTACTGCTGCTTACTTTATTGCTAAGTAGTACACAAACTAAGTTCAAATAAGAGGTACTTGTACTTTACTTGAGTTTTGTCTGTTCATTCTACTTCTACTCCACTACATCTCAAAAGGGAAATATTGTACTTTTTACTGCACTGCATCTGACAACTTGAATTACTTTAGAGATTATGATTTTTGCATGAAACACATGAAGAGCTTATAAAATATGTTTTTTTATAAATGAAACTCCCAACAGTTTATACAAGTACAGCTGAAATTAGTTGAGTAATCAATTACTCAGTTGACATAAAATCAGTTGGAAACTATAGTGGCAAGGAAAAGTATGTGAATCTTTTGGAATTTCATGGTTTTCTAATAAATTTGTCATAAAATGTGATCTGATCTTCAGCTAAGTCAAGGGTATTGACAAACATAATGTGTCTAAAAATAATCAGACAAAAACATTCTGATCTTTCATGTCTTTATTGACATGGCAGTGGAAAATGTAAGTGAAAATCAAAAAAGCTAATTGGAGTCAGGTTTTAGCACACCTGGAGTCTCCTTAAGATAATTCGTTTGGAGGTGTGGATTACAGCTACTTAGACTGATTAATAAAAACCCCTCAAACTTTTGGAGTTTGCGCTGCACAAGAAGAACACGTTTATGTGAGCCATGCCTTGCCCAAAAGAGCTTTCAGAGGAGCTACAATCAGGAATTGTTGCTTTACATAAAGCTGGAAAGGGTTACAAAGTTATTTCAAAGACTTTAGAAATTCACCAGTCTACAGTTAGGCAAACAATCTACAAATGGAGACACTTTGGGACTGTTGCTACTCTATGGAGAAGTGGGCGCCCAGTCAAAATGACACCAAGAGCACAACGAAGACTCATCAATGAGGTAAAGAAACGACCCCGAATGACAGCCAAAGATTTGAAGGCATCATTGGAACTTGCTAACATCTCTGTTCATGAGTCTACAATACGTAAAACACTGAACAAGCAGGGTATCCACGGCAGGACACCACGAAGGAAGCTACTTCTTTTTCCAAAAAAGAACATTGCTGCATGCCTGAAGTTTGCAAAAGAGCACATTGACACTCCACAACGGTATTGGCAAAATGTTTTCTGGACTGATGAAACTAAGATTGGAAAAAACACACAGCGCTACATTTGGCGAAGAAAGGGCATGGCATGTCATCATGAAAACATCCCAACTGTAAAGTATGGTGGAGGAAACATCATGATCAGGGCCTGGCCAGCTTGCAATCATTGAGGGGAAGATGAATTCCCAAGTATATCAGACAATTCTTCAGAATAATGTGAATGAAGCTGTGTAGTAGGGGTGTCCCCGACTAAAGATTTACACATTCGAATCAGAATTGTCAAATCTTTCTGTAGTCAAATCATCTAGTCTATGTGTGTGAATGGGTTGGGAGGGGCACGACACTAGGTACTAGTAGGAGGGTAAAACTATTTTTCTTTTCTTTTACACACTGCACACAGCAACAACCTTTTAATAAAGCAACCAAAACTGCCTGCCAACTGATAGATGAACTGACAATGGCTTTCCATTTTAATTTTAAATAAACGTTAATGTGGTGGATAAACATTCATAAAATGTTTTCTCATAACATTTTAAAGCCGCGATCAAATACAGAACATCACACAAATATATAAAAGAACATTTTGATAAATAAACCTAAAAAAATACCTGCCTAGAGAGGAAAAGAACACACTGACTGCAGACAGGATTTGCATTTCACATTTTGCGAAATTAAATTAAATCGGCAAAATTGCCTGTGCCACCATGCTTTCAGTGCAGCGCAACATAGACACAACGAAAAACAATAAAAAGCATTCATTTAAAGAATTAAATTAGAACAGAATATACATTTCTAATAATAAAAAATAAATAAAAATGAAATAAATCAGTCAGAATCAAGTCACAGGCAGCATAATAAATGTGTGCAAAGTGCAAGATGACATATAAAAAAAAAAACCACAAGCCACAGTTAAATTAGGTAACCCTGAGTGATTAATAAATAAATTATTAAAAGAACTAAAGTTTGAACTTTCTCTTTTTAACTGCCAAAACACCAATAAACGCTAAACTGGCAGTTTTTTAGCTAAACATGTTCACAGCAAATTAAAATTAGAAATGGCTGAAATATTTGAAAACACTTGTACCCTACCCGATCGAAAACAATCCAGTCTTTCACTCTGCTTTTGTGCGTTTGAGTCTTTTCAAATTGTGTGCAAGGGAAACCAACTTGTTAACGTTGGTCGGCAGCAGTGCGCTCCTGGTTTTACTGATAATAAATCCACCCTTGGAGAAAAATCTTTCTGATGGTGTGGAAGTAGATGGGATGCTGTGGAATCTCTTTGCGGCCCTAGACAGCTTTGGGTATCTCTTCTCGTTCTTTTGCCACCATTCCAGTGGTCTTGTACTGCTTTTTGTTGCGTCCTTTAAATAAGCCCTCATCTCACTGTCCCCTGGCTGTTGCTCCTCTTCATCACTGGACAACAGCATTGACATCACTTGGTCTTTCTCTTTTTCTTGTCTTGAAGAGCTTGCAGTATCACGCTCCTCCCCCAATTCACCTCCTGTACAGGCCTGGCAGCTAAACTCTCAGCCAGATTTTCTACCACGGTATACGCCTCATTCCTTTGCTCATCATCAGTGAAAAAAGAAAGCTTCTTAAAACGTGGGTCAAGAATTGCAGCCTTGATATAAATACTGCTCTCCAAAAGACAGGCTTTAAGCTCCCATCACCTGTCAATGTCCTCGGTCAGGGTGATCTTGAGGGTCTTAGTAAGAGCGCTGTCGTCTTCATGTACTACCATGTGTCGTTTCTTAATGTTCATAAGCATCAGAACTGTGGCAGACAGAGATGTGTCCATATCTTTTGACAATAGCTCTGTCAGTTTGATCATTGGCTTGAGAACATTGACTATGTCCTCTGCCGTTCTCCACTGGGATGTTGTGAGATCTAGATCACAGTCGGACCGTTTCCTGTCACTTGAATCCGTCAGCACAGATGAAAGTGCACCCCTTTGTTCTAACAGGCAAACGAGCATAAGATAGACAGAATTCCATTGAGTGGCAAAATCTTGCACAAGTTTATGCTCTGCAACATTCAGTTCTCCTTGATTTTCTGCAAATGCTGTGGTGGTCTTTGTGTGAAACAAGGCGCCTTGCTGCAGAAACAGTGCGACACACGGTATCTTAATCTGTTAATGCACAATTGCAGTGTATGCACCGCACAACGGACTCCCTGTACAGTTCCCCACAATGGGTCTTGGGCCAGTTGATTGGCGCATGCAACCATATTTGTTGCATTGTCATGGACAACAGAAACGATCTTATTACCTGTAATGTCCCAATCAGAAATAATTTCTTTCAGTGTTTGAAAAACATGTAATAACGATGTGCAGGTCTGATGCACAGCTACAGGAAGCACCTGGTTGAGGTTATTGCTGCCAAGGGGGGCTCAATTCAGTTATTAATTCTAAGGGTTCACTTACTTTTTCCACTGCCATTTTGAATGACTGTGTTCAATAAAGACATGAAACTATTTGAACAATTTTAGGCTTTTGGGGCCATTTTTGATGGCATTTCTCTATCTTCAGAATATTTAAGAAGAAATTCAGAAAGTACATCTTCCTTATTGTACTGCCAAGTGAGTTGAGATCCTGGTACCGCTTTTTTGTTTAAACTGGGAGTAAGGGAGAAATGAAGAGTAAGATTACATCTAAAATCCTGATGGGAATGGAAGAACACACAAGTTATGTGAAAAATTGTAAGCTGCTTTGCTAAACAAGAGTGGAAATAAACAAGATTAATCATTAAATATGTTAGTAAGAATGTTTTAAGAATGATGAATGTGTTTTACTAGAGCTGGAAGTCTGACAATCATAGTTAAAGGAATGTAGCAGTGATAAGACATAGTGAATGTTATGAGTTAGTGCTGGACACAGTCCTAACAGGAGAGGGTCAACAACTGCCAGAGAGGGGGGAAATAATCTTCATATTCAAGCCCAAATAAGGAGATAGTCGGATGTAAAATTCTGATGGGAATGGTAGAACACACGAGTTATGTTATAATTGTAAGCTGTGCCGTTAATTAGAAGAGATAGATATTTATTGTCCCTTAATGGGAAATTTGTTTTCACAGACTGTCATACAGTACACACGACTGGCAAAACATATATACAAACAAACAAACAAAAAAAAGGTGAAAGTTCAGCTTTGTAGAAGTGAAAATAACCATGCTAACAATGTTTGAGTAACAAGAAGAATGAATTTCCTAGAGCTGAGAAAACTAAATGTCTGACAAACTAAGGCACAGTTAATGGAATGTAGCACTGATTAGACCTAGTAAATGTTATGACTTAGAATGGGAGAAATGACCTTCATGGTTCTACCGGATGCCCAAGGAGGATGGCCTCCTTATTATATCAAAGAGTCAGTTTGTTCTTGCCACTACACACCATAACAAGAGCCCAGATTATTTAGAGGGCGGCTGGTATTGGTAACTGGCAAATGGGCTATTCGGTCAGTTGCTGAATCAAAGGAAGAAGGGTAGATGCTCGGACATAGGCAGTTAGAAGTTCGGCGTATCTCCTTGCCACCGGCTTAAACAGTCCTTATTCAATGCATTAGGGTAATACTCTGAGAGTCTAAGGATCGGACCCTTTAAACGGAGAGCTGGTCCAGTACCTCCTGTACGGGGGTTTAAGTACTCTGACAGTGCTTAAATGCGTATACTTCACAGACGCTATATACTATTAACTGCTACTGAAATACTTCAAGCACTACACATGCTACTACTAAAATACTATGCTGAGTAGCACCTATGTGTCCAAGTAACTGAACCGAATGGTCACTCTTCTTATTAAGGCCTTAGACCATCCATCCAGCCATCTTCTTCCGCTTATCCGGGGCCGGGTCGCGGGGCCAGCAGTCTAAGCAGAGATGCCCAGACTTCGCTCTCCCCAGACACTTCCTCCAGCTCTCCCGGGGGAATACCGAGGCATTCCCAGGCTAGCTGAGAGACATAGTCCCTCCTTCTAGGTCTTCCCTGGGGCCTCTTCCCGGTTGGACATGCCCGGAACACCTCCCCAGGGAAGTCGTCCAGCAGGCATCCGGGACAGATGCCTGAGCCACCTCAGCTGACTCCTCTCGATGTGCGCCGGTTGCGCCATACCGGGCGACGTCACGGACCTTGATTTTACATTCCTCATAAGGGGGATTTGTCTGGCCCGTCACCCAGGACCTGTTTGCCTTGGGAGAACCTACCAGGGGCCGATAACCCCAGACAACATAGCTCCTAGGCCTTAGACCGAATTTTAGAAATGCTGAGGTCAAATGCTCAAAACCACCTTTGCTACTAGTTGCAGCTCATTTTTTCTGCAGCAACTGTTTTCTTGCAATGAATTCTGTTCTATTCATTTGGATTTCTAGTTTTTAAACGCAGCAGTGTGTTATATACAACCACATTTTTCTGTATTTTATTGAATAGTGTTAGTGTAATAACTTTGTTGAAATAAAACCCATATAACTATAGGACCCTGACTTTTCTTAAATGTGTGTATATTTTATTGTAACATTATTTTATTAAAATTACAAAACACAAAAGAATTCTGAGTATTTCTACCCTGAATGGTCATTTCATTGTACGCATTATAGACAGTGTATCATTTCAGCGTTTGTTACTTTTTCCCGCTCTTTAAGATGCGCGTCACTATTGAATAGCAACAATTTGTTCTACTTGCTTTTATATTGCTAAACCAAAACTAAGCTTTAAATTTGTCAGCAAGAAAAGAGATTGACTGCCAGAAAGGCTTTAGCCTTGCTTCAGAGCCTTGGCGATGCTGATGGAGGAGCAGGTTCAGATAGTGATGTCTCTTGACATTTCATCTGACACTGTCTCTGAGAGTGATTCAGAGATAGGCCTAATGCCAGTTCATAAAAAAAGCCCATTATGCACATCCAATTCGAAACTGCTGTCATTCTATCTGCTACTGTTCCATGTATGTTAGGGCTACTCAGTGGTGGAGGAAGTACTTAATCTCAGTACTTAAGTAAAAGTACAAATAACCAGAGATATATTTACTTTAGCAAAAGTAGAAGTACCCCAATGACAACCCTACTTAAGTATAAAGTACCTGATTTTAAATGTACTTTAACTATTAAGAGTAAAAGTACTTGCATAACAATTTATTCTCTTAATGTATATATTCTAAAAACTGTATTGGCTGTGTCATTTTATTTATAGATAAACTGGCAAAAAAAATTCATAAACTGTTGATGAGTGCAAATATTGAAAATGTGGCTAATTTAGAAACCTGTATTGTAGTACGTTATGTCGCTTTGGACAAAAGCGTCTGCTAAATTCCATAACTATGACTAAAGCTTGACTGCTATATGTCAAGACTCAAGCAGCGGGGACATAACTATCATAGCACTACTAGCTAACATTAATGTTAGCTCAACATGCTTCTTCAAATTTGAAGGAGAGTTCTTGAAGGCCAGCAGCTAATTTTTTCGGGGCAGGCATAGTTTACATAGGAACCGCCACGAGCCGTTTTTTGCTCCTGTAATTCCATCCATCCATCCATTTTCTACCGCTTATCCGGGGCCGGGTCGCGGGGGCAGCAGTCTAAGCAGAGACGCCCAGACTTCCCTCTCCCCAGACACTTCCTCGAGCTCTTCTGGGGGAATACCGAGGCGTTCCCAGGCCAGCCGAGAGACATAGTCCCTCCAGCGTGTCCTAGGTCTTCCCCGGGGCCTCCTCCCGGTTGGACATGCCCGGAACACCTGCCCAGGGAGGCGTCCAGGAGGCATCCGGGACAGATGCCCGAGCCACCTCAGCTGACTCCTCTCGATGTGGAGGAGCAGCGGCTCTACTCTCAGCTCCTCCCAAGTGACCGAGCTCCTCACCCTATCTCTAAGGGAGCGCCCAGCCACCCTGCGGAGGAAACTCATTTCGGCCGCCTGTATCCGGGATCTTGTCCTTTCGGTCATGACCCAAAACTCATAACCATAGGTGAGTCGGAACGTAGATCAACCGTTAAATAGAGAGCTTTGCCTTGCAGCTCAGCTCCTTCTTCACCACGACAGACTGGTACATCGACCGCATCACTGCAGAGGATGCACCGATCCGCCTGTCGATCTTCCGCTCCGTCCTTCCCTCACTCGTGAACAAGACCCCAAGAAACGTAAACTCCTCCACTTGGGCCAGGAGCTCTCCACCAACCTGAAGGGGACAAGCCACCCTTTTCCGGCTGAGAACCATGGCCTCGGACTTGGAGGTGCTGATTCTCATCCCCGCCGCTTCACACGCTGCAAACGAAAAGCAGAGACGAAATCCTGTGGTCCCCAAACT
>CM022486.1:29486579-29504397 GCA_011952105.1 Coreoperca whiteheadi | reverse complement strand
TCATCCACCCCCGGTGCCTTGCCACCGAGGAGCTTCTCAACTACCTCAGTGACCTCAGCCCGGGAGATCGACGAGTCCGCAACCGAGCCCTCAGCCTCTGCTTCCGCAATGGAAGACATGCCGGTGGGGTTGAAGAGATCCTCGAAGTACTTCTTCCACTGTCCAAGGATGTCCCCAGTCGAAGTCAGCAGATTCCCACCCCCACTGTAAACAGTGTGTGCAGGGCACTGCTTCCCCCTCCTGAGGCGCCGGATGGTTTTCCAGAATTTCTTCGAGGCCGACCGATAGTCCTTCTCCATGGCCTCACCGAACTCCTCCCAGACCCGGGTTTTTGTCTCTGCAACCACCCGGGCTGAGGCTCGCTTGGCCCTCCGGTACCCATCAGCTGCCTCCGAAGTCCCCCGAGCCAGCCAGGCTCGATAGGACTCCTTCTTCAGCTTGACGGCATTCCTTACTTCCGGGGTCCATCACCAGGTTCGGGGATTGCCGCCACGACAGGCACCGGAGACCCTGCGGCCACAGCTCCGAGCGGCCACGTCGACAATAGAGGTGGAGAACATGGTCCACTCGGACTCGATGTCTCCAGCCTCCCTCGGGATCTGGTTGAAGCTCTGCCGGAGGTGGGAGTTGAAGATCTTTCTGACTGGAGACTCTGCCAAACGTTCCCAGCAGACCCTCACAGTACGTTTGGGTCTGCCAAGTCTGTCCAACTTCCTCCCCCGCCATCGGATCCAACTCACCACCAGATGGTGATCAGTTGACAGCTCCACCCCTCTCTTCACCCGAGTGTCCAAGACATATGGCCGAAGGTCAGATGAAACAACCACAAAGTCGACCATTGACCTCCGACCTATGCTTGAACATGGTGTTCGTTATGGACAAACCGTGACTAGCACAGAAGTCGAATAACAGAACACCACTCGGGTTCAGGCCGGGGGGCCGTTCCTCCCAATCACGCCCCTCCAGGTATCACTGTCGCTGCCCACATGAGCGTTGAAGTCCCCCAGTAGAACAACGGAGTCCCCGGTCGGAGCACTTTCCAGCACCCCTCCCAGAGACGGAGCGGGCAACTCCAGAGTAGTAGAGGGTCCAGCCTCTCTCAAGGAGTTGGGTTCCTGAGCCCAGCCTCTCTCAAGGAGTTGGGTTCCAGAGCCCAAGCTGAGCATGGAGGCGAGCCCGACTATCTCTAGTCGGTATCTCTCAACCTCCCGCACCAGCTCAGGCTCCTTCCCCCCCAGCGAGGTGACATTCCATGTCCCTAGAGCCAGATTCCGTGTCCGGGGATTGGGTCGCCGAGGCCCCCGCCTTCGACTGCCACCCAATCCACAAAGCACCGGCCCCCTACGGTTCCTCCTGCAGGTGGTGGGCCCACGGGAGATCGGCCCCACGTCGCTCGTTCGGGCTGAGCCCGGCCGGGCCCCATGGGGCAAGACCCGGCCACCAGGCGCTCGCATTCGAGCCCCAACCCCGGGCCTGGCTCCAGGGTGGGGCCCCGGTTGCGCCGTACCGGGCGACGTCACGGACCTAGTTTTAAAATTCGCCATAAGGGGGATTCGAACCGCTCTTTGTCTGGCCTGTCACCCAGGACCTGTTTGCCTTGGGAGACCCTACCAGGGGCAATAGCCCCAGACAACATAGCTCCTAGGTTCATTCAGGCACGCAAACCCCTCCACCACAATAAGGTGGATGTTCAAGGAGGGGGCTCCTGTAATTTTCGTTTGTAAATATGGCCATGGGTGGCTTATTGCTTCAAGCTCAGACTCCATCTTCTGCGAAGGTCACAGGCACCGCACCGCACCAGCAGTTACCTGACCACACCAGACTATGCGGCCGATGGAAAAGCGAAAGGATTGAAGGATCATTCATACCTGATTGGATCCAGGTATGGGTCAAAGGTTAGCGTTCTAGAATCTTTGGTAGTGTAGCAACCCGTATCTATGGCAACCAAACTCCCCTGGTGAGACATATGTGTGTTCTGGCAGGGGGAAAACTGACTTGAAAATGTGACAAAACGTTGTAGAAATGTAGTGGAGTAGAAAGTAAAATAATTGCTGCAAAATGTAACGAAGTAAAAGTCAAAAGTATGCACTATTGATTCTAAATAAAGTACAGATACGTGAATAATTTACTTAAGTACTTAATACAAAGTATTTGTATTTGTAGAGGACGGCTACTAAGTCAAAATGTCATCACAGAAGCTGCAGGCCCCACAGCGCTTTTCTCTGTTTGATAGATGATGGCATGTTGAAGCATAACAGGGACAGCACCATTGCTGAGACACAGGGAGTCAACGAGGACAGGTCATTGGATATGACAGTCGATGAGCTAAAGGCCTTCATTGTGCTTGTCTACTTTTATGGCGCGCAAGGTGGAAGAGGCATGGAGTTGGCGAGCTTTTCTGACTGGGGCTATGCATTTTCAAGGAGATCATATTCCAAAACAGATTCCAGGAAATCTTGTGATTCCTGCGATTATCCATGTATTTGTGGATTTTGATTTCATTGGATACATAGGATTGTTTCCGATACGTGTGATCCAAACATTTCCAATAACTCCAGTGTTCTAAAGTCCAAAAGTTAAAATGTATTGAGAAGAAAAAGAGATGTGTTGGGACTCAATGGAGGAGTTCATTCATGTTGGTGATTTTAGCTGAACTTTGATTTAAGGACTGCATTCTCTTTTGTCCCACCACTTGATAGACAGTGAATACAGCCATTGTAGTGGGTCTGACGTGTGACCCGGAAGTCACCAAGTCAACAAAACAGGTCAGCGACCTCTGCCCTCCCTCTCTTCTCTCTCGGCACTCATCTTAAGCGCACGCCACTCCGCATCCTCTCCAACTTGGCTTCGCTCCATCCAGCAGGCCACAACAAAGAACCCTGCCTTTCTTATGAACTGAACCCTCACTCTTATAGCAGCGATGCGAGACCCTACATAAGATTCTTGTAACAAAGTTTAGCGCCAAGTCTGCCAGCTAAAAGAAGCAACTGAGCAAGTTAGCACTAAGCTAACTGTACGGAGCACGACCGGTAACAGGCCAGCGAACATCTTCCCCACCTGTTCACAGACACTGCAGAGTTTTCCACAGCCGATCCACAATTCTCTGCCCGCCTGGGCCGGACGGTTGGAAGCCAGCCAGTGGAGCAGCAATGTCCCAAAGAAACCTCTCTTCTTCCCCACAAACTGGAATTAACCAATGGGCATAGCATGTTAGCTTAACAGGGTACTTAGCATAGTACAGAACCATTTGTTTTTGCATATGTGACGTTACTGATGTGATTTCATTAAGAGTTAATGTTGTGAAATTTCGAATATAAATATGACGTGACAAAAATTACTTACTGTACAGTATAGTAAGAATGGTCAAAATGACTGCTTTGGTGTTTCTAGTAGTTATAGAATTCCGGTGGTTCCAGTATTAAAAGGCTTTTCCTAATATTTTTGACAACACTACTTTCGACTGACCCGGTTAATGATCCCTGTTTATTATGACCCATCTGTGTGCGTACTTCTTGCCTGTCATACCCAATTTCTGTGTGTATCGGACTGTCTTCCCAACTGTTTTTGTCCTTGATCAAGTAAAGACAGTTCCCTTTCAAGGGAACTTCAAAGCTGCGTCAGCTGACGCTATTGGGAATGCCCTCAGCGTGACCGCATCTGAATCTCTGGATCGGCCGGTCCATGGCCTTGCTGGTCACGACAGAGCGCCACAGGGCTGACTCTGTCGGGCATTAAGGATAGGAATTCCTTCCTTATGGATGGGGAAGCAGTCGGCTCGGTAGTCAAGCGCTTCAGAGAGGTGCGGCAACGAGCTGACGCGTTCATCGGGCCTCGGGGGGCGTCCCCCCTAGGGGTCGAGCACATGACTGCTCCCCCATGGAGCCCTCGGGAACTCAGCCTTCTCACCCTACCGCCAGTGGCACTTCAGGGCGAGGCAAGTTCTGTGCAAAAGATCCCTTTAGACCTGCACAGCCGTGCAGCAGTCATGCGAGGGTTGCGTCCTCTACAGAGGCCTGTAGAAGTTCTTTTCTGGTTAAATCCAGCTGCAACAGCGCTTCGGGATACCGCAGCTCTCACATTGCAGGCTCGGGGGGCGGTCAGGCATGAATAGGCCGCTACTCGGGGATTTCCCGCCGCTGCAGCGCTTCTGGTAACTGAGCCCGCTACTCCAGGTCCCACAGGCACCAGCCTCGAGCGGCTGGTCCCCCTGAGGGATCTTCTGCCCGCTTGGGAAGCCCTACCTGGCATGTCGCACTGGGTTTTGCGCACTGTCCAACAAGGTTACAAGCTTCAGTTCTGGTCCAGACCCCCAAGATTCCACCTCCGAGCTACGGTCTCTCTATGAGGAAACTGTATGCAGGCAAGTGGAAACTTTTCAGTACATAGTGCCGAGAGCGCCACCTTGGCCCAGTTCACTGCTCGGTGGCTTCAATGCTGGAGTTTCTCCAAAGCCGGTTTTTGGCTGGACTCTCCCCCGCTACACTCAAGGTGTAGCATGGTGGATGGCTGTTCCCTTGGGAAGCACCACTTTGTAACCAGTTTCCTTCGTAGCACCTTGAGGATGAGTAAGAGTCCCTTCGTGGGATCTGATAGTGGTGCTCGATGGACTGAACACAGCACGGTTCGAGCCACTGGACGATGCATCAGACATGTGTCTTGCCTTAAAAATGGCATTCTTGCTGGCCATGACTTCTCTCAAGAGAGTGGGAGATCAACAGGCCCTGTCGGTGGCTCCTGCTTACCTGGAGATCGTTCCAGGCACAGTTAGAGCCATCCTGCATCCTAGGCTGGGATATGTACCCAAGGTATCCACTGAGGTGGCCTGGCCGGTGGTCCTGCATGCATTCTATTTTCCCTCAGTGTCAGCGGAACAGGAAGGTAGGCTGCGACTGCTTTATCCGGTCAGAGCCCTCGAGATTTATGTCCGCAGGACATTTCTGACCACTTGCTGGTATGCTTCAGGCCCCCTCGTAAGGGCTGCCCGGCTACCAAACACACTATTAGCAGGTGGATTGTTGAGGCTATCGCTATCCGGTGCACAAATTGCCTTCACCTCTGTTGATAAGAACCCACTCCACACGGAGTATGGCATCCTCCAGTGCTTGGTGGTCGGGAATCCCCCTCTCCGATATATGCAATGCTGCGGGATGGTCCTCGCCTCACATCTTTGTGAGGTTCTATAGCCTAGACCACTTAAATAATCCGGGGTCAGTGGCTCTCTTGTCATGGAGTGTGCCCTGTTGGCTTCACACTCGGACAGGCATCCCCTCAGCATGGCGGAGTTGGTGCTGCGTTCCCCATAACCTCAGCTGACGCAGTGTTGAAGCTCCCTTGAAAAGGAATGTCCCAGGTTACGTATGTAACCATGGTTCCCTGCTAGGGAACGAGACCCTGCGTCTCGCCGCCATACTTCCAGCATGCCTGTGAGCAGCTTGCTTCAGTTGATCAGAAGGCTTGACGACAACAGTGAAGCCAGTTCCCTTTCTGCCGGCACGCGTAACGTGTTGACTTTAAAGTCAATCAAGATTGGACTAGTTGATACAGAGATTCAGATGCGGTCACGCTGAGGGTGTTCCCCATAGCGTCAGCTGAGGCAACGTTTAGTTCCCTTTCAGGGAACCATGGTTACATACGTAACCTGGGACGTTCCTTATTGTCAATCAACCTCTTTCTTGTGAGTCTGCATTTGAGGCCTCATTTTTGTAGCAGTTCCCTCAACTCTCCCACAAAGGTTTCAGTGTGCTCTGGACTGATTTGAAATCATCTATAATAAGTTTTACTCCGCAAATTTATCCAGAAAACTCAGTAAATATTCTTCTTTGTGGTGGGTAGAGTACTGAAAATCTTCACTCAAGTAAAATATCAATTTCTCCCATAAAAAATAAGTGAAAATAATTTTTAATAAGTAAAAATTAACATTTGCCAAACCTACTCAAGTAAAGGTATAAAAGTACTTGGTAAATAAACTACTTAAAACACTAGTAAAACTTGTTTTACTAGTGTTTTAATATTGTTTAGTGTGTAGACCAGAGATCTTCACAAGTCATTTTATGGAAGTCCAAGCCAAGTCTCAAGTCTCTTTTTGGAATAATAAGTGTTTCATGCGCTGTGCAGCAGGTTAGAAATAGCCACTGTGTAACATGGTTACCTCTAGGGAACCACTTTGCTTTGATGTTAATCATCTCTAATTTAGCTATGTCTGTTTATTCAGATTATTTAACCTTTTTTTAATCTACATGAAGAAATCGATAAGATCACTTTAAAATATCACATTTGCTTGCTGCCTAACATACTATTATTTGCTGTATCTGTTGTTATCGTGATATGGACATGTAGTCAACCAAACCACTTGCTCAGATATGAAGGGAGTTGCATTTGATCTGCCTTCTCCAATAGATCAGGCAGCCAATACTATATGATTATTTTTAAAGCATCTATGAACATAAACATAGATATCATTTTTGTGGCATTAACACGGGAGCAGCCTGTTGTTGAAAGAACTACGGTAAGCCTATATATAGAGAGACCTGTGGATCACACGTATAGCTCAACAGGACTGTTTTGTCCACCCATATTTACAATTCAATTCAATTCCATTTGATTTTATTGGCATGGGAAACAGGTGTTTACATTGCCAAAGCACGTGCAAAATAAAACATACATAAACAGAATAATTGTTTTGTTAAAATGTATATAAATAAGTATTGACTCTCTCCCTATGATTCTCACAAAATATTGTTCTTTAATAATTAACAGCTTGTTACTGAGTAAAAAGCCAAGATCAGTTTCACTGCGACATTCTGTTTAATGAATTCACCATCAGGAATTGATATAAAACAAATAGCAATGTGATTTAGAGAAAAGAAATAGGCTAATTTCCATCTAAAGAAAGATGGGCAATGTAAGGATTCTGTTCATATGAATCAGTCCAGCGATCATCTGACTTAGAAGGCTATACAGTCTGTAGCCTACATGTGTTCTGCACAGGCTAAATACGATTTAAATACACTATTAATGTAAAGTTCAAATATTTCTGAAAGCTTGTGGAAGACCAATGCATGCTTCTTTCCAACACTGCTACCAGTGGCAGAGTGTGCAGTTACTGGGTTTGAGTTATGTAGAAAGACCAAACTTTAAATTGAAAAGGTATTTGCCTGATTTTCTAAATGTTTGCATCTGCCCAGTTTATTAATATCTAGCACAGGAGCATCAGTAAAATATGGAATGCCATTTCATTTAATATTTAATAAATATGCCTATGAAATTAATAAATGAGTCATTATGGTTCAATAAATAAATAAATAGCTTTTTATTTCATTGGACTTTTATTTAATAATGACACATTTATTTATGTCATTGGACGATATCATAATGACAAATTTCCATTTCTTATATTCAAATGAAGGGGGTGTGGCCATCTCACAGAGCTGGAGACTGGACACAGGTTCAGAGAAGACGGAGACCAGTTTGCTGTTTGACAACAAGACAGGGAATCACACAGGAGCTAAGTACCAGGTGGTTTTCTTGCTGGATTTGGCTCCTGGCACCCTGCTCTGCCTCAACACTTGGTGATTTATGGAGTTTCCTGATGTATTGGGAGTAAAGTCATGAGTTGTAATTTAGAGATTAAACATTACGTCGTCCTGTAATGTCCTTTTGGCCTTGACTGTGCCGTTAGAAACATGCTTCAGCGGAATCTACAGAGGCTGCAGAAACTGAGGGGACACAATGAAGACTGTGCCAATAGATATGAAGAAGAAACTACTGTCAAGAACAAATTAGAGCATGAAAAAACATACAACTATATCAGGTAAGACATATTTCATATTTTATCAAAGTAGGATATGTTGTTTTGTTTGGAAAAAAGGTCTTTGCTAATGAGGGAAACTGTTTAGCTAGCTCTAAGTTCAGGCTAAGCTCCGGATCAAGCTAAGTAATAGTTGGGGTTTTACTGATAATTTGTCCACACTCCAGATCAGTGGGGGGCGGTAATGCACCCGAAAGCTGTTTTTCAATTAAAACAAGTAGAAGAAGACCAAGCTAAGTTAGCTTTAAAGGGAGCAAAAACAGTATGAGTCAGCATGAGTTACTGAAATGTTATGTGACAGCTGTCAAAGCAGTTATGTTTTTATTTAACTTGACTTGTATGGAAATGTGCTTGGAATTATAGCAACCAAATTTACTTCGACTTGGTTTTCCTTTTCATGTAACTATCAACTAATGTGTGCAAAGCATGTGATGCAAGGGCATATTTTCAAGAGAAACTATGCAGACATGTCTGCATACAAACACTTTAACTAGTCACCTGCTCTTTACCTTAATTCCACAGTCAACCGTAACAATCTAGTTCTAACCTGACATCTAAAATGAATCATGCCTGAATTAAACATATTTCTCACTTGATATGTAGGCTAAATGTATAATGTCTATGTAGCTAATACATACTCAGTCACTACCACCTTGACTACAATGTAAAAAAACAAAACAAAGCAAGCTTTAAAAAAGCTAAAGCAAATGCAGGGGGGATGGAGTGGCTGTTAGGTGATGGCTGAGACTTCAGATGGAGTGGAGCAGCTGGATGGTGGACTGAGCAGGGGAGCAAGGTAATCTGATTGGCAGGCTGGCCCGAGTGAGTCCAGGCAAGGGAATCCATATACACGACCCAAGTGAGCTGGGAAACTACCTGAATACAAAAACCTAGTCAGGACAGGCAGACAAACAGTTTCAATATATTCTTAAGAGAGCTGGTAGCTAAGGCCTACAGGTACAACTTAACGATCCAGCAGTGACTGGGAGTCTGGCCTCTGCCTATGTTAGGCAGACACCCAGGGAAACTCATTGCAGGTGTGGCTGATCAGCCATAGGTGTGTCGCAGCCAGCTCCCTGGACCATAGACACGTCCCCAAACCTGCTTCAACTGTTATGACTAATGATAAATTGGGACCAAAAGATAAGGATTAGACCTGACGTAGGGAAGGTTGGAATAAAGTTTATTGCTAGCGGTTGTGGAAGTGGAGGATTGGGTTGGTTGGCGGAGCTCAATCTGGCAAAGACTGGAAGGTTGAGCCAGTGTTTTATACTGTGAGTAGAGTTGATTAGATGAGCTGCAGGTGTGCAGGGAGCGGGAGCACAGAGGAGTGAGTTGCAGGTATGGGAAGAGAGAGAGTTTCCTGGCTCGCCCAGTGTTGTCCTGACAGACAAAAAACAAACAAGGCAAACCAGAAACACAAGGAAAAGGGAAAACACTGGGGAAACATAAGGTTGGGGGAAGCAATAACTCAAACCCTGACAGCAACCAGAGGGAGTAAGTTGGAAGACAGTGGGGAGGGCAACTGAGAGAAAACGAAAACACAACAGACACCCCACAATCATAAAGAAGGAGCAAAATAAATCAAAAACACTCACACACACACAGTCAGGGTAGGGAGGTCATGATAAAACAAGACAGAACAAAACAAATCTGCTCGTAGATACGGACATCTATGGAAACAAGAGGGCAAACAAACTTAACAAAAAAGATTCCATACTACATAAAGTAACAAATGGAGGAAATATCCAATCCAATGCAGGACATAAAAGACTCCCATGTTCTATGAAATACACTGTCTTTAGAATGTAGCAAACATGTCAAGTAATCTAGTGTAACATATTCAAGTATGACCCTATGCCACTGTGTTATGGTTTTTGGTGGTCATCCAGTTCAGAAGTATGCACTAAATGTTAACATCTCTATTTTGCACTTAAGAGGATAGAACTCAGCAACAAACATGGCGTGGGAGGGAAGTTTGTGGAACGTTTAAGGTCCTTGCACACCTCCACGCCTGATCCCATTGATCATCTGTAATGTTTTCATTAAGTTCCTTTTCCCAAGTTTCTTTTAAGCGCAGGGATTATGCCTGCAGTGCCATATTCTTTAAGCATATTATATAAGAAACTTAAAGAATTGCCCACCTATAATAAGAAAAGCTGTCTATCTGTGCAAGAATAACTGAGTGGACAGTGTAGTGTCCCTCCTAACATAATCTCTTATCTGTAACTAACAAAAAATCTTGTTTTTTTTTGTTTTGTTTAATTGACCTTAAAGTGGGTTTGTCAAATAAATCACACAAATTAGAAATGCCTTTAGCTGCACAAATCTGGGTACCATTGGTACCTGGCAAGAAGTCAGAATTATCACATATCGGAATTTAGACAGATGTGATTTGAGATCTATCTTCTACTCTTCTTATGGTACTTACTGTAATGGGGTTGTTACTGGCAAATTTCAGAGATTTTAACTTTTTAAGAAATAATAAATTCGTTATGCGAAATTTTGACATGTCGCTTTCAATATCAAACCATAAAGATATGCTCTCTTTATGCACAAAGTCAGCTATAAAGCTTGGGTGAGCACTAAGCTGATATTTTCAGATGCCAAGAAGTTCCAGGCCACTCTCTGAGGGAGATAGATATGATTTTGTCAATTTGAGGAGTGGCCTCTTCTTAGCCCATATAAAAGACCTTAACCAGCTATTCAAATTATTAATAGTTTTATGTGATAATAGATTTGGGATCATTTGGTTTGGATACAGTAATCTAGGAAGGATTGTTCATTTTCAACAGAGCAACATGACCCAACCAGGAAACAGGAAAGGTATTCCACACCTCCAAGTCAAATCTGATGCGTTCAAACAGGGGAGTAAATTTAGTTTTGTACATTTGGTCAAAAGCAGTTGTTATGTATATTCCTAAATATTTAAAACCTGTAAGAGACCATTTCAAATGCAAAGTAGATGGAAATGGAGGTTTTTCTTTTAGGCTGCTGTCGAGATACGCCGATCTCTCTCCTTATCATATCCACACTGCCCAGAGGCATTGCTTCAGACCTATTGAAATGTATTTTCTAACCTGAAAACACTAAACTTGCTGATGATCTCAATAAGTAGATACTTCAAACTTGGTCAAAAAGATCAGGGCGTCTTCCGTATAAAGGATAATCTTATGTTGTTTGTCCGCTATAGTTAGGCCATGTATGTCAGGGTTTGTCCTAATTTCCTCGGCCTGGAGTTCTGTGGCCAGGGCAAACAAGAGAGGTGAAAGTGGAGAACCCTGCTTTCTACCACTCTGAGTCCAGAATGCAAGCCATTAATGCGCACTGCGGCAAGGAGGTTGTTATATGACAGCGTAACCCATCTAATAAACTATATAACGTATGGAAAAGATATGGCCATTCAACACAGTCGAATGCCTTTTCCGTATCCAGTGAAATAACCAGAGCATCATTGACTGCTGAAAAACTGAATTGTGTTTAGTAATCTGAGCGTTTTGTTGTTGCATTACGACCTTTAATAAAACCAGTTTCATCCTCATTAATATGCAAGTGGAGTAAATCCTCCAGCCACGTAGCAAGTATCTTTGAGAGGAGCTTAAGATCCATGCTTCATAACGAGATTGGCGTGTAGGAAGCACAATTCTCAGGTTGTTTATCCTTCTTTAAAATTAAGGAGATATTAGCTTCTCTCAAAGACATGGGTAGAACACTCCTTTCAAAAGAGTCTTTAAGCATGTTCAGCAAAGAATCAACTTAAAGGTTCTGAAATTCTTTATAAAACTCACTACTTAGCCTGTCGGGTCCATCTGATTTACCAGATTGCATCACTCTAATAGCATGCAATATCTCTTCCCTAGCATTAAGAGTAGCTTTCTGATCCTCTGATAGAATGGGTAGATAAAGAGAAGAGAAAAATCTGGGGTGTCAGCTTGTAATTCTGATTTATACACATTTTCATAAAATCTTCTAGATGTGTCATTAATGGTTGTAGTGTCAAATTATTGTCTTCCATTACAATCTGAAATCTAGGAAATAGTTTGGGAATCTAACTTTTTATGCGTTAGATGCGCCAGATATTTACCTGCTTTATCATTATGTTCGTACATTTTTTGTTTGGCAAATTTTATTTTCTCCTCTGCATGTTTTGTTAAGAAAGTCTGATGTTGAGCAGAGTGCTGACATTTCTTTAAGCTTCCTTGAAGGTGGATTTTTAACATAGTCTTTCTCAGCCAGTTTAAGTTTGGATTCTAAGATCTTTCTTATCATATCTTTCCGATAGCAGTGACGGATCTTCTGAAGAGGGTGAGTTAATAAATAAAAACAATTTAAAAGCTTCTGTGAAATAATATATAAACGTATGAAATAACATCAGTAACATCACATAACAAACTTTACAGTTCTGTAATAGCCCAGTGGTTACAAAAAGAGAGGTTGCTTTGGGACGTTGCTGCTTTGATGGCCGGCATCTGTCCGTCTGGGCCAGGCGGGGGAAGAATTGGGGTTCTGCTGTGGGAGCCCTGTTGCTATGACCACGTGGGGCGGTGAAGGCATTCACTTACCTTTTGTCGGTCGTGCTCTATGTCAATGGTGTGTTCGATTCTCAGGGATTGTGGGAGAAAAAGGGAATGCAGTCCTTTTATCAAAGTTCAATTAATCACCCACATGAATGAACTCAGGCGTTGAGTCCCAACAAAATCCTGCCCGTGATTTCAGTCCTATATAGCGCCATAGAATCAGAATCAAAATCAGCTTTATTGGCCAGGTATGTGTACACATACAAGGAATTTAACTCTAGTTTTCCATGCTCTCTATGTATGTACAGAAACAGTATGACAGTTTGTGCAATGGTGCCGAGTGCAAATTGTGCTGAGCAAAATATGATTAATGTGACAGGTAGCTTATGTACATGAGGTAGTTGGATATACAGTATATATCTGGTATGTACAGTGTGTGTAGATTTAAAAGTATTAATAATTACGTGGCGGCAACCCCTGCACCCGATGGTGGACTCTGGAAAGTAAAGGGCTGAAGAAGGAGTCCTATCGAGCCTGGTTGGCTCATGGGACTCCGGAGGCAGCCGATGGGTACCGGAAGGCCAAGCAAGCTTCAGCCCAGGTGTTTGCGGAGGCAGGAACCTGGGTGTGGGAGGGGTTTGGTGAGGCCATGGTCAGACTCAAAGAAATTCTGGAAAACGTCCGGCGTCTCAGGAGGGGGAAGCAGTGCCCTGCACACGCTGTTTACATTGGGGGTAGGAATCTGCTGACTTTGACTGGGGACATTCATGGACAGTGGAAGGAGTACTTCGAGGATCTCCTAAACGCCACAGATACTTCTTCTACTGAAGAAGCAGAGGCTGAGAGCTCAGTTGTGGACTCGTTGATCCCCCAAGCTGAGGTTACCAAGGTAGTAGAGAAGCTCCTCGTTGGCAGGGCACCGGGGGTGGATGAGATTTGCCCTAAGTACCTCAAGTCTGTAGATTTTGTGGGGCTGTCTTGGCTGCGTGGCGGCTGGGGACAGTGGCTCTGGACTGGCAGACCTGGTGGTGGTCTCTCTGTTTAAGAAGGGGAACCGGAGGGTGTGTTCCAACTAAAGGGGGGTCACACTCCTCAGACTCCCCGGAAAAATCTATACCAGGGTACTGGAGAGGAGAATTTGGCTGATAGTTGAACCTCAGATTCAGGAGGAACAAAGCAGTTTTCGTCCTGGTCGTGGAACACTGGACCATCTCTATACCCTCTCCAGGGTGCTGGAGGGTTCATGGGAGTTTGCCCAACCAGTCCACACGTGCTTTGTGGATCTGGAGAAGGCATTCGACTGTAAATGGACTGTACTTGTATAGCGCCTTTCTAGTCTTCCAACTACTCAAAGCACTTTTTACACTACATATCACATTCACCCCATGCACACACATTCATACACTGATGGCAGGAGTTAATTGCCCATCAGTACAAAGTAAACTAATCATTCACACACACCGAAGGCACAGCTTGGGGAGCAATTTGGGGTTCAGTATCTTGCTCAAGGATACTTCGACAGGTGGCTGGGGGAAGCCGGGTGTGAACTGCTGACCTTCCGATTGGTGCTCTGTCACCAAGCTCTCTGGCAAACACAAGCTTCACTACATCTGATCTAAATCACTCCAGATGTGGCCACCAAGCCACAGCCACCCCTGTGTGCCTCGTGGTGACCTTCTGGGAGTATGGGGTTCGGGTCCCTCTGCTAAGGGCTGTCCGGTCCCTCTACGACCAGTGCTGGAGTTTGGTTTGCATTGCCGGCAGTCAGACTTGTTCCCGGTGCATGTTGGACTCCGGCAGAGCTGCCATTTGTCACCGGTTTTTATGGACAGGATTTTTAGGCGCAGCCAGGGAGTACATTGATAGTGGTATCAATAAAGACTTGGATCGTTAAGCAGTCTCAAAAATGGTATCAATAAAAATTTATGATCCACATCCCTACTTAATATATTCTGAAATGGGTATTTATGTGCTTATGCTGGTATTAATTTAAAACGTTTAAATGAAATTTCTTTCTTAGTGGGTTTCACTTTGTCTTCCTGTCTGAACATGCATACATAATTTTGATGGTACCTCAGGATTAGATTTGATTTTGATTCAGGATACTATGATATGATGATTACAAATAATTCTCTCTGTATCTTGATAAATACATATAATATTTCAATTCTACACTCGTTTCTACCTCAGTGTGTGAACACAGTCATCCATCATAGGAAATACAGTAAGATTAGACAGTATGGTAGCACAGGAAGTTGGGAGATATGATGACATAAACCATCAGGTAAAATTGGATTTACAGGATTTGTGCATCAGTGTGATGAAGTAAGGACATTTTTTAGATATTTAATTTACTGGATTGGCCAAAAACACATGTTTGTCTATTTTGTTACTGTGTGTAAGTGGTTGCTTAATTGAATAAATCCCTACCATGATGGGATTCTGTATATAGAGTATACAGGAATATCTATCAGCAGATTTCCTAGCATTGTAAATCTAGTGAGGGTTATTTCACAACACATCACAGGAAAGATCACCAGATAAAATGTAAAAAGTTAAAGTTGCTAAGTATAACCAGAATATTGTGCCATCCTCTACAAGGCTGTCTCCATGAGCATACACGCTAATTAGAAAAAAATAAATTATGTATGACTGCATGCTTTCTTAATAGTGACAATATTGGTTCCCTTTTATGTTTGTAATTTCTGTTTCAGGTATGGATCCACAACTTCTCTACCCAAAACAATGCCATCGCAGGCCTTGGAGTTCGAAAGAAAAAACAGAAATGAAGCGACAGCTGGGACAGTACATCACTCTGCAAAAAGTTCCTGGTAAAGAACTATGCCTCAGGGCGGACTTGAAGCAGAATTGGTACACGACTGGAAAGATGTTAAGAACCAAGTCTACAATTCCATCACATCTCAAAAATGCAAACTGTTGTAGTTAATTTTCATGTATTATTTCCCAGTCTCAGGCCAAAATATGTTTTTTTTTTTTCATATTTGCAGAGAGGTTACAACCAAGTGTTCATTTGGTTCATAAATACCAGGGCTATTGATAAGTTGATTGACAGTGAGATAGACTTATCAGTTTATACTCAGTTCTCACTTGAACAGCGAGCAGGATGCTTATGTTCAGCTGGGACTGATCAGGTTAACTGCAGATGGATCAGTATTATGTTACTGTTTAATGGAACTGTTTAAGGATCCAGCTCTTCAACCGGTGTGGTAAAGTTGACCAAAATCTCTGCCTTTGGCTGAGTAATATTATATGCCACTAAAATAAAGTAAATATGGCATGATCTCATGTGTAAAGTATTTCATTAAGTTTTATGACATTAGTAAATACACTCGGGTTCAAAGCAGTATACAGGAAAACCTTAAACAAATGAATTCTAAAATGAGGTGGACAAGTTGGTTTCTTCATAGAGTGAATGTAACTATTCCATTTTTTAAATATATATGTATCAAACACAAACATTGCATTAAAAGTTAATGTTATTAAATTGTTAAAGAAACATGTGGGAGATTTAAAATATATTTGTTTAAAACTAATGCCCTCAAATTGAAATGCAGAGTGCAAAAGCCCCAAAGCGGCAATTGAGTACAGTTAGTACAGCAATCAAGTAATAGTTTAAGTTGTTAATTGTCATGTGCACAGCAATAACAGTGAAGCAGTCGTGGCAATGGAAATTTTAATTCTCAGGCTCCCTCCAACAATGTTCAACAATACGAATAAAAGAAAAACACGCAAGTTAAAAAGAGACTCTAAGACATTAAATAGTGCAGAAACTAAAATGTAGGAATAGAGTACAATATATAAAAAATAAGAAATATTAGAATGTAATACTGTGCTGTAATGTGGACAGGTAAGAACAGGATTTTAGATGGGCATTTGCATTAATAAGTATATACTGTGATGATTACAGTTGGTAACAAATAGTAAATAAATATATACACATACTGTGATGCATGCAGGTATAAACAGTAGTAATAAATATATATAAATGGACATATAAACAGGTAGTAACCAGTAAATAAAAGCAGTATAAAGGTAAAGTGACATTAGTATTAATAAGATGCAGGTGAAGTGACAGTAATGAGCTTGAGAGCTAATGAGTTCAGCAGTCTTTGCGTGATAAAGCTGTTCCTGACAATGATGCTGCGGAACCAGATGCTGCAGTACCGGCAGCAGGCAGAATATGTTTGTGGCTGGGGTGGTGGGGTTTCTGATGATCCTATTGGCCTTTTTCCTGCTCCACTGGGTGTAGAGATGAGCAGTTTCACCACCCTCTGTAGAGCCTTACAGTTTAGTGCGGTGCAATTGCCATACCAGGTGGTGATACAGCCGTTCAGGATAATTAGTGGTGCACCTATAGAGTATCCTTGAGGCCATGTTGAGCCAGCCTGCGGAGGAAGAAGAGCTGTTGTCTTTCTGTATGTGTCAGTGTGGTGAGTCAAGGTCAGGTCCACCCTGAAGAATCTGAAGCTGCTGACTGTCCACTGATGGAGAAGGGGCCTTGTTCTTCTTCCTGTCACTTCCTGTAGTCCGCAATCAGCTCCTTTGTTTTGCTGATTTTGAGATGGAGGTTGTTGTTCTGGCACCAAAATGTCAGGGCTCTGACATCCTCTCTGTAGCCATCTCATCGTCACGGTGGTCAGGCTGATGACGGCCATGTTGTCAGCAAACTTGATGGCTGTAATAGTAATTTGTTTCTTCCCTCTTCTAAGCATGAATTTCAAATAGAGCTGCAAAAATTAGTCAATCAGAAAATGAATCAACGGTCAGCCATTTTCTACCGCTTGTTCCTGTTGGGGGTCGCGGTGACTGGAGCCTATCCCAGTAACTTTGGGCCATAGGCGCCAACAGTGGCCAACTCGTCGCAGGGCTGACACATAGACAGACAGACAACCATTCATCCACTAGGGGCAATTTTGGACACATCAATTAACCTAAACATGCACGTCTTTGGACGGTGGGAGGAAGCCGGAGAACGCGGAGAAAACCCACGGTAACACAGGGAGGACATGCAGACTCCACCCAGAGAGATCATGTGATGTTGGTCTGGTCCGGGATTCTAACCCACTGCTGGCCGCTCTGCCACCATGCACGGTCAGCAATGATTTCGATAAATTAAAATATATTTTAGTAATTTTAAGCAAACAACCACTTGTTGGTTCCAGCTTCTTAAATGTGAGAATTTGATGTTTTTTTCTCATAGGGGATAGTAACTTCAATATCTTTAGATATTTAGACTGTTGTTCAGACAAAACAAGACATCTGAAGCCGTCACGTTGGACTGTGAGAAATGTATTTTTCACCAGTTTCTGACATTTTATAGAGTAAATTAATTGAAAAAAATAATACTCAGATAGTTGCATCCCAGATGTCAAACCATATTCTAAATAGTTCAAGCCACGCTAGTAAAGTTATCTATATTTATAAGTGAAATTAGTTTCTTAATAGAACAGTTTAAAGCAGAGGAGAGAGATAT
>CM022486.1:29446712-29472073 GCA_011952105.1 Coreoperca whiteheadi | reverse complement strand
AACCGAACAGCTCCAGGTGGAGCCCAACGAGCAGGACCCTAGCCACTCGTCCCCTGCACCATAGACACAGCAGCACTGCTCCAGCAGGTCGCCATAGTCACCGATCCAGATACATGTCTGGACACTGAAATAACTGCTGAAAGTGACAGGTGGTGTTCCATTATATCTCTCTCAGAGGCACAATGATCTCAGCACATATGTATGTATATACATGTGTGTATGTATATACATACATATCGTCGCTGTCTGATGAAACCCATGTATCTCCAAAGGTTGTTTTTTTCAGAAGCATGAAAAAAAAAAATTCTCAAACACTGTAATTAGAAACATTTAGCACCAGAAATGAAAATATATATTTACACAGTCATCAGTGAACTTTTTTATATATATTATTTTAAATTGGTACTAAAGACATGCGGGTGGTTCCAAATTACGAGTCTCCAGTTTTTGTCCCCCTCAGTCGGAAAACTATCAATAATTTGATGTCCGTGCATCAGTTTGACTCGGTTCAGGGAAATCAGAGCTGGTCGTCTAATACTTGGCTCAAAACTCAAAACGTTATTTATCCAAAGCTATCCTTCTGGACTCCAATCATAATTGATCTGTTTCCCAAAAACACTACACTATAGAAGTTGCTACACAAACTTACATTTTGGCCAAAATGCATCCGGAGGCTATTAAGATACATACATTTACATTTAGACGCTTTTATCCAAAGCGACTTACATATGAGGAAATTCACAAACCGAAGGCGCAGCTTCGAGAACATTTTTGGGCTTCAATATCTTGCTCAAGGATACTTTGACGCCAAGATACTTTGTTTAAAAAAAAGCTGCAGTGCTTTCCTCCAAAACGGATACATTTTGCTGCATTTTACAAAAGGTACCTCTAGTCTCTATTCAAAGGCATACCTTCTGATGCTGTCCAAGCTAAATAATAAGCTATTGCATGTTTAAAAAATCATGCTAATTGTCATCATCAATTGGCTATTTGGCTAGGAGACAATAATGACCAAAAATTAAAATTGGTTAAATCAATATTCAAAGAATGTATTGTATTTATGTAAAAAAAAAACACATTCAAATGTTAGGAAATTACAAAATACATTACAAAAAATATTATTATAATTATGAACAGTGAGGAAATTTGTGAGAGATAATCTAGTGGATAGATGGATTGAAGAAATTGGAAGGGAAAAGAGGAACAGTGGAAAGAGCTGGAGGAGAACAAAAGTCAAACCTGCCTCTTTGTCCTTCTGCTTCATAGCTCATGCAGTGTCTTTTTTACAAAGCAGTGCTCCTCCCATGTGGCTGGGCTCTTTGGCCTTGTGGCAACGTTTCAATCTATTGTTAGGGGCTGGTGTTGGCTATAGGGAAGGAGGACCCAAATGCAGGCAGTTTAGAGAGCAAGTGGAGTATTTATTTCGGTTACCAGCAGGCAGGTAAGCAGGCAGACAGGCAGATAAACCACAGTCAGCGGGCAAAATCAAAAAGAAAACAGACAGGCAGACAGAACCAAGACATCAGGGGAGATTATAACAACGGACTGACACAGAGACAGGGAAACACACAGACGAAATGCACTTGGGAAGGGGAGCCAACGAGACACAGGTGAACTGAAAGACACAGGAGCAAAAAATAAGACAATCATGGGTAGGAAGCAAAACTCTCGGGGTTACTTGATTGTAACCCTGTTCCCTGATAAAGGGAAATGAGATGCTGCATGCAGTATGCATATGGTAACGTCTTTGAGTGACCAGCTGTGAAAAGTGTGTTTTAAAACGTCAATAAAATTGACTCAAGCGAAACTATAGCCTCGGCAGGTGACGTCACCGGTTCACCTGAAGGTAACCGGGGTTATAAGTAGATGAGCTCCAGCTGCCAGCCTTTAGGTCCCTTTTGTTTGAAGACCTGGGGCAGCATCGGCACGGCACTGCAGTGCAGCATCTCGTTCCCCTTTATCATGGAACAGGGTTACGATCAAGTAACCCAGAGTTCCCTTTCAAAAGCTTCACTCAATGCTGCATGCAGTATGCATATGGTAACGGAATGCCCACGCCGCCGTGCCGATGGTATCTGGACCCCCTATGAAGTGTAGGTGTGCACAAAGCGCAGGAGGCCTCAGACAGTAGCTTAGGATGCCGACTCAAGGACACAGGAGCCCGAAGTCAAGAAGCATCCAAACTATAAAAATTTATGAATGTGTGCGGCGAGGACCAGCCTGCTGCATCACAGACACTCTGTAAGGGGGCACCCCTAGCTACAGCAGTAGAGGAAGCGACCCCCCTGGTGGAGTGAGCTCTTAAGCGTCTCGGCGAAGCCTCGTAGGCAAGAGCAATAGCATCCCTGACCCAGTGTGACATGGTTTGCTTGGTGGCGGCAGAACCGCTGTTACGGCCCCCATGAAAAACAAACAGCCGCTCCGACCTACGCCACTGGCTAGTGCGGTGGATAAAAGCCCTGAGAGCACACACTGGACACAGTCTATGAAAACTCTCCTGCCCCGGCGTAACAAACGGTGGAGGGCAGAAGGTTCCAGAATGACAGGATGTGCAGTCGAAAAGGAACCTTAGGCAGATAGTCAGGATGAGGATGTAGGATAACTTTCACCCAACCTGGGGCAAAGTCTAAGCAGGGTGATGACAACCGACAGAGCCTGCATGTCCCCGATTCTCCTCAGAGAAGTTATTGCCATTAGGAAAACCATCTTAAGAGTCAGAAGCTTGTCCGACGCTGACTCTAGAGGTTCAAATGGGGTCTCAACCAGACCCTCCAGAACTAAGGCTAAGTCCCATAAAGAAGTCCTGGTTCTGACAGGAGGCCTCCACCACCTGGCCCCGCAAACAAAGCGGGCCAGCAAAGGATGCCTCCCCAGTGGCGCCCCATCCACAGCTATGTGGCAAACCAAGAAAGCGGCCACATAAACCCTGAGAGTGGAGGGGCAAGCGCCGATGAACGAAAACTGCAGAAAATCCAGAACTGACATAATCTGGGAGTCGACTGGTTCCACTTGATGTGTCTTGAACCATCTGACAAAGACACTCCACTTACTGCATACAGCTTCCTGGTAGAGGAAACCATAGCACTTAAAATGGTTTCGATAACTGCAGGTGACAGCCCAGTGCTTCTCAGCTAGTGCCCATGAAAGTTCCACAGGTCAGGCTCAGGATGGAACATCGTGACCTCCGCCTGAGACAGAAGGTCCCTCCTCGCTGGAATCGCTCACGGCGAGCCTTTGAGGAGACACACTAACTCCGAAAACCATATTCCGTTCGGCCAACAAGGCGCCATTAAAGGTGTCGGACCCTTGTTGGCGAACCCCGGCTAGAACTTCCAGGAGCAGAGCGACTGGAGGGAGGCATACAGGCGCATTATGGGCCATGTATGAGCCATTGCATCCAGACCCAGCAGAGCTGGGGAACTGAGAGAGAAGCAAAGGGCACATTGCGCTATCTGACAAGAAGCGAAGAGGTCCACTTCCATTCTGTGATTGACTGACAATCTCTGGGTGGAGTTCCACTCGCCCATCTTGAAAGTCTGTCTTGGTAGCAAGCCTGCTCCCTGGTACATGCCTTTGAGGGGATATGCTATCTCTGAAAACCGTAGACTGTTCAACCAACGAGGCGCTATCAATAAGAGGTCGGCTCCTGTGTTGGCGAACCTTGGCTAGAACCTCTGGGGAGCAGAGCGACTGGAGGGAAGGCATACAGGCGCATCTCGGGCCATGTATGAGCCATCGCATCCAGACCCAGCGGAGCTGGGGAACTGAGGGAGAAGTAGAGGAGACATTGCGCTATCTGATAAGAGGCGAAGAGGTCCACTTCCGCTTTGTACAACCTGGTCCATATTTGACTGAATCTCTGGGTGGAGTTCCACTCCTCCATCTATAAAGTCTTTCTGAACAACAAGTCTGCTCCCAAGCGATTATATAGGAGACCGTCGCTGTACTGTCCCCCTCGGACTTTGTACATGACAACCTCTCAACTGGGGGAGAAAGTATTTCAGGGCCAGAAATAGATCTTCGAGTACATCAATAAGGTGGCCCCCAATGATGAACGGTTAAGTGAATACCTCAGGCAGGTAGTCCCAAGGTCAAAATGGAAGACACCTCCTAAGGTAGTTGAGCAGGAGGTCTAAGATGCTGTGGGACTTCAAGATCCAGACTGACCAAATGGTGATGGCTAACCAACCAGACATTGTGTTGATCGACAAACAGCAGAGGAAAGCAGTTATTATAGATGTAACAATCCCAAGCGACAGCAATATCAAGAAGAACACAAGAATCTCGAATAATAACAAGGGCTTAAAGAGAAGCTAGAAAAGATGTGGAGAGTTAAAGTAACAGTGGTGCCAGTGGTAATCAGAGCAATGGGGGCTGTTACCACCAAACGGGGAGAGTGGCTTCAGCAGATTCCACATACAACATCTGAAGTCTCTGTCCAGAAGAGCTCTTTTCTACGAACAGCTAAGACATTGCGCAGAACCCTCAAACTCCCAGTCCTCTGGTAGAGGATGACACATAACACGCCACAGGGGTGAGAGGGGGAGTATATATATGTTTGTCGCAATGATGCAGCCTTGCGGTTGAGAAAACCTCAGGAACAGCAACAGAGGAGAGATCTCTCTTCCAAGACAGACAGACATGCAATAGATGTTGTGTGAACAGAATAGAACAACATAGTACAATTACAGTATGAACAATCAGGATGATAAAATTATAGATAGATTGTAAATGTATCTATAATATGCATATGCATTCTCATTATGTAATGGCTAAATGATCAACAGGATGAAAGCTTATAAATTGAGGGAATTGCTTTAAGTATAATTCTGATTTATTATTCATATTTCCAGAGGAGGGCCAAGCTCGGTCAGTAGCTCCATCCACTAGTTATGAGAATAGCACAAGTGGGTGCGCCCTCAGCTGTGGCTGGCTGACACTATGATCACAGTAACCTTATGTAAATTTACAATCAATCTATAATTTCTTGATTGTTCATACTATAATTGTACTATCTGTAATTGTACATCTGTACATCTTGGGAGAGAGATCCCTCCTCTGTTGCTCTTCCTGAAGTTTTCTTTTTTCCCACTTTAAAGGTTTTTTTGAGGGGAGTTTTTCCATATCCGAATCAAGGGTCTAGGTGTCATATGCTGTACAGATTGTGAAGGCCCAAATCTCATTGTCTGAGTCCACATGGCAGTGATGCTCAACCAGCCTTAGGAAGGCCCAACATCCTTGAGGTTAATTTGTGATTTGTGATATTGGGCTATATAAATAAAATTGATTTGACGACTTCAGAATGTAGACACCAAAATCTACTGTATGTACATTTTCAAATCATTATTCAAATTGTTGTACTTCAGGGCCATCTACTTGAGTTTTTTTGATTGTTGTTGACATCATTTTCTTTTTATCCATTATGGCAGTAAAATATTTCCCAGTATGTGATATGAATGTGTCTCTGCCTAGACGGTGTTGTGTCTTCTGGACAGTGGAGCTGACATCAACAGGCCAAACGTCTCTGGAGCCACGCCTCTTTACTTTGCCTGCAGGTGATCAATGATGTAATTTTAATGTTGGTGTTTCATTCATTCATAGCGTCGTCTCATCTCACCTCTTTCACACTTCCTCTTAACTGTTTAGGGGTAGAGATACACTGATGCATGTACACTTTCAAACTCTTCCTCAATTTAAAAAATGGCTTAATCATCAGGAGTTAGCTTTTCACAAAATACTAAAATAACCTCCAGTTGTATTGAACCATGTCTTGTGTTATTCTGTAGCCATGGCCAAAGAGACACAGCACAGATCCTACTTTCTCGAGGTGCCAAATACCTTGCTGACAAGAATGGAATCACTCCATTGGATCTCTGTGTGCAGGTAAGTTTTTTAGCACCTTTTAATCTTTCAAGCACTTCAGACTTTTTCCTCTGTAGTAAAAATATGTGTGTGGGAAACACCAGTAGTTTCAAGAATTCTCCACCATAATATTTAATTACAGTTTAGCTCAGGTTTTGGAGAAATACAGCCTTAATCAGAAATTTTAAGTGGAACCACTTTAACTATTCGTTCAGCTATATAATTTCAAAGTCTACACAACAAACACTGATAAAAGTTTCACTTGGTGATCAACAGTGTCTATAACACACAAATTAGCTTTGGGAATTAACCTGAACTCGTGTAACAAGAGGAACATGGATCGGATACATATAGTGACTGAATATAAGTTATAGAAAACCAAGTGTTAGGATTTAGTTAAGGCAGGTTTGGTTATTAGAAGAAATACCAAAGATATTTATGTATATTAATAAAAATATTAAAATATCAATATTATTAAAATGATTAATATAGATTAAGTAAATGCATGTGTAAAGATGTGTGGGTTAGTGGAGAGGAAAGAGAAGGAAAGCACAAGAAAATCTCAAATGCTGTGGTAAGGCGTAAGAGTCGTCACTTTATCACACAGTAACCCAGCGGTAGACTTCCGAACAGTAGCCGTGTTACTGGACTATGGTCTGATAAAATGCAGCTGGAGGGGCTCAGTGGCTAAGGCTAACACAGTTGCGCCGTGGCACCGATACAAAACTGGAACACACCAATTCAGACCCAGTGGCCCGTCACTTTCCCAATAAACAAAAACACAAATCACAACAATGAAGGTTAGATGAAATAACAGTTATAAAATCTATCACTGCCCAGACACAAGACCCTCTTACTTGAGATTGCTTTTCCTAGCGATTTAATGGAATGCGTCAGTCTGTTCAGGATATCCAGAAGAAGTCCTCTCCAGCTCGGGCGCTAACAAAGCCAGGTGTCCGCACTCTCAGCGTGTTGCACGGCAAAACAATTCCTTTGAGGGCCAATCTAGGGATGCAGCAGTTGATGTCGTAGAGAGAGGGACTCTGTAGTGGTCTTACTCTCTAAAGACTGTGGCGTGTAAAAATCTGTTCAGCAAACACTTCACAGTCTTAACCTCGTCCAGCAAGTTGAGACTGTCCTAGCGAAGTCAAAGTTTACGTGATGTGTCTTCCTATAGTAACTTACATCCTATGGACAATGCGGTTTTTGCTCCGGTCATGAAACACGGACCATCGCTATACCCTCTCCAGGGTGCTGGTGGGTTCATGGGAGTTTGCCCAACCAGTCCACATGTGCTTTGTGGATCTGGAGAAGGCATTCAACTGTGTCCCTTGCAGTGACCTATGCGGGGTGCTCTGGGAGTATGGGGTCTGGGTCCCTCTGCTAAGGGCTGTCCGGTCCCTATACGAGCGGAGCAGGAATTTGGGTCGCATTGCCGGCAGTAAGTCAGACTTGTTCCCAGTGCATGTTGGACTCCAGCAGGGCTGCGCTTTGTCACCGATCCTGTTCGTTATTTTTATGGACAGGATTTCTAGGTGCAGCCAAGGGCTGGAGGGTGTCCGGTTTGGGGACCACAGGATCTCGTCTTTGCTTTTTGCAGATGATGTTGTCCTGTTGGCTTCATCAAACCAGGACCTTCAGCGTGCACTGGGACAGTTTGCAGCCAAGCGTGAAGAAACTGGGATGAGAATCAGCACCTCCTCCTCCTCCTTTAGGTTGGTGATAAGCTTCTGCCTCGAGTGGAGGAGTTTAAGTATATCGGGGTCTTGTTCACAAGTGAGTGAAGAATGAAACGGGAGATCAACAGGCGGATTGGTGTATCCGCCGCAGTGATGCGGTCGATATACTGGTCTGTTGTGGTGAAGAAAGAGCTGAGCTGCAAGGTGAAGCTCTCTATTTACCGGTCGATCTTCGTTCCTACTTTCACCTATGGTCATGAGCTTTGGGTCATGACCGAAAGGACAAGATCCCTGATATAGGTGGCCGAAATGAGTTTCTTCTATAGGGTGGCTGGGCGCTCCCTTAGAGATAGGACGAGGAGCTCAGAGTAGAGCCGCTGCTCCTCCACATCGAGACGAGCCTACTGAGGTGGCTCAGGCATCTGTCTCGGATGCCTACTGGACGCATCCCTGGGGAGGTGTTCCAGGCATCTCCAACCAGGAGGAGGCCTTGGGGAAGACCTAGGACACGCTGGAGGGACTATGTCTCTCAGCTGGCCTGGGAACGCCTCAGCATTCCCCTGGAAGAGCTGGAGGAAGTGTCTGGCGAGAGGGAAGTCTGGGCGTCTCTACTTAGACTGCTGCCCCTGCGACCCGGCCCCTGATAAGTGGAAGAAGGTCGATGGTTTGGATTTTTCCCATTAATTTTATTTAGGCGCCATTGACATATTTTGCCCCTCTTTGAACCGCCACCTTATTGTGGTGGAGGGGTTTGTGTGCCTGAATGATCCTAGGAGCTATGTTGTCTGGGGCTATTGCCCCTGGTAGGGTCTCCCAAGGCAAACAGGTACTGGGTGACAGGCCAGACAAAGAGCGGTTCAAATCCCTCTTATGAGAAATTTGAAATCCAGGTCCGTGACGTCGCCCAGTATGGCGCAACCACGCACAGCTTGTGCTCTGGAACCCAACTCCTCGAGAGAGGCTGGACTCTCTACTACTCTGGAGTTCCCCACAGGGAGAGGCGGCAGGCTGGTGTGGGCTTGCTCATAGCCCCCCAGCTCAGCTGCCATGTGTTGGAGTTCATCCTGGTTAACGAGAGGGTCGTTTCCCTGCACCTTCGGGTCAGGGATAGGTCTCTCACTGTTATTTGTGCTTACGGGCCAAATAGCAGTGTAGAGTACCCGGCCTTCTTGGCTCGGGCATGTCCAACCCGGGAGGAGGCCCCAGGGAAGACATAGGACACGCTGGAGGGACTATGTCTCTCGGCTGGCCTGGCAATGTAAATGTAAATGGACTGTACTTGTATAGCGCTTTTCTAATCGTCCGACTACTCAAAGCGCTTTCACACTACAAATCACATTTACCCAGACACACACATTCATTCACTGATGGCAGGAGCTGACTGCCCATCAGTAAAAAATTAAACTAATCATTCACACACACTCAGACACCGAAGGCGCAGCTTCGGGAGCAATTTAGGGTTCAGTATCTTGCTCGAGGATACTTCGACACATGGCTGGGGGAAGCCGGGATCGAACCGCCGACCTTACGATTGGTAGACGAACCGCTCTGCCACCGAGCCACAGCCGGTATTCCCCCGGAAGAGCTGGAGGAAGTGTCTGGGGAGAGGGAAGTCTGGGTGTCTCTGCTCAGACTGCTGCCACCGCGACCCGGCCCCGGACAAGTGGTAGAAGATGGATGGATCGATGGATGACGTATTTTGAAAAATACATATTCCTGTACCTAAATGAGTGCAAAAACTATAATGCTTCTGATCGACACTGCCGTCCTTTGTAGTGGCTGTATATCTGGAATTTCTCTTTTTTTCATTAGAAAAACATCACTTGTATTTAGGGCTGTCCAAATGAATGCGTTAATAGCGCGTTAACGCAAATTCATTTTAACGGCACTAATTTTATTAACACAGCGCATATTTTCTGGCCTATCCTGTAGTCCTGAAATCGAGAGCAGCCACAGACGTAAAGAATGCAGCAGCAAATAGAAATGGGGAAAGAAAAGGGCTAACATTAACATTACTTTCTGAAACGTATAACCTACATAAGGTATCATTTTTTCTGTTGAACTTTTATTAGACTCCAGGTTGAAATAAAAGAAAAGGGCGTTTTTACACTGAAAAAGTTTGCTGCAGTCCAAGTCCGAGCGCTTGTGGGAATGCAGGTCTGACTTGCGCTGCCTCCGTGACCACATGTTGTGACTTACGGACAGGGCCCAATCGACCCTGGCACTGAAAGATCGAGCAACCTATTGTTTTCCCTGAGATTATTATTCTTATTATTTTTATTTTTATGTCCCTTTGAAGGCATTTTTGAGGTGCTTAGGATGCTGAAAAACTCTTGAAATGTTGCACACATGTCACAACGGTGAATGGTGAAAATTGAAACATTCTGCAGTGATTGGCCCCGGGCGTGGCCAGGGGGCTCTATAGCGTCTCCAAATGTATGCCATGGTTGGAGAAAAGTTCCTTTGATCTCCATGAGATTTTATGGGTTCATTGCTCTCATCATAAAGAACAAATTTCAGATTGTTTTGAAAGAGTTTTCCTAAGAGGAAGTCAGGTGTTTTTGATTTCCTGCATCAATTTAAAATCTTTAAACAGATGTTTGAGGTGTTGATTATGCTAAAAAAGTCACGAAACTTTGCACCAAGACTTGACCTGGTAAATACTTTTAATGAGTCCACTTTTGGGCCTTGGGGTTTAAAAATTTTTAAAAATCCTCTGGGAGCCATGGTCCACAATTAGTAGCAGTACTACCTGGTTCCAAAATTAGTAACTGTGCTACCTGTTTCAAAATTAGTATCTGTGCTACCTCAGCTCCACATCCTAAGATCTTTTCCAAATTTCACATGCTTCATAAGAGTGGCTGAGGACATTTAAACTTTCCTCAGCTCTATATAAGATTTCAATCAAACTAGCTTTGTAACTTACATTATAAAAGGGAAAAAGACTGTCTCAGTCGTTATGACCAACAACAACACAGACATCTAATTAACACACCATAACATTAAGCATCACAGGACAACTAAGGTTTTCATATACTTAGAAATAGTTTAAATGTTTGCCCGCATTTTCTTCCAATATGTAGTAAAAATATGTGTTTGGGAAACAGCAGTAGTAGAAAATCCACCGTTGCATTCCAGTGATTTTTTTCTCTTTTTTAGAGAAAGTTTGGTAAGGAAGTTCAAAGAAGCATCTCACCGATCAACTAGAGGTCAGAGGCCAAATGATTTTTACTTACTTACTTTCAAGACAATTTCTTAAATATCCTTACCTTGTCACTAAATAACTACCATGAATAAGAGCTGGTTTTGTGACGCACAGGGGATTACAATGATGCCAAACATCACCTGTTTATCTCTAATGGTTATCAAGATATTAATACCTGATTTTTAGCATACATACAACTTGTAGAATTTACTTAGAAAGTTGTAGCAAAATTCTAATATAGTTAAGACTACAAATGTGCACATTCAAACAATAAGAAAATAACACATTGATAGCATTGTAGTGTTTTAGGAGCACACATGTTTCTTTGAAAAGAGTTTCTTTTTTTGATAAAGAGGAGAGGCAATCAGAAAGAGGGGGGTTTGACCATCTGGGGTAGCGTTCCAGGGTGAGGGAGGAGTGTCTGTGCAGTTATGTGTTCAGGCACAGATTTTAATGTAGCAGTTCCATCCTTGGTTCTGTTGGTCCAACAGTGATGTTGGACCTCTTCTTTTTCTTTTGATCCTATCTTGAGGAATATTCCACTCTGTTTCATGTCGATAGAGGAAAGGTCTTAGGCACACCAGCGCTTCAGCTTCTCTGGCATTAGGGAGACCTGGGTAATCTCAAACATGGTCCTCCAGGGGCATTAGCAGTCAGTTGTTAATTCTCTCCCGTTATCTGCATTCGCTAAGAGGGCTTTGATTGTCTTAAATGTAAACACCGGTCTTGGTTTGGTATTTGGTTAGAGTGGCTAAATGGTCTCACAACTAATTTACAGCCATGTGAAAGGAAATGTTTGGAGAGGGGGGATTAATGGAAGTCACCAACCTTTTAAGCTGCCTTTGTGTTCTGCGAGAGATATTCTACACCTCTTATACCCCTTTTCCACCAGAATGAACCGAGTGCTAGTTCAGAGCCAGTGCTATTGCCAGTTCGGAGTTGATTCGAATGACAAGCCTTCTAAGAGCCGGCTTGTCTTTCCACACACAAAGCACCAGCACAGAGCCAGGTGTTACGTGACTGTATACGTCACATCTTTCCCGGTAACGCTAGCGCGGCAGCGCCAAGCACAAACACCATCAACAATCGCCGACATTGCGTTGCTATTTATGTTCACCGTAGTTTGTACAGACGGAGATTACAAGCAAGAGTAACAGTATGTACATAACATTTATTTTTAACAATAACATGTCAACTTTAGCCTCAGCATGTTGCTACCCTCCTAGCATCAACTCTGCTGATAAACGATCACATTGCAGTGTTGGTGTAAGAAGCACAAGTGAAAACTGTTCGTCTTGTTGGTCACGGTAACCCCACCCCCAGCCGCTGCAGTAAGCGGTTCTTACTTCTAGACCAGCAAAGATTTGGTGCTACTTAAGAACCACTTTTCCTGGCTCGGAGCTGGTGCTTTGTGTGTGGAAAGACAAAGAACCAATTTGAAACTAGGCTCTGGCTCCATCCAGTACCAATATTGCCTTGGTGGAAAAGGGGTATTAGTGTTGTGTTGAGCTCCTGTGGTTACTGTCCCTCCTGTGTGTGTTTAGGGTGGATATGGGGAAACCTCTGAGATCCTCATCCAGCATCATAGCAGACTGTTCCAGACCCTCATCCAGATGACACAGAATGATGATATTAAAGAGAACATGGTATGACCCATTTGTCTTTACATTCATTGATAAGTCTTGTGTCTACACTTTGACGTGTATGTGTGTGTGTGTGTGTGTGTGTAGCTCAGGCAGGTTCTGGAGCATGTCTCTCTGCAGAGTGACAGTCATTACCAGAGGATCTTGACCAGTCTTGCTGAAGTGGCTACCACCAATGGACACAAGCTTCTTAGGTATAAGTGTACATATTTCATTCACATATATTTGCATTATTTTTCATATTTGTTTTGTGTTGCATACAGGTGCATCTCAATAAATCATGGAAAAAAGATTCTACTGAAATTGTGAAACTCATGTATTAAATAAATTCAGTGCACACAGACTGAAGTAGTATAAGTCTTTGGTTCTTTTAAATGTGATGATTTTGGCTCACATTTAACGAAAACCCACCAATTCACTATCTCAACAGATTAGAATATGGTGACATGCCAATCAGCTAATGAACTCAAAACATCTGCAAAGATTTCCCGAGCCTTCAAAATGGTCTCTCAGTTTGATTCACTATAGGCTACACAATCATGGCGAAGACTGTTGATCTGACAGTTGTCCAGAAGACAATCACTGATTGACAAACATTAATTGCCAAAGAGGCTGGCTGTTCAGAGTGCTGTATCCAATCATGTTAACAGAAAAGTTGAGTGGAAGGAAAAAGTGTGGAAGAAAAGGATGCACAACCAACCAAGAGAACCGCAGCCTTTTGAGGATTGTCAAGCAAAATTGATTCAAGAATTTGAGTGAACTTCACATGGAATGGACTGAGACTAGGTTCTAGGTATCAAGAGCCACCACACAAAGACGTGTCAAGGAATTTGGCTACAGTTGTCGTATTCCTCATGTTAAGCCACTTCAGAGGCGCCTTAACCTGGGCTAAGGAGAAGAAGAACTGGACTGTTACCCAGTGGTCCAAAGTCCTCTTTTCAGATGAGAGGAAGTTTTGTATTTCATTTTGAAACCAAGGTCCTAGAGTCTGGAGGAAGGGTGGAGAAGCTCGTAGCCTAAGTTTCCACAGTCTGTGATGATTTGGGGGTGCAATGTCATCTGCTGGTGTTGGTCCATTGTGTTTTTTGAAAACTAAAGTCACTGAACCCATTTACCAAGACATTTTGGAGCACTTCATGCTTCCGTCTGGTGACCAGCTTTTTGAAGATGTGGAGTTCATTTTCAGCAGGATTTGGCACCTGCCCACACTCCCAAAAGTAGGTTAAATGACCATGGTGTTGGTGTGCCACAAACTGATCACCTCCATGCCATGCCGAATTGAGTCAGTAATTAAAGAAAAAGGAGCCCCTACCATGTATTGAGTACATGTACAATATAAGAACAAACTTTTCAGAAGGCCAACAATTCACTAAAAATGTTTTTTTTTTTGGTCTTATGAAGTATTCTCATTTGTTGAGGTAGTGAATTGGTGGGTTTTTGTTTAATGCGAGACAAAATCATCACAATTAAAAGAACCAAAGACTTAAACTACTTCAGTCTGTGTGCATTGAATTTTTTTAATACACGAGTTTCACAATTTGAGTTTAATTACTGAAATAAATGAACTTTTCCATGACATTCTAATTTATTGAGATGCACTTATACAGAACTTCTTCCACCCTTATTGTAACAAACTTGCACTATTCTAGTTAATTGTACTTATTCATAGTTAGGAATCATTTAAAATTTTGGGAAATTTTCTTTCTGAGAGCGAGATGTTCAGATCGATATTAATCTCATGTCTGATGTCTCAAGTACAAATCTTGAATCAAGATGTGGTTGGCCTAGCATAGCATTTCCAGAGTTCAAAGTTCACTAATACATTGCATCTATCCTAAAACTATCCAGTTGGAAACTCAGATTAATTATTACTTTAATAACTATAACCAAAATTACCATTAATAGTTAGTTGATTTGGAGATAAACATAGAAGACATTTAGTCATTTACATTTAGCAGACGCTTTTATCCAAAGCGACTCACATATGAGGAAGACAATGGAGCAAAATAACAACAACAACAACAACAAGAAGAGGTTGGCAAATTATTCACTCTTGTGCAGCATTAAAGAAACCAGCATAATTATACACACGCATGCACACTAACAACAGGATGAAAGGAATGTGTGTGTGCGCGTGTGTGCATGCGTGGGTCTGAGTGCACGCCAAACAGAATGTGTGTATGTTCTTTGTTCTGTGTGAACACCACGAACATCAACTTAGCACGTGGCTACCAGATTAACCCATCACAATAGCAAAACCTCAGGAAAACATGTACATCATTAACTAAAGAGTCCTGTGCTTAGCGAAGTACACTGTTACTCTATGCTATGCCCAGTTGTTGCGTTGCCAGTCCGTGGGGGAAGGAGGGAGTTGCTTTGGTTAACCGGTGGTTCGTCCATTGTGTACTGACCAGGCAGGGAAGAATGGTGGTTCTGTTGAAGAAGTCGCCTTTTGCTGCGCAGTCGTTTGTGCAGATGAGGAAGCCTGTCGCTTGTCTCTGGTCTTTTGTCCTTCCTACAGTTAGCTGGGAGCTAATTAGCATCCTTGCCTCTTAAAGTTAGCTGGTAGATGATGTGTAACAGCCGTTTGCTAAACTTTGTTGCAGGAGTCTTATAGGGGATCTCACGTCGCTGCTGTAAGATCAGGTTCTGAAGTAAGGCAGGCTTCCCTTTTGAACTCCATGGTCCGAGCGTTTAGCGGAGAAAAGATAACGAGCAAATTACCACAGTCCCTTTTCATTGACCCTGGTTACTTCCGGGTCACAGGTCAGACTGGCCAATGATACTGCATTCATTGGCTCTCAGGATTGTGGGACAAAAGAGAATGCCATTTTTAATCAAAGTTCTGTTAAAATTTCGATTATTGAACAATTGTGCCTCCTCCTCCTCCATCATATCAAACTGTCTCTTTTTCTTACTGATATGTCATTGGTTTAGTTTGCAATGAGTTTCCCCCAATAACCAATCATGATTCACCCCAATAATTAAATTTCAAAAGCAAATACAATTGTGAATTAAGATACAGTTTCAGATGTGCATTAAAAATCAAGTTCTAAAAATCTAATCTAATGACTTTAAATTTTTTTAAATGTGACACTTAACTAGAATTGATAGATTTAATGTGTAATTGTCTGTGTATTTCTAAGAATTTCAGTGATTGATGGGAGCAGTTTTCCCTCTTTGTATATTGAAGCTAGACACAGAAAAGTCTTAGGTATTGAGGAGCTGCAGCATTTATTAATGGGCAAACTGTAACCTACACTGTACATTTACTCCATTAGACAACTTCACTGCTAACCTTTCTCTCTGTTCTGATTGCCAACACCTGTCGTGAGTGCAATCACTCACTCTCTCTCACCCACACACTCACTAAGCACTACCCTGTTCCTTAAAGGAGCCATGCTACTCTTATAACAAATATGGACGAAAAGACCAGGTGAGCCGGGTGTGCCAATTTGGTAGACATCGCCCAACCCTAACTAGTGCTAAGATGTGTTTGACAGTCCCTTCTTTTCCCTATGTCCCTTCTCAGCCTATCCAGCAGTTATGAAGCTCAGATGAAGAGTCTGCTGAGAATTGTTCGTATTTTCTGCAATGTCTTCCGCCTGGGGCCTTCATCACCCAACAACGGCAATGACATGGGCTACAATGGCAACAAGACGCCCCGCAGCCAGGTCTTTAAGGTTAGTAGGAGGCATAATATATTGGCCAAAAAAAAATAATCTGCACTCTATTTTTTATTACTATTGCTCTGCAACATTTTCCCGAAGCTTAAAACCGTACAAACCGACATAGTATTTTGTGTATAGATCTCAAAACTTTGGCATTAGGCAACAAGCACACAGTCTTAAAAGCCAAATAAGATATTTGCTTTTTCTGGAGAAAATACAAGTGATTGCTGCGGATTGACTGTTTGACTGATTTTTTGAACTTTGGAATGTGAAATGGTGTTGGCATTATTGAGTAGATGCTTTTAATTTGTTCAGCTCATTTTTACTATTTTCAAACTTGCAGTAATTGGTACTGTATGCATATTTTCTTTATTGTGTTGGATCAAAAACCACCAAAATATTTTACAATACACCTGGAACCAGAAGAATGATGTGTGATTTTTTTTCTGAAATGTTTTCAACATTTTGATTGTTGTAAGCTTTTAAACTTAAAAGTTTATACTGACAAAAGTACCCTGACACACGTGATGTCATTACCTCAACATGTGAGAAGGTGTGTGAAAACAATCTCCCCTGCGGCGCAGTGAGTAAGTCCCCACTTCTGGGGATAAAAAGGTTGAGGGTTCAAATCCTCAGGTTGCCAAGTCATACTTGCCAACAATGTGCCAAGTCATATTTCCCAACAATGTGGCAATTCATTGTGGCAAGATTATCAAAGATAAAATAAATAATAACTTTAATTAATTCAACTGAAAGGAAATCACAAATAGCTTTGTGGCTTTGTGCAACAGCGGGCCGTCCAGCAGTTGGAAAATTGCCGGTTCGATCCCAGCTTCTACGTGTCGAAGTGTCCTTGAGCAAGATACTGAACTCCAAATTGCTCCTGAGGGCTGTGCCATCGCAACCGAGCAACTCACTGTGTGAAAGTTAGATTACTGTACTGATGGTCAGTTAGCTCCTGCCATCAGTGTATGAATGTGTGTGAATTGACTGTTTGACTGATCCAGAGTAGAGTGAAAACACTTTGAGTCTCATAAAATACACTAAACTATCAATTTGGAACTCAGATTGATAGTTAAATTAATATCAATAACCCAAAATTACTGTTAATAACTAGTAGGTGAAGGATTTGGAATTAAACAGAGCTGGCAAATTGTTCAATCTTGTGAGACACTGGGAGGAGTACACACTAGACGGCTGCATTCGGTTTGGGCTCCGCGGGACCCAGCGCAAATCTTGCAGGAGCGGGGGGGGGGGGGTTTACCTTTGCTGAGTGGGCGGTCAGAAAATTTTGCCAGGAGTCAACACAAGAAGTTGAGAAGAAAATTAAAGCAGCTGTTTACTTAGCAAACAGCAAAGCAAGGCAAGTCAGACATCTGGAAACAATTCTCAATTGTCACTGAAAAAAATGGGAAAGAGTTAAACTTCATAAGTTGCGATAAATGTGCAAACGAGAAGACTGCATACAGGTGTGCGGTGCACTGTTTTAGAGATATTTTCTTGTGTATGTAGATTCTGAGGTTTGTTAGTACTCAATGTTTTAGAATTGAGTACTACACTTTTTTTATATAAATGAGGCCACTGGTCTGAGATAATGACGAACACCAGACCATAAAGAATTGCCTTTCTGAAAATAACACTGTTAATTAATTAAAATAAGCCCTTTGTCACTTTAATCAGACTGAATAAGCTATTTTTTTTTTATGCACTTAAAATCTTTCTGTATTCTCCTTTTTTAGCCCAGGTCTGAATCAATGTCAATTAGCAATCAATAGCCCAGCTAACATGAGCAAGGTATTAATTCAGGCAATTAAGCCCTTGTCTATCATGGAACAATAATGCCATTGAGTAACCATGCATAATTAGGTCTCGGCAAAACGAGTCTATTCTTAGTGATAATCTACAGCGATATTTTTGTAATACTGATCAAAGGATTGTTGTGTAATCCCCATTAAATTAGTTATAGTCTTAGAAACCATTTATTCCCTCTTAGTCCAGTAATCCTTTGCATTATGTTGAAGTCTGAATGATGAACTGAACTGTAGGGTTGGGATTTGTTTTGATCTGAACAATTATGATTCCGATTCTTACTTTCGATTTCGTTTTTTTTCGATTCTCAATTCTGATTCTTTGAGGGGGCAATTTGCGTAATGCTACATGCATCTATGAGGGAAAAAAAATTATTTCAGTATCGTTGTTGTTTACCACAGTTAGCAATTTGGTCAAGGGCTTTATTATTACACTACAATCACTTACCTGATTGTGACGAGGTAATATTAATAACGTTGGTTAGCGCAGGGTTGCGCGAGGAGGATGAGACAGTGGACCTGTGCAGCACGTCAAATATGCTACACTCCTTAATTTGTAGTGCATCCTCCTGTGCAAGAAATAAGTTTGTTACACGTGTTGCACTGTGCCGACCCAGGCTTTTTTAAAGTAAAATAAAGCCACACTTTTGAGCGCTGCTTCCTGTGCTCCATGGCTGCAACAGAACGAGTGGGAAATCTGGTGGTTACTATGTAAACCCAAACTTGCGCATTTGTAAACGATGAGCGGAATCGAAAACAAATTTTCTAAACAATTCCAGTGGCATTGTTATGTTTTAAACAGTTCCAAGTTGGAATCGGTTCTCGATGCCCAACCCTAATGAACTGTTAAAAACCCAATTAAACCCATGTTTATATTGTTTCTTTTCTTTTAGCAATAGTAATGCTAGTTTCATATATTGTCTTTTTTAAATGTTTAATGGGTCATGGTGCAATGAGATAACTTCTTTTATGAATTGGCACTATATAAATAAAATTGATTTAAATGGTGGAAGACAGATATGCAATGTTGTGCGTAAACTCCAGGTTTAGACAATAAATGGTAAATGGTCTTTACTTGTATAGCACCTTTTTAGATTTCCCACTACTCATGGCGCTTCACATATTATGTATCACATGCACCCTATTCACACACAATCGTACACCAAAGGCACAGTCCTTGGGAGCAATTTGGTGTTCAGGATCTTGCTCTCGACATGGGGTGGGGGGAGCCAGTTATCTGCCTCTTCTGTCTCACGGTGAACTCGTTGTGCAATTTGTGTTTCCATCAAAAGAAGTACTTCAGCCTCTGTTTTAATATATTTTCGATTCTCTTGGACTTTCTTGTTGTATGCTTCATTAAGGGCATCGTGTATGGAACAATCTGTTACTATTGCCTTCTTGTGCTCACCCCATGCAAACATAGCACTGACATGACCCTTTGACTTTTCATGTACTTTAAATCCACCATCTTTGTACATTGCCTTTTTCCAATGAGAGAATCCCAGTTGTGATGTGAATACAGATGCTGGGGTGTTTGGTAAAGAAAAGTGTCAACATGTAAAACAGTAGGCAGAGTTTTGGCTTTGGGAGTACTCAAGCCATGGGTGTTGTTTGTACCACTCGCTGTTGAAGGACCTCTTCCTGTTGCCATACATGGTTCGCGGAAATACCTTAAGTTGAGGCTGTGTAGGACCTGCTACTCGGGACTGTGAAACGTCTGTAAATTATAAATATTTGTGATCAGTCCTTACTTCAGTTTCATAAACTTACTTCAGTTTTTATGAAGTTTCCCCAGCCATGCGTCGAAGTATCCTTGAGCAAGATACTGAACCCCAAACTGCTCCCGAAGCTGCGCCTTCGGTTTGTGAATGTTCTCATATGTAAGTCGCTTTGGATAAAAGCGTCTGCTAAATGTAATTCAAAATGATTAGTTACAAAGTGAATTTGTGGTCAGTATTACAACTTCCATGGAAGGCTCTCATAATGTTGTGTAAACTGAAAGATAAAATGTCACAACATACCGTGAGGTCCAGGAGGGGCAGCATGTACTTGTGCAACATGAGGAGCCTCTCTGTCATCGGTGTCACCATCACCTACTGACATGCCCTCTGAATCACTAGATGAAGTACCTGAAGTAGTAAAAACAATCACCATTACACCCATAGACTGTATGTGGACAAATTAGTGTCAAACATTTTCCTTTGTCTTTTTATAATGTTTTGTATTGAGATTTAAAGAATAGATTGTTTTAAGTGTGGGGTTTGCTGTGTTTTAGCAAATTAATAGCATACACTTCGGGCAAAATTGGACCATCCTTTTTAAATTAAATTTAGTATGAGAGTACACGACAACTTCAGGTAACTGTTCATGAATGACATATGTGGACATAACAGAACTTGACATACCATGCTTAGCAGGTGGAGTTCCAGACACTGCTGGATCCTCCTCTGGGTGTGTCTGGTCAGCTGTGGTAATACACAGATATCTGAGGAATCTGAGACATCAATAGGCTGGAGGTTCTGACACACACACCACACACACACATATAACTATATATATTTTTTACATGCACACAATCATACATACATAAATACACACACGTGTATTAAACGTCTAAAAATATGTGAACTGTGAAGATGAGCTAATTGATACAAAAAAAGTCCTTTATCTCCAAGAGAAAAAATTCTTTAAACAGCTCTTTAATCACAGAGCAAATAAATAAGTCAAAGCTTGTTCTTGTGTTATAGTTACTTAAATACTATATTTCTCACACTGGTTGGCCAAACATATAACATTAGCTCTATTGAACACACACATCTGCAAAAACACCCTAAATCTTCAGTCCAGGAAATAACTTTTCATATTTCATGCGCGATGGCGCTGGCGGTATTCTAACGTTCAATGCTTAAATTAGTTTGCAGGCTGCTAAGCTAGCTAGTGCAGTATAGTTCGACTTTTGGATGCTACTTAATGCTGGATAAAGTTTTCCTACACATTCAGAGGGAACTACGATATAACTAAACATTAAATGACCATACCTCTCAATCGACTGATTCCAGCGTTTCTGCCGTTGCTACTCTGTGTGACCATCCTCCTGTTTGTTTCACGGACCGGCAGCAGTAGGTGCAGCGTGCGTTGCACGTGCTTATCTAATGGGTCACCTGACCTGCACGGTCAAACGTCTGCTGAGCAGAAATCAGCCCTCACAGTCTCAGTACGACAATTACTGTGTTAGTTAAAACTGTAAAACTGGCCCTTAATCAGTTGATCAGCTGTCATCGTTGATTGACAGCATTTCCCGTTTCTTGTGTTGACGAACTTGACCTATCAGAACTGGGGTGGCCACCCCGGGCCACCCCCCAGAATAGCCATTGGTCAGTAGATGTCTGTCAAAGGTTCTGTGAGTTTGTGTCTTATTTTGAAATTGTCTGTTTAGTCTACGTTTTAGGTCTTGGTTCTGGTGCTTCCTGTTTTATTTTGTAAGATTGTCTGTCTGTTCCCTCCTGTGTTTGTCTGCTTTGCTTCCTGCTTCTTTTTGGATTTTGCTTCCTGGGGCATTTAATAAACCCTCCACTCCTCATCTAAAGCAGTCTGCAACTGGGTCCTCCTTCACTTCCATTCCACGCTATATTCACAACACATTCCAACGGTCTGCAGCAAGCTGTTCTGTCACATAGTTCTGGAAAAGGTCCATAATTGTACCGATTCCAAAGACTTCTTGCCCAGCCTCATATAAAGACTATAGACCTGTGGCTTTGACTAGCATTGTTATGAAATGTTTTGAAATGCAGATGCACGTTTCTTATTTGCTGATTTTAGCTCTGCCTTTGACACAGTTTGTTTTCATGTACTTGCACAAAAACTCATGGACGCTCGAGTCAGGGCCTTAGAGGGTGCCCCCCCCCCCATCGGGGTTGAGTACATGGCTGCTCCCCCATTTTTCCCTCGGGAGCTCAGCCTCTTAATGCAACGCATAGTGAGAGCAGCTGAGAAGATCATTGGTGTCTCTCTCCCCTCCCTCCAGGACATTTATGGAACCCGTCTCACTCGAAAAGCCCTCTGCATTGCAGGTGATCCCACACACCCGTCACACAGCTTCTTCAGTCTGCTGCCATCGGGAAGGTGACTGCGGAGTCTCCAGGCCAGGACCAGCAGACTGAAGGACTGCTTCATCCATCAGGCTGTCAGGAAGCTGAACTCGCTCCCGAACTTGCCCCCCCGTCCCTCTTCTGCCCCAGGCACCACTGAACCATGAACCCCCCGCCCCCAGATCCCACATCCCCAGGTCCTTCCACTAACATACGATGTCATGCACCAGTCACTTTGTGTAGCATTGGTCTGCTCACTACCTCATTCACCATGGAACTGACGCCATTCTACCACCTCATCAGTCAGTTTAATTAAAATAAGCCCTTTGTCACTTTAATCAGACTGAATAAGCTATTTTTTTTTTATGCACTTAAAATCTTTTTATCTGCACTGTTGGCTCACTGGTTTGCACTTTATCTGCCATGTGCCTTGCGCTGCTTTTATTTAACCTCATTTTTATTTTATTTTACTATGTCTTTTTTTTATTTTTATATTCCCTTATTGTATAGTTTTAGCTTATATTTTATATTTGATCTTGATTTTAGGCTCTACTGTTAGTGTTATCTGTATGCACCGGGGGTCTGAGAGTAACGCAGTTTCGATTCTCTGTATGTATGTAATGTACATGTGGAAGAATTGACAATAAAGCTGACTTGACTTGACTTAACCCTGCCGCCAGTGGCGCTTCAGGGCATGGCGAGTTCCATGCAATTGCTGCCTTTAGACCTGCACGGCTGTGCAGCAGTCAGGCCAGAGTTGCGTCCTCTACTGAGGCCTGTAGACGTTCCTTTCTGGTTAAATCCCGCCGTTCCATCGCTTCGGGGTACCGCAGCTCTCACATTGCAGGTTCGGGGGACGGTCAGGCATGTACATGCTGATCCTCAGGGATTTCCCGCCGCTGCAGCGCTTCGGGTAACCGAGGCCGCCACTCCAGGTCCCCCAGGCACCTGCCTCGTGCGGTTGGTTCCCCTGAGGAACTCTTCTGCCCACTTGAGAAGCTTGACCTGGCGTGTCGCACTGAGTTTGCGCACTGTCCGACAAGGTTACAAGCTTCGGTTCCGGTCCACACCCCCATGATTCCAAGGAATCTTGGAAATAGGGGTCGACCAAGTACAAGCATAGGTGATGGAGCGAGAAATACATTCTCTCTTGTACAATGGGGCCATAAAACAAATTCCCACCTGAGGGATGCATACCGGGTTCTACAGCCGGTACTTCATAGTCCCGAGAGAGACGGTGGTTTGCGTCCCGTTTTAGATCTTCGTCACCTGAACCGTTCTCTGAGGAGACTTAGGTTCCGGATGCTGACGATCCCTATGATTGTGAGTCTGATTCAGTCCGAGGACTGGTTTGTCACAATCGATCTAAAGGACGCGTACTTCCAGGTCTCTATCATCCGGAAGTTCCTGCGGTTTGCTTTTGGGGGCAAAGCTTACCAATATCGGGTGCTTCCCTTTGGCCTAGCACTCTCCCCTCGCACCTTCACGGAGTGTATGGACTCTGCCCTGGCTCTTCTCAGACTCCAGGGGATCCGCATCCTCAATTATTTTTTTTTGGACGACTGGTTGATTTTATCCCAGTCTCGTCTCACGCGGTACAGCATCGAGATGTCGTGCTTGAGGTTGAGGCTCAACACACGCTCACTCCAACACAAAGGATTAACGTTCCTAGGAGTAGTGTGGGACTCAGTCACGTTGCGGGCACAACTGTCTCCCGCATGCGTCGAGTCAATCCTGACAATGGTACTCAGGGTGCAGCTAGGCCGACATCTAACTGCATTTCAGTTCAGAGACTGTTAGGCCTCATGGCTGCAGCGTCCACCGTGATTCCGCTTGGATTGCTGCACATGAGGCAGCTGCAGTGGTGGCTCAGGGACGCCGGATTTTCCCCGAGGGGCAATCCTTTTCACCTGATCAAGGTTACACGCAGGTGCATGCGTGCCTTAGACAGGTGGAGACAACGAGTGTTCCTGACCCAGGGCCCAGTGCTGGGAATGGTGTATCACCGTCGCACACTTTCGACAGACGCCTCCAGCACCAGATGGGGCGCACAGCCCGAGGTCTGTGGTTGACCTCGCATCTATGGCACATAAATTGCCTGGAGATGTGAGCAGTCTTGTTGGCTTACGGCACTTTCTTCCAGACCTCAGGGGCCACCACGTGCTTGTCCGGTGAGAGCCGACAACACAGCGGTGGTCTCCTACTTAAATTGACAAGGCGGTCTGAGGTCGCGCCTTTGTGCAGAAATTAAAGCTGTGGGTCTGGCCCCTGAGGGGGACCACCTCCGAGCTGCCGGTCTCTCTACCGAGGTGGTTGAGACCATCTTACACTCTAGAGCCCCCGCCACGAGGAAACTGTATGCGGACAAGTGGAAAATTTTCACTACATGGTGCCTGGAGCGCCATCTTGACCCAGTTCACTGCCCGATGGCTTCAGTGCTGGAGTTCCTCCATAGCCGGTTTTTGGCTGGACTCTTCCCCCGCTACACTTAAGGTGTATGTGGCTGCGTTCGCAGCATTCCACAGTTTGGTGGATGGCTGCTCGCTTGGGAAGCACCGCTTTGTTACCAGTTTCCTTCGTGGCACCTTGAGGATGAGGCCTCCGGTTCGAGTCAGAGTCCCTCCATGGGATCTGACAGTGGCGCTGGATGGATTGGCCACAGCACCGTTCGAGCCACTGGACGATGCATCAGACAGGTGTCTGGCCTTTAAAGATGGCATTACTGCTGGCCATGACTTCTCTCGAGTGGGAGATCTGCAGTCCCTGTTGGTGGCTCCTGCTAACCTGGAGATCGTTCCAGGCGCAGTTAGAGCCATCCTGCATCCCAGGCCCGGTTATGTACCTAAACCACTGAGGTCAGCTGAGAGCGAGACAAACTTCTTTCTTTCTTTTAACGCTACATTTCCTTTGATTTTTCTGTTGCTCCTGAGGAGACGCTCACGCTGCTCGCGGTCAACCTCGAGGGCTGACCGAGCGAGCTCTCAACCCAAAACAGCCAACCAAAACACATGAGTTGCCGGTGGGGATAATCCGCGGGCAGGGAGGAAGCACTGCAAAAACCGCTTTACACTCGTCATTTCCACAGAGACCCAGCGCGCTTGCTGAAGATCAGAAGACTGACGACAACAGTGAAGCCGGCTCCCCTGAGGTGGCCCGGCCGGTAGTCCTGCAGGCGTCCATCCTCCTTCAGAGTCGGCGGAACAGGAAGGTAGGCTGCAACTGCTTTGTCCAGTCAGAGCCCTGGAGTTTATGTCCGGAGGACATCCCAGTGGCGCAATACGGACCAATTGCTGGTATGCTTTGGGCCCCCTCGTAAGGGCTGCCCGGCTACCAAACACACTATTAGCAGGTGGATAGTTGAGGATATCGTTTCGGCATATGAGGTGCGCGGTTTGCCTGCACCTC
>CM022486.1:29393000-29446637 GCA_011952105.1 Coreoperca whiteheadi | reverse complement strand
ATATCGTTTCGGCATACGAGGTGCGTGGTTTGCCTTCACCTCTGTCTCTCAAAGCCCACTCCACACGGAGTATGGCGTCCTCCAGAGCTTGGTGGTCGGGAACCCCCCTCTCCGATATATGCGATGCTGCGGGATGGTCCTCGCTTCACACCTTTGTGAGATTTTACAGCCCACACCGCTTAAATAATCCGGGATCTGTGGCTCTCTTGTCCTGAAGTGTGCCCTGCTGGCTTCAAACTCTGACAGGCATCCCTTCAGCATGGCGGAGTTGGTACTGCGTTCCCCATAGCATCAGCTGACGCAGCGTTGAAGTTCCCTTAAAAGGGAACATACCAGGTTATGTATGTAACCATGGTTACCTGATAGGGAACGAGACGCTGCGTCTCGCTGCCATACTTGGCATGCCAGTGAGCGGCTTGCTTCAGTTGATCAGAAGGCTGACGACAACAGTGAAGCCGGCTCCCCTTGTACTTCCGGTTCCGCCGGCGTACGTCACGTGTTGACGTTAAAAAAGTGTGTTGTAGCTGCGGACAGCACTGTGAGCCCAAGACAAGTTTTCCTCTGGGACAATAAGGTTAAATCAAATCAAATCAAATCAAGCCACAGCTAAAAGCAGCTGGTTCTTACACTTCGCTCTCTTTTTACATCTTTCCTTCTTTGTTGCTTTTGCTGCTGACAAAGCCCCTGGGAAGTGCGCCGGACTTTGAGGCCAATTTGACATTGCGGCCAAACCATGGAATTACAACTTCTGGGTCTGTCATGTGATGCACTCTGGCCCAAAGATTTTTCCCCATAGACTTACATTGTAAAAGAAATGGCTGTAAAACAGCGGATGCGTTTTTTTTTATGTCAGAACCCCCGGCAAAATAACTTGTTTCACTGTCCGTATTAGATCCATTCGGTCTATTAACAAATTAAATCATTTAATTCCCATTCATTATTATTGTATGTACTAATGATTTTCTGCTATGAATCTATCGTGTACTTACAACATCTATTGCATGTCTGTCCGTCCTGGGAGAGGGTTCCCTCCTCTTTTGCTCTTCCTGAGGTTTCTATAATTTTTTCCCTGTCAACAGAGTTTTTTGGGTAGTTTTTCCTTGTTCGAGTCGAGGGTCTATGGACAGAGGGTGTTGTATGTTCTACAGATTGTAAAGCCCTTTGAGGCAAATGTGATTTGTGATATTGGGCTATATAAATAAAATTGAATTGAATTCAAGTTAGCGGAGGCTGCCGAGGGAAGCGGGGGTCAAATGAAATGCGAGTGCGCTTGTGCACAGTGCAGAAGCTATAGAAAGTCATTCCCCTATTGTAATGTCTTCATTGATCCCTTTATTTCTTTGATCCTATGTGCCTTTTACCCCGTGTCTGTCTCACTGCAGCCACTGGAGCTACTCTGGCACTCCCTGGACGAGTGGCTGGTGCTCATCTCCACAGAGCTGGACAGGAACAGGAAGAACCCGTCTTCCTCCTCCTCCAGCAGCGAGATAGCCTCTCTGCTTCTCAAACAGCGCGAGGTTGACCAGTCCAGCTCCACACCAAAGCTCCCCTCATTGCTGGACCCTCAGATCGCCATGGAAACAGAGGTGTACGCCGATGGGGAGGACGTTATCTCCATGACAGCCAATCGTCTCAGTGCTGTGATCCAGGCCTTCTATATGTGCTGCTCATGTCAGATGCCACAAGGGTCTGTCCTCAGCCTTCATCTGTCAGCTTTCATATCTAATCAATATATAAATAAGCATAATTTAACCTAGAGAGCATTAAGTATCAGCTGTGATCTAAACAGATCTCGAGAATTACTGTAGAGGTGCTTCCTTGCCGTTAAGTTAAAGAGGCAAGTTATTCGCTCCGCATTATTTTGATTTAGCAGTAGTAGTCACTGGTGTCTTGCTATTTAGAGAGGGAGTTTGATTTGAGTTCAGAAACTGACCCTGATCTGTTACTAAGGAGTGTTTCTGCTCCCAAGTAACCTGATTTGTAATTTAGAGAAACGTGAAAGTAAAGAGAGTCACTGCATGAATTGCAGCTTCATGCCGTGGAAACTGAAGCTAGCTGAGGTGGAAGGACTGCAGATCGAAGGCCAGCTGCCTCGATCTGGTGTAGCTTTATGTTCACAGAGTAGGTATTGTCGCTCCCCACCTGAAGTTGCCCCTCCTAGATAAAATCCAAAAAAAGTGGATTGTTTGGCAGCTAACGTTGACACACTAGCCTCAGAGTTTGCTGAGATTAAAGGACAGCTAGGACACTAGGATGCCCTGTGTTGCGTACAAGTGCTTCTTGTAGTGCTTTCCCACCTAATATTAGCCTTAGTTTTCTGACGTGGATGCTTCTGTCCAGAACCTCAGTGATGCATCTCTGCAGGAGTTTGCCTCTATGACCAGGGAGATTGGCAGGTTAATGTCTACACTTACCCTGACTAGCCATCAGTTCTAGCTGGCCCAAGCCTCACTTTAGGAACCAGGCCAGAGGGCTCTCTGCATTCTCCCTGTAGTTCAAGGGGAGCTGTTTGGCCCTGCAGCGCAGTAGATCTTGGAGTGGGGAATTCAGGCAAACCAGGCTCAGCAGCAGTTTGCTAGCCTTCGGGGACCTACACCCCTACTGCAACAGCGACCTCCAAAAGGTTATGATGACAGTCGCCCTCAGCTGCTAGCTCGTCCTGCTGTCTCCCCACGGACCTCACAATCCTTCGAGCAGCCTGATCACTGCCGCTGGGCTCCTATGCGGTTGCCTCCTGTACTTGCAGCCCTTTCAAATTTGGACCAATGGCCTCCATTTAGACCCAAGGTTTCACAGATCCAAGAGAGTCAGGGTGTCCAGCCAATGCCTCCTGCAGCCATGGAGAGAGTATTGTAGCACAAAGTGTTTGCGAGGGGGCTCTGGACGGCACAGGAAATGACGGAGCTCATAAATGTGCTCGTGCTCCGAGATATATATTTGGTGCTCCACAACTTCCTACCATATTTGAGAGGCAGGCACATTCCTTTATGATCCGACAAAAAATCTGCTTTCTACCATGTCAATCGTCAAAGGGGCACGAGAAAAACGCTCTCACTACAGGTGGGGTGGCATGGCAACTCCTAGTATGGGCTTTCCCTCATTTTGCCAGCCGCAGGGCCATGTGCTTTCCACGAAAACACAACATGGTGGCAGACTTTCTCTCCCACCAGACACCTCCTTCAGGGGAGTGGAGACTCCAACCAGAGGTGGTAGAGAAAATATGGCACAAATATTGCAGGGCAGAGGTGGACCTGTTTGCCTCAGAGTCCTCAACCCACTGCCTCCTTTGGCTCTCCCTGATGGAGACAACAAGTCTATTGGGGCAGGATGTCCTGGCACACCTGTGGACGCATCACCTCCTCTATGCCTTCCCACCATTTCCCTTGATAGCGGAAATGCTACACAGAGTGCAGTATGGCAACCACAGACTTGTGTTGGTTGCCCCAAACTGGCCAGGAAGACCCTGGTTACCAGTAATACACAAGCTTTTGGATGGGGTCCCATGGTGCCTGCCCAGGAGGCAAGACCTGTTATCGCAGCTGGGGGGCCACATCTGGCATCCAAGCCCAGAACTCCTGCAGCTATGGGTATCAAGCGCTAATCCAAACCATTTTGCGCTCCAGGGCACCCTCCACCTGGCAATTTCAGCCAAGCATATTAGAGTGGATAACCAGACTGTGGGGTCTCACACTCTGGGGACCTAGTTATTAAAAGTAGCCCAGCGACAACACCCCCCGCCAGCTGTCATGGTTCCCTCTTGCCGCTTGCCTGTCTTAGGACTTGCCTCTGTTGCTGGAAGCCCTTTGTCTCCCCTCTTTTGAGCCTGTAGAGCAGGCAGGGCTAAAGTGGTTGACAGCAAAGGTTGCTTTTCTTCTGGGAATGGCATCAGCTAAGCAAGTTGGTAATAGTCATCTAGTCTTAAGCACTGATTATGGCGGCCAGGAAGAATGAAATAGAACCAGAGTTATGTATGTAACTACAGTTCTATGGATTATGGATGACCGCCAGAGTTCTTTGTCACTCGGAATCTTGGAGAGAAGATTCTGTAGGGAATGACGTGGATTTATATCCCCGCCCTAAATCATCCCAGTCATCAAGAATTCATAGAAATGTAGTTACATACGTAACTCTCATTTTCATCTGCTCAGTGGCGGGTAGGATTCAGTGGATGCTTAAGTCGCATGCTTCATGTACATCATGGTTTATTCACTAAGTCTTTCCATTACAAAAAACTTTTTTGCGATATTTAGAGTTTTTTTGAATTTCAAGTTTTTTATGCACATTTGCAAAAATTGAAAATGCACATAAAAACTAGTGAATGGAAATCCACTTAGTGTTACACTAGATGTGTTCAGCCACAGTCCTGCCATTGTCAAAGATGCACTTTGGCAGTGCTGTCAGCTCAAAATGTAATCACTGTAGTTAGGTGGAAGAAAATAGACTTTAAATCTAGAAAGACAGATCAAGTCGCAGTTATGTGCTAGAGTACAAGTAAAAATCATGCTTTTACGCAGTAAGTGTAAACAACTGTATTGCCTAAGGTAGAATATCTGTTCTGTCAAATACACTCGAAGTAACCAACTGAAAAATGCAGCTGAAATGTGTCCTCTGTAGATTGCCAAAGTTCCCCTGGTGAGAGTTGTCACTGCTTCCTCTGCTGTGTTGAGCTTAGTGTACCCTTGTGGGGGAGTGACTAGGAGGTATATGCCTTCGAGTGCATATATCTCTATATATAGTCTGCATTTATGTGGCAAACTACTACAAATACTACTATCACATAGAATCACTATTTATCTCTTCATACTTCCCTTCCAAAAATTTGAGATTGCACCCAATATGACCAGTCCCGCCTCAACTACCTCGTTTGCTCCCACATTTACCTCTCTTTGTTTAAACCCTCCTCCAGGTTCCTAATTATACGTAATTAGATCATTAAGGATACTTAATTAACAGCCAATATAGGGCTGTTATTGACATGTCTGCTAAAATGAGCTTTGAGTCTTTCTTTCTGTTTTTGTTGCTCTGGTCATTTTCACCCGTCTTTCTATCAGCATTCTGGATAAGTGATGTCTTATGATCCAACTTCCTCTTCAGTGTAGAGAGTTCAGATAGAAATGAGTGATCCAATTGTAAAACAGATGCTTCTGCCGTCTCTCTCTCTTCCTTTCTCTATCTTCCTCACTCTTCACCTCCCCCTCTTTCCTCACCCAGAATGACATCCCCTCACTTCATTGAGTTTGTCTGCAAGCATGATGAGGTGCTCAAGTGTTTTGTAACCAGGTGAGTCAGTGTTGCCCTCTGCCATACTTCAACCTCTTCACACAGTACCTAGAGAATGGGTATTGATCTAGCAACTTCTTTCCTCTTTCACTTTCCTCTGTCTTGTTTCTCTCTCTGTTCATCTCTCTGCGTCCTCAGGGATCCAAAGATCATCTTTAACCACTTCCACTTCCTCCTGGAGTGTCCAGAGTTGATGTCACGCTTCATGCATATTATTAAGGGCCAGGTAGGACATGATGAATTATTTTATTAAATGTTTTGAGGGACTTAACATGGAAGCACAAGTTTGGAAGCAAAATTCAGTCCGTCAGAAAATATGGTCTGTTCTTATTGAGCAAGAAATAAGGGTTGTATTTAGTCAGAAAGTAAACACTTTAAGTATGTAACACATAACCCCTGTAAACCTTTCCTCAAATGTATATTGATTTTTCTTCTTATTGTTTGAATGGCCTGTTGCTACACAGTGATACATATACTGTATATACAGTAGATTTAATGTACATATATATGCGGTACCAACTCCTGCCCGCTAATCAGTTCTGTTTACAAATAAACAAAATGTAAAACCTGAAGAACACATATAACAGACATTTTGGCCAAAATAAGTCCTTCAAACCAGCAGAACACTCCTGTGCTGTCAGTAACTTCTTTTGCAATGTAGAAAAATAAATGTTTGGAAAATGTGGCGTTGTGCCATGTAACAGCTCAGGGAAATGTCCGGCCCACGGTGGCTTAGCTTTCTGAAAATGTGGCTCCCTGAACAATATAATTGATTAGCCCTGATATACAGTATACTCTTCCAAGCATTCCACAGTAGGGCATTTTATGATTGTCACAACCTGTTAATCTGTCAATTCGTTTTTGATAACTTTAATTTGTAAAATGTCATAAAATTGTGAAAACTGGTCCTCACACTTTCCCAAAGTACAAGGTAACTTTTTTTATGCCTGGCAGTCCAAAATGCAGCCATAATTCATTTACCAACAAAACAGACATAAGCAGTGAATTTAATTGATTTGCTTTTTTTTTCAACACCATACTCCAGAATGCATTGTTCTTAAACGAACAGTTGATGAATTGATAAGTCAACTCTTAAAATTTTGATCAATTAATGGTTGATGTAATTTATGAAACAGAAACAGCTGGAACTATAAAATGCTTTTTTCTTGTTCCAGCTTCTCCAATGTGAGGATTTTCTTCTTTTCTCTGTTTTGTATCATTGTAAACTGAATATCTTTGGGTTTTGGTCTGTTGCTCGGGCAAAACAAAACACGTAAAGACGTCACTTTTGACTCTAGGAAAGTGAAATTTTTCACAGTTTTATGGCATTCAATGAATAAATAAAAAATAAACAGATTAATCTGATAAGTTAGATTTTCAACTGTAAAATGTCCTACTGTACAGATTATTCCAATTACATTTATTTATATACCCCAATATCAACAAATCACAATTTGCATCAAAGGGCTTTACAATCTGTACAACATACAACACCCTCTGTCCTTAGACCCTCGATTTCAATGAGGATAAACTTCCATAATAACCCTTTTAACAGGGAAAACAATGGAAGAAACCTCAGGAAGAGCAACAGAGGAGGCTTAGCCTAAATGAATCCACGCGCCCCAGCCAAGTTTCAGTAGGACAAAAGAAGTCATTATGATAATCTGATTTACTAGTACACCTTTAATTGAAAGGTCTAATGTTTAAGAGTCCACATTTAATTGCTATTTCAGTGGTGGTAATTTTTGTTTAGGTTTTTATGCTTAACTCTTTGAACATTTGATTTAATTAATTTAAGCGCTCAGGGGGCAGGCACAGAGACTAAAGAGTTTTGGGTGGGTAAGTGTGTAGGTCTGCAACTCTGCCTCCTGGTCTCAACTCTGGGTGGTTCCACTTTTAAAAAAGACAAAGGTACCAGTTAAAATAATTTATTGCAACTATTAAAAAAGTAATGATAAGACAATAAAAGAATGATATAGCATGAGGGTTGTCAGTAAACCGCCATATGGGAAGTACTGGACCAGCTCTCCGTTTCAAGGGTCCAATCCTTAGACTCTCAAAGTATTACCCTAAAGCATTGACTAAGGACTGTTTAAGCTGGTGGCGAGGAGACACACCCAGCTTCTAACTGCCTACATCAGAGCATCCTCTGCTTCCTCTGATAGACAGTAGCAACCGACCGAATAGCCCTTTTGCGTCAAGTACCATTACCCACCGCGCTCGTTAACGGCAGCGCTCCAACAAATAATCTGGGCTCTTGTTATGGTCCTAACTTTTTCCTACCATCATTGAACTCAAAATCAATGTCACAGAACTACTGTAACTATAGTTTGATTATTTATTGCAATAAGCTTTAGCAAGGGCAGTAGTGAACAACTCAATTCACATTTCAATCTTCAATTAAATAATTTGAATAAATCATAAAATAAATAATAAAATCAATAAATAATTAATCAATAATCAATTCAATATTTATCTGTTTCTGGATGAAGGCGAGAGTAAAGACTGATTCTCTAAATAAAACCTTGTGACTTCTTCAGAAGTCACCGAAATGATCACAAAGTCCAAAATCACAGTGTGAGCAAAGGAACTTCAGTCCATATTTATGAATCTGTCACTGGGGTAGTGGTTAATAAATTCCATGTAACAGCTCACGTTCTCCTTCATATGATGAACGATTATCAGAATGATGAAAAGGCACAAGGAAATAACCATGAACTCTCTTTCACCTCTCACCCATATTACACACAACATATATTTCTCCAGAATACACAAACTGTCAAAAACTGCTTCACTCTTGACACATTTAACTGCCATGTTGCTATCACATCCTTCCTGGTGCACCCACAGGCAGCTGTTGCTGATTAATGTTGGTGATATTCACTTTTGGTAATAGTGCAGCATACAGTGCAACATACAATTGTACCATAATCTCATGTGTTACACAATTCACATGAGGATTTTAGATGTAATATGCAAAGTTGGGGTACAATAATTATTCAGTTCATCTCATTGATCTTTTTCTACAGAGCAGGTCTAGACCGTGCTCTTTATAAAATTATTTTGATCTCAACTCATTTGACAGGGTTCAAAAGTCCAGCATTAAAAAGCATCAGTTTAACTCAGCACCCAGTCACAACCTCCAATCGCGTACCGTGGATTATGTCACCCTATTAGTCCCAGCTATTTACCATCAGCTACGTATCCTTCATCCAGAATGGGGATAAAAAACAGTAAAAACCATATAAAACTCAAACCATGCAATAATATAAAACATGCCATCACACCAGAACCCATAAAACCCAAACATATGAGTATACACCAATAATAAAACCACACAAAATATGTCATAAAACACACTGTTAAGATTGAATAAAGTTACGCTGCTGGCTGTGTCACTTGAAGACATGCTGCTTAACATGTCATCACTCATCAGATTTGGCAGGGGCCCTCAAAATAAATTTTAGTGACCTCCGATTGGTGTAATCGGGTGTCATTACCAATCATTTGAATAACAATATTACTGTGTTTAAGCTTATCCTAAGCCGGCAGTTTTAAATAGGATTCAACGTCGCCCACTCTGACCCCAGGAATACATTTAGCTATGGTCGCTGGTGTCGCTAACTTCACGTTTCTCAAAATGGAGCTGCCAATAATCAGAGTTGGTTTCTCAGCAGGTTTGTCGCTGAGTGTGGAGAACCTGTTAGAAATGTCAAAAGGTTGGTGGTGAACCGTGGGCTTATGCTTAGGTCTATGCTTCCTTCGGACAGTCACCCAGCCTCCCTGGTTTACCTGGCTGCTCGGGAGCTGGTCAGTCCGCACTGGCTACTGGGGCCTGGCTAACTACAGCAGCTACCGATTGAGTTCCCATGGCATGGAACCACGTTTCCAATTCACTAAGCCTCGCCTCCAACACTACAAATAAACTAAATTTATTACATGTACCATTATCAGTAAATGGAGGCAGAGAAATAGCTAAACATTTGACACACTGAGCAAGAGAGAGCAGCAGAGGAAGAGAAAACATTGAGAGAAGCCATTGCTAGCTGCTAAGCTAAAGAACGGTGGCTAGCAAAACTGAATGGCGTGTTAACTGTGTGATTAGTGAGAAAGTTGCTAAAAGAAGGAGAGTGCTTAAGCAGTACGTTCAAATATATAGCAGATATTTCTAGTCACTGTAATGAAGAATCAAACAAATTAAGTGTGATGAGCTAGAGAAGCAAATATACGCTACCAGTAACACACAAACAGCAGTGACCGGAAATGAGACAATACGCTTACGCAGCACGTCATCAGCATCAGCAGATGGTCACACTTCAAAAGAAATTAGAGACATATTTGAAAATGTTTGTTTATTTTAAATGTTTGTATAAGAAAATTATAAATTTAAATCTTAAGTATTGAAATCTTTATCTACCTTAAGAATCCAGTGTTATAATTATCTCATGTCTTTGACATTTCTTTACTGTGATTTCTTGTTAGTTATCAGCCGGCATGCATGCTGATAGTGATGCAACATTTATGTCTACTAAATGTATGTCTATTTCTGTGTATGTTCATACAGAGCAATGTAAAACCTGAGTCAAATTCCTTGTATGTTTACACATACCTGGCCAATAAACCTGATTCTGATCAGTAATTAGTGAGTCTAACTGGTACTAAAATCAAGGGAGTCAGTACCTCTAAAATCAGCCATCATTTATTAGCTCCCAAACTGTATAAAACACATAAAAGTTCTCCCATCAACCTACGCTGCTTGATTTGTCTCTCTTGTATGCACTGTGATTCCACCTTATTCTTCATTTTATACTTTCACAAGTAGCTCTAAATCCCTCTGTGTCTTTATGTTTGTGTCTTCAGGGCCTTTGTGGAAAGAGACTTTGAAAGTCTTAATTTCAGGATCATTTAACATTGTTAAAACCATGACGATAAGACTTGTGTTAAGTTCTATTTAAAAAGCTTCATATTTTTAAGTGCTGCTCCCAGTTGTGTTCTATTCACTCAATCTTCAATATTCATATTTGAGCTGCAGCATTCAAGCCTCGTTACCCAAGCCTTATGGCTCTCCTGGGAGTAGGCCTTTGTTTTAATTAGAGACTTTAACCTGGTGAATTTGATTTCATCTCCTGTTATATCTCTCAGTACGCCCCAGGGGGAAAAGCCTTTCTCTCTCTTCCATGCTTATTCTTCCCTCTACCTCCAACACTTAGAGAACAAAGGGATATATTATGCAAATCAGAATCAGAAATACTTTATTAATCCCCGAGGGGAAACTCTTTGTAACAGCAGCTCACTATCACGTCAGTGCACACAAGAATGGAAGTACTAAGCAAGGCAAAAAGCAAAAATATAATACACTATAATACAGGTAAGTACAAAGTGGGTATAAGTAAAAATGTAAAATTTAAATAAGTGTAATGTACAAAGTGGGTTTCCTGGTTGAGGTTAATATTACAGTACAAAGTAATAGTGCATGAGCTGTCAAGTTACGTGTAGCTTATTAATAATATACAATGGGACGGAGGATATTGCATAGCTGTACTAGAAGTATAAATAAGTATCACAAATTAAATTGAAAACAGGCTGTATTGCACAGTAGTTTAACCACCGAATATTCCCAAATTATGTCCAGTATTGCAGAGATGTTCATGATCAGTGTCCAGTGTAGTGACTTAGGGTCGTATCAACTAATACTTAGAGGGAAGAGTTATAGAGTTTGATGGCCACAGGCAGGAATGACTTCCTGTGGCGCTCTGTGGTGCATTTTGGGAGGATGAGACTTCCGCTGAAGGTACTCCTTTGCTTGACCAGCACGTCATGGAGTGAGTGGGAGACACTGTCCAAGATGGCATGTAGTTTGGCCAGTATCCTCCTCTCTGACACCACCGAAAGAGAGTCCAGCTTCACCCCAACAATGTCACTGGCCTTACGGATCAGTTTATTGAGTCTGTTAGCGTCCGCTACCCTCGACCTGCTGCCCCAGCATGCAACAGCATACAGGATAGCAGTGGCCACCACAGACTCCTAAAACATCCTCAGCATTGTCCAGCAGATGTTGAGTGTTCTTAGCCCAGTTCAGTTTATTGTCTGTGTACTCCCAGATACTTGTAATCCACAACAATGTTCACGCTGGCCCCCTGGATGGAAACCGGGGTCACTGGTGCCTTGACCCTTCGTAGGTCTACAACCAGCTCCTTAGACTTTATAGCATTGAGCTGCAGATGGTTCTGCTCGCACCATGAGACAAAGTTTCTGACCACAGTGCTGCAGACGCACATACTGTGGTCGGCCAGTCAGGTAGTCAACAATCCAGGACACGAGGGGGACATCCACCTGCATCGCTGGCAGCTTCTCACCCAGCAGGGCTGGCTGGATGGTGTTGAAGGCAATGGAGAAATCAAAAAACATGATCCTCACCGTGCTTGTTGGCCTGTCCAGGTGGGTGTGAATGCGGTTCAGCAGGAAGATGATGGCATCCTCAACTCCGAGCTGGGGCTGGTAGGCAAACTGAAGGGGGTCCAGGAGGGGTCTGACCATGGGCCGCAGCCGTTCCAGCACCAGTTTCTCCAGGGTCTTCATTATGTGGGTGGTCAGTGTAGTCCTTGGAGCCACTGGGACACGGCATTTTCGGCACAGGAACGAGGCAAGATGTCTTCCACAGAACAGGGACCCTTTGAAGACTCAGGCTCAGGTTGAAGACATGTTGAAGAACTCACACATAGCTAAACAGGCTTTTAGCACCCTGGGGCTAACTCCATCAGGGCCAGCAGCCTTGTTTGAGTGGTGTTTCATCAGCTGTCCTCTCACCTGGTGAGTAGTCAGACACACAGCAGAGGTTAGAGGCGGGGGAGGGGCGGGGACATCAATGTCAATGTGAAGAGGGCCATTAGCCTGAGAGCCAGTTAAGGGGGGAGCAGGACTCTCCCAGGACGATGGGGGAGGGGGGAGCAGTTGACTCACAGGGGTCTGAGGGGGGGCAGCAGTTGAGTTAGAGGGGGGATGAGCAGGAGCCAGTGTGTCGAATCTGTTAAAGAACAGATTAAGTTCATTGGCCCTGTCCAAGCTGCCTTCAACTCCTCTGCTGCCAGTCAGTCTGAAGCCAGTGATGCTCTTCATGCCGCTCCAGACCTCTCTCATGTCGTTCTGCTGGAGTTTCCACTCCAGCTTCCTCCTGTACTTCTCCTTGGCCTCCCCGATCTTTACCTTCAGGTCAGCCTGGATGGCCCTCACCCTCCTCTTGGCATTCAGGATACCTTTGATGTCCTTTGTTACCCGAGGTTTATTGTTAGGATAACAATGAACCATTTTAGTTGGGAGTGCATCCCAGTTTGTCACCTCAAAACATTCCTGCAGTGTCTCATAGGCGTCCTCTGACCATTTCCTCACTGTCCTTGTGGTCAGGGTGGGATCTGACCTTCCCGGTAAGAGGGGGGGGGACTGTATGCGCCCTTAACATTAGCATACAGCAGGTCCAATGTCCTCTCCTCTGTAGTAGGACAACTCACATACTGGGTGAAATTAGTCAGTGTTGTTGAAACACTGACATGGTTGAATTCGCCCAATATTAATATGAGTGCACTCGATTGGCGGTGTGAATGGCGTTGCACGCCGATACAGAGTTAGCGGTGGGGGGGGGGTGTTAACAGCCACAACAATGGCATGTGAGAATTCGCGTGGCAGATAATATGGTCGGAGTCCCACAGTCTGGGCTACAGATACTCTGCTTGATAGTAACGTGACCAGGGTTACACCATCTGTTGTTAACCAGCACAGCAAACCCGCCGCCTTTCCGCTTACTGCTCCCGATGTAATCAGGACCCCGACCCCAACCCCAACCCCAACCCCAACCTCAACCTTATACAGGCAAGTATTTCAGCACTAAAGGCTTTCCAAGCTGTTGGTTAAGACTAAGAAATCCACAGTCTGAGAGCTGAAAGCACAGTAGATTGGTAATTAGTTTAGAGAAGTGCTTTGCAGTGTGGAATGAAGTCTTGTTTTCCCCCTTAGCCCTTCAAGGATCGCTGTGAGTGGTTCTATGAGCATCTGCTGGCCGGCCAGCCAGACTCAGACGTGGTTCATCGTCCGGTCAACGAGAACGACATCTTACTCATCCACAGAGGTACAAAATGTTCTCACCACCATAAACTTCCACTGTTCATTTATAAAGAGAGGATCATGCCATCCTGCTCATCCTCAGAGTTACAAAATGTCCTCACCACCATACACTTCCATACACTGTTCATGGAGGGCTCAACAATAAGGATTGCCCGATTTCCCGAGACAAGTAAAATACTATGTCGGGCAAGTAACAAGGTAAAAAATAATTAAACACGTGTATTTTTCCAGAGCTGATGATGAAAGTAGCTAAGTCTGTTGAGTGTTGCACATACCGATCAGGCCACTCGTGAGTACGAATGGGTACTGAAATCTGGAATCAAACAGCCCCGGGACTAAATCATTCAAGATTGTAGTATTATCACGTTTACTAATTTTTTCGCGGCTGGGTTGAGCTCCTCTGACACACGTAGGCTGTGGTGGAGATTACTCCGGTTGACACCAAGTACGCTCGTTACTGTAAGTATGTGCAATAAAACCTCTGTGAGTGAAAAGCAATACTTTATCAATACATCTGTTCAACGAGCAAAAACGTCATGTAGAAAATGATATTTTAATCTTCTCCGTCTGCAGTCTCATATGTTTTAAACAAGCACAACGAGCTAGCTCCTAACTTCACTCTTCACTTCACACATCAGTGGTCTCCTGTTGGTCATTTTACAATACGTGTTACAACATTTATTTTGGGGGAAAAGCTTTTGCACCATTTTGGGAATTTTAAGTACTAGTAATAAAGTTTTGCTCAGGAGTTATTGATCTGGGAAGTTTGAATCTGTGAATACCCTTACAACTCTACCGAACTATTAGTAAGCCTCCTGCTGGTTGAGACAAACCAGCCCTTTCTACCTCTATCAGCGGTAACTTACCTGCAGTGAATCACAGCAGAGGGAGGAGGACAGATACTGATTGATTTTCTGAAAGAATGAAAAACACAGACATCATTCAGTATTTTGATGTCAAGAATATGATTTATTTTGTTGACATTTTAGATTTGTTTCCAGTGAGATGTTATTTAGTGGCTTTGCTGTTGTAAACACCATTGCTGCTCTAGAAACAACATTTAGTTATATAAAAAATATTAAATCTTTCCAGCATACCTAAATTGCAGAGTTGATTGGTCATTACAGAAAGCATGGGTGTGTTTTTTGCAGGAAATGGTGAGATGATGAAAAGCAATCAAGAAAGGCTGGTTTGAGTAATAAAGCCATGAGTTTGAGGGCTTATAATACTATGAGACATCTCATAAATATTTGTCACTGCTGCAATAATTTTGTAGAGTAATTACGAGGAATTCATATTTACATGTTGGTTAACATAATTCAATGTTGGCACCTCTGTTGTGCCAACACAGTGGCCTAATGGAAATGAATGAGGGCACTGCATTTTTTTATGCAGTACTTATGTTGGTCTTAACAACATTTTAATTCTTCAAATCTCAAGCCTGACTGATATGATGGCGGTCATTGCAAGTGCAATTTGATAAAACAGATTCCAGAATTCTGTTCAAAATGATATTGACCCCTGGGCGCAGCAAACACGTCTTAAGCAGCTACTGCCAAAAATGCAACTCCAACTGTTGTGTTCTGCATTATTTTGATATAATGAACACTTAGAGGATTGTAACTAAGAAACAATAACTAGGGAATGACAATAAGAACCTTCATCATACACACTCAACATTCAAAATATAAATATAAATCTTGTGACTCTAGACTACAATAAAAAGTATAGTGATCAATAAAGGGTTAGATTACATTCCTTATTAGAGCACCAACCCAATGCACCAAGTGTCATATTTTTTTCCAGAGAAATGTCAACTTTAAGAACTAGTTTAGGTTTTCAGTGGTACGATCCAAGTGCAAATGTAAAGATGCTGCTTGGTGCAAAATTGTGTGATAAAGTGATAATATGTCAAGTTCTACAGTGTGGCTGTAAGCAAGGTGACAATAAATTGCCAGGTCCTAAATGGAGTTATCCTTTCTTTAAAACAGACAACAGGAAGTATCTATTTCTCCTTAAAGTTCTGTTATACAGTATACTAATTATATTTTTCTGTCTCACTAACAGACTCCATATTCAGGAGTAGCTGTGAGATGGTTTCCAAGTCCACCAATGAGAAACTCAAACAGGGCATCGCTGTTCGCTTCCATGGCGAGGAGGGGATGGTGGGTTTGACACTGAGACGCATGAGATTGCATGAGTTCTCAGTAATAAAACTCCTTTTCTGTTTGCCTGTTTCGATCAGCAGTACTCCAGTCTCGGGATTCAATGCAGTGAGTTGTGTTGTGGTTTGTATTGAACTTTCCTGTGTGTTTCAGGGCCAGGGTGTGGTTCGGGAGTGGTTTGACATCCTGTCCAATGAGATCATCAACCCAGACTATGCTCTGTTCACTCAGTCAGCTGATGGTACATAACTGTTTCCTTACTGTGATAACATTCAGTGTGACAAGCAGAATTGTATCATGTAGAATAAAGGTATGTGTTTGTGTGTGTGTGTGTGTAATCTACAGGTACCACTTTTCAACCCAACAGTAACTCCTCAGTGAACCCAGACCATCTGAACTACTTCCGGTTCGCAGGTCAAATTCTGGGTCTGGCTCTGTATCACCGACAGCTGGTCAATATCTACTTCACCCGCTCCTTCTACAAACACATACTGGGTAAAAGAAGACAGGCATATTTGTAGATAAGGGTCAGACCAGTATGTTGGTTGATAATATATGGGGTCATCCGCATTTAACCCTTTACATTTGCTTGACATAGATTACATAAAAATTCAACTCATCTCACAACTGGAACACACATGCATCATACAATAAGCTAAAGAGTGTAATGTCAATAAATAAAACTGGGTTATGCCGTGGTGTTGAGGCAGTGGGCGGCAGTCTGAGTGTGACTTCATCCAGAGAGAACATCCAGTTCTGTGTGAATAAGTCACACTTATTCAATAAGTCACACTTATTCACACTGCTGGAATAAGTGTGACTTACTCTTTCCTGTGCTAGTGGAATCAGATTAGAAATTATATAAAAAAGGCCCTCAGTATAACTTCAGATCTTGCCTCAAAATCACAAAGCTAGACATTTTCTGCAGTATCAACAGTGTTGCAGGTGAATTGTTGTCTGTTTATGGGTACAGTGCACACAGAAACTGCTAGTACCTAAGACAGCCTGACTTTCACTGACTCCATGGTCACATTATATTTCCAGTTTACATCAACCAAAGCTTCTGGGAATCTCAGAATCTTGTTGAGAAAAATCCAATCACATTTGTGACCAGTCACGGAAAGTAGGGACACAAGTCGGTTCTGGGGCATTTTGAGTTATTCACAGATTCTGAAAGTGTAGTATCCAAGCTTTACAACGATGTGTAACATGGAAATCTGATAATATTTGGAGAAGTTGTGGCCATTTGAAGGTAGGCACTCAAAAAAGCTCAAAAGGGAGAAAACAGCCTCTAAAGATTGTGCAGTTCTCACCTGCTTGGAGTGACAATCTCATTTAGATAAGCCATACCCCCTGTAAAGTTATATTGCCTCTCATTCACCCATTCCTACACCAATGGTGGCGGAGCTGCCGTGTAGGCGCTAGCCTGCTCATCGGGAGCAGCAGCTCTCCACGGGATTTGCCGGAGACACCATCATAGGAAGCGAGCTGGGGTGCTCGTTAAACTGCACCAGCGGGGAAATCGAACTGCGCCTGTCAATACATCTGGCGAATGTCTGCTATTTGGCTAAAAAGATGGACGAACTGCTGCTTCTCAACAGAGCAAACTCGGACTTTTACAGATCTGCCGCCCTGTGCTTCACTGACACTTGGCTTTGTGTAAAAATCCCGGACATTTCACTACATCTGCTGGGATTCCAACTTCTCCGTGCAGACCGCATGGCGGAGCTGTCGGGGAACACCAGGGGAGGCGGACTCTGCTTCTACATAAACGAAGGTTGGGTCACAGATGTCACCGCTCTAAGCAAATCATGCAGCCCTCATCTAGAGACTATTCTCCTTAACTGTAAACCGTTTTATTCACCGCGGGAGTTCTACTCGTTTATACTGGTCGGTGTTTACATCCCACCTCAGGCTTGTGTTAGTGAGGCGTTACAACACCTGGCTGACCAGATAACGAACGTGGAGAAAAAACATCCTGACTCCCTGCTCATCATTCTTGGGGATTTTAACAGAGCAAACCTCAGCCAATGAGGCAAAGCTGGAATTACAAGCCTGCTTTGACTGCACTGACTGGAATGTTTTTGAAGCTGCAGCCACATACCTGGATGAACTCTCGGACACTGGGACTTCTTACATCAATTTTTGTGAGGACATTTGTTTGCCGACTAAAACCTTCTGCACATACAATAACAATAAACCCTGGTTTGCAGCAAAACTCAGGCAGCTTCCTCAGGCCAAGGAGATGGCTTACAGAAGTGGGGACGGAGTCCTGTATAACCAGGGAAGAAACACACTGACAAAGGAGGTTGCCAACAGGAGCTACACTGAGAAGTTGGAAAACAAGTTCTGATCCAACGATCCTGCATTAGTGTGGTGAGGCCTGAAGGAGATAACGAGCTACAGGAAACCACCCCCCCCACACTGCGGTGACTCACCAACTGGCTGACAACCTGAATTTGTTTTACTGTAGGTTTGATAAGCCCCTATTCACACCCCTCACCCACTCCGACACCAATCAACCACCAATACCTCCACCCCCCCATCTGCACTGTCAAAAGGATGTATGTCGGCTCTTTCAGAGGCAGAAGATCAGGAAAGCACCAAAGCCTGTGCTGACCAGCTGGCCCCCATCTTCATACAGATCTTCAACAGATCACTGGAGCTGTGTGACGTCCTCGCCTGCTTCAAACGCTCCACAATCATCCCAGTCCCCAAAAAAGCCCTCCATCACAGGATTAAATGACTATAGGCCCGTTGCCCTGACATCTGTAGTCATGTCAAGTCCATTGAAAGACTGGTGTTGACCCACCTGAAGGACATCACAGGACCCCTGCTGGACCTCCTGCAGTTTGCCTACCGGGCAAACAGGTCAGTGGATGATCCAGTCAACATGGGACTGCACTACATCCTGCAACACCTTGACAGTCCAGGGACATACGCAAGGATCCTGTTTGTGGACTTCAGCTCAGCGTTCAACACCATCATCCCGGACATCCTACATAAAAAACTGACCCAGCTCACTGTTCCAGCCCCCACTTGTCAGTGGATCACAACAGACCGGAGGCAACAGGTGAGGCTAGGGAACATCACATCCAGCACCCGGACAATTAGCACTGGTGCCCCCCAGGGGTGTGTGGTCTCCCCACTGCTCTTCTACCTCTACACCAACGACTGCACCTCAGGTGACCCGTCTGTCAGGACTGCAGAAAAGATCGGTGTCGACTTGCCCTCCATTCAGGGCTAATTCATGTCCAGAATCAGGAAACAGGCAGGAAACATCATCGCAGATCTGTCACACCCAGCACACAACCTGTTCCAATTTCTCCTGTCTCAAAGGCGCTACAGAGCACTGTACGCCAAAATAACCAGACACAAGATCAGTTTCTACCTACAGGCCGTCACTCTGATGAATAGTTAACAGCAGTCACCAGTGACATTAACATCCACTGTACCTGTACAATTCTCTCATGGTTTTTATAAATATTAATACTTTTAAATCTAGGCACGCTGTACAAACCAGAGATATACTGTTTATATCCATCTATCTCATGTACATAAGCTTCCTGTTACATTAATAATATTTATTTATTCCGCATCATTTGCACTCTGCACCATTGCACTAACTGTCGTACTGCTGTGTATGCACATAGAGCGCACGGAAAACCCGAGTCAAATTCTTTGTATGTGTATGTGTATACTTGGCCAATAAAGCTGATTCAGATTATTTCCACCTCCTGTTTTGGCATGGCGTCATACGTCTGCCATGGTGACCCTGTTCGACACATCAACAGATGTTGCTGTAGATCAAACATAGACCTTTTAATGTAAATTCCATGTAGTTCATAAGATGTTTGTTACATGTGGCTTTCTTCTTGTTGCCAGTAAGTGGCGCTATGACTCATGAATGTAACATAAGTGTAACTGAGGAGTGGTCCATCAATAACCATATGAAGTGCGAGGATGATCAGTTGAAACATTGCTGAATTATTCCCACTTCCTATTTGGCATGGTGTCACGCATATGCCATGGTCGACTATGTTCGACACATCAACATATGTCAATTGTAGACCACACAATGTAAATTTAATGTCGATCAGATGATGTTTGCCTGTTGTTAGTAGGTGGCGCTATAGACTGTAACTCAATACTGACATGTAGAAGTCCTCAGGCCAAGAATTGTGAAACGAGAAATTTCCTTCCATCCTGTTTCATGGCAAATAATGAGCCATCATGGCAATGACATTTGATGACAACACACAAGTTCTTAAGGCTTTGCTGACCACATTTGGTGGATCTGCTTAACATGCTTGGAGTCATAACTATAATAATAATAAAAATAATACTAGTTGTGGTAGTGGTTGTTGAGCAGGAACATGGGGGCAATAGGTGGCCTAAAATCTCAGATCGAGACTCTATAGCTCCGGAGGCAGAAATCTATAGCTCAGGAGATAGAAGCGACAGGACGTGAAAGCACAAAATTAAAGGAGAGAGAGGATTTAGAGCACTTTATCCAAAATAGAAGCACTTTTCTAACCTTGAAAACACTATGTTAAAATTCAAACATTTTCCAGGACTTCCAGCACATGTACAAATCCTGATTTAAAAAATTATATATTCAAATATTTCAAATTTGGCTCACATTTTTAGGGCATGTATCTGACTTTCTTCAGATTTAGTAAAATATAATATCCTGGATTCAGTGATCATGACTTTCCGTACTATATTTAATGTGTGTGTGTATTTTCCAGGTATCCCAGTGAACTACCAGGACGTGTCATCCATTGATCCAGAGTATGCTAAGAACCTGCAGTGGATCTTGGACAACGACATAAGTGATCTGGGTCTGGAGCTCACCTTCTCTGTAGAGACGGATGTGTTCGGAGCGATGGAGGAAGTGCCACTCAAACCCGGAGGGACCAGCATCCTGGTCACCCAGGACAACAAGGTCATTCACCACAAACAAATTCAGAGGGGTGACGTCACCCAGTGTCTAACTAACATATTGTTTGTTTGGGGAAAGTAGAAAGCTCAATGCTAGGTGGTAAAACTTTATTTTTCATATTTTTCAAATACATTTAAAAAGTTTTAAATAAATAAAGTTTCCTGGAAATAATCTATAATGTGATACTAGTTATAGGTAAAATAGAGACAAGTCAAGTCAAGTCTGCTTTATTGTCAATTCTTCCACATGTACATTACATACATACAGAGAATCGAAATTGCATTACTCTCAGACCCCCGGTGCATACAGATAACATTGACAGTAGAGCCTAAAATCTAGATCAAATATAAAATATATAAGCTAAAACTATACAATAAGGGAATATAAAAAAAAAAAATAAGGTTGACTAAAAGCAGCGCAAGGCACATGGCAGATAAAGTGCAAACCAGTGAACAAAAAGTGCAGATAAAAAGATTTTAAGTGCATATAAAAATAGCTTATCCAGTCTGATTAAAGTGCCAAAAGGGCTTCTTTTAATTTAACTGACTGATGAGGTGGTAGAATGACGTCAGTTCCATGGTGAATGAGGTAGTGAGGAGACCAATGCTACACAAAGTGACTGGTGCATAACATCATATGTTAGTGGAAGGACCGGACGGGTTTCATAAATGTCCTGGAGGGAGGGGAGAGAGACACAACTGCTAAATGCTCTGTACTTGTATAACGCCTTTCTAGTCTCTCACTCAAAACTACTCATAAGTACAAAGTAATATAATCATTGTGACACACTCACACACAAGGCAGCAATTTGGGGTTCAGTATCTTGCTCAAGGACACTTCGACACATGGGCTGGGGGAAGCCAGGATCGAACGCTCTGCCACAAAGCCACAGCCACCCCTAACCCATTAGTTTCTCATCACAAAGGGTTGTGAGATGTTTATTGGGGTGGGAATTAATGAAAAACTAAATTCTGCTATGCATATTTATGTACATTTTTCAGACTTCTCTTTAATGTTTGCGCTTTTCTTATAAATGCACAGTTCACCAAAAAAAAGGTCACTACAGCATGTAAACCTGTTGTCTAATTTTCTACATAACCTCGTGAGTAACCTTGTGTCTCGTCTACATGGAAACGCACTGATAGTTGGGAGGGAAAAGGCTGATAGGACTTCAGGGAAAGGTTTATACAACTTTCTAGGAATCCTAATACCTTTCAAAAAAAATTAAATATAAAATAAAGTTTCTTAACATAAGTTGTAAAAATATGTTCCCTTTCAAGGGAACTTCAACGCTGCGTCAGCTGACGCTATGGGGAACGCCCTCAGCGTGACCGTATCTGAATGTCTGTATCAACCAGACCAATCTTGATTGGGTTAACGTCAACATGTGACGTACGCTGGTGGAACTGGAGGTTACAAAGGGAGCCGGCTTCACTGTTGTAGTCAGTCTTCTGATCTTCAGCAAGCGCGCTGTGTCTCTGTGAAAATGACGAGTGTGAAGCGGTTATCCCCACCGGCAACACACGTGTGTGGGTTAGCTGTTTTGGGTTGAGAGCTGGCTCTGTCAGCCCTTGAGGTTGACCGCGAGGAGCGTGAGCGTCTCCTCGTGAGCTCGCTCCGCTCTCCGCGCGCCGCTTGGTGCGGGTTCCGCGGCTGCCGAGGCAGCCCGGCGGCGGGAGGACACGCTCATCCGCAAATTCCCACCCGTTTTCGGGACCGGAAGCCCAAGGCTTCTTCCAACCAGAACGGGGGACGTGTTCAGAAGCCACGCACATTGTGTCTGCTGTCTGGACTGAGAGCAGGCTCTGTCAGCCCTGAGGGGGTGACTGTGAGCAAGGTAAGTGCCCTCTCTGAGAAGAGATAAGATACTCCGCTCTGGACTGACTGTTGTTGTTTGTTGAAACAGTCTACCCGCATTTGGGATCCGGAATCCCGCACTGAGTACACGGCATCTTCCAGCCGGGATGTGGATCCAGTTCTGAGGAGCTGGATGTCCTGAGCGCGGAAGGCGGTGACTTAGGTGGCTCGTCAGCCCAGTTACCGCAGCATGAGGAGCTGCTGGATGGGAAGGAACTCCACCGTGCAACGGTAGTGGTTTAGCCCCTGTCGCCAGAGGTCTCGGGCCGTGGCTGAGGGAGGACCACCTCAGCCTCCAAAATCTCGCAGCTCCTACATGCTGGCTCAGAAAGTGAGTGTGGCGCAGCATGCCCGCTGCCATACTTCCGGCATGCCTGTGAGCGGCTTGTTTCTGTCGATCAGAAGACTGATGGCAACAGTCCCTTTGTAACCTCCGGTTCCGCCGGCGTGCGTCACGTAAATAAGATAAGAACTATCTTATTTTGTAAAATCAAAATAACAATGGTAACATACCAATGTTACATTTCTCCAGTGGTTGCTTGGCAACCTCCTGTTAAACAACAAGTGGCAGTTTATGCCACGTAAAGGTTAAAGAAGCAAGCTTCTGACCGGAAGGTCGGCGGTTCAATCTCCCTGACCGTCCTCTCCCAGAGGATAAATCTGGGTCATTACCACCACTGGCGTGCTCTTGAGGAAGGCCCTTAACCCCAACTGCTCCAATGGAGCTGCTCAGTAGCCTGTGCCTATAGTTGTACTGTACAGCTTCCAGGTGTGAATTTGTAACTGTGAATGTGATCAGGGACTTCCTGAAAAGGAGAGTAATACTTTGAGTTAAACTCCCTCCTGAATAAATAAAGGTAAAAAAAAAAAAGAAGTTAACATTGTTACACTTAGTTTTTTCTAAGGATTAAATAAACGAGATATAACATATTAGTGAGCATTAGAGGTGTTGGAAGGTGGATTTTGTTACCTTTAGACAATCACTCTTTCCAGTTGTGGAAAGCTAGGCTGCTGGCTTCAACTTCATATTTACTGTGTCTACATACATGATTCATCTCCTCTTAAGTCTCAGCAAGAAAGCTAAAAAGCGTTTTTCCCAAAGTGTTGAACTATCTCTTTAAACGTTGTCAGTAAGGTTAAGTATTTAACAGCAGGTCATGTGTATAAATACTTTTTTCAATTTTCAATTAAATTTTATATATATATAGCCCAATATCACAAATCACAATTTGCCTCAAAGGGCTTTACAAATCTGTACAACATACGACACCCTCTGTCCCTTGATTCGAATAAGGAAATGCTACCCAACAGAGGAGACAAAAAAATGGAAGAAACCTCAGGAAGAGCAACAGAGGAGGGGTCCCTCTCCCAGGATGGACAGACATGCAATAGATGTCGTGTGTAGAGAATATATTCATAACAGAAGATTATAGTATTTACAATTATGATGACAAAATGTAGACTGTAAAACATAAGTGAAGAGGATAGTTCCAAAAATCATAGTTAATTAAATTAAACTTAAATAACCAGTGTCAGGTAGAGAAGGTTTGGTTATTAGCAGAAATATCAAAGATATTTATGAATATTAATAAAATTCTTAATGTTATTAATATAGATTAATAATTAGGAGGCACCACCCTGGAATCAGGGAACAATAACTAAACACTAAACACGGTCTCAAAGGTGGCTGTCCACCTAAAAACGTTGATAAATATTACCATACATTATTAATGGACAGTGAAGGGTGAATTCGAGCACTGACTATCATAACCAGCTAGTATAACACCAAATACACACAATAACCACATGCAACTGCTCTTTAAAATATACAATATTTGTTTATTTAACCTTATCATTGATTTACAATCAATAACTTCCGCAAACAATCACTATAGTCTAAACTAAACAACTAAGCATACACAACCAGCAAGCCGATAGGAGGTGTGTGTGTGTTTGTGTGTGGGAAAAATAGAGAAGGGGGTTGCAAGGAGACATGTGCGGCAACCCGCTCAATTAACAAAGGGACAGGGCCCACACGGAGGGAGACCAAGCCCGGTCTGCTCCCAGGATAACGTACAGCTTAGCTGGCTATGCTGTATGTTATCAGGGCTGTTTGGGGCATGTAAATGTGCATGTAAAGATGTGTGGGTTTGTGGAGAAGAAAGAGGGAGAAAATGCACACAGAGAAACAAGAAATCTCAAATGCCGAGGGTAAGCGCAATAGGTGTTACCTTATCCCACAGTAACACAGCTGTAGACTCATGTACATATTACTGGATTGGTCTTATAAGGTACGGCTATTGGCTCCACAGTGGTACAAAACTACGTAACTTCTAACATACAAGAAAAACATGGAGAAGCACCAGAAATTAAATGCTGTGGGAGACGTAATAGGCGTCACTTCATCGCACAGTAATCAGACAGACTTCCGTGTGGCAGTTTGTATTACTAGACCAGTGTCTGATGAAATGCGGCTATTAGCTTCACATGGGTTATAGCTAACTTAGTTAGGTGCCCGGCTGTGGGGCCAGCGGCACAAAGGCGGCACGGCGACCGTTTCTTCCCAAAATAAGCAAAGCACAATTCACAACAATGAAGCTTAGATGAAATAACACAGTTATAAAATCCATCTCTGCCCAGACACAATATTCTCTTACTTGGAGATCGCTCTTGTCCAGCGGTCGATGAGTCCGTTCGCTTTAACCAGGAGGAGTTTCTCTGTCGTGCGCCGGGCTTTTCATGCATAATCCTGCACAGCCCAGCCAATAACAGTCCATTGTTTGGGTTCAACTGGGATCTCGCTTTGGCTTCCGGTTAGATCTCAGCTCCGTTTCATACCTTGGTGTGAAATAACGGCTGTCTGTAACTCTGTCTGTCAGGCCTGGAGTTGATGCTGCTTCCTTATTAACAGGCCTCAGTCTTTGTTTACCCACATGGTTCGCTAGGGTAAGCTAGGCAAGGCCCAACACCAGGCACCACATTATTTACTGGTGTTCAAATCAGCTTAGTTAAAATACTAGGCTTTTAAAAAGTCAGTCAAATTTTATGATCATTAGTCAAATGATCTGAAAAGTACTCCTGTTTTTATAATATTGTAAAATGAATTTAAGCCATATCACCCAGCCCTAATGAACTACCAATCTTTTTCTGAATAATGTTCTTCTAAAATGTAATCCGAGGAAGTACTTATATTTAGTTATGTTAAAAGTCTGATGAGAACATTGGACATTGAGTTGTAGACTTTTATTCACTATTACAATTTTGTGGTATCATGGTTCAAGCACTGTGGTCGAAGGTGGCTTTAATTAATGAATGGCCCCTCAAGTATATTCATCAATAGTTGGTCTCCTATGAGCGATTAATCTCTCTCCTCCAGTTTATTGCCTGGAAGAGTCCAAATTAGAGAGTCCAGTACTGCAGTGTTCCTTCAGATGGTACTGTTTTAATAGAAGCAGAAAGAATAACTATGTACGAGATTGGTCTCTTTCTCTTGTCATCAGTATTTCTTGAGGACTTTTGACCTGTGTGTGTATCTTCTCTCAGGCTGAGTACGTCCAGCTGGTGACGGAGCTGAGGATGACGCGAGCCATCCAACCTCAGATAAATGCATTCCTGCAAGGATTCCACACCTTCATCCCCCCCTCGCTCATCCAGCTTTTCGACGAATATGAATTGGTTAGTCGTCCTCCGACCTACCTGATTTACCCTACCTTTCCTCCTCCTCCTCTCATCCATCATCTTTTACAGTTGGTATTCTCCTTGTTCCCCTCCGCCTGCTTGCCTGCTCAAGCAGCAGTAAAAGGACTTTACTTAAATAAAATAGTCTAAAATTGGCAGAATTTTTATTTAAATCATGAACATTTCAATCACAGAATGAGTAAATAAGATTACAAATCTGACCAGATGCTCAATACCAGCTTTGGGTACTTGACAGTTTTCGTTACTGTGTTAAAGACACATTTGGTCTATTCTAGAAGGTATTCAGGTTTGATACCCAACTCTACAACTGAATATTTAGACGTGACTGATCCTCATTAAAATCTGTTTGTCAGATAATGTCATTATAAAAATGTATACATAGTGTTGTTTACAGATTTTAAATCTGAGGAATAAGAGAGCACTGTTATCAGATGAGTACTCAGTGTTGACAGAGTTGAGGTATCGAAATTGGTATCGTGAGGGAAAAAGTCGGATCTGTGCAAACCTAAGAGTCAATGCAGGTAATGGGCTATCTTTAGGTAACCAGTTTAGCAATCAAACTGCTTCAGAGGTGGAAAGTATTGGTTGATTATCCCTAAATCTGTGGGATTTTCTGTGTTTGCGTGCAGGAACTCCTGCTGTCAGGGATGCCAGAGATCGATGTGCAGGATTGGTGCAGGAACACTGATTACACCAGTGGCTACGACCCTCAGGAGCCAGTGATCCAGGTGGGCTCTTCTTCTACCAGCCTCACATGGACTGAATCCTTTAGGACTAAACAATGTGTCATTTGAATCATCTGGGTTTCTAATGACGTTGATGTTTAAAGGTTGCTACCTTATTGCATTTATGGATTAGTTTGAAAATAATTAAAAGAAAGCAACATTTAACAAGCAATGTGGTAGTATAATTTTTTTCACTGCACCACAAGCGCAGAATTATATATTCCAGAAGGAATGCAACGTGTCATTAAAGATTAAACTGTTAGTCTATATGTTTCTAATTTTCAGTGCAGATTATGCTCCCAAAATCTGACAGCAGGTAAAACATGAGGTTTCCTGCTTTCTCCTTTCTCAGTCTTTACATCTGCCTATAGTTTGAGAGCCAGATGTTCTCACACGTTGGATCCTTACCAGTATATGTGACATTGACATGACAGATTTTACAAAGATTTTATTCATCAAGCTTTGCTTAATTTCTAAAAAATGGATATAACCCCAGACAGGTGCTGCTTCTTTATGCTTTCATTTTCTGTTTTTTGAGTGACCTGAAAGTGGATGAAGTGAATATGATATTCCAGTTTAGCACTTTGAACATTTGCATCATTTTACATTTTGAACATAGTTAAAAACAACCTACCAGTGATATGTTTAAATGTTCCCAAATTAAAGGGAAAATACCACACAATTCTAAATAACTAATTTCCTTAGAAAGGTGATGATGATGATGTTAAAAAAGATCATTGATTTGGGTGAAATAACGTCTTTGTGGACAAACAGAACCCCCTTACCTTCTGGGTTATCTGATACTGTTTCTGTTCTTGTTAGCCATCAGCTAATCTGTCTGCATTTCTTGCAGTGGTTCTGGGAGGTGGTGAAGAGCCTGACTCAGGAGGAACGGATTCTTCTGCTTCAGTTTGTCACTGGAAGGTTTGTGAATATCCATTGTAATTAGAAAAATTGCATTTCTTGCTGAAAATGCGTGGGAATGCTGAAAGCTGAAATGCTTTTGCAAAACACTGCTGAAAAGAAGTCTGAAATGAAATGCATAAAAAATCTTAAAGCTCAAATGCATTGCAGTGCACTCCTTTAAAAACATGGAAGTTGAACTGCATTAACCAAAGTGGCTAAGAGCTGAAACATGTTGCTAAAAAAACTGGAAGCTAAATTGTGCAACTAAATTGTGGTTTACATTTTATATCACCTTGTCATTTGCAAGTGCCTTCATCATTTCAAGTGTTAATTATAAAAAAAAAGTAATTGGAAGTTGAAATGAGTTACCTAAAAAGGCCAAAAGTTTAAATGCTTTGCACTGCTCAAAACACTAGAAGTTGAAATGTAATACAGGCGGAGGCTGATTCGCATTACCTAATAATGCTTAAAGCTGAGATACATTTCTAAAGCTTGACACTTACGTAGGTGTAATACTGTCAAAGCTGAATTTACTTCTATTAAGTTCTGAAAAAAGCTTAACATTTTAAAAAAGCATAAAAGGTTAGAAAAAAGGTGGAACAGAAGCATAAATGCCCTTAAAGAGCTGAACATTTTGACATATGAATGACTTCTGTAGCTTGAAAGTGTGCAGAAGTTGCACTCCACCGATAAGTGAACAGAAGAAGACATAATTGCAAAGCATTGCTGAAAATGCAGAAGTCTGAAATGAAACAGATAACAAAATAGCTCATCAGTCCACCAATCAAAACAGAAGGGCAAAAAGCTTTGATCTTTTACAGCAGTGTAAAACTTGCCATCAAACAAGACTAAAAAAAGCCTAAACTATAGTTGTATCACCATCAGCACCAAAAGGCATTTCTGAGTAGATATGTAATTTGTGTAGATAAAGTTAGAAAATGTGAGCGTTACAGCAATTTTACACGCAGATTTATAATGGCCGCAAATGCAGGAGTTGCTTGTCACTCGTGTCGTTTGGGATGCTTACCGTGCGAAATGTATAGGTTTGAAAGATTAAAATGATGCATGAACTGTGAAAATTGTGAGCACAACAGCAAGTTAAAGAGAAGATTTTCCAAGGCTCCTACACTCTAGCGAAGAGGTCATCTACTCTAGCTCACGCGATACACGCACATTATAAACTCAGAAAAAGACTGAAAAAAGCATAAAACCAAAACTGTTATAATTTAAAAACTCTAAAAGATATCAAAAAGCTGAATACAAGTTTAATATTTGAAAGTATTGTGACCAGTTTACAGTCTAAATGGAGTTTGTAGCTGAAAGTATGCGGAGGTAGTAGCATTTCAAAGTATGAGTAAGCTTAAAGTAGATTTGAAGATTGCTCAATAAACTTACATTGCTTAATATTTTAAAAAATAGAAAAAAGAAAAATACAAGCACACATGTCTTTAAAGAACCGAACATTTTGATTGTTGAATTGTTTCTGTAACTGAATATATGCAAAAGAGTAGCAATGCAAAACACATACAGAAGTGGAATAAGTATAAAGAAATTGAATAACAATATTGGGAATGCATTCCCACTAATAAAGTATCCTTCTCTATCAGTTCCAGGGTTCCTCATGGTGGATTTGCCTACCTGATGGGTGGCAGCGGTTTACAGAAGTTCACCGTTGCTGCAGTACCATACACCTCCAACCTACTGCCTACCTCTAGTACCTGGTAATTACTCTAATTCTTTTTCAGTCTCTTTCTCTTGACTTAGTTCTATTCAAGCCTATGATATGTGAGTCTGGTCTTGAGTCTTTTTGAGATGTTTATTCTATTATCCTTGACTTGCCATGCTCTCATGGGTTTTTGACTCAGATATGTCAGATTGTTTTGGGTTATTTTGCCTTTTCGTGCAGGCCATCGATTGACATTTTTGTAGCATGTCTTTGCCATGTAATTAAAAATTCCTAGGTAGTTTTCTAAAAAGAACTGTGTAAGTTGGTAGTAGTAACATTTTATTAGCATCTGAGACAGTTATTTCAAAAAAGTTAGTTAAGTCTAAAGCAGTTGTTAATTTCCAGAGGAACTTCTTTAAAAAAAAAAATTTTGATGGCTGAAAAACTGACAGATACTCACCGCAGCGGGCCAGGGTTCGACTCCGACCGGTGGCCCTTTGCTGCATGTCATCCACGTCGCTCTATCTCCCATTTCCAGTCTCTTCAGCTGTCTCTTTCAAATAAAGGTGAAAAAGCCCCAAAAATATACTTAAAAAAATAAGAATGAATTATTTGGAAATGTAGTAATTGAGCACTGTCTCCATTTTCCCTACAAAACAAAATTAGATCATCATTTCGAGGAATTTACAATTTTGTATCAGTTTCTTCCTAGGAAATGATAGGAAACAATGGGACCTGTATAATTATGAATATTTCATCTTTTTTTTTTTTTTTTTTTTTTAAATTGCAATCCCAATTAATAAACAAATTCCAAATAATGTAACCTCTAGGCAAGCTTACATCTAAAACACCTCAATTTGTATTTCTGAAGAAACATGAACCTTTCAGCCTCTGAACCACATTCTGTTCTGTATACAAAGTATTTGAATGGACTACAGCACCAGTTGTTTCCTGTTCCTGTCATGCTTCAAACTTTCTAAATCCAAATGACTATACACAGTAACTCAACAGTGTGAAGAATATTTAATAAGGACCTCTTTGTACTCAGTGACTCTAACTCAAAAAGGCTCAAATTTGTACTTGCCTCAGACTCAACTTAAATGGTCTTACAGCCCTGGTTCAGTACCATACATCTTACTGTGTTGGCAAGGATGCTCAACAGTACTGCCAAACTTGTAGTCAAATTCTTCACTGGAAGAAATGTCTCGGATTACGTATGTAACCCCGGTTCCCTGATAGGGAACGAGACCCTGCCTCAGCTGACACTATGGGGAACACCCTCAGCGTGACCACATCTGAATCTCTGTTTCAACTTGTCCAATCTTGATTGACTTAACGTCAACACGTGACGCACGCCGGTGGAACCGGAGGTTACAAAGGGAGCCGGCTTCATTGCTGTCGTCAGCCTGCTGATCGATTTAAGCAAGCCGCTCACAGGCATGCCGGAAGTATGGCAGCGAGATGCAGCGTTTCGTTCACTATCAGGGAACCGGGGTTACATACGTAACCTGGTATGTTCCCTTTCAAGGGAACTTCAACGCTGCGTCAGCTGACGCTATGGGGAACGCAGTACCAACGCCATGCTGAAGGGATGCCTGTCAGAGTCTGAAGCCAGCAGGACACACTTCAGAACAAGAGAGCCACAGACCCCGGATTATTTAAGTGGTCTAGGCTGTAAAATCTCACAAAAGTGTGAGGTGAGGACCATTCCACAGCATCGCATATATCGGAGAGGGGGGTTCCCAACCACCAACCTCTGGAGGATGCCATACTCCGTGTGGAGTGGGCTCTGATCGACAGAGGTGAAGGCAAACCGCGCACCTCGTAAGCCGAAACCTGATAATAGTGTGTTTGGAAGCCGGCAAGCAGTGGCCCGAAGCATACCAGCAACTGGTCCGAATTGCGCCACTGAGATGTCCTGCGGACATAACTCTCAAGGGTTCTGACCGGACAGAGCAGTCACAACCTACCATCCTGTTTCGCCGACGCTGAAGGAGGATGGAGCGCCTGCAAAACCACTGGCCGGGCCACCTCAGTTGGGGTACATACCCCGGCCTAGGATGCAGGATGGCTCTCACTGCGCCTGGAACGACCTCCAGGTAGGCAGACACCGACAGGGCCTGCAGATCTCCCACTTTCTTGAGAGAAGTCATGGTCAGCAAAAATGCAAATTTTAAGGCCAGGCACCTGTCTGATGCATCGTCCAGTGGCTCGAAGGGTGCTGTGGTCAGTCCATCGAGCACCGCTATCAGATCCCACGCAGGGACTCTGACTCTGACACCTGACCAAGGAGCACATGCACCTGTGCATAACCTTTATCAGGCGATAAGTGTGTGTGCTCAACCCCTGCGGGGGGGGCCCTCCGAGACCCGACAAACGTGTCAGGGCCTGTTGGGCAAGAAACACGGCCCTCAGGTCTGTCTTCTCCCTCTCAGGTCTTTGCTGAGCAGGCTGCAGTGAGCGCTGGGGAGGGGCATGCAGCGTCACACTCGCTTTTTGAGCCAGCATGTAGGAGCTGCAAGATGTCGAAGGCTGAGGTGGTCCACCCTTAGGTGGAGACCTCTCTCTGGCGACGGGATCCGTCACACGGCGGAGCTCCTTCACATCCTCGGATGCGAGTGCCCCACCGTTGTAGAGGTCCTCAAGCAGGTCGGTTTGTATGCCTGCAAGACCGCCATGGCCTGCAGGCATGCTCCGGCCTGACCCGCTGCCATGCATGTCTTGCTAGGCAATGTCGATAAGTACGCCGCCAGTGTCTCCTCAAAACCTGGCTGGACATCCAACTCCTTGGAACTAGATCCTCTCTGCGGATCTAGCTCCACATCCCAGGCTTCCAGATCCCGAATGCAGGTAGAATGTTTCAACAAAATAACAAAACAGTTAGTCGAGAGCGGAGCGTCTCATCTCCCCTCAGAGAGGGAACCTACCTTGCTCACAGTCACCCCCTCGGGGCTGACAGAACCTGCTCTCGGTCCAGTCAGCAGACCACAATGTGTGTGGTTGCTGATCACGTCCCCTGTTCTGGGCAGAAGAAGCCGTGATGCAGGCTAACGGGTCCCAAAAACGGGTGGGAATTAGCGGATGAGCGTGTTCTCCCGTTTTTAGTGCCGCTGCCTCGGCAGCTGCGGGACCCGCACCAAGCGGAGCCAACTCACAAAGAGCATCAGCTGACGCAGCGTTGAAGTTCCCTTGAAAGGGAACTAATCATTCTAATGATCCCTCTCTTTCTCCCCTCAGCCCTCTGAAAGATTAAGGAATGAATAAACAGACTTGCATACCCATACCCAGTCACTCTACAGCCATAACTGAGGGACATTTGACAAATATTACAAAGCACTAAAGGGCAATATGTTTCTTCTGTGTTGTTGGCCCTGGGTAGTGGCGTCCTCTTACTAATGGCACAGTTTTAAAATAGGGAGAGGTGTCTGCATGGTGGAATGTGCAACAGGTAATTAATTTCACTGCAGGTCTTTCTTTTGGATAGGTATGAGACATCAGCACTCCTCCACCAGCAAGATATGAGTCATCATGACAACAGCGTTCCACCAGGTTGACCATGTCCACCCACCTCCCCTGTTTTTCTCTTCTCTGCAGTATCAACATGCTGAAACTCCCAGAATACCCAAGCCAGGAGGTCCTGAGAAACCGGCTGCTGGTAGCGCTGCATTGTGGGAGCTATGGATACACCATGGCGTAAACATTAAACGGGCGCTGATTTTGGTGGACAAAAATGAGAAATCGAGATCCTTATTAATGAGCTGCTGGAGAGGCACAACAGACTGAATGGAAAACACAGGTTCTGGATCTCCACTCACACCTGTGCCAGAACTTCTATTTTTTTTTATTGAAGATGGTATCTGGTAATTTATGCAAATAATAATTTAATATCTTTAAATTTGACAATCTAATGCATAGATTTATTTTAGAAAAAACTGCATTTATACCATGACTTATCTAGTTAAAACAGGATAATAATCACAATAAACATATTCATGCAAGTTTACTGAATGTAAAATATCAATTCTGTTTAAGGACTTTTCTGTATGGAACCAGTGTAGAATTTGTCAGTTTCAGGCATGCAATCGATCAAACTGTGATCTCCATTTTACAGGTCCTCAGATTTCTTTAAAGGGCCAGAATCAGGCCCACATACACAAAAGTATGTGGGCAGCCTACATTGCAGCCACATGTGATAGTTGATCATGTCATTCGAAAACCATAGTCATTAATGTGCTGCTATAACAGCCTCCACTCTTCTGGTTTCATTCTTTTCACCAGATAGTGGAACCTGGCTGCAGGAATTTTCTCCCATTCAGCTACAAGAGCATTAGTGAGAACACTGATGTTGGGCAATAAGGCCTGACTCAGTTCTAGTTCATCCCAAAGGTGTTGGATGGGGTTGAGGTCAGAGCTCTGTACATCTCGGTTCTTCCACACCAAACTGGGAAAACCATTTCTTTATGGACCTGGCTTTGTGCATGATGAAACAGGAAAGGGCCAAACACAAACTGTTGACACAAAGGTGGAAGAATGCTATTGTCTAAAATATCATCGTAAATTGTAGTAGTAAGATTTACCATCATCATCATTTACCATCAACTAACCAGCAGAAACAGACCCATACCAAAAGCACACCAAACTGTGTTAGTTGCAACTTATTGTTTAGGCACTACAAAATATGAAATTAAAAAAATTCTGATTTTAAATTCTAAAAATACCTGATAAAAAGTAATTAATCAAGACTAAAAATGTGACGAAGAATTTATTGCCAACTTTGAGCACTTAACTGTTTTCTTATCTACAGCAGACTAAAGGCATCAGATCTGTCAACCCACACTGAACCAGTCTGCTCAGCTCTGCTCAAAAATGCAATGTTTGTATGTTTGTTTTTCCCTATGAATTAAATATAAACTATCACGAAACTGCAGCTATGGTGCAAATTTTCCACTTTTTCAAAAGACAGTTTTTTGACATATTTGTGGAAACTCTATCTAAGGCTCGAGCTAGGAGATTCACTGTCAACTAATGTGGTATGCGACTAATGTCATACTGTTTACAAATATTGGTATAAATTTACAACAAAGTCAACATGGGGTTAGTTATCAACCATTAAGTGACTTAAAATTTCCTTCTACAACAGTCAACATTTGGGAGGACTCAAAACTAGTCAGCGTAGCCTGGAAGCTACTTAGCCTAGTTTGCTAAATTTAGCACTGATTCCCACTGCTTGTTGCTTTTTGATCAAGTTATTTCAACCACAAACTCACTGCTGTCTTTTTCTGCATTATTTAAAGGAGGGTGTCAATCTAGCTGTCTCTTTTTCATGGGTTCAGATGTGGTGACAGCAAATGATCAGACCAGTTAGTGGGTCAGCTGTGGCTTGGTGGCAGAGCGGTCGTCTACCAATGGGAAGGTCGGCAGTTCGATCCCAGCTTTCCCCAAGCCATGTGTCGAAGCATCCTTGAGCAAGATACTGAACCCCAGAAATGCTCCCGAAGCTGCACCTTCGGTGTGTGAATGATTAGTTGAATTTGTACTGATTGTCCTGCCATCAGTGTATGAATGGGTAAATGTAATATGTGGTGTGAAAACGCTTTGAGTAGTCGGACGACTAGAAAGGCACTGTACAAGTACATTGAGTCTGTGAGCGCAAAACTGGCTGCTGGACTTGAAGTGATATAACTAACTTTTTTTAGTGCACTTCCAGGGCCATAGCTAGTGTTAAGGACATTCAAGGTATGTATTTTGGGGGGAATTTGGGATTTAATTAAAGCAAACTAACACAGGATGAGATTGAACCGCTAACTGTGTAATTAGTGAACGACCCGCTCTATTTCCTGAGCCACAGTGGATCCGGCCAACACCGGATCCAGTATTTGTAGACTGAATATATTTAAATTTGGCTACTTTTAGATGAACAAACAAACTCAGTATTTCCTCACTGGAATTTTGGCCTTGTGTTTGGAGAAGGGTTACGGGCCCTTTCACACCTACCAAACCAAAATTACAGGTGTGAAACTTCCCCCGGACCAAACGGCCAAAGTTTGGTCGAATGAAAAGAGGTGTTCTCGGTCCGGTTCAAATTGAACCATGGTTTGGTTTATTTCTAGTGTGAAGTTGTTTTTGGGATGGTTCAGACTTTTAGACCAATTGCAGGTAGGAAAAAAAGGGAAAAACAAAACAAAATGAGCCTTGGTAGCACGTGGGGAGAGGAGACCAAAATATTAATTATAATTATTATCATGGCGGCAACAAAACGAATATGTTTATTCATTTTTCTCCATTCATTCAAATTGCAATAAAAGGCTACTCACTGAACTGATAAAATTAGGGAGACGTTTCTTTAGTGCACGTGCATAATTGCAATGTGAAACCAAAAGTAACCGGATCAAATGTATACAATGCAAACCTTGGGTCGGACCTGTGTGGAACAGCATTTAGACCTTTGTGTTAATTATAACAATATCACTGAACAGTTAACAGAATAAATAAATTGTGTTTTGTGAGTTGGGATGGTTGTGGTGGATTCATGACCTTAGTATTACTAAAATCATGGCTACGGTCCTGTGACCACCCACACAAATATTGCAGCAATCAATAAGAGTAATGACATTGTCAGTTGGTAAAAAAATCATGCCCACAATATTTATTTTTGGTAATTACAATTTTGACCAAATAAGTACACAATAAAATGAATGCCAAGAATAAATGTGTATTGCCTTCTTAAGCAGAAATTATTTTTTATGTAATTTTGACAAGACTGGACTTATCCAGCTGTTATGAAATGTGTGTTTGCAAAAACTAAACTGTAGACTAAATACATTGGTGTAGGTATTGGACATACTGTATGGCCATGGTCCTTTCCATTTGTCTGCATAGCTGCATGAACATTCCTCTCCATCCCTGTAGCATAAAATGCGTGTCATGTGGTTTACTATGGAAAATTCTTTGTCATTTTTTTAAGTGAGTATTTTGCTGTCATCTATATTTGTGCTTCATAAATGAATAGCAATCTTCTTTAGTGATAGCTTTCTGTTTTTATTTGTCTCTGTTTAGTAGACTTTCACGAGGAGCAATACAAGATACCTACATGACAAATGCTTGGCTCGCAATGCCAACAAATAAAAGCTGGAATCCTTTTAAATACATTCTTTTATCTGTATCTTTGCCTACACATGCATGCTGAAAATGTGTTTTTATTCTAAAAGAGATGGGGAACATCATTAGGTTTTTCTCCTATCCATTTGTAAAGGGCGTGTACATATTGATTTAATATTTCAAATTATCTATCAGTGTTGTCTTGAATGCCTCGCCTCAAATGCTTTTGTAAACTGATGTTAATGTTTATTGAAAATGGAGCCTTTATACATGTAAATGTCTTCACTATCAAATTATGTATTTTACCATAAATATATGTTGTGCTTTGATATTTTATCCAATAAAACTTGTTTTGACAAAGTACATTTTTACTTACCCCTATATCCAAACTTAGTTACAAAAGTTAATCGTCATGTTTAATCTTTATAAATAAAACGAATGAATCAAGGACACAGTGTGTCACTGATGCAAAGCAACAAACATTCTTGCATGTCGAAAATGGTATGACAGTCCCCCCTCCTTCTCCCCAGAGATGGACTCCTTAAATATGAGTGATTGATAAATGATTAAATAAACATTGTCTTTACCCGCCGCCATTTTCTCGGGAGTTGGGATGGGTTTAGGATTTTATTGATACTATTATTCTCGGTGCTCTTATCGGGTCTGTTCTTTGTCAATTTTTATTGGTTTTTCATCACTAAATAATTGCTTTTAAAAAAATATTTTAGTTAAAAAAAAAGAATAAAGTCAGAACAGGATTAGAGGTGAATATTTTAAATATAACTAAATGTTGTTTCTAGAGCAGCAACAGTAAAGTCATTATATACATTCAATAATATCTCACTGGAAACACAGTTGTTTGTGTTCCCTACCCCCACTGCTGCTGTGATTCACTGCAGGTATGTTACAGCTGGTAGAGGGAGGAGTGGTTGGTTTGTCTCAAGCCATACTGCACAGGTGTGCACACTACTGCAATGTATGTCTGGCAGACTGCAAAAGCCGTTCAGGGAAATTTAAAATGTGTAGGCTGCAAGTGATCATAGCACTGTTGATGCACAAACAACACTCCCAAACACACAATGTTACACCATGTAGCCATTTCAAATTCTGGTGAATGTCTCCCCACATTCACAAACACACAGCAGCATTGTTTATGACCAGGTTGAATGGGTGAGGTTTGAATAAACTCTGCTCAGACCTCCGGGTCTGCAACCTGACTTCTTCCCTTCTCAAACTGTAAAGGTGTCAACTGATAACTTGGCTTTTATATACTGAATTCTGCTACCAAAGCAAAACTCCGGCTTTCCAAACTTACTGTCTCCTCTTTTCCCAGTTACACAAGAAGTTGGACACAGTTATGAGGACAGGCAAATCTGTTCAGATTAATAACATTTTAGTACATAAGATACAGAATATAATTATGATTACATACATATGCTAAGGGTTTATATAAAAATTATTAAATAAGTCAGAACATCTACGACACTGGTTTAAATCCTATTTATCAGATCAATCTCATTTTGTATATGTCAATGATGAATTCTACAAACACACCAAATTTAGCAATATAGTTCCACAAGGTTCTGTGCTTTCTATTCACCTTATATATGCTTTCTTTAGGCAATAGTATTAGGAAACACTCCCTAAATTATATCCATCGATCAAGCCAGATGAAACTAATTAGTTAGCTAAACTTCAAGTGTGCCTTAAGGACATATAAAACCTGGATGACCTGCAATTTTCTGATGTTATACTCTGACAAAACTGAAGTTATTGTACTTGGCCACGAGACATGTTATGTAAAGATATAGTTACTCTAGATGGCATTGCCCTGGCCGGAGGTGGAGAGAAATGACCCTCTGGTTGGCTGGGGTGAACTCCAACACATGGCGGCTGAGCTGGGGGGCTATGAGCAAGCCCACACCAGCCGCGGGCCTCTCTCGAGGAGTTGGGTTACAGACCCAGGCTGTGTGTGGATGTGAGCCCAACTATCTCTAGTCAGTATATCTCAACCTCCCACACCAGCTCAGGTTCCTTCCCCCCCAGCGAGGTGACATTCCATGTCTCTAGAGCCAGATTCCGTGTCCGGGTATTGGGTCGCGGAGGCCTCCACCTTTGACTGCCACCCAATCCACATTGCAACAACCCCTTATGGTTCCCTCTGCAGGTGGTGGGCCCACAGGAGATCGGCCCCACGTCGTTCCTTCGGGCTGAGCCTGGCCAGGACCCTGTGGGGTAAGAAATGGCCACCAGGTCAAAGAAACGAAAATGTATAGCCTACAATTTATTTTTGTCAGTTACACATCCCAGTTTTCAACGTGTTGCAAGCGGCGACATAACTTTCCCCAACCTGTCACAGTCTTATCTGAAACAACAGCATCTGTGTTATCAGAAGGGGTGGAGTGCGTTATGAGTCAATGAGCGAGGGCATGAACCAATGATGGGATCAAAGGATAATAAAAAGGCCCCATTTTTGAGTCTGAAACATTTTGTGTGTCTATTTTAAAATAATTTAGTTTTACAACTGAATTTAAACATTTTATTAATACATGTTTTGTATTTTAGGGAAAGTGCTACTAATAAAATTGAAAACAGTGAATTAAATAACAACAAGCAGGAAAGTTTATCAAATTTAAAAACAAATATTGTTTTAAATTATAACCTGATCGTTTTACTTCTCAATACCGACATCTGGTGGACGGTTACTAGTGTTGTAGGCTCGTGTTACTTTTCGATACTGGTGGACAGTATTGTAGGATCGCTTTACTTTTCAATACTGACATCTGGTGGACGGCCACGAGTGTTGCAGGATGACTTGGTATTTATAGGGTTTTAAAATAAATTAGTCTTACAACTGAATTAAAATAAAACATTAATACAAGTTTTGCATTTTAAGGAAAGTGCCACTAGTACATTTAAAATGAACGAATTATATAAATAACCAACAAGCCAAGTTCTAAAGGAAAGGTGTACAAAACAGTTTTAAATTATAGCCAGTTCATTTTATTCATTTCTACAACGCACATCTCTCTACTATGGAGGCCTGAAAGTGCCAGAATGAAATAAATAAATACACCATTAAATAATTACTTAAATGTGTCATTAAATAATTAAAATACCAATTATTTTAATGTTTCCATTTCCATTTCACGATTTCCATTTCCATTTCATGATTTCCATTTATATTTCATGGTCCTGTGTTGCAGTGCTTCATGAATTGTCAAACTGTCAAACTCGCCCATTAAAGTTGGTAGGTGGATCCTAACGCTTGATTGGTTACCCTGCGCATCAAGTCAAGACAAATCAATTCCAGATAATGGATCGATGCAGAGCTACTTCCAATACACTGGGTGGCGCTCTTTGCCTCTAACATTGGTTTAGATAACTATTAAACTACACTTTACCACCAAGTTGGCCCTGCTAACCCCTAACGTTAAGAACGCCAGGACAAAATGGCTAAAAGTTGCCCGGAGCTGCTGTGAGAAGCAGCTACTTTAATAGAAGAAGCTCTGCGCAAAACTCCTCCTTGGTTTTGGAGATAAAGCCAGAGGCCAGATTGAGGTGGTTTGGACATGTTCAGAGGAGAGACTGTGAATATATTGGTAGAAGGATGCTGAGGTTGGAGCTGCCAGGCAGGAGGTCTAGAGGAAGACCAAAGAGGAGATTTATGGATGTAGTGAGAGAGGACATAAAGTTAACTGGTTCGCTGTGGCGACCCCTGAAAGGGAGAGTTTGACAGTTTGACAATTCATGAAGCCCTGCAACACAGGACCATGAAATGTATATGTAAATCATGAAATGTAAATGTAAATCATTATGTCATAAAATGTAAATGTAAATCATGAAATGTAAATTTAAATCGTGAAATGTAAATGTAAATATTGAAATAATTGGTATTTTGTGTATTTAATGACATATTTAAGTAATTATTTAATGGTGTATTTATTTATTTCATTTTGGCACTTTTAGTCCATACTCTCCTCCCTCCATTGTTGTTTCCGTTTGTGTCGCTGCGTGATATGTTCATGTGACGTGAACTGTCCTCATGCTGAAAACGTTACTTGTCGCATACGTGACTTTACGCCCCGAGATGCGAGAAGAAAGCAAAAATATGTTTTTATTAAGGAAAATGAAAAAAATATTAACGCAAAGTAACTTGGATAAGTAACTTTAATCTGATTACTGGTTTTGAAATAGTAACGCGTTAGATTACTTGTTTCTGAAAAAAGTGGTCGGATTAGAGTAACACGTTACGCGTTACCGGCATCACTGGTTATTACATTACATAGGTGTACAAAACAATTTTACTTTATTTTATACTCGTGTGTTTTTTAAAAACAGAAAATGCAATACACATTAAGGAGAATATTCCTGTCTTTATCTAGAGTAAGTCACCCAAATTACTGACACAGTGTTTAAAGTGAACATTCTTCTTTTAGCCTACATTAAAGACTTTTGTTCATGGTTGAGCTGTGACAAGGTAAAACAATTGTATTATATTATCCCACATTAAAGTTTTGTCTTGTGACAGAATGCAAGACCCCTTTTGATACACAGATGCTGTTGTTTCAGATAAGACTGTGACAGGTGGGGGGAAGATAGGTTTCTGTTAAATTGTTTAGCGGATGTCGCCGTGATGACTGTGACAGCCAGGGGAAAGTGATGTCGCCGCTTGCAACACGTGTTGTTAAAAAATGGGATGTGTAACTGACAAAAATAAATTTTAGGCTATATATTTTCGGTTCGTTGTACGGCTGAGGTTGATTTTTTTCTTGTTTTTTGGGATGTGTGAAGTGCTGAAGAATACATGATTAAGTCACGTTACAAGGACACAAACTAGCTTTCACTTGCTGCTTGTATTCAAATGAAAGGGTTCAGTTTATATAAGAGAGAGCAAGAAACAGACGTTAAACACTAAATTCACATTAAAGTTTTGTCTTGTCTTGTGAATGCACTATGGTTTGAAAAACAGAGGCTGTTGTTTTAGGGCATTTTCAAACCTACCTTGTTTGGTCCAGACTTTCGGACTTTTCAGTTTGGTCCGAATCAAAATTACAGGTGTGAAACCTCCCTCGGACCAAACAGACGAAATTTGGTATTTTTTATTTTATGGGCTTCTAAAGCTTGCTTCAAACTAAAGAAATATAGTTCTATTTCGTATAGGCTTTGCCCTCTAAGAGCTGTCGATATCGGGTTTATCCCCGCGCGCATGCGCAGTCATGAAGATTTTCTTTCGGGCTCTTGTGCTCTGCATGGGCCTCACTCAGGTCTGCAACCATGGTATATAACCCCTGCAGGACCTGAGTTCTGCTCCCTTTTTTCTTCAGCTTTTTTTAGCAGTCTAAAGAGCAAATCTAAAGAGCGAAGATGACGTCCACTCACCATTCTTCAGATGCAGTCTGTCTTTGCCCTTCCTGCCACACCGGCTACATCATGAGCTTCGACCTCCATCCTCGTTGCGAGGCTTGCCTCGGACCTGAGCATGCCGGCGTTGCTTTCACTCCTATAGGGGCCACGTGCCCCTATTGTGCACGCTTGCCCATGGAAGAGAAGCAGCGGCGAGCGGACGCCTTCTCAGCACTTCAGGAGGACGACAATGTTGAGGGCAGCTGGGCTAAACCTGTCAGCTACTCCGTGGAAGAGGCTTTAGACCTTGTGGACCCTCCAGGCTTGGAGGAGAGACACGATGCAAGAGTCCTCTGACTTGGCTCCCTCCATTGCTGGCTCCCCTCCTGGCTCTCCCATCTTCCCAGTGGAAGGTTTAGTTTATGACGGTGAGAGTGAGGCACTATTAGCACCCGCTCTTCTTCTTCCTCCGCCAGCTGGCAATCTCCCCACCAGCGGCGCTCTCTACCGGGACCTCCCAGACATCATCAAGAGAGCTGCTGCTCGTAAGGATGTTCCTCTGCCAGCTCCCCAGCACCATGATGGGAGACATTTACGGTCTGGAGACCAGACGTCTCCCGCTGTGGCCTCGTTTTCCCGCGCTTCAGCCATTTTTGACGGAAGCAGCGAAGGAGCTCATTATAAACTCCCTTCACCAGGGTTGAAGGAGATACGGAGCGTGGTTTTCCTGTCGTTCCCCCGCTGGAACCCAGTCTGGTGGCCATTTTGCTGCCTAAGGCAACCTTCTTCAGCAGATGGAAGCCTACGCCATCCTCCTCTCGGGACAAGGTCACCGCCTGCCTCACTGAGCGGGCTCATCAGAGCGCCGCTTAGATGGCAGCGGCCATCAACAGCATCTCGCTGTTCACTTCGTCCCTGTCATCTATCGCAGCTCAGCCAGGTGCACTCACTCCTGAGCTTGAGTGAGGTTGGCAAGGCAACGGCGGCTGTCCTGACGCTCTCCACGGCTGCGGCGGTAGCGCAAGCGAGAGTCATGGCATGGATGACCATGTTACAGCGCAACATGTGGCTCCACATGTTCCAGCTTCCCGAGCAGATCAGGAAAGGCTTGCTGGACGGTCCGATCAGCCTCGATGGGCTCTTTGGACCGCTCCTCCAACAGGCGGTCACTCACCTACAAGAAGCGACCGAGGAAGCAGACAGGGTAAAAAGGCACACCTCCTGGAGCAGAGCCTCGGCACATCCTCGGGACGGGACCAGGGCTCCTGGCGTTCTCACCGAGATCCCTGCCCCAGGCCAAGGCGCCCTACAGCCACTGCTGTAGCTGCGCCCCCGCCAGCCACTGCTCTGTATCCTCGGCCTCCTCGGCCTCCTCGGCCTCCACCTGCGGCCGTGGTTCAGCCCGCGCCGCTGCTGTCAGAAACAGATGCCAAGCATGCTCCTGGTCCAACCCGTCTGTCGAGCCCCCACGCAAGCAGCGGCAAGCAATGACAGGATGCGGGAAATGTGTGTTTCTCACCAGAGACAGCCGGACACAACGGCTCTTTTCAGAGCCAACCACGTGTCTATAAAGAGCAGTCACCTAACATGTTTGCCTCTCTCTCTTCTAAGTGTTCTGCAACTGTTGAAACACATGTCCCCTCCACTGCACACACCCATGGTGCGTCAACCGTGGAGTCACTTTTGTTCCTCTTACACACCTTGACAAGCGGAAGAAGTTTTCCGTCTCACTTGAGCGAAACACTCCATCCACGCTCTCCTCCTCTCTGCGGCCTCCCCACCTCGCACCCATCAGTGCGCATCAGCGGGGGGTTTTTCGCCATGGCACGAATCTGATTCAGATATTGAGGTTGTTGAGTTTTATACCGACACCCACACCCCACAGCCTTTTCGGCCGCGCCCTCCCATTGGCTGTGTCGAGCGGATGTTCGGCTCACACAGCGGCAGGAGGGCTCTGTCATGGCTGCACAGAGGCTCCTCAGAGTTTTGCTCGCCCGCTTTCAGAGCACTGCTAAGCGTGGCTCAAGTTGCTCACAATGAACCAGTGGATGGCAAAATTGATAAAGAAGGGTTACACTCTCCAGTTCACCAGCCCGCCCCCGCCTTTCAACAGGGTGCTGGAGACTGTCATGTCGTCTCAGGCAGAGACAGCTGCTCTGACGACAGAGCTGTCAGAGCTCCTCGAGAAAGGTGCTATTTCCAGAGTCCCGCCAGGTGAGGAGAACATGGGCTACTAGTCTCATTACTTCCTAGTGCCAAAGAAAACCAGTGGCATGAGACCCATTCTCGATCTCTCCCTCTTCAACAAATCCATAATGAAGAGACCTTTTCACATGCTTACCATAAAACATGTGCTGGAGAGTGTGCGTCAGGGAGACTGGTTCTCATCCATTGACCTGAAAGACGCCTACTTTCATATCCCCGTCATCCCAAAACACAGGAAATTCCTGCACTTCTCTTTCAGAGGAGTCCAGTTCCAGTACAACCGTTTGCCTTTCGGTTATTCTCTGGCTCCACGCACCTTCTCCAAATGTGTGGAAATGGTCTTGGAACCGCAGGAGAGGGATCAGAGTGCTATTTTATCTGGACGATCTGATTGTGATGGCGCCCTCCAGGGAGAGCACAGCGCTCCACACGGCAAAGCTGGTGAAACACCTGACGCTGCTGGGCTTTGCCATAAACCGGCGAAAGAGCTCCCCACTCCCCTCCCAAAAGATAACATATCTGGGAGTGTGTCTGGATTCATTCAGCATGAGAGTAAAACTATCCCCAGCGAGGCTGGAAGCGCTCAGCTCTCTCCTGCTGCGCATTGCGCTGCACAAAGTGGTCACAGCTCTGTCTGTGATGCGCCTGCTGGGCATGATGTCAGCCAGCCATGTCATAGTTCCTCTGGGTCTTCTTCACATGAGAAAACTCCATATCCGTATCAACCCGATTCATCACAAGAGACGCCTGATAACTGTCCCCCCCTCCCTGCAGTCAGACCTGACGTATTGGAAAACTCCTCACGTTCTGACAGCGGGGGTTCCCTTCGGAAGAATTACGTCACACATATCAGCGTACACAGACGCATCTCTCTTCGGGTGCGGAGGAATGTGCCCGTCTCAAGTTGTGGGACGAAAATCCCAAGAGCCTCCGTCTCTCCATATAAACTGCCTGGAGCTGTCCACCTTGCTGAAAGTGCTGAAACACTTTGTTCCACTGTTGAAAGACAAACGTGGTGGTGAGGACAGACAACAAAACAGCTGCAGCCTATATCAATCGCCAAGCAGCTCAGCTCGGCTGCTGGAAATGGTCAGAAGCCTCCTGCTGTGGTCACACACGAACCTACTCTCCATCAGAGCGGTCAATATCCCGGGCAAACAGAACCCGGCTTCGGATCTGATGCCTCGCGGAGGTTCCTCTCAAAACGAGTGGAGGCTGAATCCCACACTCATTCAAGCGTTGTGGGACAAGTTCGGGAGAGCGGAGGCGGATCTGTTCGCCTAACGAGACAATGCACAGTGCACACTGTGGTTCTCCATGAGCACGCAGGACGCTCCCCCACTGGGAGTGGATGCCTTCTTCCACAAACCGTGGCCCAAAGCTCTACTTTACGCTTTCCCCCCAGTCCCACTGATCCCTTGCCTTATAGGGCACATTCAGGAAGAGAAATTAGCGGTCATTCTGGTGGCCCCAGCGCGCACGAGCGAATCGTGGTTTCCCTCTATGATTCATCTGCTGTCGGGGAAACCGTGACAGCTGCCGTGGCGCAGAGATGCGCTCTCCCAGCTGGACAGCTCAATCCTACACTTTCCAGTGATAGGGCAGCGTCTGTGGGCTTGGCCCCTGAACGGGAGTGCTTGGAATAGTTAGGCCTGCCCCCTGAGGTAGTAAGAACTATTCAGGGCGCGAGAGCCCCGTCAACTATGGCTTCTTACACAGCGAAATGGTCCACGTTTCAGTGCTGGTGCGTAGAGAGAGACACAGATCCCACATCTCTGTCCTCTGTCTCATGTCCTGAACTTCCTCCAGCTGCTAGTGGATAGAAATTTGGCTCTATCCACCGTCAAGACATCCTTTTGCCATGAAGGCTTCGGCGAAAGGTCTGTCTTTGCGCAACGGGAGCTTCAAGTGTTTCTTGAAGGGAGTCAGGAGACAGCAACCTGTCACGCTCTCCCGCAGTGGGATTTACCCCTGGTTTTACGCGCTCTGGGGAATCCCCCTTTCGAGCCACTAACGCAAGTCTAACATTTAGTGTTTAACGTAACACATGCTAAAAATCTCACTCTTTAAGAGTTTTTTTTGTTAATGTCCATTATTTTCTCCGTAATATACCGTCTAGCCTTTCCCCATCTGCCCTGCAACTCTGTCTCCTCTAAGTTTTTGTTTTCAAGCCACTCCTTGAAGCAGGGTGAAAAGAAATACAGAAAGATAAGTACCTGATTATCAAATATGGTCCAAAAGATTTATCAGTCCACATGAGAGTGACTAAGACTTCATAGACCTGCTCTATATGCTCTATATGAATAGTGCAATGATAACTCATAACTTCTGTTATGAATTGGTGCTATATAATTACAATTGAATTGAATGCCATACCTTTCAATGTTTGGAGCTTCTGCAGGGTTAAAGGCTGCCTGGTGGTTTTTGTGGTCAGGCACTCCATCCTGTAAGGGTCCTTTGCGCTGATGTCTTCGGATTGCCACTGCCAACTCTGTCACGAACATGGAATCTCGAGTATTATTTTTTATCCTGGACCAGGCCACTTTAAGAACATGCATTTCTCCTCCCAAGTGAATCTGACAAAAATCCAAAACAAAAATAATCAAGGTATTTGATTGTACGTACATAACTATAAGGAATCTCTGACCTTTCTTTCCTTTGCATATCTTGAGAACCATTCATCTGATCAATTTACACTTGCTGGGTGTATTGCTGGGGACCTGAGGGAGTGCAGTTTCGAATTTGTACACGTGACACATTTAATATGAATAAACTTTGAATAAACAGTTTGGACATGCAACGTGTTTAGTATTAATAAAATTATTAACAAGCTTTGAATAAACAAGTGAAACTTTCTTAGATTTCTTAGAATCTGGAAATTAATTTGGATTATTTTCATTGGATATTCTTTGCCATGGTAAAATGTGATGACTTGAAAATTGTATATGGGCCTAACTAGAAATGGCTAAATGTGCACAATCAAATAACAAATAAACTACTGAAATTATTGAGTGAGTGTTCACCCTCAAGTCCCTGCATGTGTTGTTTTCACCCAAAAAATTGTTTCCTGATTTTTTTGTACTCCATAATAATAAAAGCCATAAGCATGAGCACAGCTTGCGATTTGTGGGTCAAATATAAGTTTTTTTTACGTGTGCTCTAAGAGAAAAGTAGACAGTGACACTACTTCCCACATGCGGTTCAAAGGCCAAGCAATCGGTTATGTAACCCTAACACGAACAGGCACTGCACTAGTGCATACAAAAGTCAGAAACACATGTAGTTGGGGTATTATCCAATACATACAGATGCAGAGCTCTTGTTTGGTTCTATATACTGTATGTTTAGTTGTGTAATTTACATACATATATTTGAAAAATATTGTACCTCATCTTCTTTTGGAGATACAGATGGTTCCATTGCATTGTCACTGTCAGAGTCTGCAATTATATAGAGCATAATGTAAAGATACTTATCAGCTACACCTCGCCTAAATTCACCCACCCTAGGGCCTATAACATTCTGAGAATAAAACTATATAAACCAATTTGGGAGTAAAAGGTTCTTCTCCAATAGTTATATAGTTATATTATAAAATGACACATTTATAAAATGACTTACTTCTAATTACAGCAAACTATAAAGTTAACCTTTGAGAGCAGCTCTCAAGTGATCACATGATTAATCACAAGTATGCTCAGAACAGGCCAGGTTGTGAAGAGCTTTAAATGTTAAAATCAAAATTTTTAAATCAGTCCGGTAGCGGGTGGGAAGCCAGTGAAGTTGTTTGAGGACAGGAGTGATGTGTTGTGTAAATGGGGTTCTGGAGATGATGCGGGCGGCTGAGTTTTGAACCAGTTGGAGTTTATGGAGGGATTTTGGTGGTAAACAATGGAGGACTGAATTCCAGTAATCTTATCGGGACGTAACAAGTGCATTAACCAGTATGGCAGTACTGTTTGGGGCGAGAGAAGGACGGAGTCGGTTGATGTTGCGAACATGGTAGTAGACGGACCAGGTGATGGTCGAGTGCTGTCGAGGATGACAGCCAGACTCTTTACCTGAAGGGAAGGGTGAATAGCGAAGTTATCAATTATTAAGGGAAACTGTTTGTCTTGGAGAGTGTGGACTTTGTGCCAATGATCAGACATTCTGTTTTATTGCCATTAAGTTGGAGAAAACTGTAGGAAAACCATATTTGAATTTCTAGGAGTCAAGGAGGGATGAATGAGGGAGTGAGGTGCTGGGTTTGGAGGAAAGGTAGAGCTGAGTGTCATCCGCATAGCAGTTGAAGTTAATACCGAATTTCCTGAAAATATTGCCCAGGGGGAGAAGGTAAATGATGAAGAGAAGGGGTCCCAGGTCAGAGCCCTGGGGCACATCACTTTTAACTGGGAATGTTTGGGAATGAGAATTTGTTAATTGATCAAACTGTGTGCGATCTGACAGATATGAATGGAAGCAGGATAGAGCTGTGTTGTCAATGCCTATAGAAAATAAACGGCAGAGGAGGATGTGATGGGAGATAGTATCAAAGGCTGTGGTTAAGTCAAGGAGAATGAGTATTGTGAGTAGTCCGGTGTCTGCTGCGATCAGAAGATTGTTAGTGATTTTAACCAATGCTGTTTCAGTACTGTGGAGTGGACAGAATCCAGATTGAAATTGTTCATATTGTTATTGTTAGTGAAATGATTGTGGATCTGTGAAGCACATATTTTTTCAAGAATTTTGGAGAGATATGGAAGGTTAGAAATCATTCGGAAGTTATTGAGATTATTTGGATCAGCACCAGGTTTTTTGAGAATGGGAGTAATTATTGCAGTTTTTAGGGATGATGGAACAGAACCATAGGTAAGGGAGGAATGTATAATGTCCATGATGATGGGGGACAGAGAAGGGAGACAGAGTTTAACCAAGGTTGTGGGGAGTTGGTTTCGAGTTTGGATGATTTTGATTTTAGGATGATGGACATTGATGGTGGGTATTGCAAAGGAGGAGAGTGAGGATGGCGGGGGTGGGGTGGGTAAGAGGCAGTATTTACAGTCGGGGCAAGAGCAAGGAGGTGACAATTGTTGGTGAATATTTTCAATTTTGGATGTAAACAAGTTCATAAATCTGTTGCAGTTGGTGGTGGAGTACATATGAGAGGGAATAGTATTTGGGGGTTGTATATCGTTGTTGAGTGTGGAGAACAATGTCCGTAAGTTTCCTTCAGCTGTCTGGATAAGAGTTGTATAATAAGCAGTTTTGGCATTGGATATGACTAGTTTATATTTCAAACGGTGGTTATTGTACATGTCTTTATGAATAACGAGTCCAGTTAGCGAGTCCAAATTAACCATGACAAATTCCATTTTCATTTAAATGGCATTCTCAGAGCTCAGGGAGAATAAGGAAAGAAATCTGTCCTCACCACTGCACTTTGCTGTTGATGTGAAGTTCAGTGTCTTCAGCAGATTTTTCTGCAACTCTATGTGTGGAGCTTGCTTTTTTTTGCTTGTTCTGCTGCTTTTTTCTAACTGGTCTGGAAACATGGATAATAGCATAATTAAGGAGTGACATACCAACCGGAAATGACACAGCATGACACATTCCGCCTATGAATATGTCTGCTTGCTGTGTAAATTTTTTTCTACGGGAAAAATTTTACAGCTGAATTCATTACTTGCATAACAACTTCTGTGTTCTTCTTATTACGTCTCAGTCATTTCCAGTTTAGCAATGGCTACGTTCTACACTCGCTGTCTCCAGGATCCCCCGAAGATCAACGTTAATGATGTGTGTCGTATTTGCACAAAATCAACCACAGCCACATCAAGTAAGCTGGAGAAGGGTTTTAAATTGTATGCAGCCTCATATATACACAGCTACGTAAGTAAGAATATATCTAATATTACACAACTTGCCTTACATACCATGTCTGACTTAATCAGTATCATTGCTGATGTCATTGTTGCCTGCTCTGCTCTGTTCCCCATGAGGGATCTTTGCGTCTGCTCTCTCTGCCTTTGGCTTTCCATGTAAGGGCAGTGAGGTCCCAGAGAGCCAGAGCCATACCACCAAATAATTCTAAATGCTAGATGGCAATGAAGTTTTTACTTTGACTGACTGACTGAACTACTCTGACCTGGTCACTGCTGTATCCTTTGCTCACAGCAGCTGTCCAGGCACTCACACAAGCCGTGTACACTTGAACCCCAGCAGCCAGCAAGTGAGGGGCAACGTGAGGTGCACATGGAGATGCACAAGTCAGGTCGCAAACTAAGGAAAAGAACAAAATTAAATTGAATCTCACTGGAACTACTTTGTCCGTTTTTAAAATATTTTATTTGCCATGTTTTTTATAAAAAATAAATATGTTTACTCTGGGCTAGTAGGCCTATGTGAAATGATTTCGAATGAGGGCATTTCGTGCCTGTAGCCTGTGCCTGCAGCATTGTGCTGACCGTGCACAACGACAGGCTTTTCCATTTCTTCCTCCTGATCCACGCCATGCTTTTTAGCAACATTGTGCAAAATTCAGCATGCAACCACAATCTGTGCAACCTTTTCTGGCTTATATAAAAGTGCTCCACCAGATCCAGACATCAAAACCTAGAATTAAGAGTAATGTATCTAGAAATGAGAATTTCACATTACTTAGGCCTTATAATAATAAACAAAAAGTTATTTATTTAGCGATAATAATAATAATAATAATAATACAATGATTGTGAACTAATAATTATTATAATTATAATTATTATGATAGGGACAGGGTAGCCTATAGCTTACATAAATGACAATATTATCAAATTGCCCTTGTTGGATCCCGGTAAACCCCTGTACGGGAGGTACTGGACCAGCTCTCCGTTTTTAGGGTTCGATCCTTAGACTCTCAGAGTATTACCCTAAAGTATTGAATAAGGACTGTTTAAGCTGGTGGCGAGGAGACATGCCTAGCTTCTAACTACCTACCTCCAAGTGTCTACCCTGCTTCCTCTGATACGGCAACTGACCGAATAGCCCTTGTGCGTCAGGTACCACTATCAGTCACGCTCGTTAACGGCAGCTCTCCTCTAAATAATCTGGGCTCTTGTTATGGTGCTAGGATGGGTTTTATTGGTTCGGGCGAACCCCAAGGGGCTGTTAATTTGATTGGCTAGAGTAACCTGTAAGAACCTGTAAGATGTTATGCACACATCAACCTAACTTTTTACTACCATCGATGAACTCATAATCAAGTTCACACAAATACTTAAACTATAATTTGGTTATTTATTGCAATAAGCTTTAGCAAGGGCAGTGGTAAACAACTCAATTCACATTTCAAACTTCAATTAAATAATTTGAATGTATCATAAAATAAATCATAAAAACAATAAATCAGCTGAGTTTAAATTCAATAGTTTGGGTGAGAGAGTGAGTAGTTTCTCTTGGCCGGAGCGACCCCACTCTTTCTGTAGACTCTGTAGAGTCTTTGATGAACAATTCACAGCTCTGTCCAAAGCTTACAAGACTGTTCTCAGTATCTCACATCCATGTCCACAGGGTGAGCAAAAAGGAAATTCAGTCCAAATATTTGATTCTCTGTCATGGTTAATCCTCTTCATGTTGGTGACAAAGTTCTCAAAGTTCTTTTTCGTAGATGTTACAGCTCACGTATTCCCTCACAGATGTGTTCCGAAGAAGAGGCACAAGGATGTAACTCCGAATTTTTCTCTGTCTCCGTCTTTTATGCCACTTGGTGCATGACACATTCAAAAACTCTCTTTTCCATCTCTCACCCATATTACGACATAAACATTCATTTAAAGGCTCCAACTGTCAAAAGCTGCTTTCCTCTTACACACCAACTGCCAGGTCGCCATCCTTCATTCCTCTTTTGGCCTTCACAGGCAGTTGATTTCAAACACACACACAACCTTAATCACATATAATAACTCCTAATGACTTTGATGACTTTGTTATCAAAACATTCTCGCTTACATTTCCTTATGATTAATATTGATTATACATTTCATGTTAATTATATTCACCTTAGGTAATAGTGTAGCACACAATTCAGCACACACTCGTGTTATGTACAATTCACATCAGGATTTCAGATGTTATATGCAAAGCTGGGATACAATGATATTTATACCATACTCTTAATGATATTTAGATTTTAACTTATTATTTAAACTCTCTTTTCATTATTTTGATCTCAACTAACTTGACACCCTACGAAAAATATACGAACCTGATTTTGAGAATACCAAATGTTCGTTTAATAATGTTCCTGGTTGTAATGTGAGCAATGTTGTACCGATTCTCCGCTGTCGTCTCAGGATTTAAAATGGGTGAGGAGGAAGGGATTTAAAAGAAGGTGCACCATCACCTAAACATTTTACCAAAAGATTATCATAAAAGTTGCTCAATAAATACAGTGACTTCCAACATCTTTCATTCTTAGGATGGCCAAAAAAATGTGTCGGAAAAACCTATTTCAAAATATTCAGAATTGTCTGACACGTGCTCCTAGACACGTTCTGCAGAAATATTTTTGCAGAAATCAGGACCCCCCATCCAGCTCGAGCTCCAAGCACGGGCACGATTCAGGAAATTCTGAATCATTTGGAATCAGATGGACAGCCGAGCAGCTCCAGGTGGAGCCCAACAAGCAGGACCTGAGCCATTTGTCCCCTGCACCATAGACACAGCAGCACTGCCCCAGCAGGTCGCCATAGTCACAGATCCAGATACATCTCCGGATGCTGAAATACCTGCTGAAAGTGACAGTAAGAAAGAAAAGAGGGACGTGTGGATATGATAAACCCAAAATGTGTTCTTCTTTTCCTTTCGGCTGCTCCCTTTCAGGGGTCGCCACAGCGAATCATGCGCCTCCATCTAACCCTGTCCTCTGCATCCTCTTCACTCACACCAATTAACTTCATGTCCTCTCTCACTACATCCATAAATCTCCTCTTTGGTCTTCCTCTAGACCTCCTGCCTGGCAGCTCCAACCTCAGCATCCTTCTACCAATATATTCACAGTCTCTCCTCTGAACATGTCCAAACCACCTCAATCTGGCCTCTCTGGCTTTATCTCCGAAACATCTAACATGAGCTGTCCCTCTGATGTACTCGTTCCTGATCCTGTCCATCCTCGTCACTCCCAAAGAGAACCTCAACATCTTAAGCTCTGCCACCTCCAGCTCTGCCTCTTGTCTTTTCTTCAGTGCCACTGTCTCTAAGCTGTACAGCATCGCTGGTCTCACCACCGTCTAGAACACCTTTCCTTTCATTCTTGCTGATACTCTTTTATCACACAACACACCTGACACTTTTCTCCACCCGTTCCAACCTGCTTGCACTCGCCTCTTCACCTCTTTTCCACAGTCTCCATTGCTCTGAACCGTTGACCCTAAGTACTTAAAGTCCTGCACCTTCTTCACCTCTGCTCCCTGTAACCTCACCGTTCCACCTGGGTCCCTCTCATTGACACACATGTATTCTGTCTTACTGCGGCTAAGCTTCATTCCTCTGTTTTCCAGAGCAGACCTCCATCTCTCTAGATTCTCCTCCACCTGCTCCCTGCTCTCACTACAAATAACAATGTCATCCGCAAACATCATAGTCCATGGAGATTTCTGTCTAACCTCATCC
>CM022486.1:29378437-29392906 GCA_011952105.1 Coreoperca whiteheadi | reverse complement strand
ATTAGAGAGGATAATAGATCAATGAATAAAATTAATAGGAGGTAGAACTTACTTAAAATGCTAGAAGATAAATATAAAAGTTGGTAGCTGATACTTTGCTAGAGTATTTCTTTGATTGTTTTGTGTTTCTACATCCTTAAAATGTACAGAAGGAAGAATTGTACTTTGGATGCATTTATTTGACCCCTCAAGTTCTTAAATGAATAGATTGACGTAAAAGATCAAAATTAGAGAAGTGGTTCTTTAAAGAAGAAGCAAACAATGTCTTTTTTAAACATTTGCTAAAAAAGAAAACAATTACTAGTGAACGTAGTAATATTGGGACTATTAGACTATACAGAAGCATTGTCTAGATTGTAGACTGCAATGAGGGAATTGAAATCTGTATTATCACAGACTCATAGCGAAAAACAGAAACAGTTTTATTAGGAAACTGAGTAAGATCCTGTTGTCAAGGAGGTTATAAGAAAGCTCAGTAGGTCAGGGAGAGATACTGTTTTAAGAGAAGGTTTAGGAGGACACTATTTCTGTGTTAATTGAAAATCCTAGGAAGGGAAACAAATAGTTATACCAAAGCTTCTTAAATTAGGCTGCATTTTGAGTCATGGACTTTGTCATGGACTTTGTGCATGACTCAAAAAGGGGGATTATATGATGAAAATTAAAATAAGACATTTACAGCACAGCATATGGGTTTTCAAAATAAAAAAAATGGGTTTTCAAGATAAAAAATGAATACAAACTGTTTAATATGCTGTATTTGCGCGAAACACAATTCACAAGGAAACATAAGACCAAAAAGAGATAATTTAAACATTAAATCCTTCAAACATATTAGCATGAATTTGTTAGAACAAAAGGCAGAGATATTGCCTAGTGATTATAGGAAAAGTATACTGAATGAGTAGTTAGTAATAGCTATAGGTTAGTATTTTTGTGTGTACCTCTAGATGACAATCACAGTTGCTAAAAGTAATAAGAAATAGTTACAAAGTTATGGGATTCAAGTGAAAATATAGAGTAATAATGGGACACAATTTATAAACAATCTGCAAGATTAGTAGGAAAGATTTAATTGAATCATCAGATTAGTTGAAAAGGCTATGGAGGAAAATAGGAAAAACTGGCTGTAATTCCTCTTGGTAGTGTTGATATGCTTAAACCAGATGTCTAATTTCTTTTGCTACAGTTAAAGCCATTTGATAGACCTGAGAAAAAAAAGAACTGACATTAGCTAATGACATAATACAAATGTAACAAAGAAAGAGTTTTTGTGTGCTAATTATGTTAAAGAGATACATTAAGGCTTAAGAGGACCAGCATATAGCCACAGGGGATTGCAGGTCATAAAAGAGAATTAGGGTTGCCTGAGGGAGAGAAAAACCAGCTCATAAATTACTAATCGACTGGGAAAGTTTGGGGTCAAAGGGAACTCTTAAAATATGTTTAGTGAAGTTCCAGAGTAAATCAATACCAACTCTTAAAAGGAATACTAAGAGATGTGTAGATAGAAAGTCAACATAAAGAAGAGTCATCTTGAACATTGGAAGAGAAATTTGAATTGCAAAAAGTGTTAAAAACACTAACAGATAGAAATTAATGGTTGAATTGGAAAGACTACTGTTAAAGAACACAGGAAAATCCACTGCCAAACCTTTGCTAGATACAACTCCTTTTAACTAACAATGTGTTCAATCCAAAAGGACCACAAAGTCCTTAGTCTCTGACAAAATCAGGAAGACTGAGCCTGAAAATGTTTTTAATGGTTTCCACCACTAAAGGAATTTTCACAAACACTTGCTTATCAGGAAATTCTGCGTGCTCCTCACGTAGGGGACAGAGAGTTGACCTGAGCTGTTAGACTGGTGTGTTGAAAGATGTCAGCATGACCATGGAACAGTGAAATCAAGTTTGTAAGTGGGTTTATGGTACAAACCACGGCAAGAGTTGACCTCTGAGCGTGAGACAGACTGAGTAACCATCCGGATACGGACAGGAAGCTTTGTACTGATATGTCTTTTCAGCTATTTTCTTATAGGTGACTAGGCTGATAAACTCCATGAATACCCCAGCCTCCACAGATCCAAGGAGGAATGACTCCAGGGGGACACTGATCACAAAAGGCCAACTTAGGCTGTAAGTGTTCCTAAAGGAGGGCCTGATGAATTTAAAAGCAAGTAAGCAAATGTTGGAATTAAATACTTCCTGTTCTGGTGGTTAACAAAAATAGAAATGTGAATTGGATAAAAGGGCTTTTAATATAATCAACAGAGAATTGTGTAATATACACCGTTGGGTGCCACACAAAGATTTTGGCTGTTTGATTTCCCTATCTAATAAATTGACTGAAAATTAGACAATAAGAGATAATCCCAGGAGAAATTAAGATAGGTGGGTTTACACCTGATAAGGAGGGTTAGGGGTGGAATAATTTTAATATTGATGTTAAGATGCTTTAAATATATTCTTTAGAAATAATCACTAATTGTGTCTAATAATCATTGTGCTGTGTATGTTTGTCAGGCTGCAGCTACATTCCTTTGTGTGACCAAGGGTCATAAAACCCCTTTGTGTCTCTGGGGGTGCTGTGAGACTTTTATTGCCCCTAGGCAAGGATGGAAAGCAGAACCTTTAACGATAACAGAGGGCGTCATTGCATGAGAAAATAGAACTAAACATGAGTAATATCACAAAGGGCAGCAGGGTATTTGCAGATGTACCAAAAGATAACCAGTGAGGAGACTGAATTACAATCCGAACTCACTGCAGAAGCAGTCAAAGAATATCCAAACGGGGGGGTGGCGGCCCAAGGAAAAGCAGCCTAAATGCATAGGAGGAGCTACAGAGCAAAATGGACTCTGGAGGGGACGATAATTTAAAAAAAATAAAGTTTTTTTTATTTAGAGATCAGTAGGAGGGGATGAAGTAATGAATGAAAATGTTTAGTGGGGTTATACGGCAATTTCATTAAACTAGATGAAATTAAAGTTTAAAGTGTATCTTGAGTTTAAAGTGCATTTCTGAATTTGAACTCTCCCCCCTTCTGTCTCCTCTCAGCAGGGCCTGTTCAGCTGTAGGTGATGTGTGTGTGACAATGACTGTCCCTCCCCACCCTCCAATACACAGAAACAGCAGCCAGGAAATCATTCTGGCTTTACAATTAATGTGTTAAAAATTTGTAGCTACTATAAGTACTTTGAACCGTAATGTTGTTACATGTCTTTAGTGAACAAAAGCTTTAGAAACCCTCCCTTTAAAAAAACTCTTTATTTAGTTGAATGAATTACATTTTCCAAACAGCATTTTCAGTAGTTGATGAAATTTATGAAAGTTCAAACAACAACAAGTATCTAACACAAGTATAAAATACAATGTCATTTCAAGACCTCTGTAAAAATATAGTTGTAAAGAGTTAAAACTTGGCAATGTCAAATTTACCATTCTGTCTTGCAAAACACAAGAGTTTCTGTCTCTCGCTTCCATATAAGACAAACTGTGGTTGGTCTCAAAGTGAAGCAACAGTTTCAGTAGACAAATATAAATAGTCTTAAGCATGTATAAAATGCAGCTTTTGCTAAACTTGCCATTTTCACATAAAAAAAAAACTGTACTAAAAAGAGTCTTCTGTTCTCTTGTCTTGTCCTGTGTGTCTCTGTGCTCTGATGTGAGGCCTTCGGACTCTGGCCATCCTTCAATCTGTTATCTCCAATGCACATAAACAGTCATGAGTCATTTTGTGTGCTTAAATGTTAGAAAAGCCCCGTTTTTTACTATACCATAATGTGTTACATTTTATTGCAGACTATATTTAATAATCAATTTATTTTCATTAATTTACCATGAACAAAAAGCTTTAGAAGCCCTTTTCAAAACTCTGTATTAGTTGAATTAAATGTCTTTTCCAAACAACTGTGTGAGTAGACAAAAATAATAAGTCTAAGACAAGATAAAATTAAACTTTAAAGTGTATCTTGACCGTTAATCTTACCATCCTGACTTGCAAAACAGTAGAATGTCTCTCTTCCATAACAGACAAACGTTTGTCCTGTCTATTACATTGTCTCTGCATCATGTTGTCAAAAAGTCCACAAAGCCGCCAGTCAGCACAAATATAAAATAAAAAGTCTTACACTTCAAGACCTCCCCCTGAAGTGTAAAATATAGTTTGTAACAGTTAAAACTTGGCTATGTCAAACTTGTATGCTCTGTATATGTGTGTATGTGTGTGTGAAACAATGTTTCCACCCCTCCCTCATTATCTCCAGAACACTAGCATTTGTTTTTCAAACCGTCATGCAATCAGTCACAAGACAAAACCTTACTTAATGTGGATCAATATAATACAATAGTTTTACCTTGTTACAGCTCAACCATGAGCTAAATTGTCTTTAATGAAGAATGTTTACTTTAAACATTGTGTCAGTAAATGCTTAATGTTGTTGACTTACTCTAAATAAAGACAGGAATATTCCCATTAATGTATATTTTGATCTCTGTTGTTTTATATGCATCATGTTGTCAATAAATAAAATAAAATAAAATAAAACCCCAAATGATTTTAGCTGCCAGTTAGGCTAGCCTTTTGCCTAGCCTTGAGGACAAAACACACAAGTATAAAATATAGTAAATGAAGGTAATTTTAAGAAAAACCACAGGAACAGCTCTGTTGACACAGAAAATCTGAAATTAAGACTGTCTCTTATTTAAAAAAAAAGCCTTGCTGGAATGTATTTGAATATAACACACATCTTTTTTTTGATTAATCCAATATTTAGAGCTTGACTCTGCGTGTATGCTCAGCTGTGCACTCATGTGTGGTGGAGTATTGTAGCCATAGGGACGGCCCACATTTCCCAGCATGCACTGCCTAGTGTTAAAAGTAGTACGTCTTCTGTCTCATGTTCTAAAATGCAAATGTTAGTTTTTGTTAGTGCTTGTAATGTGTCTGTTCAGAATATTGTGGTTTTATTTTTGGTAGTTGTTATTTTTCGGTTGCTTGTAACTATAGGTGAGACTGCTGTTACAATTTATGAAACTTAGGCATAAATTACAAAGCAGGAGTTATTGTTTCAAAAATAAAACAATAACTGAAAAACATGTTTAATAATATGAATCCTGTATGCTTCTGTACATGATGACTGCTGAGCCGCACAGCTTCACAAACAATTCCAATGTCATGCAAACACTGTGTCAGCTTCATTCTTCTGAACAACTTAAGTGAAGCATGTCTGTAAAACGGTTCATGAATAAAGGGGAGGGAGCTCTGACCCTTAGGACATGGCTAGCGTAGTGGAATGCCATGGGTTAAAAGGAAAAGTTGACTGGTTGCTGTTCAAGTATTGGAACAGCGAAGCCAGAGCCTCTGATCGGCCGCCATAACCTCTGGTTGGATATCTTTTTTGGCTTGAGTCTATCTGTATTTGGCGCAGTCAACTGTTGGCCATAGCCTGCATAAAAAAAAACCTTCCCGAGGAGAACGATGCAACCTTCAACGCCATGGTGGACCGGTCTAAAGGAGGCCCTTGGTTCAAAGTGACTTTCAAAGTGATGATATCAAGCTACCAAAGATTTAAGACTTCGTTTTCTGTTGAGGGCAACGAAAGAGTGAAAAATGTCATCGATGAGATACACCAGATGCCGTACATGCACGGAACCTATTTCTCGTGTTTGACGAAGACGCACACGGTCTGCCACTCTTTTCTGCAAGCTGTGAGGGAAGCCGCTAAGGAGCCTCCAACCCCCCATGCTCCAATTGGCAATGTGAATGATCTGACCGATCACAACTTTGATGTCTGGCTTACCGTCGAGATGGATCACAACCTACACTGTGAGACTAAGATTGAGACCTGCAACTCATGCTCTCAGAATATGAAACGTGTGTTGAACGAGGGGTCTTTTCATTATAACATGAAGGACGTTTGGGACCCGATTAAGAACATTGTGGGCTATGTGTTTTTTTCCGTCCTCATGCCTTCCACTATGCATTTGTGAGCTGTGAATGTGTACGCTGAGCAGAGGATAATGCTGTGTGTCATGTTTAATAGCACCACTATATTGTACACCTGAACGAATAAACACCTTTTGAAAATGTACGTTTGTATCCGTACCCTAACTCCTTAGAATAACGCTAACACAGAGGCATGGTATGTTCAAGATGAGGGAGGAACGAGATTGTGTATCTGAGGAAGGGTTAAAATGTTTTGAATCGGACGAGTTTTATTAGATACTAATGATGACAGCCTATATTTTTTCCTAGTTTTCAGAACTGATATGATAACTATGTATAATTTTAACGTTTAATACTGAGATAAAGATGCATGTTTTCTTAGAGACGCTTCATTCCAGAAAAGATTTTGCACGACGAGGGCCAAGCACTGCCCTTCGGTTAGTGAAGAGAAAATGTTGTCATCCAACGAAATTGATTTTGACCCTAGACTACGGACGCCATGTTCATGTCACGTTGTGGGACCGACCGGATGTGAAAAAACCTATTTTGTAAAGTCCGTTTAGGAAAACTGTAATCATACGATGGATATACAGCCTGATGTAACATTTAGCAGATTTACAGATGCGTTTGCAATCTGCACATTTTACACTCATGCTGGGGTATCTGTTGCAGTCTGTAAAACAGACATTACAGCGCACGTTACAATTATGATGAAGGGGCGTTTCATAAGACTTGTAACAACTCTCACAGACATATGGAACACCGAAAAACCCTTTTTAGTTTTCAATCAAATAATAGTGTTCGCTGTGCAGATACAACCAGATTGTATGTCTATATTGTCCTTCGTGTGTTTGGAATGAAGACAGGCTCTTATTGCCAGAAGTGTGGTGGAAAACTATAATTTTCACATTCAGATGTTTTTCGAATTTGGTGATGTCTGAAAAAGCAATCTTGTGCGTGTGTTCAAACCCCACATCTGTTTTGCATACGTCATTTTTTCACCATCAGACCACCTGGGTCTGGAAAAGTGGGTGAGACACAATGAGAAGCACAAGTTGCTGTCTATCTGCGTTATCGGGTTGTACAGATGCTTTCCTTTTTTTAACAAGATCTCATCATAAGGAACACGGCCAAGTCTGAGACGTGCACCGCCCCCGCCACTTCTCCCACGGGCAACACTAACAACAAATTCTAGCTCATCGTCTGTCAGAGATGTGTCATTGCTTTGTATAACCTGTGACACGATATCGATAAACATGTCTACACTATCGTCAGCTTTTAAAATGGCCTGTACATCGCTCGCTAGTGACGGCCCTCTCAAAGTTATGTTGAAAACACCGTCCGCCGGTGAATCGGACATAGCCTGCTGTATTACTTAACTCTACCAGGTACTTCGTTGGGCTCTACAAGATCAATACCCGCTAGGTTTACCCTCTCACGCCCCTCTGTTGAGAAGCCCCACCAATCCTGCCCCTGCCCCTCACCTGTCTGAACAACACTGACTCCTGCTGGTGACATTTCTACATCAGACCCCTCATCCATATCATATGCTGGTGTTGGTTAACATTTGTTAAGGCCACACATGGTTGATCCGTCGTTGGTATCTGATGACAAACACTCCTCGATCATAGTATTTTAACAATAGACATCGCCTCCTGCACATCTGTGCCAGGTTTGCACACACAGTGTCTTCTACGCCACTAGTCACACCCTCGGATGGCTCTACAGCAGCAGCAGCAGCAGCTAGCTCACGCCGTTTGATTGACAACTCTGTGCGTTTTTTTAGTGCCTTTAGCGCTACCAGAGCTTTTCTCCTTAATGTGCCTAGCAGTACTATGTCACTTGTGTCTGCAACCCCTGGACTATCAACAACGGCAGCAACAACAGCATCAGCTGCAGCAGCCGGCACATACCGCTTGTATAATTGTCTTGGATTGGATTATTTCTCAATGAGGATCCTTGCTTGGCGCTTTTTAAACTCACGTAATAAAGATGTATATGCCCATGGCGGGTCTACAGCCTTGTCACTATGATTTTCAGAAGAGGTCATGGCGCTATTCTATGTGTAAACAGATCAGCAGGGGTATTAGGAAATCAGACGTAGGGGTATTAGGCCTCTAGGTTTAAGAATGTCACTAGCGCTAACACTTCTATACACTGATAAACTACTACTTAGAGCTGCCACTGTTTTTACTAATATTTTTTTACTATGCTGCAAACTAACAATATCTTTACACAATCCACTATCATGCTCTGCAAGACAACTCTTAATCACACTGCTCAACTCAGCCACATTTGCCCCCATACCACTACCACATGCAACTGTATCTCGGGCCTGGTCACTGAAACAACACTGGTAAAGTTCAGACAAGTTAACTGATTCTGGTGTCTGTGGAAAAACAATGGGTGTTATTAGTATATCCTGGTGGGGTCTCAGGATGCTAGGTACATCAGACAGAGGCTCAGAGGTTTGTGTGTTTGAAGATTCAACATCCAATGCTAATGACTCACCTAGATGCAAATCACAACATGGCTGTGGAGTACTAGCCCGCTCATTCCCGAATACACTCGGGAAAAAACACATTTTGCATGAGATCACCTGGTTGATCATCAAATAGGGTCCAGCCTATGTCGGGTAACTCTCTTTCAACGGCCTCAAGAGGGGAGCTCAAGAGCACTCGCTAGATGTAATTTCATTACTAAGGGGATAGGGGGAGCTCAAGAGCACTCACTAGGTGTAATTTCATGTCTGACGGGATGGGGGGAGCTCAAGAGCACTCCCCCCCTCCACCCCATATCACACTATTTTCTGTATGTCTGTAAAGAGGAACGTCTCAGCGTCATGGCAATACCAAGATTATCTTTCTACACCAAATAAGAGATATGAGATATAGAATGAACACAAATTGTTTTGGTCCAAAGTCATACCCCACACTTGCATATGCAGCCTACACATACCTTGAAGCACCGCGTGCACAAGCACATACACAGTACAGTAGGCCTAGACGCCCATGTAGACAAGAATCCAAACGTATGGAATACAATTGATAAAATATGAACAAATATACTGTACATATATAATAGTGTATTTAAATATAATATGAAGAATATATAATGAAAAATAATAAACTTCATTTATATATTAAATATAGAGCCCTGTGCACACAGGTACATGCACAAACTTACAAGTTCATATCCAAACCATAAGAAAACTATACTAGAAAATGGATAAAATATGAACTAATCATATGTACATATAATATAGTATCGTATTTAAATATAATAATAATATTTGAATACAAGCGTCCTCGTAATGTGATATTTGAACATAACACACATCTTTCTTTGATTCATCCGATCTTCCTGTCGTCACATGTTTATTACAGCTCAACCGTGAACAAAAGTCTTTACCTGTCGGTAAATGCTGTTGACTTGCTCTAAACGTTTATTGCATTGTCTTTTTAAAATATGCATCATCTTGTCAATAAATTAATAAAATAAACCCCCAAATGAATTTTAGGCTAGCCTTTTGCACAACGCTTGAGGAAAAAACACCCAAGTATAAAATCCAACAGCATAGTGCTTAGTGCTGTTGACTTACACAACATTCTCCTTAATGCTTGCAAAATCAAGAGCTACAGTTCAATCGCTTCGTTAGTTTAAGTGACACAGAAAATCTGAAATTAAGGCCGTCTGTTTATCTCTGTCTCTCTCTCTCTTATTTATAAACGACCGCTTCCTGGAATGTATTTGAATATAACACACAGCTGAAAGTAGTTTAAGTTTTTTTTTTTGTTCTAAAATACAAACGTTAGTTTTTGGTGTTAGTGCCTGTAATGTGTCTGTTCAGAACATTGTGGTTTATTTTTGGTAGTTGTTATTTTTCGGTTGGTTGTAACAATTGATCAAACTGGGGCTGACGCAGGGTGCAACGGACAAAAGAAAACAAAAACCGAAAAACATGTTGACTAATGTGAATCCTGTATGCTTCCGCACACCTTCACAAACAACTCCGATGTTATGCAAACGCTGCGTCAGCTTCATGCTTCCGACCAACTTACAAAGTCTATACCGTTCAAAAAAACTTGCAAAGATATTGTTTGTAATCAAAATAAATTACACAACATGCCGAGGGGGTCTGAATTTCAGACAGTAGCGAGCCTGTTGAGTCCCACAGGGACACACAGTTGGCTGTAAAAGCTGTAGTATCACTTACATGTAGCTCCAACAATCAATTACATTTGCTCTTCCAAATAGGTAAAGCGTAATGACGAATCCAAGATTCACTATAAGATACTCGTTAAATGCTCTGAGAAGATGTTATTTCTGATGATATAAAGAAACAAGCGTTTTGACGTTGTATTTCAAAAAGCCTGAGAGGGGGTTGACGGAAGCATGTCTGTAAAACGTTTCATGAAAAAAAGGGGAGGGAGCTCTGACCCGTAGGACATGGCTAGCGTAGCGAAAACACCACGGGTTAAAAGGAAAGTTGACTAGTTGCTGTTCAAGTGTTGGTACAGCGAAGCCAGAGCCTCTGATCGGCCGCCATAGCCTCTGGTTGGACACGCTGGTTGGATATCTTTTTCGGCTTTTTTCTGTATTTGCTGTATTAAAAAAAAAAAAGAAAAAAAGATTATTTTGGACAATGTCATTTTTCAGGCCTCCAACCTTCCCGAGGTAGTCAGGATTTTTACACAATACAGACATCACAAGAACATGAGCGTCATGATGCTGACTCAGAATGTTTTTCATCAAGGTAAACATAGTCGCACCATCAATTTAAACAGTAATTATCTGGTGCTGTTTAAAAACCCTCCAGACAGATTACAGACAAATATACTGGCCCAGCAGATATTTCCCGGATGAAAAGCCTTTTTCTTAGAAAGTTTTGAAGACGCCACCAAAGAACCTCACGGGTATTTAATCGTCGAACTCACGCCTAGTTGTCCAGAACAGAACAGATTAAGGTCAGGAGTACTGCCCCGTCAGTGGCCCGTCATCTATCTACCTAAATCAAAGTCCTAAGCGAGCATGTCTGCGCGTTTAAAAAGGAACGCTCCTTTACTGCGCGCTTTATGTCACGCCACGCCGTAGAAACGTAAAGATATCCTCAACCATTGTTCCTCGGAATTAAAAAATACAACGCACTACTGCAGCGATACCTGGCTCTAATCAAACAAGGAGAGAAAGACGACCGTCGTATCAAGCTGACTCTAGCTAAAGAATCGGAGGTGCGAGAAGAAGAAAAAGAATCGCGAGACAAAACAGTAACGCTTGGTGAGACGGCTAACGAGGTGCTACAAAACCTGCCGGCTCGCTATCGTAACAACGCCGAGTACATTATGAAAAAACTATCCGAGAGTCAGGACGGATGGACTCGCAGGGGAGAGTTTGTGTCTAAGGGGGAAATTGTGAAAGCCTCGCACCTGATTGACTTGTTCAAATATCTCTCCGTCTCTAATAAAAAATCCCAACCGCCTGAGGGTTGGACGTCCCTTTCTCGCTGATGACTAACCCTCGAGCTCGCAAGGAATATCGTCAACTTCAAATAGGAGGACCGTATGAAGATGAGGAGCCATCGCCCCCAAAGAAGGGAAAAAGAAAGAAACGCACGCCCTTAGTCCCCCGTTGGAAGGAATCGCCCCCGCCGTTAAGAAAAGGAAAGAAACGCACGCCTTTGGCCCCACTCTGGCTTGATTTTACCCCTAATAAATAATGAATGAAACAAATTGAATTGTCTCGTCTTTATTATTATAAACTGTAACAATCTTTGAACATTTGTAAAGAACAGACGGTGTGGTGAAAAGATCCTGCTCTTTGCCGCCTTATACAACGTTGATATTTTCTCACAAATTTCGATACCGTAGCATCGTTCGTCATCACATCATCATCATCACGATACAAAGACAACACATTTTCAAAAGATAGACCGCAGGCTCTGTGACACAAATAATAAACACAGTGCTGACCGCACGCCGTAGTCCATGGAACCGGCCATGTCTTTGTAAAAGAGCCCGGCGCGGAACTGACTTTTTAGCGTGTTCTCTGAATAGTTGAGCAGGGTCTCCAGCATCGCTCTGTAGGGGTGAGTGGCGCTGGATTGCGAAATCAGCCTATCCCCCAGAATAACGTCGCACTGCCTGAAAATTGTATTCAGCGGATAATTGACGAGTCCCACAGCTGCGTCGGCAGCCATGTTTGAGCCGTCCGCGTTGGTAATTTTCACGCGAAGCAGAAGCAAGCTGTCGTTAAGGTCCAGGTATCGTTCTCCGTCCCCGGGAATAAAAAATTCGATGGCCCTATTCCTCTCCCGTACATGACGAGTGAGCTGTAAAAACAGGGGAGGGCGCCCCTCACCTGATTTTCATAATAACTCACAAAACGGTGAGGATCGAACCTCTGCTGCTGCTGCTGCTGCATCATTTTGTTCACAGAAGACGCAATAATTTTTTGGAGGGTGTTGGAGTTTTACGATAGTCTTTCCAAAGCTAAACTTTACGGGTTTATTCTGGTCCGTTTTAACCTTAATTTGAATGCTTTCAATGTGTGTGTTATTCACAGGCAGATAGCAGGGAGGATTAAAATACTGCGTGACCACGTCCCCGTATGTCCCTTGTATATTCACCATTCTCAAGAGCGGAGCGTAAGCGTCACCAACCAGCTGATGGCGTACCATGTCGCTATAACAGTACATGTGGTAAAAACCCGCCTTTATATCAGGCGGATAGGGAGCCAAGTTTGCGTCGCACGGTTAAAGGCCTAACATGTAAGCCGCGGGGGCAGAAAACCGTAAATGAAATTCCCCCCTGCTTGAAATTCAAATCTCTTTTGAATAGCGCTATAACCTAAATAAATATCCGAACCAATTTTCCTCAGAAAACCCCAGCACTACCCTAACCTGATTCAGATTGTGATAATAACCTCCCCTAAACCTTTGACGGTGGACCTCGCTCTCTGACTCTCCGTCTTTGGGCTTCTTCCTCCATTCAAAGTAGGCCTCGCCAAGAGGAATGTTAAACCAGGTGTGGGGGTATGAAATCTCCGTCAAGGCTACCTGCCACTGACCCTCTAAATCAATATGTTACGCCAAATTGACTTGGTAGCTGGAGCTTGTATTACTTTTAAATACGTCGAGACTGGCATTGGAGGGTAAGGTCACATAAAACCCCTCGAATTGATCCATGTTGTAATGACCCTAACCCGACGTACCTAATTGTTTTTATATGTTTTTCAGGTGGCTTGCCTTGACCCAGCTGTTGAACTTGTCAGGCCAGTTTTTCCAGCGTCCTAGCATTTCTTTTTTACCGCCCACCATCCGCTCGTCCAGGACCTCTTCCACTTGAAACATTTTGTCTTTGGCAATCTTCACTTTTTGCAACTCTGCTTCATAAAATGTCCCTTGGATAGGTTCTCCGTCATAATCTTCCAGCTTGTACACAGGGGGTTGACGAGGTATGCGTTCGACCACCGTAAACAACTCGTCGGTATAACTCTGTTGATATTTTATATCAAACACTCCTCTCAGTTTGGAAATTCTCACCAAATCCCCCTCCTCAAAGTTCATCTTTAACTCCTTTTTGCTGCGTATTGGAAACGTGCCGTACAGGTTTTCAAACACTCGAGAGGTGTTTTCGACCGTCGTCTGCATAGGCGTTATCTTTATACTTTTATAATAGCTGTTAGTGTAGCTTTCAAGCAATTCTTTGTAAGACATCCAAGTACCTGCAGCTGTTTGTAGCCGTGAAATACCTCCACATTCGTGTTTTCAGCATATGGTTAAATCTTTCAATCACAGACGCTTTCAGGTCACTGGCTGTTGCAAAATGATTAATACTTCACTTCTTCATCAAAGCCTCAAAGGTCTTGTTGAAAAATTCTTTCCGTTTGTAACGTTTCAGGAGTCTGGCTATCCTTTAAAATAGAGTCAAAGGCCTTGGAAATCTCTGCCTCTGTTTTTTTCTTTAAAGGTCTGGCATAAGCCCGTTTTAAAAATACATCGGTGACCGTTAGTAAGTAACTAACTGAATGAACTGATCAGTTAGTTAACCTTCAATCATGCCTTAAGGACATAAAAACCTGGATGACCAGAAATTTTCTGATGCTAAACTCGGACAAAACTGAAGTTATTGTACTTGGCCCCGAACGCCTCCGAGACTCGCTGTCGGCAGACCTAATTGCTCTAGAGGGCATTGCCCTGGCCTCCAGCACCTCTGTGAGGAACCTAGGAGTTATCTTTGATCAGGATCTATCCTTCGACTCCCACATGAAGCAAACCTCACGGACAGCCTTTTTTCACCTACGTAACATTGCCAAAATCAGGCACTTCCTGTCTCGAAATGATGCAGAAAAATGAATCCATGCATTTGTTACTTCAAGGCTGGATTACTGCAATTCCATATTATCAGGCAGCCCGAAAAAGTCCCTTAAGATTCTCCAGTTGATTCAGAACGCTGCAGCACGTGTACTGACAGGAACTAGGAAAAGAGATCATATTTCTCCAATATTATCTTCTCTGCACTGGC
>CM022486.1:29361511-29375837 GCA_011952105.1 Coreoperca whiteheadi | reverse complement strand
TCAACAGCACCGGTGGCGGTCGTTGTTAACCCGGGCCCCGACCGATCCGGTATGGAAGTCAGTGTCATGATTCGCATTTTTAGTTTGGCATGTGTTTTACGTTGGATGCCCTTCCTGACACAACCCTCTGCATTTATCCAGACTTGGGACTGGCACATGAAGACACTGGCTTGTGCCCCCCTGCGGTTGCATTAGGTAACGTTAATACAATACTTAACACTAACAGTTAACATTAGCTAGCAAATAACTTTATGTTCACTGAGTTGAAGCTAACGTTATTTAGGGCCTGAACACGCTCAAATGTCAAGTTAACCAGGTCTGAATCTGAAGCCAGGCAAACAGAATGTCTACAATTAACTACAAAACGATCATTTAGCTATACTCCAGAGTCGCTTTGTTCATGCACATCAATATATTTTAATATATATATAATATAATATATATATATATATATGATATATAATATCATATATATATATATAAGTGATGTTTTTTATCATTAGTAACGTAACGTTACTTTTTAAAATACAGCCATGGTTTTCTCAAGCGATGTTATGCACATCGTGATCTGCTTTGTTCCTTAGTGTTGTCGAAGATTTTATGCTTTTAATTTAATATATAAAAAATTGACAGCCCCGAAGAGTTTTTCCTTTAGCCCCGAATCATTCTCCACTTTGAGGTGCTTGTCACTAAAAAAGACGCAGTGTTGTAATTTTGTTTATTCATTGAACGCAACAGAGGAGGCAAGACCAATCAGAGTGGGTTTACAGAAAATATTTATGTCTTATTGGCTAACATGTCTGTCAATTCTTCACAGCAGTGGCACAAACTTCCTGAGTTCCAAGAAAATGATACAACCAAAAAAGGAGAAATCTTAATTTTTTTGAAATGTTCGCCTCTCATTCCCAAGCTAAACAACAGAGGCTGGTAGCGAGTTGAGGTGACACAATCCAAAATGAGAAGTATTGAAAGTATGTATATACAGAAAGATATAACACAGAAATGTTGCTTCCACAACTGCAAAACCATTCAGTTCCAATCCAGTTCACAACCACGAAAAGAAAGCCTACTGAAACCCCCCCCTAGATCCCTAAAAAACAAATTAAATCAAAATGGAAATAGCAGCGTCTGTGTCCAGTAAACTTATTTACTGACTTATGTACACTCACGGTACCGTCGATCAGTCATGTTTGCAGCGTCGGCCTTAGTTCCGCTTCTACCTGTGGTTGCACCGTGTAATGCTGGCAACTCCTGTAGAAACCCCGACTGGGAAATACACACATCCACTGGATTATTTCTCCTGCTAACACAGCCGAGACAAGTCTTGTGTTTTACCACTAGTTAGTTACTGTGAGAATTGTTATGAGGCTGTAGCAAAGGAGGAAGCCAATAGTACAGTCGCAGTGTGTAACGCTTTACAACGTGATCTGATGCCAGGGTAAAGCTGGCAAAACACTGGCGGCTCTGAGACACACTAATAGTTCACTGTGCATGCAGAGCCTTATGTCACTCACTAACATCAAACTCTGTGTAGCCAAGAACCCTTAAATGAAGTAATATCAGACAGACTTCTCTTGTAGATCAGTCATGGAAAATGCAAATGCAAGAACCATGCAAGTTTTCCTTTTGCAGCAAGCAGCAACAAAGTTGTAGCATGACGTGTTTGAGTTAATTACATCTCAGGTCCTGCGATGTGACTATTGCACATGCACACACGCGATGTCGATGCTGAAACAATATATCGTGAAACCCTATGAATAACCATAATTCTAACCATACACAATACAAAATGAGTTTAACACTACAATTAGTCAGCAAACAATTAATGTAATACTCAATTTAGTTATTAATGTTAGTGTCCATTTTAACTTCTCAGGTCAGCCAACAACACGAGAGAACAGGGTTAGGGCGTGTCCAACACAGCAAACAGCAGTAGAATACATATTCCTCCTCTAGTGCTGTTTGTCCATCTAGATAGTTTTGGTGTGTGTTGCCAAGTTTTGGATATATCGGCCATAGAGATGTCTACATCTTTTGAATATAATAATATAATATGGCACTCGGTTTGTGGAGCTCAAAGCTCCAAAAAAATACATTTGAAAAACTCAACAGCAACGTCTCTTTCCAGAAATCATGTTTTCTCAAGATAATCCACAGACCTACAAATCTCCGGATTATCTTGAGTAACCTTGAGTAAAAACTATCTAGATGCAAAAATAACACTAAGAGGATGTAAGAGGATAAATATGTATTTTGATTTTGGGGTGAACTGTTTCTTTTCAAAACAGCAGATAAACGGTGCAGCCACTCAAAAACAAGACCTCTACCCAGTAACTAAATAGTTGCATATCTGAAATGTCTTTTTTTTGTTTTTGTGTTATTGAAGGTAATTGAAATATTGAGGGGTACACGTCCCCAGTATCCTTAGGTTACACCCTAGGCTGCATTTATTACAAACTAATAAAGACTATTCAGATGGGGTGATAGAAAATAAGAAAATGCTAATTTCTTAAAGCAGGTAATTATATCGGCTACGTTTAGTGTATGTACATATTCACATGTATATCCAAAAGAGTATTTTGCGTGTGTAATATAAAGGTAAAAAAACCTTCGTGATATATACTTTTTAAATGCATTAATTGTTGATGAAAGTTATTGTGTAAAGGCTTCTGTAAATTAAAAAAAGATAATTATACAATTGGCTCAAATATATTATTAACAGTATAGTACTGTTAACTGTACTGACGTAATTATCGGAAATGTCAAACTGCCCAGCTCTCAGAAAAGGAACAAGTGTAGTGCAATTGTCCTTGTCCTGTTTAACATCACTTTCAGTGGAGTGAGTTTAGTTGCAGTTCTATCAACTATGAATACATTTACATTTACATTTATTCATTTAGCAGACACTTTTATCCAAAGCGACTTACATATGAGGAAGACAATGGAAGCAATTATAAAAACACAAGGTAACAAAATGCATCAAAAAGTCTGTTAAAGCCTAGCACAGTATACAAAGCTAAGAATAGGACGTTTTTTTGGTTTTGTTTTTATGAAAAGCGATAGAAAGGAAGTAGAAGTTAGTAATTGTCAGTTGACGGGGAATTGACGGAAGAGATGCATTTTCAGGTGCTTTTTAAAGGTGGCTACACAATCTGCTGATATTGTAGGAGCAGGCAGATCATTCCACCAATGTGGAACGGATCCAGAGAAGGTGGGCAAGAGTGATTTGAATAATTTTATGGTTGTATGAAATTTTAATGTCATGTTGAATTTGGAGTAACTACAGGTTTAACTTACACACTCATACACTGATGGCACAGCTTTGGGAGCAATTTGGGGTTCAGAATCTTGCTCAATGATACTTTGAGACATGGCTGGGGGAAGCCGGGATCGAACCTTCCAATTGGTGGGCTTCCACTAAGCCACAGCCGCCCCAGAGTCTATTAGTTTGTTATTCCAAACTGGGCATTCTCTCAGGGTTTAGGCCAAGAATTCTTTAAGGAGGAAACCAAACGTGAATGAAACACGTGTTTTGCCGGCTCAAAGTCGTCATTTGCGTCACCTCCAGGAACTCAGAATACGTCATGATGTTTGTGAGAACCATTACAAGAAGAGAAAACACAAAGAGGTTAAACGGCGAGAGGGAGAGGAGCTTGTTTTTACATCATGCAAAGGTCAGTTGTACTACACCTTTCATCATTTACATTAGAGTGACTGGAGATAGATAACCTGTCATTACGCGCTTTTGTCTGTCTCATTAAGTAAACATAATGTTAATCTCTAGAAAGTATGACTTCAGTTGCTGTGTCAGCCTTAGCTTAAAGTCACCTTTGTGGCATCTTTCAACATCACAAAGGCCCAAACACTGTGGTAGTTGAGGTTGAGGTTATTATTATGTTGAAATCAAACTGCCGCGCTCATATAAGATGTAGTATACAATCTAAAAAGTGAACCATAGGGCGATTCATCGACGTCAATTTGCATATCGTGTATGGCTCCACCTGGGCAAAGTATGGATTCCCCCTGAGAACAAGCTGCAGCATTAAAACCCTGCCCACCATCTCCCCTCGCATGTAGATTTCGATCGTTTCTATAGGCGATGTCATAAACAACAAGCCTCCCCCACACACGGCTTACCTGCTGCTGTGAAAATGGAATCATGGTTGGAAAAGTCCTAAATGCCAGTTTTTGGGCTGACTATACAAAACATAGTGCTGACAAAGAAAGTCAACGGAGACAGAAACAGAAAGAGGCGTAGGGGGACAAGCTGGTGAGACAGAAGTGTAGGTGGGGAACTGAAGGGAAAAACAAGGTGAGCTGAATAAAATAGTTTGAGTAAACATTAAAATAAGATTTTCAATCAAAAAATACATTTTTCTTGCAGAACGCTGCAAGAAATTACATACTTTGTTTCTCATTATATTTGTTTGTTTTTAAGAGAATGATTGAATAAAATGTTGAAATATTAATGAGGCAATTTTTTAAATATTTATTTTGGGTAATTTAATTGTTATATTAAACGAGTAATAAAAAATTGTTAGATTAATTGATTAAAAATAATCGTTAAGCCCTAGTGAGCCACAGTGTGAAAAAAGTTTGTTCTATTTGGTTTTAGGAAAACAAAATCAGATTTTTGACCAGTACTTTACAAGTCAAATAGGTGATTACCCAATAGCCTACGTGCACAAGCGCAGTGACAAACTTCCGCTGTCATATCTGTTTCCGGTTTTCTTGTGCATCGCCCAGAATGTCTTGTTTTACTAGATGTCTCTAGGACCTACCAAAAATAGGTGTCAGCGATGTTCATTGCATCGTTGATGCCTGGTCTCCTGCTCCAACAAGCAAGAGGGACGAGGGATTTAAACTGTACATATCGAGTTACCTGCACAACTACAACGGTAAGTAGTTTAATCTAATGTGGTGTGCCGCAGATAGCGGCTAAGCTAGTTAGCGACGTGTTTGTTTGTAGTGTAAAGTTAGTATAGAAGCTTGTTTTTCTTCATTTTAAACGCAGACAGTTCATTTTTTTGTGATAATTGTAATCTCAATTTTATTAACTTGCTCTCCTCTCAGTTTCTAATAAAGATCAGGGCACAGGCGCTGTCACTGTCAGGGCATTGTGCTACACGTCCATGAGGAAAGCAGAGAAACCTCACAGTTTGAGAGTATGGTGAAGCTAGAATTGATAAGCCAGCAGTTGTAGGCTTTTTATTTTAATAGCCTGGTGTTCCTGATGTTCCTGGGTATTTAGCAAAAGTAATCTTGTTTAGTATTATAACTCTTAACTGAGTATGTAATGAAAAGAGTGATTAAAATTGACAGGTGAGTTTACCTTGCTTGTCCCCATTTGCATGCTTTCTTGTCCATTTCCTTTCTTGTTATAAGATTGTTACTTATAACCCAGTGTTCCTGGGAACTCAGCTAAGGGCATTCATGTTTAACGTAACTTTATTGTAGGCAGGTAAGTTTCCCTGACGCCCTAATCTTTATTACAAACTGAGAGGAGAGCAAGTTAATACAATTGAGATTACAATTATTAAAAAAAAACGAACCGTCTGCGTTTAAAATGAAGAATAACAGTTGTGCAGGTAACTCGATATGTACAGTTTAAATCCCTTGGCCCATCTTGCTTATTGGAGCAGGAGACCAGGCATCAACGACGCGATGAACATCGCTGACACTTATTTTTGGTAGGTCCTGGAGATATCTAGTAAAACAAGACATTCTGGGCGATGCGCAAGAAAACCGGAAACAGATATGCCAACTTCTGGCGACAGCGGAAGTTTGTCACTGCGCTTGTGACACTTCGCAAAATGAATCGTTGGTAAGCATATCCAGCAACGGGAGGTCTTAAAGGTCAACCAGAATAAATCCAATGGCTTTCTGCGATCCTGCCTGCATCTTTGTGCTGAGAAGATTACTAGTCAATTACTTGTTCCCAGCCCTAATTTTCTTGCAGGGTGTCCATGGGTTCTTAAAAAGTATTAAAAGTTGATCAATTAATTTTGCTACAACTAAGGCCCTTAACAAGTCTTAAATGCCATTTTCATATTTTTTAATTGTGTAGCTTATTTTCAGCATCAGCAGTGTGATTTTTCAGGATTAATACAGAATTTTCATTTCCACGGTATGCCCGTTTCGCAGTCTACTTTTCTCTTTTTAGAGAGTACGCCATGTGAAATAATTTCTCTGACTCTCGTAATTTCTCCGATGGTGTAAGTCGAGTCACAATGCACAGATTTGATTGCCTGAGTAGCGTCAAGTGAGATGATTCTGGGCCGCTAAAACCAGTGCCGTAAATGCTAGAAAAGCTTAAAATATAACCACACTGGCATGCTACAATGACTTCTATCACCAGCAGCTCCACGATAAAATTTTGTTTTCATTTAATGTCATATACTGGTCAAAATAGATACCACTCAAGCCTACTTGAGATATTGGCACTGTTAAAAAACTGAATTTCTGATGTTTATTTTTCAGAAAGTACACCAGTCTTCCAGTGACAGAACCATTATCTTGGACCCCACTCAACCAGATGTTGACAAGGACACGTGTACCTGAGCTCAGAAGAACTGACAGTCTAATTGTAAGTTTATTTGCAAAACTTCAATTGCTAACATAAGAAGTGCCATGGCGTCTGTCAGTTGACTGCACAGAGGACAAAGTGAATACTAAGTAACAGCCAAAGATTTGCCATCGTGACTAAAGCCTAATTGTGTTGAAAAATATCATTACAATAATTACAATAGTTGAATTTGCATCTGCTATGGATGTGGTGCTGAAACCTTCAGACAGTGCACCTCGAACACAGTCCATACTTTAGTAGTAGCCTAACTTACTAAGAGCCATTCACACTCCCATTCATCTTCAAAAGGTGTGGAAAAGCGCCCAATGACAAGACATGAAAGCTCCTGGACAAAGATAACAACATGGGTGAACCATGTAATCCATCCATCTTCTTCCACTTCCCCGGGTCGCGGGGGCAGCAGTCTAAGTAGAGACGCCCAGACTTCCCTCTCGCCAGACACTTCCTCCAGCTCTTCCGGGGGAATACCGAGGCGTTCCCTGGCCAGCCGAGAGACATAGTCCCTCCAGCGTGTCCTAGGTCTTCCCCAGGGCATGCCCGGAACACCTCCCCAGGGAGGCGTCCAGGAGGCATCCGGAACAGATGCCCGAGTCATCTCGGCTGACTACTCTCGATGTGGAGGAGCAGCGGCTCTACTCTGAGCTCCTCTCGAGTGACCAAGCTCCTCACCCTATCTCTAAGGGAGCGCCCAGCCACCCTGCGGAGGAAACTCATTTCGGCCGCCTGTATCCGGGATCTTGTCCTTTCGGTCATGACCCAAAGCTCATGACCATAGGTGAGAGTAGGAACGTAGATCGACTGGTAAATAGAGAGCTTCGCCTTGCAGCTCAGCTCCTTCTTTACCGCAACGGACCGGTATATCGACCGCATCACTACAGAAGCTACACTGACCCGCCTTTCGATCTCCCGTTCCGTCCTTCCCTCACTCGTGAACAAGACTCCAAGATACTTAAACTTCTCCACTTGAGGCAGGAGCTCTCCACCATCCTGAAGGGGACAAGCCACCCTTTTCTGCCTGAGAACCATGGCCTCGAACTTGGAGGTGCTGATTCTCATCCCCGCCACTTCACACTCGGCTGCAAACCGTCCCAGTGAACGCTGAAGGTCCTGGTTTGATGAAGCCAACAGACAACATCATCTGCAAAAAGCAGAGACGAAATCCTGTGGTCCCCAGCCCACTGCTGCGCCTAGAAATCCTGTCCATATAAATAATGAACAGGACTGGTGACAAAGGGCAGCCCTGCCAGAGTCCAACATTCACTGGGAACAAGTCTGACTTACTGCTGGCAATGCGAACCAAAATCCTGCTCCGGTCATATAGGGACTGGACAGCCCTTAGCAGAGGGCCTCGGAACACATACTCCCACATCACCCCCCACAGGTCACCACGAGGGACACATTCGAATGCCTTGTCCACAAAACACATTTGGACTGGTTGGCGAGGGTATAGAGATGGTCCACTGTTCCATGACCGGGACAAAAACCGCATTGTTCCTCCTGAATCCGAGGTTCGTCTATTGGCCGAAATCTCCTATCCAGTACCCTGGCATAGATTTTTTCAGGGAGGCTGAGGTGTACGAACCCCCTATAGTTGGAACACACCCTCCGGTCCCCCTTCTTAAACAGAGGGACCACCACCCCGGTCTGCCAGTCCAGTTGCACTGTCCCCAGCTGCCACGTGATGTTGTAGAGGCATGTCAACCAAGACAGCCCCACAACATCCAGAGACTTGAGGTACTCTTATCCACCCCCTTGCCACTGAGGAGCTTCTCACTTACCTCAGTGACCTCAGCTTGGGGATCGACGAGCCCACAACTGAGCCCTCGGCCTCTGCTTCCTCAGTGGAGCCACAGCTCCGAGCGGCCGCGTTGACAATGGAAGTGGAGAACATGGTCCACTTGGACTCAATATCTCCAGCCTCCCTCGGGATCTGGTTGAAGCTCTACCGGGGGTGGGAGTTGAAGATCTCTCTGACCGAAGACTCTGCCAAACGTTCCCAGCAGACCCTCACAGTACGTTTGGGTCTGCCAAGTCTGTCCAGCTTCCTCCCCCGCCATCGGATCCAACTCACCACCAGGTGGTGATCAGTTGACAGCTCCACCCCTCTCTTCACCCGAGTGTCCAAGACATATGGCCGGAGGTCAGATGAAACAACCACAAAGTCGATCATCGACCTCCAACCTAGGGTGTCCTGGTGCCACGTACATCCTTATGCTTGAACATGGTGTTCGTTATGGACAAACTGTGACTAGCACTGATAACAGAACACCACTCAGGTTCAGGTCGGGGGGGCCATTCCTCCCTCCAGGTGTCACTGTGTTGATTTTCTTTTCCTCATAAGGTGGATTTGAACCGCTCTTTGTCTGGCCCGTCACCCATGACCTGTTTGCCTTGGGAGACCCTATCAGGGGCAGACAGCCCCAGACAACATGGCTCCTAGGATCATTCAGGCACGCAAACCCCTCCACCACAATAAGGTGGCGGTCCAAGGAGGGGGTAACAGAAGTATTATTATAACAACTTTTAGTGAAGGAATTTGTACTGCAATTTGCTCATCCTCCCAAAGTTGAAGCACAACACACAACATTAGAGATCTTTTATGTTAATGAGGAGTGTAAAAATGTTTTCGCTTCATTCTGAGACTGTGGTGAGACAAATTAGACTATGGCAGGCAACCACAGTAGTGGTGGCAGAAGTTGCTTAATGTCTTCTTTTCAAAAAGCTGTCTAATGGATGTTTTCACTTTGTCTTACAGGTGTCCTGTTGTCCAGGTAGCATGTAAGTCTGAGTGGTGTATTTGTTAAACATTGCGATGTTTGATTCAAAAACAAAGGAATTCATGAAGTAAATAATCACTACATTTGTACATATTCCAATTGTTTGCGCTCACTGAATCTTATCCTAACACTGAAAATACAAATACAATAATATATATAAAAATTATTCTCTACTGGTAAGTGAAAACAGTTGAGGATCAGGCCAGATCATAGTTGATATTGGATTACTAGTCGTTAATTGGAGTATTAGTATAAAATATTTAAATTGTATACTGCTTTGTGGTGGGACATAAAACATTTGCATATTGAATACATGGCAACTGTTTTTCCATGTAGAAATTTGTTTCTAAAAGCGAATGACATCAATTTGTGTGATGTTAAAGTTTGTTTCTAAAGTTGATGGAATGAACGACAATTTCAACTAATATAGTGGTTAAATACATTTTCGTCACCGAAACAAGATGGATTTTTGCTTTACGCTGTCTGAACGCAGATTTGAAAATGCCTTTTTATTCATACAATACCTGATGTTGCAAATGCAACAACATTGCTTCAGAGACCGTCTGGAAAGGAAAGACAGCTTAGCTGAATGTGGTGATGAAAATGGAGTTATCTCATCGAAAGAAGTTAATATTGGCCATATGGTGAGTGCTGACAAAAAGTGCAAAGAATCCTTAACAGCAACCTTGTTTTCATTCATATTCATGCAATCTCAAAAGTTTCCAATGTGTAATAGTGATGAAAATGAACTTTTCTCACGGAGATAATGAGCATGGATTAAGGCTTTATAAAAAACCTACAAGAAAGTTTGTTTTGCTTCATATTCATCTAGTTTGGAATGTTTCTAAAGCGAAATTTGTTCCTGCGATGTTCTTGGAATAAACAACAGCTCCATCTTACACTGATTTCAGGTTAACAAAACAACTCAAACGGACCAGATGTCTGTCGGATTTTAGGTAAACGCAACAGAAATCCCTGATTTTGATCACTGTTTAGATGTTTGCCATGTAGACGTTTGTTTCTAAAAGCGAATGATAGCAATTTGTGTGATGTTAAAGTTTGTTTCTAAAGTTGATGGAATGAATGACAATTTCAACTAATATAATGGTTAAAATAGGTTTTCATCATCGAAACAAGATGTATTTTTGCTATACGTCGTCTGAACGCAGAATTGAAATTAAAATCACATTTCATCACTATTTCACATTGGAAACTTTGAATGAAAACAAGGTTGCTGTTAAGATTCTTTGCACTTTTTGTCAACACTCGCCATATGGCCAATATTAGCTTCTTTCGATGAGATAAGTCCATTTTCATCACCATATTCAGCTAAGCTGTCTTTCTTTTGCAGACGGTCAAACATTAACATCACACAAATTGATGTCATTTGCTTTTAGAAACAAACTTCTACATGGCAAACATCTAAACATTGATTAAAATCAGGGATTTCTGTTGCGTTTACCTGAAATCCGACAGACTTCTGCACCGTTTGAGTTGTTTTGTTAACCTGAAATCAGTGTTAGATGGAGCTGTTGTTTATTCCAAGAACATCGCAGGAGCAAATTTCTGCTTTAGAAACATTCCAAATTGGATCAGTATGAAGCAAAATAAACCTTCTTGTAGGTTTCTCTAAAGCCTTAATCCATGCTCATTACAAGCATCTCTCCGTGAGAAAAGTTCATTTTCATCACTATTACACATTGGAAACTTTGAATATGAATGAAAACAAAAGGTTGCTGTTAAGATTCTTTGCAAATTTTGTCAACACTCGCCATATGGCCAATATTAGCTTCTTTCAATGAGATAAGTCCATTTTCATCACCATATTCAGGTAAGCTGTCTTTCCTTTCCAGATGCTCTCTGAAGCAATGTTGCTGCATTTGAAACATCAGGTATTGTATGAATAACAAGGCAAAAGAATACATTTGATTTTATTTGCAATTCTACGTTCAGACAGCATACATCCATCTTGTTTCGGTGAAGACAACCTATTTGAACCACTATATTAGTTGAAATTGTCGTTCATTCCATCAATTTTAGAAACAAACTTTAACATCACACAAATTGCTGACATTAGCTTTTAGAAACAAACCAACATGGCAAACATCTAAACAGTGATCAAAATCAGGGATTTCTGTTGCGTTTACCTGAAATCCGACAGATACTTCTGGTCCGTTTGAGTTGTTTTGTTAACCTGAAATCAATTAAATTCAATTCAATTCAATTTTATTTATATAGCCCAGTATCACAAATCACATTTGCCTCAAAGGGCTTCACAATCTGTAACATACGACACCCTCTGTCCTTAGACCCTCGATTCGATTAAGGAAAAACTACCCAAAAAAAACCCCTTTTAACAGGGGAAAAAATGATAGAAACCTCAGGAAGAGCAACAGAGGAGGCATCCCTCTCCCAGGACGGACAGACATGCAATAGATGTCGTAAGTACAGAATAGATTTATAGCATCAAAACTATAACATATACAGCCACGATGGCAAAATTGTTGTATATATATATTATTATGTTAGAAATGTTTAGGTGGTAAAACATAAGGGAAGATGATGGGTCCAGACGGACAACCGAGCAGCTCCAGGTGGAGCCCAACGAGCAGGACCCGAGCCACTCGTCCCCTGCACCATAGACACAGCAACACTGCCCCAGCAGGTCGCCACAGTCACCGATCCAGATACATCTCCGGACACTGAAATACCTGCTGAAAGTGACACTAAGAAAGAAGAGACGGACGACAAAGCACAAAACTCCGGGAGAGGGAAGAAGTCAAGTTAGTGACATGCATTTATGGGATGAGAATGCATACGGATGGAGAGGAGGACAGAGGTGAAAAACAGTGAAATCAGTGTTAGATGGAGCTGTTGTTTATTCCAAGAACATCGCAGGAACAAATTTCTGCTTTAGAAACATGCCAAACTGGATAAATATGAAGCACAACAAACGTTCTTGCATGTTTCTATGCTCATTGTGAGAAAAGTTCATTTTCATCACCATACACATTGGAAACTTTGAATATAAATGAAAACAAGGTTGCATTTAAGATTCTTTGCATTTTTTGTCGACACTCACCATATGGCCAATATTTGCTTCTTTTGATAAGTCCATTTTCATCAGCATATTCAGCTAAGCTGTCTCTCCTTTCCAGACAGTCTCTGAAAGCAATGTTGCTGCATTTGAAACATCAGGTATTGTATGAATAACAAGGCAAAAGATTAAATTTGATTTTATTTGTAATTCTACGTTCAGACAGCTTATACCAAAAATGCATCTTGTTTCGATGACGAAAACGTATTTTAACCATTAGTTGAAATTGTCGTTCATTCCATCAACTTTAGAAACAAACTTTAACATCACACATAATGATGTCATTCACTTATAGAAACAAACTTCTACATGGAAAACATCTAAACATACATCAAAATCAGCGATTTCTGTTGCGTTTACCTGAAATCCGACAGACTTCTGGTCCGTTTGAGATGTTTTGTTAACCTGAAATGGAGCTGTTGTTTATTCCAAGAACATCGCAGGAACAAATTTCTGCTTTAGAAACATGCCAAACTGGATAAATATGAAGCATAACAAACGTTCTTGCACATTTCTATAAAGCCTTAATCTATGCTCATCTATGCTCATGGTGAGAAAAGTTCATTTTCATCACTATACACATTGGAAACTTTGAATATGAATGAAAACAAGGTTGCTGTTAAGATTCTTTGCACTTTTTGACAACACTCACCATATGGCCAATATTTGCTTCTTTCAATGAGATAAGTCCATTTTCATCACCATATTCAGGTAAGCTGTCTCTCCTTTCCAGACGGTCTCTGAAAGCAATGTTGCTGCATTTGAAACATCAGGTATTGTATGAATAACAAGGCAATAGATTAAATTTGATTTTATTTTCAATTTTGCATTCAGATAGAGTATAGCAAAAATCCATCTTGTATCGGTGACGAAAACGTATTTTAACCACTATATTAGTTGAAATTGTCGTTCATTCAACTTTAGAAACAAACTAATGAACTGAACTGACAATCACACAAATTGATGTCATTTGCTTTTAGAAACAAACTTCTACATTGCAAACATCTAAACCAGGATCAAAATCAGGGATTTCTGTTGCGTTTACCTGAAATCTGACAGACTTCTGGTTCGTTTGAGTTGTTTTGTTAACCTGAAATGGAGCTGTTGTTTATTCCAAGAACATCGCAGGAACAAATTTCTGCCTTAGAAACATTCCAAACTGGATGAATATCAAGCATAACAAACGTTCTTGTACAGTTGCTCATTACAATTATGTCTATCTGAGAAAAGTTCATTTTCATCACTATACACATTGGAAATGTTAATGCAACTGCAAGGGGGCACAAGCCAGTGTCATCTTGTGCCAGTCCAAGGTCTGGATAAATGCAGAGGGTGGTGTCAGGAAGGGCATCCGACGTAAAACACATGCCAAATTAAAAATGCAAATCATGACAATGACTTCCATATCGGATTGGTCGGGGCCAGGGTTAACAACGACCGCCACCGGTGCTGTTGACCTACAGGGTACCGGTGGAAATTGGACTACTGTTGGTCGAAGAAGAAGGAGAGGAGGAAGGTGTGTTCATAGGCAGAGAGAGAAGAGGAAAGCTAAGAATGTAGGACTGACATAGGGACTTTGAATGTTGGGACTATGACAGGGAAGGTTAGAGAGTTGATTGACATGATGCAGAGAAGGAAGGTGGACATACTGTGTGTCCAGGAGACCAGGTGGAAAGGTAGCAAGGCTAGAAGATTAGGAGCACGGTTCAAGTTGTTCTACCATGGGTCAGATATGAAGAGAAACGGAGTAGGAGTTATCCTGAAGGAGGAGTTTGTGAGGAATGTTCTAGAGGTGAAAAGAGTATCAGTAAGGTTGATGAGCCTGAAGCTGGAAATTGAAGGGGTGATGTTCAATGTTGTGAGTGG
>CM022486.1:29325158-29352645 GCA_011952105.1 Coreoperca whiteheadi | reverse complement strand
GTAACCTAAGGATACTGGGGACGTGTACCCCTCAATATTAGAAATAGTTTAATTCCCTTCAATAACACAAAAATTTAAAAAAAGACATTTCAGATATGCAACTATTTAGTTACTGGGTAGAGGTCTTGTTTTTGAGTGGCTGCACTGTTTATCTGCTGTTATGAAAAGGAACAGTTCACCCCAAAATCAAAAATACATATTTTTCCTCTTACATGTAGTGCTTTATGCATCTAGATAGTTTTTACTCAAGGTTACTCAAGATAATCCAGAGATTTGTAGATTATCTTGAGTAACCGGGTCATGATTTCTGGAAAGAGACGTTGCTGTTGAGTTTTTCAAATGTATTTTTTGCGCTTTGAGCTCCACAAACCGAGTGTCATATTATATTATTATATTCAAAAGATGTAGACCGATGTAGGCCGATATCTCCTAAACCTGGCAACTCACACCAAAACTATCTAGATGGGCAAACAGCACTAGAGGAGGAATATGTATTCTACTGCTGTTTGCTGTGTTGGACACGCCCTAACCCTGTTCTCTCGTGTTGCTGGCTGACCTGAGAAGTTAAAATGGACACTAACATTAATAATTAAATTGAATATTAAATGTAATTGCTTCCTGACTAATTGTAGTGTTAAACTCGTTTTTGATAGTATATGGTTAGAATTATGGTTATTCATAGGGCTTCATGATATATTGTTTCAGCATCGACATCGCGATGTGTGCATGTGCAATAGTCACATCGCAGGACCTGAGATGTAAGTTACTTTTTTGCCGCTTGCTGGAAAAGGAATACTTGCATGGTTCTTGCATTTGCATTTTCCATGACTGAGCTACAAGAGAAGTCTGTCTGATATTACTTAATTTAAGGGTTCTTGGATACAGGGAGTTTGATGTTAGTGAGTGACATAAGGCTCTGCATGCACAGTGAACTATTAGTGTGTCTCAGAGCCGCCAGTGTTTTGCCAGCTTTACCCTGGCATCAGATCACGTTGTAAAGCGTTATACACTGCGACTGTACTGTTGGCTTCCTCCTTCGCTACAGCCTCATAACAATTCTCACAGTAACTAACTAGTGGTAAAACACAAGACTTGTCTCAGCTGTGTCAGCGGGAGAAATAATCCAGTGGATGTGTGTATTTCCCAGTCGGGGTTTCTCCAGGAGTTACCAGCGTTACACGGTGCAACCACAGGTAGAAGCGGAACTAAGGCCGACGCTGCAAACCGTGAGTACCGTCGATCAGTCATCCTTTTCTCCATTGGTTGTCCATTTAAAAAAAAAAACTTACTCTGGCTAATGTCTCTAAAGTTACATATTTTATTTTTAACAATTATTTCCCACTATAATATTATAACACTACTACAAACTACTTAATTAAAACCTCATTATACTTTCATCTCATTATGTCTTCCCTTTCTCACCTTTGCACTTAGAGCTGCCACCAGCGGATCTCAAACTTGGGCCATCCTCCTAAAAGCAAAAGGGACACTGTCAGTCAAACTTCACGGTCCAACATTTCAAGCTGCAGTGGTGGAATTTGGCAATATATTGATGGAATTAACATTGGGTAGTTTTCTTGAAACAGAAAAACACTTTAGATCACAGGATAGATGCTGCAATCACTTTGATTGACAAAGTAATAACTTTGCTATTACTATGTTTATTTGCACGTTATGACTGTTTGATCCAGATTACCGACGTACCTTTATATAAACTAGCTTGAACAGGCCCAGCAGGCTCCTGGCAGACAATCACTTTTTTGGCATGACACCTGAACCAGGTATATAGATAAAAAGCATCACTTTTCAAAATATATTGATGTGCACGAACAAAGCGACCCCGGAGTATAGCTAAATGATCGTTTTGTAGTTAATTGTAGACATTCCGTTAGCCTGGCTTCAGCGTCAGACCTGGTTAACTTGACATTTGAGCGTGTTCAGGCCCTAAATAACGTTAGCTTCAACTCAGTGAACATAAAGTTACTTGCTAGCTAACGTTACCTAACCATTTTGGTGAAGTTCTAGCGAATTATGTAGCTCTTCTTATGTTTCGATCCATACAGAATGCAAGTAAACGTCACAGCGCAATATTATATTGGGAGCCTAGAAAAATAACTTAAAACTTACCATTTGTCCCGATGCTGGTCCACCGCTTGTTGCTTGCACATCTCTGCCGAGTCTGGTATGCGAAGAAAAAAGAGCGCTCGATTTATGGCTCAGCACACACCGGAGCTACTACGCAGTGCTAAAGAACAGAACTAGACCTTGTTGAGCCAGCCATGTCGTAAAGCAAATTGCAAGTTCATTTCGCCAGCGTGAACAACTTGGTGCGCAGCCAGTAACTAGTGAAAGGGGGGAAATAGCTCAGTTAAGATCTGTGTAATGCACTGTAATCTATTATTATTATTATTGGCCGACTTTCCTCTTACTGTCACTTACAGTGGGGGAGGGGCATAGTCAAGGTGGCGATGTTAAAGTTCAGGATGTTGTGTATTGGCAGATCCCAGTAAACCCCAGTACGGAAGGTACTGGACCAGCTCTCCGTTTCTAGGGTCCGATCCTTAGACTTTCAGAGTATTACGCCTAGCTTCTAACTGCCTACGTCCGAGCGTCTACCCTGCTTCCTCTAATGCGTCAACCGACCGAATAGACCTTGTGGTCAGTTACCACTATCAGCCGCGCTCGTTAACGGCAGCTCTCCTCTTATTCATCTGGGCTCTTGTTATGGTTTGTAAATAACTAAGTTCGTGCTCAAACTGGAAAATCTTCAAAAAAACAATGCGTTCTTAGTTTATGTTGTAAACTGTTGTCTCTTTCCTGGCAGTAAAACCAGAGCCTCATTTACAACATTTACATTTATCTGCGACTTAATGGTATTTTTCCAGTTGTGCCTCAGTGCTTCTCATTATTATCTCTTATTTGCACACTATTCTTTTGTTTTTTTTCTACAGCTACAAATCTTTTCTTAACTTTCACAGACTTTATGATGGGTTTTAGTGGTTCAGTCGAAACCCAAGGGACTGTTAATTTGATTGGCTAGAGTAACCTGTCACGATGTTACACACACACACAACAACCCTAACTTTTTACTTCCAGCAATGAACTCATAATCAATGTCACACAAATACTTTAACTATAATTTGGTTATGTATTGCAATAAGCTTTAGCAAGGGCAGTGGTAAACAACTCAATTCACATTTCAGACTTCTAAATCATTAGAATGAATTATAAAATAAATCATAAAATAAATCGCAAAACCAATAAATCAGCTGAGTTTAAATTCAATAGTTATCTGCTTTTGGGTGAAGGAGCGAGTAATCTCTCTGGCCAGAGCGACCCCACTCTTCCTGTAGAGAGGACCAAGTTTCTGATGAACAATTCACACCGCCGTCCAAAGATCACAAATATGTTCTCAGTATCTCACATCCACAGAGTGAGCAAAAAGGAACTTCAGTCCAAATATTTGATTCTGAGTTCTTTTCGTGCTCAATATTGGTGACAAAGTTCTCAAATCCTTTTTCATAGATGTAACAGCTCAACGTTTCTCCTTCATATGATGTGTTCCAAAGAAGAGGCACAAAGATGTAACCTCGAATTTCTCTCTGTCACTCTCCCTCTCACTTTTCATATTGTCTCTGTCAATAGGTCCATGACACAGTCAAAACTCTCCTTTTCACCTCTCACCTATATTACACAATTAACATCCCTCTAGATGCTCCAACTGTCAAAAACTGCTTTCCTCTAATACATCAACTGCCATGTCGCCATCACTTCCTTCCTTTTGCCTTCACCGGCAGCTGATTTCAGAAACACACACAGCTTCAAACTTACAGTCCTTATGACTTTGTTCATTTTGTTATCAAAATATCCTTGATTACTTCTCCTTATGATTAATATTGATTAAAAAATTCATGTTATTACTGTACACTTTAGGAAATACTGCAGCACACAATTCAGCACAATTCAGCACGTGTTATTCAGTTCACATCAGGATTTCAAATGTTATATGCAAAGCTGGGGTACAATGATATTCAATTAATTTAACCTTATTGGCTTATTGAACTTCTACTAGAGAGGAGCATACTCTGACTTGACTTATGATTTCAAATCTCTCTTCACTATTTTGCCTCATAATTCACTATTTTGATCTCAACTAACTTGACAGTATGTCAGTTATTACTGGGACTGTGTGGAAGGTCCACAGGGGTGGCAAAGGGGCATGGCCAAGGTGGGGACTTGATGATCATGATCATCTTGACTACATGATGTTGTGTAATATAATACTTACTACTGAGACTTGGTGGAAGCACTACAGACTTCATAGAGATGAAAATACTTACGATAAATGAATAAATAAACTGTGAATCCTAATATTAGTATCTCATTTTTTTTAATTTATACATCTATATCGTAGTTTTTAAAAATGAGAGAAAGTGAATCTAGGAGAAATATTTCTTGTTAAGTTCTTTGAAAAAAGTGCCACAAAAACCTGTTCGAAATGATTTAGAATTGCCTGGAACATGCTCCTACACACATTCTCCAGAAACATTTTTGAAAAATGCAGGACCCTCCTCCAGCTCGAGTTCCAAGCCCAAGACGGGCCCTCAATCCTCTGTAGTGTCAATCTCTGGGCGGCCGAAAAAAGTGTTGAATGCACCTATTCAAGATGCCTGAAATACGCTTCTAGACACATTCTGCAGGAACATTTTTTGGGAAAAAATCTTGGATTTTAGTGTTTGAAAGTGTTAAGTTTGCCGCAATATTGACTGACCTTCACACTTTTCAACAGCAAAAATCTAAGTGTCACTCTTAGGGCGGGTGAAAAAAGTGTCCAAAAACATATTCTAAATGATTCAGAATTGCTTGAAACGTGCTCCTGGTCATTTGGAATAGGTTCTGTCAATAATTTTTTCGGCCAAAGTCTGACACTTTGCTTTTAGCTGTTGGAAAGTGTTATTATTCGTTAAAATGTGACACAACCAAAAAATGTTTCTCCAGAATGTGTCAAGGGGATCATTTGGAATAGGTTCTGTCGACACTTTTTTCGGCCTACCTAAGAATGACTTTTACATTTTAGCTGTTTAGAATGTGTCTAGGAGCACGTTTCAGGAATCTCTGAATCATTTGGAAAAGGTTCTGTCAACACTTTTTTGGCTGCCCTAAGTGTGACACTTTGATTTTAGCTGTTGGAAATTCATAAGATTGGATTATAAATTAAACAGGCAAAACTATTTCTCCAGAATGTGTCCAGGCCCATGTTGCAGGTTATTCTGAATCAGTGAAGTAGGTATTTTGAAAACTTTATTTGGCCGTCCTAAAATTTTATTTAGATTTTAGGTGCTGGAGTCAATATTCGGTCACATATGAGAAAGGCAACAAAAATTCTCCAGAATGTGTCTAGGAACAAGTTTCAAGAAAATTTTAATCATCTGGAATCGGTGTTTTGGAATTTTTTTTCGGCCGCGCCAAGAATGACTTTTAAATTTAAGCTGTTAGAAATTGATAAGATTGGTTCAGATATTAAACAAGCAACAATATATTTCCAGAATGTGTCTAGGAGCACTTTTCAGGTTATTCTGATTTAGTAGGAGTAGATATTTTGGAAACCTTATTTGGCCATCCTAAAATTCTATTAAGATGTTAGCTTCTGGAGATTCGGTCAAATGTGACACAACCAAAAAATGTTTCTCCAGAATGTGTCAAGGAGCGCATTTTAAGCATCTCTGAATCATTTGGAATAGGTTTTCTGGACACTTTTCTTTGGCCACCCTAAGTGTGACACTTTGAGTTGTTTAGCTGTTGGAAAGTGTTAAGATTCGGTCAAATGTGACACAACCAAAAAATGTTTCTCCAGAATGTGTCTAGGAGCACGTTTCATGTTATTCTGAATCAGTAGGAGTAGGTGTTTTGGAAACTTTAATTGGCCTTCCTAAAATAATGTTTAGATTTTAGCTTCAGAAGCCAAGATTCGGTCAAATGTGACACAACCAAAAAATGTTTCTCCAGAATGTGTCATGGAGCGCATTTTAAGCATCTCTGAATCATTTGGAATTGATGTTACCTGTTGGAAAGTGTTAAGATTAGAACAAATGTAACACAACCAAAACACACCTATTCCAAAGGGGCGGCTTTGGCTTGGTGGTAGAACGGTTGCCCGCCAATCGGAAGGTCAGCAGTTCGATCTGAACCCCAAAATGCTCCCGAAGCTGCGCCTTCGGTTTGTGAATGTTCTCATATGTAAAGTCACTTTGGATAAAAGTGTTTGCTAAATGACTAAATGTAAATGTAAAAAAATGTTTCTCCAGAATGTGTGAAGGAGCCTCTCTGAATCATTTGGAATAGGTTCTGTCAACACTTTTTTCGGCCGCCCTAAGTGTGATTTTATATTAGCTGTTAGAAAGTGTTAAGATTCGGTCAAATGCCACACAATCAGAAAATATTTCTCCCGAATGTGTCTAGGAGCAAGTTTTAAGTATCTCTGAATCATTTGGAATAGGTTCTGTTGACACTTTTTTCGGCTGGCCTAAGTGTGACAGTTAGATTTTAGCTTTTGGAAAGTGTTAAGATTCAGTCAAATGTGAAACATCCAAAAAATGTTTCTCCAGAATACGTCTATCAGAATCAGGATCAGAAATGCTTTATTAATCCCCGAGGGGAAACTCTTTGTAACAGCAGCTCACTATCATGTCAGTGCACACAAGAATGGAAGTACTAAACAAGGCAAAAAGCAAAAATGTAATACACTATAATACAGGTAAGTACAAAGTGGGTATAATTATGAATGTAAAATTTAAATAAGTGTAATGTACAAAGTGGGTTTACCGGTTGAGGTTAATATTACAGTATAAAGTAATAGTGCATGAGCTGTCAAGTTACGTGCCTGCTATGTTTTATATATATATATATTAAGATATTGTTTATATTGTTTGCTTCCATGATTTGTACATTTTCTTTTGTTAATGTAGTCTTATTTATTATAAGACTAGTACAGTAGTTTAAGCACCGAATATTCCCAAATTATGTCCAGTATTGCAGAGATGTTCATGATCGGTGTCCAGTTTAGTGACTTAGGGTCATATCGACTAACACTTAGAGGGAGGAGTTATAGAGTTTGATGGCCACAGGCAGGAATGACTTCCTCTGGCACTCTGTGGTGCATTTTGGGAGGATGAGTCTTCCGCTGAAGGTACTCCTTTGCTTGACCAGCACGTCATGGAGTGGGTGGGAGACACTGTCCAGGATGGCATGTAGTTTGGCCAGTATCCTCCTCTCTGACACCACCGACAGAGAGTCCAGCTCCACCCCAACAATGTCACCAGTCTTACGGATCAGTTTATTGAGTCTGTTAGCGTCCGCTACCCTCAACCTGCTGCCCCAGCATGCAACAGCATTCAGGATAGCACTGGCCACCACAGACTCATAAAACATCCTCGGCATTGTCCGGCAGATGTTGAAGGACCTCAGCCTCCTCAGAAAATAGAGTCGGCTCTGGCCCTTCCTGTACAGAGCTTGAGTGTTCTTAGCCCAGTCCAGTTTATTGTCTATGTGTACTCCCAGACACTTGTTATCCTCAACGATATCCAGGCTGACCCCTTGGATGGAAACCGGGGTCACTGGTGCCCGAGCTGGTGCTAGTTCGGAGTCAGAGCCAAGTTTCAAATCGGTTCTTTGTGTTTCCACAGCCAAAGCACCAGCTCGGAGCCAGGAAAAGTGGTTCTTAAGTAGCACCAACTCGTTGCTGGGCTAGAAGTAAGCACCGCTTATTGCGGCAGCTGGGGGTGGGGTTACCGTGACCGACAAGACGAACGGTTTTCACTTACACCAACGCTTATTACATTTTTATTGAACGGCAATGTGATCGTTTATCAGCAGAGTTGATGCTAGGAGGGTAGCAACATGCTGAGGCTAAAGTTGACATGTTATTGTTAAAAATAATAATCTACATCTGTACAAACTACGGCGAACATAAATAGTAACGCAACGTCCGCGATTGGTGTCGGTGTTTTGTGTTTGGCGCTGCCGCACTACCGGGAAAGATGTGACGTATACGGTCACGTGAGTCCTGGCTCTGTGCTGGCTCCTTAGCCAGTGGAAACACAAACGGGTTCTTAGAAGGCTCGGCATTTGAACCAACTCCGAACTGACTCTAGCACTGGCTCTGAACCAGCACCTGGTTCATTTTGGTGGAAAAGGGGTATGAATCGTTTGGAATAGGTTCTGTTGACACTTTTTTTAGCAAGCAAAAGTGTGACACTTTGATTGTAGCTGTTGGAAAGTGTTAAGATTCGGGCCAAATGTGACACAACCAAAAAATGTTTTTCCAGAATGTGTCAAGCAGCGCATTTTAAGCATCTCTGAATCAGTTGGAATAGGTTTTCTGGAAACTGTTTTTTGGCCGCCCTAAGTGTCACACTTTGATTTTAGCTGTTGGAAATTGTTAAGGACACACTATCTGCAGTTAAATCTGATAATCACACCTCATCAAAGAGTTTGCTATAAGTAGTGATGATGTAAATATGGATATGGAACTTGCAATAAAGAAACATTTTTCAGGTTCAGTTTTAATAGTTTCCTATTTATCTAGATAGTAAAGTACTACTTGGCTGTTCTATTGAGTAGTTAAAATTTTTAGTATATGATTTAAAAGCAATAATGTGTGTGTTTAGATAACTGCTGAGCACTCAGCATCAGTACTTTATTACCTTGGTCCACACAAGGCTTTTATTCAAATTGTAGAGAAAAATTGGAAAAATCAACAGAGTAATAATAGATTATCTCTCTCCTCTGTTAGAGCACAATAAAACGTAGTGTGGAGTTGTAATATGCATTATGAGACATGACAGATACAAGCTGATACTGATGCGTTAGTCTGATAGTTATTACATAATTTCCCTGCTAATTGATTCACTGGGAAAATGGTGGAATCTGATGAAAAATAGCAAAAACTACAATTTTGAAGGCACAATCATAATGTGGGATCAGAAAAAGAATGATTTTATCCAAAAATGGCAGTGGGATCGAAAATGGGTGTTTATGGGGCTAATTTGTTTGTTGTAAAGGCTATTCAAACCTATGGAGAAAAAGATTCTGTTAATCCATAGGCCACCAATGGGAAGGTGGCGCCATCTGGTGGACAAAAGTAAAAACTTTGGAGGCTTTTCTGCACAATGAATGGCTTGATTCAGAGAATTCATGAATTTATGCCATAATTACAGTGGGATCAAAAATGTATGTTTTAATAGGTTTCAATGGGGACATTTTTTCCTTCGGGTCCGAAATGTGAGTATTTTACACTGCAAAGAGGAAAAAAATCCATTAAAATTAATGTTTTTGCTAATCATTGACAGGCTGTGAAAATCTCATCCCAAGAAATCAAGTTTGCATTTAGTATATGGAAAATAATTGAGTTTTTGTGTTTTTTTCATCAAAAATAAGAGTGGCATCAGGCAAAATCCTGAAAAAGATTGAATATTTAATATTTATGATCAGAAGTGATGTGGGTTTGAAAAAATTATAATAATTTTTTTCCTCCAGGGACCTTTACGTGACTAATTGGTGGGGAAGCACAAGGGTTAAGCACCTGAATATTATGGGCATGGTTCCCTCTATTTCTCATTAAACTAACTGTATTCTTCGTTCTTTAGACCCCTTTGGAAATATAATTCATCTGGCCACTTCTGGTTTATCACTGTGTTTTGATTCCAAATGGTGTGCCATTTTTGCGAAAGGCTTAGAGCAAAACACTCAGTAGAACTTTTGTCGTACAGTCTGCTCTTTCTTCTTTAGAATCTTGACCGTCACATCAGAGCTATCAGAGGCTTTCCAGTGTCATTTGCAGCCAGGAAAATAGAACGTGTCATACGTGGTCTATGACATTTTAGTCATGGCTGATAAACTATATTCCATTTTAGCCTGGAATAAGCCTGATATCCAAGTCAGTGCTTTCCTGAAAAAGAACGTACCAGGTTACAAATGTAACCATGGTTCCCTGATAGGGAACGAGACGCTGCGCCAGCTGACGCTATGGGGAACGCCTTCAGCGTGACTACCTCTGAATCGCTGTATCAACTTAGGCCAATCTTGAATGGGTTTAACACATGACGCACGCCGGCTGAACCGGAAGTATAAAGGGAGCCGGCTTGACTGTTGTCGTCAGCCTTCTGATTGACTGAAACAAGCCGCTCACAGGCATGCCGTAAGTATGGGAGCGAGATGCAGCGTCTCGTTCCCTATCAGGGAACCATGGTTACATACATAACCTGGTATGTTCCCTTTCAAGGGAACTTCAACGCTGCGTTAGCTGACGCTATGGGGAACGCAGTACCAACTCCGCCATGCTGAAGGGATGCCTGTCAGAGTGTGAAGCCAGCAGGGCACACTTCAAGACAAGAGAGCCACAGATCCCGGATTATTTAAGCGGTCTAGGCTGTAAAATCTCACAAAGGTGTGAGGCGAGGACCATCCCGCAGCATCGCATATATCGGAGAGGGGGGTTCCCGACCACCAAGCTCTGGAGGATGCAATACTCCCTGTGGAGTGAGCTCTTATCGACAGAGGTGAAGAGGCGCATTGGACATCCCAGTGGTGCAGAATTGTTATGGCCAGCAAAAATGCCATCTTTAAGGCCAGACACCTGTCTGATGCATCGTCCAGTGGCTCGAACGGTGCTGTGGTCAATCCATTCAGCGCCACTGTCAGATCCCACAGAGGGACTCTGACTCGAACCAGAGGCCTCATCCTCAAGGTGCCACGAAGGAAACTGGTAACAAAGCGGTGCTTCTCAAGCGAGGAGCCATCCACCAAACTGTGGAATGCTGCGAACGCAGCCACATACACCTTAAGTGTTGTGGGGCAAGAGTACAGCCAAAATCCGGCTATGGAGGAACTCCAGCACTGGAGCCATCGGGCAGTGAACTGGGTCAAGATGGCGCTCCAGGCACCATGTAGTGAAAATTTCTCACTTGTCCGCATGCAGTTTCCTCGTGGCGGGGGCTCTAGAGTGTAAGATGGTCTCAACTACCTCGGTAGAGAGACCGGCAGCTCGGAGGTGGTCCCCCTCATGGGCCAGACCCACAGCTTTAATTTCCCCGGCTGGGGATGGAATATTTAGCCTTTGCCCTGCGACAGCAGGTCCCTCCTGACGGGAATCTCCCATGGGGGGCCGTCCAGGAGGGCTACCAGGCCCGAGAACCAGATTCTGGCGGGCCAGAACGGGGCCACGAGCAGCAGCTAGGCCCCTGTTCGGCAAACTTTTTCTAGAACCCCCGGGAGCAGAGCAATCGGGGGAAAAGCGCACAGCCGTAGCCTTGGCCACGTCTGTGCCATGGCATCCAGCCCCAGGGGCGCTGGATACACAAGGGAGAACCAGAGGGGGCAGTGAGCGTTGTCTGAGGACGCGAACAGGTCCACTTGTGCTCTGCCGAATCTCCTCTATATCATCTGCACCGTCTCGGAGTGGAGTCTCCATTCCCCGGGCCTCGGCCCCTGCCTTCGACAGGATGTCTGCTCCCACATTGAGGTACCCAGGTATGAAAAGTGCTCTGAGAGAGAGCAACATCCCCTGGGACCACAAAAAGGATCTGGCGCGCCAGTCTGCACAGAGGACGCGACCTCAGACCGCCTTGTCGATTTAAGTAGGAGACCACCGCTGTTTTGTTAGAGCGGACAAGCACGTGGTGGCCCCTGAGATCTGGAAGAAAATGCCATAAGGCCAAGAAGACCGCTCGCATCTCCAGGCAATTTATGTGCCATAGATGCGGGGCCAACCGCAGACCTCGGGCTGTGCGGCCTTCCAAAACCAGGGTTCTATGTCAACCCAAAGGTAATTTCTTTGAAGTACAAAGAGATTTATCATTATTCAACTTCGGGAGCACCCGCTGGAGGCGTCCATGGAAAGTGTGCGACGGTGATACACCATTCCCAGCACTGGGCCCTGGGTCAGGAACACCCGTTGTCTCCACTTGTCTAAGGCACGCATGCACCTGCGTGTAACCTTGATCAAGCGAAAAGGATTGCCCCTCGGGGAAAATCCGGCGTCCCTGAGCCACCACTGCAGCTGCCTCATGTGCAGCAATCCAAGCGGAATCATGGTGGACGCTGCAGCCATGAGGCCTAACAGTCTCTGAAACTGAAGCTGCACCCTGAGTACCATAGTCAGGATTGACTCGACGCGTGCGGGAGACAGTTGTGCCCGCAACGTGACCCACACTACTCCTAGGAACGTTAATCCTTTGCGTTGGAGTGAGCGTGAGGCTCAACCTCAAGCACCTCAAGTGTGCAAGTACGACATCTCAATGCCGTACCGCATGAGATGAGACTGGGATAAAATCAACCGGTCGTCTAAAAAAATTGAGTGCGAGGGGAGAGTGCTAGGCCGAAGGGAAGCACCCGATATTGGTAAGCTTTGCCCCCGAAAGCGAACCGCAGGAACTTCCGGTGTCCCGGAATGATAGAGTACGTGTCCTTTAGATCGATTGTGACAAACCAGTCATCGGACTGAAGCACGGCCCTCAGGTCCGTCTTCTCCCTCTCAGGTCCTCTCCGAGCAGGCTGGAGCGAGCCCCTAGGCCGCTAGGGAGGGGCACACTGGGCCACACTCGCTTTCTGAGCCAGCATGTAAGAGCTGCAAGATTTTGAAGGCTGAGGTGGTCCACCTCTGCTGCAGTGACTGGGCTGACAAGCCACCCACGTCACCACCTTCCGCGCTCAGGACATCCAGGTCCTCGGAACTGGATCCTCATTCAGGGGGGAAGACGCTGCAGGCTCAGCCTGGCTTCCAGATCCCGAATGCGGGTAGACTGTTTCAACAAACAACAAACAGTCAGTCGAGAGCAGAGCGTCTTATCTCTCCTCAGAGAGGGCACTTACTTTGCTCACAGTCACCCCTCAGGGCTGACAGAGCCTGCTCTCCGTGCAGACAGCAGACACAAGTGTGTGGCCTCTGAACACATCCCCGTTCCGGTCTGAAGAAGCCGCGATGTGGGCTTCCGGTCCCGAAAACGGGTGGGAATTAGCGGATGAGCCTTGTCCTCCCGTTCCTTTCCTTGTCGCTGGGCTGCGGCAGCACGACCGGCAGCAAGCGGAGTGAACTCCCGAGGAGATGCTCACGCTGCTCACAGTCAACCTCGAGGGCTGACAGAGCGAGCTCTCAACCCAAAACAGCCAACCAAAACACTTGAGTTGCCGGTGGGGATAATCCGCGGGCAGGGAGGAAGCACTGCAAAAACCGCTTCACACTCGTCATTTCCACAGAGACCCAGCGCGCTTGCTGAAGATCCGAAGCCTGACGACAACAGTGAAGCTCCCCTTATACATTGTCACGTGCTGACGTTAAACCCAATAAAGATTGGTCTAAGTTGATACAGAGATTCAGAGGCAGTCACGCTGAAGGCGTTCCCCATAGCGTCAGCTGACGCAGTGTTGAAGTTCCCTTGAAAGGGAACCAAGGCTATCGAGGGTTTGCACCTACGTCACGGTTTGGTTAGTTACCTGGATGCGTGGTCATATTGGAGATACTCAGATGTAAACAACAGCACGGATTGCACGGTTAATACACAACTGAAGACTAATTTGTGGGCAGCAGCATCCTTGTGTTTCTGCTAGGTTTGATCTACATGACGTTTGTAGCGTGACGTTAGTGAGTCCTCAGGTGATCGTGGTAATGGTTTTCTGGTCAGATTAACGCATGGCACCCAGTCTGTATACAGGTTGGATCTTTTACCTAGAATACAGTAATAATAAATATAGCACCATTAACTAAATTTCAGTTACATTTTACAGAAAATATGCAAGTCTTGTACTATTGGAGAAGGTCAAGAAATTAGATTAGAATCTCATTTTTAGCCAAGAAATAACAAACTGCAACGTAACATAAATATGAGAGTATACTATTACACTACAACATTAGTTAAGATAGTAGCCTAATGTTTCACCTAGCTGACAAGAAATAAGAAGAAGCAACGCGAATGTTGTCAAGATTCTTTCCCTTGAAATCCTGGTTCAGTCTGACCAACAACCACAAACGCTGTCTTTCCTTAGACAGTTTTTTGCACTCTTCTCCTTGATTTGTTACAACTTTTGGCAGTATATAAAACTTCAAATGTTTTTCCGATTAGTACAGACTAAAACGCGACAATAATTGACCATTTTCAGCAGAAAACTTTTGCGAGTTCTGTTCGTTTCAGTGGCACTGTTTACGTTCATATCGCCAATATGGCCGACTTCCGGGTTGATGACGTGAAAATGCTCTATATGTAAGTACCTTACTAATGACAAAAAAGAACACCAGTTTTCAAAATATTTCGATGTACACGAACAAAGCGACCCTGGAGTGTATATACATGATAATTTTGTAGTTAATTGTAGACATTCCGTTAGCCTCGCTTCAGTCAGACCTGGTTTTAGCGAGGAACATTTTAGCGTGTTCAGGCCGCTAAATAACGTTAGCTTCAACTCAGTGAACATAAAGTTACTTGCTAGCTAAGTGTTAGTGTTAAGTATTGTATTAACATTACCTAACCATTTTGGTGAAGTTCCAGCGAATTGTAGCTCTTCTTTTGTTGCGATCCATGTGCATACAAAATACAAGTAAAAGTCACAACGCAATATTGTATTGGGAGCCTAGAAAAATTACTTAAAACGTACCATTTACATCGATGTCCCGATGCTGATCCGCTGCTTGCTGCTTGCACAGCTCTGCTGCACTACACAGTCTGGTATGCGAAGAAAAAAGAGCGCTCGATTTATGGCTCCGCTACTACGCAGATAATTCTAAAGAACAGAACTAGACCCTAAAACAAATTGTAAGTTCACTTCGCCAGCATGAACAACTTGGTGCGCAGCCAGTAGGTAATTTTAAAGGGGAAAAATAACTTAGTTAAGATCTGTGTAATGCACTGTAATCTATTATTAGAGGTGGGGGAGGGGCATGGTCATGGTGGGGACTTTAAAAGTCAGGATGTTGTGTAATATAATAATGGATATAATATAATGGAAGGACTACGATTTCATAGAGACGAAATTTCTCAACTGAAAATGTATTTAAAAATCTTAAGATAAATGAATAAATAAACTGTGAATCCTGATATTCAGTCAGTCAGTCATTTTCAACCGCTTGTTCCCATTGGGGGTCGAGGGTGACTGGAGCCTACTGGACTTCGGGCCTTAGGCATGGTACACCCTGGACAGTGGCCAACTCGTCGCAGGGCTGACACATAGACAGACAACCATCCGCACTCACATTTATCCACTAGGGGCAATGTGGAGTTATCAATTAACCTACACATACATGTCTTGGACGGTGGGAGGAAGCCAGAGAACCTGGAGAGAACCCACAGTGACACGGGGAGGACATGCAGACTCCACCCAGAGAGATCGTGTGACGTTGGTATGGATTCAAAATCACGAGCTCCTTGCTGGGAGGCAGGAGCTCTTACCGCTGTAACGGCCACAACTGAAACGGTCCCATGTGTAACAGCCCCAAAGGAATCACCATGAAAGCTGACACCATGAGACCCAACAATCTTTGACACTGAAGAACAGTGAGATTTCGACCTAGACTGACTGTGCTCAGGGCGTGATCCGAGCGGGAGACAAGTGCGCCTGCATCGCAACCGAATCCCAAACGACTCCCAAAAAAAATCGTTCTCTGGGTAGGAGAAAGAACGGTGGGGTTGAGTCTCAACCCAAGAGAAAACAGATGAGCCAGCATCTTTGTACTGAAGCGCCATCTCTCACGACTGTGCTAAAATTAGCCAGTTGTTGATGTAATTCAAAATGCAAATGCCCTGGAATTGCAACGGAGCCAGTGCTGTATCCATACATACTTTTTGTGTACGTTTTTGTGTAGGCCGAACAGAAAAACCCGAAATTGGTAAGCTTTGCCCCCAAAAGCGAACCTCAGGAATTTGCTGTGTTGTAGAAATATTTTAATGTAGAAATATGAGTCTTTTAGATTGATGGTGACGAAACAATGATGTTGGATTTGCAACACGACCATCTTTACCATTAACATCTTGAACTTGAGAGCTTTGACCAAGCGGGTCAAGCCTCGAAGATCTAAGATTGGACGCACCCCCCATCCTTCTTGGGACCAGCCACCTTACTTGATTTCCAGCTCCCGTTCACACACCACACAGAATCGGTCTGGAAACAAAAAGACCTGAAGGCTGGACGCTGGGACTCATCTACTTATAGCCTCGGGCAACAGGTGAAGTCACCCGCCGAGGCTATAGTTTCGCTTGAGTCATTTTCATTGACATTTTAAACGCACTTTTCACAGCCGGTCACGTAAGACGTTCCCAATACTGCATGCAGCATTGAGTAAAGCTTTTGAAAGGGAACAGTGACGACAGAACCTATTCCAAATGATTGAGAGATGCCTGATTCGTGCTCCTAGACACATTCTGGAGAATTCTTTTTGCCAGTCTTATATTTGACCGGATCTTGACTCCAGCAGCTAAAATCGCATTGAGCTGCAGATGGTTCTGCTCGCACCATGAGACAAAGTTACCCACCACAGCCCTGTACTCAGTCTCATCACCACCACTGATACATCCCACCACAGCAGAGTCATCAGAAAACTTCTGAAGGTGGCAGGACTCTGTGTGGTGGTTGACGTCTGTGGTGTAGATGGTGAAGAGGAAGGGAGAGAGGACAGTCCCCTGAGGGGCCCCAGTGTTGCTGACCACAGTGTCCGACACACAGTGCTACAGAAGCACATACTGTTGCCAGACAGGTAGTCAACAATCCAGGACACGAGGGGGACATCCACCTGCATCGCTGCCAGCTTCTCACCCAGCAGGGCTGGCCGGATGATGTTGAAGGCACTGGAGAAATCAAAAAACATGATCCTCACCATGCTTGCCAGCTTGTCCAGGTGGGTGTGAATGAGGTTCAGCAGGAAGATGATGGTGTCCTCAACTCCCAGCCAGGGCTGGTAGGCAAACAAAAGGGGGTCCAGGAGGGGTCTGACCATGGGCCGCAGTTGACTCACAGGGGTCTGAGGGGGGGCAGCAGCTGAGTTAGATGGGGGATGAGCAGGAGCCAATGTGTCGAATCTGTTAAAGAACAGATTAAGCTCGTTGGCCCTGTCCAAGCTGCCTTCAACTCCTCTGCTGCCAGTCGGTCTGAAGCCAATGATGCTCTTCATGCCGCTCCAGACCTCTCTCATGTTGTTCTGCTGGAGTTTCCACTCCAGCTTCCTCCTGTACTTTTCCTTGGCCTCCCTGATCTTCACCTTCAGGTCAGCCTGGATTGCCCTCACCTCCTCCCTATTACCATCTGTAAAGGCCCTACTCTTGGCATTCAGGATGTCTCTGATGTCCTTTGTTACCCACAGTTTATTGTTAGGATAACAATGAACCATTTTAGTTGGGAGTGCATCCCAGTTTGTCACCTCAAAACATTCCTGCAGTGTCTCATAGGCGTCCTCTGACCATCTCCTCACTGTCCTTGTGGTCACAGGCAGCCTTTTAACCACAAGCTGTATGCGTCCTTAACGTTAGCATTCAGCAGGTCCAATGTCCTCTCCTCTCTAGTAGGACAACTCACATACTGGGTGAAATTAGTCAGTGTTGTTGAAACACTGACATGGTTGAAGTCGCCCAATATTAATATGATTGCACTCGGATGTTGAGTCTGGAGTTGTGCTATGGCGGAGTGAATGGCGTTGCATGCCGATACAGAGTTAGCAGAGGGGGGGATGTAAACAGCCACAACAATGGCATGTGAGAATTCGCGTGGCAGATAATATGGTCGGAGTTCCACAGCTAACAGTTCAATGTCCGGGCTACAGATACTCTGCTTGATAGTAACATGACCAGGGTTACACCATCTGTTGTTAACCAGCACAGCAAGCCCGCCGCCTTTCCGCTTACCACTCCCGGTGTAATCCCTGTTGGCCCGAACAGTCTGAAACCATCGATAGAAATGTTATGATCCGGGATATCCTGGTGTAGCCATGTCTCTGAGAAGCACATCAAACTACACTCATGGAACTCCGTCTGGCTAACGCTCGTCCATCTTATTCGCCAGTGATCTCACCATTGCCCATAACAAGAGAAGGCAGACATGGCTTAAATCTCTTGTTCTTAAGTCTCTTTTGTCTGCACCCCTCTCTCTTCGGCAGCGGTGCCCTGACCGAGTAGCAGGAGAAGAAGTTCCATGTCAAAAAAAAGTACTAAAATACTTTCCACCCTCATTTCCTTAAAGAGAGTAGTTTAATTTATACTTACACACAAGTTAGTTGTTTTCACAAGTTTGGAAGAAAAAGGAAAGCTAAAAGTTAAAAAAAGTAAGACGACGAGACGGAGCTACAGCAACAGGCAGCATGCACGGTGGCGCATGCGCACTACACTTGCAATCACTGTCTGCGTTATTATTAATTTATCTTCACATTTTATATGATTTTTTATCAAGTCAATTGCTTACTTTTTATGTGAACACATTTTGTTGTATACTGTTGGTTGTTTTATTGGGTCTTTTGGTTTATTTATGGAGTGTTATGCACACTGTTGCCATGGAGACCTGCTTGTGTAGTGTGGGCGTCCTCTGCTGCGCCCCTGTAGTGGAGCACCCCAAAACTTAAGTCTGCGTGCTGTCTCCACGGTAAGCTGCTTCATCATCCTCCTGGTGGCATCTTCTAGTGAGGAACCCACTATGCCTTCAACCATGGCAACCTTAAGAGTATACAGTAATAGAGCACAGAAAATTCAAAGTCACAGGAAGAACACATCATATTAAGTCAGTAAATATAAAATATTCTCTGTCCCCATTACATAGCCAAGAGGCAACTCACGAGTGAGTGATTCATTCCATAAACCTAAAAAACACTTAACTTCACTTCATTCATTGCGACAACATATAGGATATTGCAAGGCAAATGTGTCAAAAAAAGTGTCAACATATTCCTGTATTTCATTTTCTCTGCAATATGATGGAAGGAGACAGTTCCTGCATGTGTGCTATAAGCAGAGACTCAGCACACCCACGAGCCCTGCCTGCTCCCAAATGTTGCCCACGCATTGACACGGTGTGTATCAAATCCTGACATCAACCCAACTTGCATGAAGATGAACCATTAGATTAGAGTATTAATAATAAAAGAGCAGCTTTATAGGCCTTGGCTGTGTGAACATTTAATATTTTACGCGTACACTGTAAAGAATAGCTGGACTTTCTAATCATCCAACCCTGATACAAATTTCAGTTTTACTGGGCAGTTTTTTTTTTTTGTTTTTTTTTTTTCTACGAAGAATCAATGTTCTTATTTCTTTTGATAGGCTACCCAATTAGATAATTTGTTGGGAAAATATTAACCGTGTTAGATCTGTATTTGTGCTCGGCTGATTATCTTCACGGACGATAACTAGGGCCGATATTTGGCATTTATAAGTTAATCTGTATAGATACGGTCCACAAAATTGTATACGCTCCAAAAGCCTTGGTCCTGCCCCTGCCACGTGCACCATATTGGGGAAAACAATGCCCATTGACTCCCATGTTATAATAGGCATTTTTCCAAATGCAGGATTGAGGACCCACGGTGATATTTTCACTCAGCAAACTAACCCCCCTGTTGTTGGGGTTATCCAGTTGTTGGGGGATAACCCCAACAACAACTCAGCAACCCACTGGGTTATTATTAACACGTGAGTTATTTACATCCATCTCAATGAGTGCTATTCAGGCAAAACGTTAGAGGTCAGGGCCAGTAACATTTCAGCCTAAATAAAACATTATCAGTAACAACATGTCTTCTTTTCACCAATATGTAGTTATACATTGCTAGTGCTATCCCTCGTTGACTTGGAGCGGCTTGGTTGTCTTCCAGGGCTTTTAAAAAATTTTTGCAAACTAGCCTGAGGTTAGCGCTAGATAGCTTTGGGTTGACTTCCACAAAATTGTGCACAATGAAGATGTCCTATACATCCTTAAAATCGGATATTCTGATAATACTAAACTAGCAATAGCAAGTTAGCAGGCCATTGGCTGTAGTGTACAAGGCTGAAATAAAATAATAATGTGGTGGCAAACGGCAATGACATCATCAGCTCGTATTGACAAATCTTTTTAAAAATGCCTGGATGACAAACAAGCTGTTCCGAAGTCATCCAGGGATAGCACTAGCAATGCATAACTACATAATGGTGAACAGAAGACATTTGTCACTGATAATGTTTTATTTAGGCTGAAATGTAACTGGCCCCGACTTCTACCGTTTTGCTGGAATGGACGCAATTGACATAGATCTAAATATCTCCCGAAGGACAAAAAGTGACTCCAAACTTCCCCGGTTTATGAAAGTATCACATGCTAGAAACAAGGTTTAAAAAAAACAGTACAGGTTAAAAAAAACAGTACTTTTCCTTTAATGCCAGAAATTCTACAACGCCACTAACAATATATTCTGTATATTACATTAACTCATTTTTCGCAGGCATATCATCACCATCTATCTGTAAGTCAGATGTTGCCTCCACTTTTTTACATTTTTGGCAAGCAGCCTCGAAAGTATCTTAAGAAAAAAAGGAAAAAGGCTATTAGTATGCAATCTATGGTGACTGTGATTAAAAAAAACTATTTTGGTGTCTGCACCTTAAATAATCTCAAATGCCTGGAGTTGAGTAAACATGAAAAAATATTGTTTACCATTTATGATGACTGATGTTGGTTCAGACAAAGACAATTCAATATAGAAATCACAATTTTACAGCCTGAATTTGAAAAGTACATTATTGGCACTTATAGAAATGTATGTCTTATTGACACTTAGTTAGATAGATGACAGTCAGAGTATTTGTCTAATTCAGAAAGAACCTCTTACCTGCCCATCCAAGTACTCTGATGGAGTATTTCGGCCACGATTCCTTGGCCTTGGTTACATTACGGCCTGATGGCCAGAAGCACTCATTGTGTTCTTCGGTCATCCAACAAGTTGGAATTATATCCACCACAGACTGGCCATCATGGGTCTCGCCAATAAACTCGATGATACAGTACAGGGACATGCTGCAAAGTTCATAATGGTTACTGATTGTGTAATTGGACAAATGCAACAGCTCCATCCTGCAATGGCAGAAGTATTAGTCTCTCAGTTAAATCTGTGACCGACACACCGTGCAGCTGGTGAGACTGCCATGTCACTGTTCTAATTCCCGCACACGTTGACTCAATAGGGTAGTTGTAAAAGCTGTCTTGTTTTTCATAAAACTGACAGACTGCATACATACCTCCCAGTACCAACTCAACAATGTTCTGCACCACAGCAAATGTGCCCTTAACATTAAAACAATTGCTGCCTTCACGACGTAAAATGATATTGCCCTCATGTCTGTACTTCATGTACTGCATGCGGACAGGAACACCAGGGAGAGTCAGACCTGAGAAATGTGGTTGTAGAGGCTTATTTGCCCTCTCTTTTCCACTTTTAAGGGAGAGTGGACGCTGTTTTTCACTGAGACGCCTTACGAGTTGTTGAACTTGGGGCTGTCTCACCATCCGCTTCATAGTCCCCAGATGGTTTTCGAAAGGGAAACATGACATGTCACACACGTGTGTGTGAAATTAATTGTCGCTCAGAGATAATATATTCCAACATCCAAAGAGCGTGACTCATCCCTAATCTGCGATGGTCTGTTTAAAGGAGTCATAACTGTGGTCAAAACTGATGCTACAATCAAGTTTAATTGAGCAATATAAGGGTTTTTCCTTGGCCAAATAAGGAGAGTGGCGGTAAAACCCTGCATGTGTAAGAAATCGACAAAAATGGCCAAATGGGTTAAATAAAATATCCACCCAAATTCTGAATACTTTAGAGTCCTCCTCTCCCTGATTGGGAACTTTTATCAAATATCAAATGTAAACTATATCAGTTGTGGGTTGCACCTCTGCTTTTGAAATGAGAATATCCTGGATAAGTCAGTGATATAAGCATTTGAAATTAAAATCATTTGTCAATGTCTTGTAACATATCAGGAGCATTTAAAGGAAACTTTAAGGTCGATGTATTGAAACTTACGCTATATTTATGAACAACAGGGTACACCTCCGCCTGTCGCTCTCCTGGCTGGCAAGACCTTAATGAAATTAGACAAAAATTGAGCAAATCAGTGTTCAACAGGAGCTTTCAATCAATAAAAAGATAAGTAACAAATTAACAGCTTACATGACACTAAGTGTGTGTGTGTCAGTGTTAATTTTGGCAGCCATTTTTGATTTAGTCTTAGTCTTCATCTTTAGACGAACTTGCTTATTGGTCTTAGTCACATTTTAGTCATTTTGTCTTTCATAGTTTTAGTGTAGTTTTAGGTGACGAAAAGTTTTTGCATTTTTTATCAACTTTTAGTCATTACTTTAAGTCAAACTGCAGCTAACGACATTAATTTTGGTAGCTATTTATGTACACTTTATGAAAAATGTCATTATTTTTCTCTCTAGGCCAATTCAATTAAGCTTACGAGAAATTAGAAGGTAACCAGCTGTATTGACATTGCACTCTTTGGCACTTGAGCAACCATACATATCCCTTTTCCTAGTTCGGTGGTTCTCCACTGCCGTACCCCCTGGTACACCCACCAGTACACCCCCTCCCTTCCACTGCGGTCACAACTTTTCCATTAAGGGACAATATTTGCCTCCTTTTAATTGATTTTTCCAGTTCATTTTTTACCTTTATAAAATAAATAATGCTTTAAATAAAACAATGTTCAATATGCAATGATGGTAAAAACAAAGTGATACTTTTAAATATTAAATTAAAATTGCCAGTAGGTGGCGGTAAGTCAATATCTTTATGAGTGAGTGAGAGTCATTGAGAACGAAGCAATCCGTTGGTAAATGGCTGTATTTACCAATGGATCATTGAATCTCACGATTCGTTCAAACTGATTCGTTCCCGAATCATCGCTGTGTGCTGCGGTTCTGCCGACAATACTGTTTTAAATGTAGTTCATCATCACTTAACAAAAGTTACCCTTTAGTTTGTTGAACTGTTTTATAAAATGAATGTCACATCTGAAATTGTGTGGATATTCGGGAAACATTGCATTCTTGCTCGACTGACTGTTTTTATGATCAACATTAAAAACGCTGCTGTATATCAGCCTGCATTTTGATGGCAGATTTAATCGCACAAAAGCGCAAGCGGCTCGTGACAGAACACAGACCGACTGAATGACACTTTAATTTAAGTAGAAAATCTCAAATGAAGATCGCTGAACTCAAGCCTACTTGTCTGTGTTTTCTGATCACGTGCGCTTCTTCAACAATGTAGCGAGTGCGTGCGCGTGTGGTTGCCAGATACTATTGAAAAGACAGAGTAGAAACATGTTCTTTTAATAGAAAAGCTCTGCCTGGGGGATTAAATTATTTAAATCTGGCGCGAAACAAGGCCTTTGCATACAGGCCCCTTATAGATGTCCTAAGAACTGCCTGACCAAATAACAATTAAATACAGTAACATTCGTAAATTAAAGGATATGTGAGAGAATTAACAAACGTTAACTGCTTCGCTTGCTTCATTATGAATGAGCCTAATTAGGTGTTGTGTGCATAACAGGCATTGGTGGAAAGAGTACTGAAAATCTGTACTCAAGTACATTGCTAAAATATTACTCTATTACAAGTAAAAGTACTGGTGTTAGAGAAATACTCAAGTAAAAGTACAATTTGTAAAAAAAAACAACCCGTCACTTCTCCAGACTAGGGCTGGATGTGTGTTTTCCTTTACCAAAAGTTAAAACGCCAACAATCTTCTTCTTTTCCTTTGGGCTGTTCCCTTTCAGGGGTCGCTACAGCGAATCATGCGCCTCCATCTAACCCTGTCCTCTGCATCCTCTTCACTCACACCAATTAATTTCATGTCCTCTCTCACTACATCCATAAATCTCCTCTTTGGTCTTCCTCTAGACCTGGCAGCTCCAACCTCAGCATCCTTCTACCAATGTATTCAGTCTCTCCTCTGAACTTGTCCAAACCACCTCAATCTGGCCTCTCTGGCTTTATCTCTGAAACATCTAACATGAGCTGTCACTCTGATGTACTCGTTGCTGATCCTGTCCATCCTCGTCACTCCCAAAGACAACCTCAACATCTTAAGCTCTGCCACCTCCAGCTCTGCCTCTTACCTTTTCTTCAGTGCCACTGTCTCTAAGCTGTACAACATCGCTGGTCTCACCACCGTCTTGAACACCTTTCCTTTCATTCTTGCTGATACTCTTTTATCACACAACACACCTGACACTTTTCTCCAACCGTTCCAATCTATTAATCATTAATAATTGATAAGATACCAAAAGTGTTTTTCCCTCATTTTTTTCTCAAACAGTTCTACTGTACCTTTTAAAGCCAACACATCAGTCATTGTTGGTGTATGAGCTACACCTTAATAGAAACACATGCTACTCCTTGGTCCAAGGACATCTAACAATACAGAAGTGGAAGACAGATTGATGATGAGGCCTCCTGCAAATATTGAATTACAATTTCCTAGGAGGTAATAATATATCCATCATATTCATGTCCATAAAGGGAGTAGCTGTCTGTGAGCTATTTGGCCTCATCTTCAAAAATTAAGTACTGTAAAACTTCGAATAGGATCCCAGAGTTTTATTTGACCTGGGCTATTATTTGAAGTGTTATGGTAGGCCTGCAACCTTTCTGACAATTATGCTGATTAGCATAATTCAACACAGCATACGTTGACCATTTTAATGTTTTTTACATTTTTCATTTTCTGCACGACTAACAAAAATGACTGATGGATTGTTTTGGCAAAAGATCCATGCAATGTTTGTTCTTTGGTGACTACCGTGACTTGAAATGAATTGAGTTACAATTACTCAATCTCAACATGCTTGATTAGCCTACATGTAGAGTTACTACAAGTTACTAAAAATTGTACAGTAAGTAATTACACAACTCAATAAACATAGTTACTTTGCGCCTCTGCCATGTAGGACCCATATGTTCCCAGTTCAAACCCAACTTAGCACATAAATATGCCATGCCCATATGGCCCATATATGTTTTCCCAGATCAAAACCCTGCCCACTTGGCTCATAAAAATTCTATGCAGGACCCATATATGTTTTCCCAGTTCAAACCCATGCCCACTTGGCCCATAAATATGTCATGCAAGACCACAGTGTGTGCTTCTGTAGCACTGTGGTCAGCAACACTGGGACAGCATCAGGGGACTGTCCTCTCTCCCTTCCTCTTCACCATCTACACCACAGACGTCAACCACCACACAGAGTCCTGCCACCTTCAGAAGTTTTCTGATGACTCTGCTGTGGTGGGATGTATCAGTGGCGGTGATTAGACTGAGTACAGGGCTGTGGTGGGTAACTTTGTCTCATGTTGCGAGCAGAACCATCTGCAGCTCAATGCGACAAAGTCCAAGGAGCTGGTTGTAGACCTACGAAGGGCCAAGGCACCAGTGACTCCGATTTCCATCCAGGGGGTCACCATGGATATCGTTGAGGATTACAAGTACCTGGGAGTAGACATAGACAATAAATTGGACTGGGCCAAGAACACTCAAGCTCTGTACAGGAAGGGGCAGATTTTCTGAGGAGGCTGAGGTCCTTCAACATCTGCCAGACAATGCTGAGGATGGTTTTTTGAGTCTGTGGTGGCCAGTGCTATCCTGTATGCTGTTGAATGCTGGGGCAGCAGGTTGAGGGTAACAGAGTCAATAAACTGATCCATAAGGCCAGTGACATTGTTGGGGTGGAGCTGGACTCTCTGTCGGTGGTGTCAGAGAGGAGGCCAAACTACATGCCATCTTGGACAGTGTCTCCCACCCACTCCATGATGTGCTGGTCAAGAAAAGAAGTACTTTCAGCGGAAGACTCATCCTCCCAAAATGCACCACAGAGTGCCAGAGGAAGTCATTCCTGCCTGTGGCCATCAAACTCTATAACTCCTCCCTCTAAGTGTTAGTCGATATGACCCTAAGTCACTAAACTGGACACCGATCATGAACATCTCTGCAATACTGGACATAATTTGGGAATATTCGGTGGTTAAACTACTGTGCAATACACCCTGTTTTAAATTTAATTTGTGATACTTATTTATACTTCTAGTACAGCTGTGCAATAGCCTCCGTCCCATTATATATTGTTAATAAGCTACACCGCTCATGCACTATTACTTTATACTGTAATATTAACCTCAACCGGTAAACCCACTTTGTACATCACACTTGCTTATTTAAATGTATACTTATACCCACTTGTACTTACCTGTATTATATTTTTGCTTTTTGCTTAGTACTTCCATTCTTGTGCGCACTGACGTGATAGTGAGCTGCTGTTACAAAGAGTTTCCCCTCGGGGATTAATAATTTATTTCTGATTCTGATTCTGATCTTTCAACATCACAAAGGCCCAAACGCTGTGGTTGTTGAGGTTGAGGTTATTATTAAGTTAAAATCAAACCGCTGCACTCATATAGTATGTAGTACGCGCTCTCAAAAGTCAACCATAGGGCTGGGACAATTCATCGACGTCGATTTGCATATAGTGGGTCTGCGTTTCACAATGAAGTATGGCAAAGTATGGATTCCCCCTGAGAACAAGCTGCAGCATTAAAACCCTGCCCACAATCTCCCCTTGCACATGGAGGTTTCAATCATTTGTATAGGCGATGTCATAAAACAACAAGCCTCCTCCTTACCTGCTGCTGTGAAAATGGAATCATGGTCGAAAAAGTCCTAAATGGGAGTTTTTTGGGGCAATTTTACCACATAGTGCTGACGAAGAAAGTCAACGGAGACAGAAACAGAAAAAGGCTTAGTGGGACAAGCTGGTGAAACAGAAGTTGAAAAACAAGGTGAGCAGAATAAAATAGTTTGAGTAAAAATAATTAAAATAGGATTTTCAATCAATAAATATATTTTTCTTGCAGAACGATGCCTGGCATTACATATTTTTGGTTCTCATTACATTTGTTTCTTTTTAAGAGAATTATAAAATATAAAAAATATTGAAATAGTAATGAGACAAGTTTTTGAAATGTATTTTGGGTAATTTAATTGTTATATTAATCGAGTAATAAAAAAATCCTTAGATTAATTGATTAAAATAATCGTTAAGTGAGCCACAGTGTGAAAACGTTTTTTTCTATTTGGTCTTAGAAAACAAAATCAGATATTTTTCATCAGTACTTTACTAGTCAAATAGGTGATAACCTAATACATAGCTTACTAGTCAATTACTTGTTCCCAGCTTCAATTTTCTTGCAGGGTGACCATGAGTTCGTAAATAGTATTATAAGTTGATAAATTAATTTTGCTACAATTAAGGCCCTTACGTCCTAGGCTGCTCGCACACACGCAAATGACAGCTAATTGTTTTTTTTTGCTTGTTGTGTTTGCTTTGCTTGCTAGTGCTTGTTTTGCAAGCCTGAACGCCGCTTTCTCTTCCTATTTCTCTGGGATCGAATAAATCACATTTCATATCCTTTCCTTTTTAGCAGAGGT
>CM022486.1:29285871-29318402 GCA_011952105.1 Coreoperca whiteheadi | reverse complement strand
AGGGTCAGGAACGAGTACATCAAAGGGACAGCTCATGTTAGATGTTTCAGAGATAAAGCCAGAGAGGCCAGATTGAGGTGGTTTGGACATGTTCAGAGGAGAGACTGTGAATATATTGGTAGAAGGATGCTGAGGTTGGAGCTGCCAGGCAGGAGGTCTAGAGGAAGACCAAAGAGGAGATTTATGGGTGTAGTGAGAGAGGACATGAAGTTAATTGGTGTGAGTGAAGAGGATGCAGAGGACAGGGTTAGATGGAGGCGCATGATTCGCTGTGGCGACCCCTGAAAGGGAGCAGCCGAAAGGAAAAGAAGAAGAATATACAATTGGCACATCCACAAGTATTTTTAAAAATTCCAATCTTGGTGTTCGTTCTAACTCTAAGTTTACATTTGTACTGAATGTGCATTAATGTCTTAACTGCAATTCATGAACCCAGAATGCTTTGGGCTAATCTGCTTGTAAGCTGTAAAGCGGTACTGCGTGGGGATAGGGACACAATATCTACATTTAAATCTGATAATCATATTATCACACATCATCAAAGAGTGTGCTATATAAGTAGTGATGATGTAAATATGGATATGGAACTTGCAATAAAGAAAACATTTTCAGATTCAGTTTTAATAGTTTCCTATTTATCTACATACTAAAGTACTACTTTGCTGTTCTTTTTAGTAGTTCAAATTGCTAAACTTTACATCAAGTATAAGATTTAAAAGCAATGATGTCTGGGTTTAGATACCTGCTGAGCACCTAGCATCATACCTTGGTCCACACAAGGCTTTTATTCAAATTGTAGAGAAAATTGGAAAAGTCAACAGAGTAATAACAGATTATCTCTCTCCCCTGCACAATAAAACATAGTGAGGAGTTATAATATGCATGATGAGATATGACAAGCTGATACTGACGCATTAGTCTGATAGTTAGTACATAATTGCCCTGCAAACGGATTCCCTAGGGACTCCTCCAACATGTAAGTTGCTCTTTAAACAGAATAAAACTAGCTGAAATGACTTTGCTCAGATTTGCTAAGTCTGAAACCAGCTCTTGAGGCTTTAATTGTGGATTGTGAGCTGATTCCTTCTTTTGGCTGTGAAGAGGTTTGAATCCAAAATTGCCACTTGTGCTTCCTTTGGGACATTTTTCCCCTTTTCATTTTTGAGTTTGATGATAATTTTGGCTGTGTTAATCCATATGGCATGACTTTTGACACCTGGGAGTTTGTTTATGAATTTTTAAATTTCAACCTCAGATCCCACAATCGGTCTATAATACATTGTATGCACACAATCATCACACTCAGGCCCTAGGGACAGAAATGTCCCCTTTGAAACCCATTAAAACATCAAATTTTGATCCCGCTGTAATTACGGCATAAGGTAATGCATTCTCTGAAGTCAGCCATTCGTTGTGCAAAAAAAACTCCAAAATTGTAGTTTTTACTGTTGTCCACCAGATGGCACCACTTTCCCATCGGTAAACCAGAGCCAGCTTCATTGAATTGGTTTGTAATGGAAACAGCCCTCCCTCAACATACATTTTTGTTCCCACTGCCATTATGGCATAAAAGCTTCTGTTACACCATACTCCACCAATGGGACGGTGGCGCCATCTGGTGGACAAAAGTAAAAACTACATCCTACCCCATCAGGAGAAGAGAATTCTCCAGCATCATTTGAAGCCAGGGGACTAAAACGTGTCATACACCTTCTCTTATGATGACATTTTAGTCATGTCTGATATCCAATATTCCATTTTGGCCTGGTATCAGCCTGATATCCAATGAGTCAGAGCATCCATGAAAAAGAACTAAATACAGCTGTGGCAGCGCACTCACAGAGTTGTTGCGTTTTTTAGGGTAGTTTTAAACATCTCGGAAAACTTTAAAGTGTCAAGCTACCGTTTACAGACATTGTTACTAATTTATTCCAGTTTAAAATAAATTGTATATATTTTTTTTAATTTTCGTATTCATACTAATTCTAAATTCTAAATTTCCCCCCCTTAATGTAAAACTGTGGTGGTAAAAATGCAAATGTAATTTTAATGTAAACTGAATTGTTATATGTTTCACCCATGTCTCATTGAGTGCTTTTCCGCACATTTTGAAGATAAATGGGAGTGTGAATGGCTCTTAGTGTGATGGCTACTACTAAACCATGGACTGTGTTCGAGGTGCACTGTCTGAAGAATTCAGCACCACATCCATAGCAGATGCAAATGACAGAAATCCAACTACTTAATTATTGTAATGGTATTTTTCAACACCAATTAGGCTTTAGTCAAGATAGCACAATTTTGGCTATTACTTTGTATTCACTGAAAGACGCCATGGCACTTCTTGTTAGAATGTGAAGTTTTGCAAATAAACGTACAATTACACTCTCAGTTCTTCTGAGCTCAGGTACACGTGTCCTTGTCAACATCAGGTGGAGTGGGGTCTAAGATAATGGTTCTGTCACTGGAGGACTGGTGTACATTCTGAAAAATAAACATCAGAAATTTAGTTTGTTTAACAGTGCCAATATCTCAAGTCTTGAGTGGTATCTATTTTGACTAGTACATGACATTAAATGAAAACAAAATGTTATGGCAGAGCTGATGGTGATAGAAGTCATTGTAGCATGCCGGTGTGGTTATATTTTAAGCTTTTCTAGCATTTACGGCCCAGAATCATCTCACTTTAGGCTACTCAGATAATCAAATCTGTGCATTGTGAATTGACTTACACTAGGGCTGGACCAGAATATTCGAATATTCGTTCGGTGGGTTGGTATTCAATTTTCAATTTTAGGATTCGAATAGTCGTAGTTTTTTAATTTATTTTTTTATGTTTAAATCTGGCGAAATACAATACTCCGGTTTTAATAGGATGGGACAGTCGAAGGAAGGTAACATCGTTATACTTAATAAATATATTTGCTTTAGCCAACTAAAGTGTTCCTTGCAAATGGAGTATACTGTCTGTCTAGAGCGCACAACTGCATGTGCTTTTATGGACAGAAGCGCCGCACACCTGTGCTTATATTTTGGGTTAAGCTCCATTGCTTTCTCATTGTGGAAAATAGACCAATAGAAAAAAATGTAATAGTCTTTTTACCCATTATTATAAATCTAAATAAATCTACTGCAAAATATAGTAGCTTGTTAATACTCAAACATGAGATTTTGCTGGTAAGTCACGTGTCCCAGTAAAATCGCCCATACGTAAATGTAAGTGAGTTCTTTAATTGCAGGACAGGAATCAGACTGAAACTTATTTCTTAATTTAACAATGATTTATTACAATTAGGTCAAAATTATGCTGTACACGGACTCTCTCAGTTAGAACTCCGCAGACCACAAATCAGGTAGTTAGCTGCAGAACTTGCCCCAAGAGAGATGCCTTGCTCAACACTACACAAAGGTTTTAAATGGAAATGTGCGGTTATCTAATTGGTCCAGGAAAAGGTGGGGAGTAACTGTGGATTTAGGCTTAGTTCTCCCAGTTGGTCCACAGCATGGTGACGTCATCTTCCTCCGGCCCTAGAGAACAACCTTCTGAACAGTTAAACATTTACCCCTCTCTGTCATATTGTGACCTCTTCGCTAGATACTGACTATGTATACAAACAGTTGGCCTTAACTGGTATTTCCCTATTTTGCTAACTAAAGGGTTTTTTAGGTGCGTCTGTTGAAACCACATACTGGCTATCAGCTCCATTTTGTCTCATCGACCCCTTCAAGTTGAACTCTTGCTACCCGACCTTCACTCTCACATGTTAACCACACGCTGCCTGCACTTCCTGTTGAACCGTTGTTATACGCAGCTGTCAGCTTTCTGGAACACTTCTGTATTTCCTGTGATCTTTAACACAGCAGACAAAGCCATCTTTTCTTATCATTAGACATTATGCAATCATCACTTTAAAGGAAACTATCACTCTACTCAAAAGTACTTAAACATCTTTAATAATCAATATGGCAAAGTCTCTTAGCATCAAAAGCATTCTAGTTCAATATCAAGACAAACTATTCATAACAGCAAAGCAATTTTATTTTAGACTAACATAAACATCATGTCATGATTCAGTTCATCTGGAAGAGAAGACAAGATGCCGAAGACCTCAGCTGTGTGGGAGCACTTTAAATTGAGCGAGGACAAGACAAAGGCAGTGTGCAAAATATGCAATTTGAAACTGGCCTACCACAACAGCACAACATGTTTGAAAAATCACGTAAGTACTACGCCTAAACGTTATATAGCCTCGCATATTGTTGGCATATACATCCGCCATGTTAATCAGTAATTTTACATGTGATAAAAATGTGCACTTAATTTGCTTGGAAAATACTTGACCTAGCACCCCTGCCTCCCAATAAGGAGATCGTGGGTTCGAATCCCAGACCAGACCACGATCTCTCTGGGTGGAGTCTGCCTGTCCTCCCCGTGTTACCGTGGGTTTTCTCCGGGTTCTCCGGCTTCCTCCCACCGTCCAAAGACATGCATGTTTAGGTTAATTGGTGACTCTAAATTGTCCCTAGTGGATGAATGCGAGTGTAAATGGTTGTCTGTCTAAGTGTCAGCCCTGCGACGAGTTGGCCACTGTCCAGGGTGTACCCCGCCTAAGGCCCAAAGCCACTGGGATAGGCTTACCTATTACCAGTTATCCGCGATCCCCAACGGGAACAAGCGGTAGAAAATGACTGACTGACTGAATACTTGACCTGTGTGTTGTTTTTGTATCACTAATGCAGTGTCCGTTCTCGGAGTATATAAGATCTGCCCGCGTGAATCACACCGCTTCTGGCTCGCACTGTTCTGTAGTTTATTAAGTTTATTAATTAAATGCGACACTGCACTCCCTTGGGTCCAGGCAACACACCATCCATGTGTGAAGTCGTTTGGATGAACGATTCTCGACATAATCAAACAGCAAACAAACAGACACACGGAGATTCCTGCCTTTATCAGAGAAATATGTTCAGTCCCCTTCCTCCAAAGCTTCGAATTTTCAATCTTGATACCGAAGCTTAAAAAGATCAGCCCTAACTTACACCATCGGAGAAATTCCACGATTTAGAGAAATTATTTCACATGGCGTGCTCTAAAAAGAGAAAAGTAGACTTCGAAAAGAGAGCTTCCCTTTCAAGCGCTAGAGGAACACCCTCAGCGTGACCGCATCAGAATCTCTGTACAACCTAGGCCAGTATTGATTGGTCTTAACGTCAACGTGAACCAGCGGAACCGGAGGTTAACAAAGGGAGCCGGCTTCACTGTTGTCGTCAGTCTTCTGATCCTCAGCAAGCGCTCTGGGTCTCTGGCGAGTATGAAGCGTTCTCGGGAGTGCATTTATCCCTGCCCACACTATATTCCTGAAGGTGATTACACACGAGATGTGTGTTAGCTGCCTGGGAAGAGAGAATGCGCTAGCAGCCCTCAAGGGGGCTAGCTGTCTCCCGGTGAAGAAGCTCTGCTCTCCACTGGTGCTTTTGGAGGAGGGCGGCCAGCTCTGCACTCCAAGGGGTAAGGGCTGATAATGCAACCCGGCATCTGAACTCGTGGGGGTCGCAGGTGGATCTAGGGGACGAGGACGAGACAGCGTCGGCCTTATCAGGACACTCATTGGTCAAGTAAGCTTGAAGAGCGTTTCCTTCGAGCCCCACCTCCATGCCCACGTCGGGACCTGCCGTTCTTTCCAGATCTCCACATCGATGGGTCCCAGCCGTATTCTGCACGGCTTTCTAGCCAGTGTGCGTCAATCAGTAGGCGAAAGGAGATCGGCTATGGCATCATGCCAGGTATTAAAGGAGACACTGGCGGCGTATTTATCGCCGGAGGCCGCGTCCTCCCTGACATTGCCTAGTGAGCCATGCCGCACTACGTCTACCTTAATGGGCAAGGGTTACATGGCAGCAGGTCACCATGGCAGTTTTGCAGGCATAATGGCTGCTTTCGCCTTTCGGTCTCTTCGGGGAAGCTGTGGGCTTGTTATTTGAACGCTTCAGAGAGTCAAATTCAGTCTGAGGACTGGTTTGTCATGATCGATCTAAGGGATGTGTCTATCATTCCGGGACACCGAAAGTTCCTACGGTTCGCTTGTCTTCCATTGTCTTCCTAATATTGTTCCTTTTCTGAGAGCTGGGCAGTTTGACATTTCAGATAATTACATCTGTATCCAGTTAACAGTACTGTACCGTTAATAACATAATTGAGTTTGGAGCCAATTGTATAATTTTCTTTTGTTAATTTACAGAAGCCATTTAAAAATATATATTACAAAGGTTTTTTTTACCTCTATATTACACATGCAAAATACTCTTTTGGATACACATGTACATACATTAAAAGTAGCAGATATTGCTAATTTAAGAAATTAGCATTTTCTTTATTTTCAACCACCCCATCTGAATAGTCTTTATTAGTTTGTAATAATTGCAGCCTAGGGTGTAACCTAAGGATACTGGGGACATGTACCCCTCAATATTGAAATTAAACAGTTTAATTCCCTTCAATAACACCAAAATAAAAAAAAGACATTTCAGATATACAACTTGTCAAGTTAGTTGAGATCAAGATAGTGAATAGTGAAGAGAGAGTTGAAATCATAAGTTAAATTCTAAATATCAAGAATATGGTATAAATATCATTGTACCCCAGCTTTGCATATAACATCTCAAATCCTGATGTGAATTCTGTTACACGTGTGTGTGCTGAATTCTGTGCTGCACAATTACCTGAAGTGAATATAATTAACATGAATTGTACAATCAAAATGAATCAGAAGGAAATGTAAGTGAGAATGTTTTGATACCAAGTCATCAAAGTCATTAGGAGTTATTATATGCGTAAGTGTTTGAAATCAATGGCCAATGAAGGCGAAAAGAGGAAGCCTGGATACCCAAGTATCCTGATGTATCTTTGGAGATAGTGTATAGAGATCAGCCCTTTAATTCCTGCAAAACATATCTTTTATTAATCACACATTTTGGGTTTATCATATCCACAATTCCCCCTTTTGATCTCTTACAAAAGACTGGAACTTTTCTATGACTTGGTGCTTAAATAGCAACCTCTATCTCAGGAGATTAAAACCTTCTATCTTATTTCAGTCTTTTCCTTCTGGATGTGACGTCCTTCAACTTCTGGCTTTTTTGTGTTTTGTCCAGCCCGCTCTTCTATGACTTAGGCGAGAGGTTACTAGCCTTTCACCTTCTTACAGCTAACAGTGTGTTCCCTTTCAAAAGCCTCACTCGATGCTGCATAAAGAATGCATATGGGAACGACTTTACGTGAAAAGTGTGTTTAAACACGTCAATGAAATTGACTAGCGAAAATTATAATATCAATATTTTTAGTAGTAAGTAAGTAGCTAAAAATAAGCAAATCAGTCTATATGGAAACACACAAGAGATGTCAGTATAAGTAGATGAGCCCCAGCTGCCAGCCTTCAGGTCTTTTTGTTTTCAGACCGATACTGTGTGGCGTGTCAGAGCCGTGGTTCTGTTTGGAAGTTGGTTTCTTGAGCTAGACAGTACAATGAGCAACGGACAGAAGCGTTGTGTGCTCCCGTGTTCTCGCCGGCTGGCAAACACGGACACGCACGTTTACTGTGTTGTGTGTTTGGGGGAGGAGCATGCGGCTGCAGCTTTTGACTCAGGTGAGTGCCAGCATTGCGAGTCTTTCACCGTCAAGAATCTGCGCGCTCGTCTGAGTTATTTTCGGTCTGCACCTGCGCTTAGATCGTGGGGCTCTGAAATGGATCTGGCTGACGAGCAGGGGATGGGCCGGTACTTTTCGCCTGCTCTGTCGCCAGGTCCATATGTGTCCTCGCATGGGGGCTTTCCCTTTTATCATTGAACTCGATGCGAATTTATGGTTTTTATGTTAATTTTGTGTTTGCATAAACATGAGGAATAATGGGAATGAGACAGGGGACTCAAGTCAGATTAATACAATTGCAAATACCTGCAATAAAACAAAGAATTTAGGAATTTAATCAAACTCTCGTAGTTTTTAATGGCTCGCAGACAAAAGCATCAGAGGAACAAGGCTTCTGCTACTGATTTTCACCACTTCATTGTATCAATCAATTTTAATTGTCAGAGGCTTGTTTCTCCATTTGAAGTCCAACAGGACTGTTGATGCTAGCCTTTTTAAAAAGCTATAAGCGCTACATAGGTGGATGAATTATTCACTGCTGTTGACGGCACCAGTCCACTGCTCTTTACTAATGAATGTGTCTGTAATGTGTCAAGAAACTTGGCTTTGACTCTCACTGAACCTTACTGTCAGGGTTTAGGGTTATCTTCCTTATCCTCATGTTTCCCTGTGTTCTTTTCTCCTGCCTTGTGCTTCTTGCCTGTCTTGTTTGTTGTTGTTTGTCTGGAGCCCATCTACGGAGTGAGCCTGTCTCTCTTCCACACCTGCGCTCCGGCTACCTGCACACCTGCAACTCATCTCTTCATCACCTCCTGCAGTATATACACTGGCTCAACCTTCCAGTCTTCCCCAGATCATACTGTCTTCCTCGTGGTACTTACATTGGGTTCTCTCGGGAATTACTTGATGAAACTACTGTGTTGTGAATACTCTGGAACTAATCTATCCTTTGTCTCCACATCCAGAATTCCTCCCATCTGCCTGTCTCCCTCCGTGGATTTTCCTACCGCTACTCACCTGTATACCTCGCTCCAACTGGCTCCCGCAACTACCCCTGGATTACCAGTCTGCCAGTTGGCGTTCCTCACTCCCAGTTCGTGTGGATTCTCTACCGCCACTTACCTGCCGGTCCCGCTTCCAGCCTTCCCAGCTCTCCACCTCTCTGGACATTCTCAAAATAAATCTTGTTGGTTTACATACCGCTTACGTCGTGTCCTGCCTTGTCTTTGGGTCCAACCTAATTCCCTTAGTCATAACAGAATGCTCTGGCCAACATGGACCCAGCAGGCTCGGCTACCGATGCTGTCACCTTCCAGTCAGGGAGTATTACTAGGACGACACGAACAATTACTTCGAGCATTAGTGGATGGTAACTAGGCCTTGAACAACCAAATGCTCCGTTTGACTAATCAAGTTGTAATATTAACTTCTCTTTCCTCTCCAGCCAGTACTGGATCCTCTGGATCTGGCTGTCCTTCTACCCCGGCCGCTTCCCCAGTCACTCCTTAGCAGCCGTGGGAATCGTACGCCCCAGATCCCGAACCTTTTTCCAGAGATTTGGACAAATGCCGGGGGTTCCTGTTTTAATGCTCGCTTGTGTTTCATCACCTGGCAAAAATCCATTACGTCATGGGATTATTAAGAGGGAGAGCATGGGCCTAGGCGGTAAACACACGAGCATTAGTCACCTAATCCTATAAACTTTTTATTGATGAGATGAGGAAAGTTTTTGATCATCCCGACCACGGGGACAATGCAGCTAACAGTTTGCTAAATATTACCCAGGGCAACAGAACAGTGGCGGACTACTCGGAGTTTAGGACCTTGGTGGCTGGAACGACAAAGCACTCCGAGGGGTTTTCTTAAACAGCCTGTCGGAGCAACTCAAAGACGAGCTGGCATCATGAGAGTCCATCCACTTTTGACACTCTCGTCTCTATCTGTGCTTGCTATCCGAGTAGACGGCCGGCTACGCGTGAGACATTGGGAAAGGATGGGACGGCGGCACTCCCCAGCCTCCACTCTCCCGAGTTGCTTTCAACCCACGAGGAGTGGGATTCATGCCAGCCCCGGTTCGCAGCTGATTCGCTGTTTCTCTCCTGACAGGATACCAGGAGTGTCAATGATGCTGATGCTCTGGAGAACCTGATTGGGCATCTGAGAGCAGATAAACCTGTTGAGGAAGGCGTTTCCGAACGCGTTGAGCTTCCTGAACAGTTTTCTGGGGTCGACCACCAGAGCGATAGTTCAGAAGTGCAGTTAAGTCGGGCCCATCTCTTCCAGGCTGAACATTCCCGCAGGATTGTGGCCAACTGGGCCATTTCCAAACATCTTGCCCTGTGCGCCCAAAAGAGTGTCTGATTTCTTAAGCTTGTGAGATGGAGCAATAAACAGTGGAAACGGTTCAGCATGACGCGTCATCAATACAAACCCCAATGTCTTAGCCTGCCGCGGCGTTTTGGATTTGTTTTTTAAAGTTTATACGCCGCAATATCTTGTCAACAGAAAGCTTTTAAAACTCGGAATAATACGTAGTTTTGGACAACACTGTGGATGTTTTGGATCGCGTTCAATGTTGTTAACAAAAGACGTGGACCCGCATTGTTTCGTGAAGGCCATTCATTTACAAATCAGCTGCTACGATGCACATCAGGCGCCTCTACTAAGGTACCATATGTTTTGTCAATGAGAAGAGCATTATTCCTCTGACAGGCATAGCGGTACTTTCACACAAGGTGATAGTACTGGTTTGTTTGTTTTGGGACCTTTTGCAGTGTTTTTGTTCGTGCATCAAGCGGGTGAAGCATTGCGCTTGGGAATGCCGCCGTAACCTGGTTCTAAGACAGTTAGTCTGGTTCGAGGCTACTGGTATCTAAGCACATAAGTACCCATCGCTAGCACGCACAGAAGACTAGGATAGTTTAATTTTGCCCTGGTGAATAGTTTAGTGGGGAATAAGAAGACAAAACGTGTTGTACCTTTCTTGAGTAAAAATAGTAAGATGCTGTGTTTAGTGGATCGTTTAGAGGTGCAGATTTTGTGATTATTGGATTTTTTATGAATTAAATATGGAGTTAAATGATGTAAAACAGATGAGTGAAAAGAGACAGTCAAAGCTTACACCTAAGGCTTTTGAATATAAAGTGGAAAGGCTACAAGAAGAGCGACAGATAAAAGTAAGAAAGATTAAAGTTGTAATAAGAGAAATTCAAGAGCTAAGGCAAAATGTTGGAAAAGTTCGGACAGGTCTTGAAAATATATCCAGCTTGTTTATGGAGGCAAGTCAGCTTCATGATATGGTTGTTCCTATGCTACCTCCTGAAGAACAAGAAAAACAAAACGCTTGGTTTGCCACTGTTAATGAGAATAAAACTGATTTTGTCAAAGAAACAAGTAAATGGCTTTTTGAGGTGGTTAACGTTAGTGATACATTGCAGCCACCCACAGAGGGTGTTGTTGGGCCGTCACATGCCCTACCTGTGGACTCTACTTTTTCCAATGATAATGCAATATGTATATCAAAGGATGCAGTAAATGAAGTGGAAGACGACATCACACCAAGTGACAGTGTCTCTAATGTGTCCAATAGGTCAAAACGCACTGTGGTGAGTAAGTCCACTGTGTCCAGCACAAGCTCAGCCCAGTTAAAGGCTGAGGCTGAGACAGCTGCCCCTTGTGTTCAATGGGACCTATCTGTTCCCACGATAGAGAAAACTACTAACCAGCATTTGATTACAGTTTTGGAGAGGCAGAATGAAATTACATCTGTATTAGTTGAACAACAATCACTTTTCCTCTTGCCCAAGCGAGACTTGCAGGTTTACGATGGAGATCCATTACAATATAAGACCTTTATAAGAGCCTTTGAATACAACATCGAAGGGAGAACACAGAGCCATAAGGATTGCCTGTACTATCTGGAGCAGTATACGAGAGGCCAGCCCAGGGATCTGGTTAGAAGCTGCCAACATCTGCCTCCTGCTCAGGGTTATGTTACAGCAAAGTCTTTGCTACAACAGCATTTTGGTGACCCCTTTAAAGTATCCTCCGCCTATATGGACAAGATGCGTTCATGGCCATTGGTTAAGGGGGAAGATGCCAAGGCTCTGCAAGCCTATAGTCTGTTGTTGCAAGAATGTTGCAACTCCATGGGAGACTCATTGTGTGATTTAAATGTTCCAACAAACATGCAATTAATTGTGAAAAAGCCTTCCTTATAAACTGCGGGATCTGTGGAGAAGCACAGTTTGCGACCTGCAGGAGAAGTTTCGGCACAGAGCCACGTTTTGGGACATTGTGGAGTTTGTTGAGAAGCAGGTTAAAATTTCAAGTGATCCCCTCTTTGGAGATATTCAAGATTCACAGGGGACAGGAAGAAAGGAAACAAATTGTGAAATTTAGGAATAACTTAAAACCTAGAGGCAGTAGTTTTGCCACTACCGTAGCACCTGCTATGAGGAGATTGGAGCCAAAGGGGGAAATAACTCACCTGTAAAGATGTGTTTGTTTTGTGGAGCTGGTCATTCTTTGGATGCTTGTCTTCTCTTGGATAAAAGGACACGAGATGAGAAAATGTCCTTTTTGAAGGAAAATAGGATGTGCTTTGGCTGTCTGTGCATTGGGCACAGAAGTAAGGATTGCAGAAAACGGTTGATATGTAGAGTATGCAATCTTAAGCACCCTATGTGTTTGCATGTCCACTCCAAAGCAAAACATAATACTTCGACACGGGTTAATGATGGCTCTGAGGTGGCCACAGAAGGTGTTGTGGTAAGTGTTCAGTCCAGTGGGTTAACTGGGGCTGGTAAGCAGGACTGTACGCTTGCAATTCTGCCTATCCAAGTAAAGTCTAAAAGGGGACAAGAAACCCTGGTTACCTATGCATTTTTGGATCCGGGGAGTACTGCCTCATTTTGTACTGAGAGACTTATGAACCGCTTGAGTCTCACAGGTAGAAGGCAGGGAATTCTCCTCAGAACTATGGGACAAGAGAAAGTGGTGGACAGCTACATGCTAGCAGATTTGGAAGTAGCTGGGCTGGATTCAGACCGCTTTTTCAACTTACCTGAGATCTTCACACAAAAGAGTGTCATAAGTAGTTCGTGTCTGCAGCCTGAGGTCACAGTGAATCGCATATCAGTGGCGAGGCTGGACGAGCTGTGGGAGAAGCAGCTAAAGGTGGATTTCCCTGAGACGGTGCAGGATGAACACCCTGGCTTATCAAGGGAGGATGAGTGCTTCATGGCATCTATCTCAGAATCAGTTGACCTGGTTGATGGTCACTACAGCATTGGTTTGCCAGTTAAACGAAGTCAGCCTAAAATGCCAAATAATAATACAGTTGCAGAGCAACGTGCATCAAACGGCGGCTGAATAAAGATCCATCCTTTCGCTCTGATTTTGTTACATTCATGTCTGGAATGCTTTCTAAAGGTTATGCAGAGAGAGTTCCAACCGAGCAGTTGACTCGTTGTGATGGCAGGTTGTGGTATATACCATACCATGGTATGTATCACCGTAAAAAGAAAAAACTAAGGGTTGTGTGACTGCAGCGCCACATTTCAGGGGACCTCATTGAACTCCCAGCTCCTACAAGGCCCGGACCTCACTAGCTTTCTGGTCGGGGTTCTCACACGATTCCGCAAAGAACCTGTGGTGCTCATGGCAGATATTGAGGCCATGTTTCATCAGGTCAGAGTGCCAGCTGAGGACTCCGACTTGTTGAGGTTCTTGTGGTGGCCTGCTGGAGATTGCAGTAAGGAGCTGGTTGGTGCATTTGTTTGGTGCTTCTTTCTCTCCTAGCTGTGCTTGTTTCTCCTTGAGGAAGTGTGCGGAGGATAATCGTGAATACTTCAGTGCTGTGGCTGTGAACACTATGTTGCATAATTGCTATTTAGACTATTGTTTGGTCTCTGTTGCCTCTGAAAGGGAAGCTGTGTCTTTATGTCAAGAGCTGATTGCCTTGTGTGCCAAGGGTGGCTTTAAGCTTACAAAATGGATCAGTAACAGACGCACAGTCCTTGCTGCTATTCCTGAAGAGGACAGGGACAAGGAAGTGAAAGATCTGGATTTGGATTCCGATATTTTACCTGTGGAGCGAGCGTTGGGTGTGCAGTGGTGTGTCCAGTCTGATTCGTATAAGATCACACTCAAGAACCGCCCACTTACAAGAAGAGGAATCTTTTCTGTTATTGGTTCAGTCTATGATCCGCTTGGGTTTTTGGCACCTGTTTTGTCCGCCAAGAAAATCCTCCAAGATCTTTGCAGGCGACGTCTGGGGTGGGACGATCCTTTGCCCTCCTCTGTTGCCAAAGAGTGGATGACTTGGCTAGAAGATTTACATCACCTTGAACATTGGGAGGTCAGCAGGTGTTTAAAACCTGTGGACTTCGGTGAGCTAACCTCTGCTCAACTTCACCACTTTGCAGTTGCAAGTGAGGAAGGATTTGGAACTGTGACTTATCTGCTGTCCCATGATGATAGTGGGCAAACTCAGTGCATTTTTAATGGGAAAGGCACGAGTAGCTCCTCTAAAACTTGTCACCATTCCCCGTATCGAGTTGACTGCTGCGGTGGTGGCCAGCAGGATGGACAAGTTGTGGAGGAGAGTTGCAAATGAACCTCCAAGAGTCAGTCTTTTGGACGGACAGCAGTTCGGTTTTGAAATATATCCGCAATGAAACCTCTAGATTTAGGATCTTTGTAGCAAACAGAGTTGGGGAAATTCTCAAGCTGTCCAATGTTTCTCAGTGGAGGTATGTAAATACGTCTAATAACCCTGCAGACCTAGCTTTCAGAGGTGATAAGGTTGAGTCATTTTTAAAGACTGGTGCATGGCTCTGTGGTCCTGACTTTCTTATGGAGCCTGAGTGCAAATGGCCAACAAACCCTGAGATTATGGAAGAGTATCTTGGTGGAGACCCAGAGGTCAAGGCTGTGGTGGTGAATGCAGCTCAGGTTGAGCAGGCAAGTCCAGTAGAGAAGCTAGTCAGTCCTCATGGCTCAGTTTGAAGAGAGCTGTTGGTTGGCTTCTCGAGTTTAAGACCTTACTGCTGTTTCTGGTACAACATAGAAAATTGTTGAGAGAGGCTCTGGATAAGTCAGAACTGAGCAGTTGGAGAAAGAACTACAGCTCCAGATGAAAAAGGTTAAAGCCCAAGTGCCAAAGAGTGTTTCGTCAGTGGAGGATTTGGTTGCAGCTGAGTCGGTTATCATTTGTTTTTGTCAAAGAATAAGATTTCCTAAAGAGTTTGTTAGTTTGGAGAAAGGAGAGTATGAAGAGAACAAGTCACCTCTACAAGCTAAACCCAATCCTGGATGATGTGGTTATAAGGGTTGGCGGGAGGCTTAGTAGAGCTGCTATGCCAGTTGAGGCAAAACACCCAACTGGCTCCTTAGGCTCCTGCACATCTCTTGTTTGATTCTCTGTCACATACACCATGAAACTGGTCATAGTGGACGTAATCACATGCTTTCACATCTGCGTCAAAAATATGGGATTCCTGGTGCCTGTGCTGCAATCAGAAGGGTTTTGGCTAAGTGTGTAATTTGTAGAATATTGTCTGCTATTCCTGGGCAAATGGCTGACCTACCACACAGTAGAATAACGTCTGAGCCGCCGTTCAGTCGTGTAGGCTTGGATTGTTTTGGACCGTTTAAGGCTTAAGAGGAAGACCAAAGAGGAGATTTATGGATGTAGTGAGAGAGGACATGAAGTTAATTGGTGTGAGTGAAGAGGATGCAGAGGACAGGGTTAGATGGAGGCACATGATTCGCTGTGGCGACCCCTGAAAGGGAACAGCCGAAAGGAAAAGAAGATAAATTCTCCATATACTTCCTTGAGGAGCCATTTTGGAATAAATGTCACCTATAAAAGGTTGAATCAATGGACCCTGAAAAGGAAATGTCTTAGTATCTTTCCAAAAGTAAAACAATAAAAATAATGCAATCATTTATTTTTGCTGGAGGAGTTGGAATAATCATAGTTGTTTATCTGTGATCCAACAACAGAGCAGACCTACAATCAAATTCAATACAGATTTGAACCTGCACTTCTTAATTTACTGACATGTATTAATACACAGACTAAGACTAGATAACATCTTATCTATATGCAAGTTCTTAATGTTTTCTGAAGTTGTTTTACATTGAAAATGTTGGGAGTAACACAGGCCTGTATTCTTATGATCACTTACTTTAAGGCTAAGCGTGGAAGAACTGTGGTCAAGAGGTATGGGCTAATTTTTACGTGCTTGGCAATACGAGCCATACACCTGGAAGTTTTGGTGTCGTTGGATACGGATTCCTTCATCAATGGTCTAAGAAGATTTCTTGCAAGGCGCGGTCCAATTTTGGAGATTTCTTCAGATAATGGTACTAACTTTGTGGGCACTGAACAAGAATTAAGAGAGGCCATTGAGAAGTTGAACCACAGCCTTATTAATGATGCACTGTTACACAAAAGCGTGAAATGGGTTTTTAATCCCCCAGCTGCATCGCACTATGGAGGTGCTTGGGAGAGGTTGATCCGGTAAGTTCGGAAGGTGTTGAACTCCATTATGAAGACTCAGACCCTGGATGAGGAAGGCTTAATGACAGTGTTTTGTGAAGCAGAAGCAATTAACAGCCGTCCGATAACAAAGGCATCTACAGACCGTAATGATTTGGAGGCGTTAACCCCTAACCATTTGCTTCTGCTCATGTCACAACCGCTGTTACCACCAGGACTGTTTGACAAGGATGAGGTCTATGCTCGTCGCCGTTGGAAGCAGGTACAGTATATGTCCGACCTGTTTTGGAAGCGTTGGGTGATTACAGGAACGCCAAAAATGGAACAGTGCTAAAAGGAACTTTACTCCGGGCGATGTCATTATGCTCGTGGATGATATGGCTCATGGATTACAGGAAGAATTGTGGATACCGTTCCAGATAAACATGGACTGGTCCGTAGAGTACGGATTAAAACTTCAACAAGTGTTTTGGATCGACCAATTACCAAGGTCTGCCTTTTGCAAGAAGCAGAGGGGCAGTGAAGAAGTGTTGGACATAAATATGGACATGATATTTAACCTTTGATCTTTTATATTATTATTCAATTATTGTATGACTTGTATGGACATTTTTGAACTGATTTGACTCTAAAGGACATTTATCTTTGCATTTAATTAATGGCTTATCGGTCTCCTACAAGAAAACTGGTGATAGATAATTATTATAATGAAATAATTGGAGGCCCGGAATGTAGGAGCCACATGTGTGTTTCTCTTGGTTTCTCTGTGGGCTGCTGTGTTTGGTCATGAGAGCGCCCGCTGGGGCCCATTCACCTTGGTGACACTTTGGGTGTGGTCGTAATCTATTAATGAGTGTTTTCACCTGGGTCGTTTGGGGCTGGATCATGGTGGCGGGGTGAGCTTGGGAGAAACTTTTTGTTGACCGTCTTATAACATCTCGCTATGAATTGTTTGTTCTTACATCTGTTGATGTTGCACTGTCTATGAGGTCTCCCTGTACAGCATGAAAACGGCTCAAAGTAAGTGTCTGATTTCTTAAGCTTGTGAGATGGAGCAATAAACAGTGGAAACGGTTCAGCATGACGCGTCATCAATACAAACCCCAATGTCTTAGCCTGCCGCGGCGTTTTGGATTGGTTTTTTAAAGTTTATACGCCGCAATACTAACCATAGTCGACAGATTCTCCAAAGCTACTCACTTCATTGGTCTTCCCAAGTTGCCCTCAGCCTTAGAAACTGCCAAGCTCTTGACCCTCCACGTCTTCTGCCTGCATGGTATCCCCCTGGACATCGTTTTAGCTCGGGGCCCTCAGTTTATATCCCAGGTGTGGAGGGAATTCTGCCGCGCTCTTGGGGCCTCCGTGAGCCTGTCATCTGGTTTTCACCCCCAATCCAACGGCCAATCCTTGAGCCAACCAGGATCTAGAGGCTGCCTTACGCTGCGTTACCGCAGCTAATCCTGCCACCTGGAGTACCCACCTCGCCTGGATTGAATATGGCCACAATTCCCTCACTTGTGCAGCCACAGGTCACTCTCCATTCAAGGCGTCCCTTGGTTATCAATCTCCTTTGTTTCCTCACAGGAGACGGAGCTGGCAGTACCCTCTGTTCAACATCACCTCTGCCGCTGCTGGAGGATCTGGAGAGCCACTCGGGCTGCCCTTCTCCACACGGCGGACCAAAATCGGCACCTAGCTGATCGCCATCGGGTTCCAGCTCCTAGCTACCTTCCTGGACAAAGTATGGCTTAAAAAATGATTCCCGTAAGTTGTCACCCCGTTTCATTGGGCATTTTGTCATCGAAAGAATCATCAACCCCTCAGCAGTCAGATTAAAACTCCCGAGCACGATGAGAATTCACCCTACCTTCCACGTCTCCCAGCTGAAACCTGTCATCTCTAGCCCATCCACGGAGTGAGCCTGTCTCTCTTCCACACCTGCAAATCATTCACCTTCACTCTGGCTACCTGCACACCTGCAGCTCATCTCATCATCACCTCCTGCAGTAAAAACACCGGCTCAACCTTCCAGTCTTCCCCAGATTGTACTGTCTTCCTCGTGGTACTTATGTTGGGCTCTTTCTGGAATTACTTGATGAAACTATTGTGTTGTGAATACTCTGGAACTAATCTATCCTTTGTCTCCACATCCAGAATTCCTCCCATCTGCCTGTCTGGCTCCGTGGATTTTCCTACCGTTACTCACCTGTATGCCTTGCTCCATCTGGCTCCTGCAACTACCCCTGGATTACCAGTCTGCCAGTTGGCGTTCCTCACTCCCAGTTCGTGTGGATTCTCTACCGCCACTTACCTGCCTGTCCCGCTTCCAGCCTTCCCAGCTCTCCACCTCTCTGGACATTCTCAAAATAAATCTTGTTGGTGTACGTACTGCTTACGTCGTGTCCCGCCTTGTCTTTGGGTCCAACCTAATTCCCTTAGTCATAACACTTACATTAATCTACAAAGAACTCACACTCAGCTTCCTGTTCAGGATCAGCCAGTTCTTTAATTCAATGCAAGTTGATCCTTTCTACATGCTTAAAGTTATTTATGGACTGGAAGAGTAATTATGGCATTACTCATCCTCACACAGCTGTTATAGCAACAGTCATTACAATGTTTGAAAGCCAGCCATCTTCAGCTGAATATCCAGAGTAGCGCTGCAACAACAAATTGATCCAATTCTAAGAGTTGGTGGAGGCAGAGAAATCAGTACGACCCAAGTCATCCAAAGTGTGGGAGCATTTCACACTAAATCAAAAACGTGGGTTAATTGCAAGAGTTTGAGTGTGCATCTCAGAGGTGGGTAGTAATGAGTTACATTGACTCTGTTACACTTAAGTAACTTTTTGAAAATGATTTACTTCTAAGAGTAGTTTTACTGCGCCATACTTTTTACTTGTACTTGAGTAGAATTGAAAGAAGAAACGGGACTCTACATGGGGCTGCACTCGACTAGTTACTTTATCTTACATTTATTCTACATATTCTATGCTTTATTTTTGCCAGAGAGATGCAGTCAGTACATCTACCACATGACTCCGTTTCACCAATCAGATGTAGTGATGCAGTCACATGACCACACACAAACTGTGGTGGAAACTGTAGCATCAGGAAAAAAAAGATTTAGTGTTCTGACAGCTCAGGTCCTTTTCAACTAAAATACATCTTTCTGTGCACTTTATTTAAAAAAAGCCTGTATATTTGGCAGATGTAAAGCATACATGTGTATGTTTTTGTGTTAGTCCATTTGTTTTTTATTACTTTAACAGCTCAGGGATGTTCAAGGAGCAACCTGTTTGCATGTTCTGAAGATTTTTTGCACCGTCAGTTCTGTGTTTGGATACAAGGGTTGGAAATGAATGCTTTTTAAAAATCCGATTTATCAAAAAATAATTGACAGATTAATCGATTATTAAAATAGTCGTTAGTTGCAGCCCTAATCCAGAGTCTGCTAGCTAAAGCCTTACCCCGGTATTCCACCGGGCATGGCTCTATAACATTATGTCTGCAAGCCGGTTTTGTTCTGTCCTCCAAGCGACTTCATACCCCACCTGGACCGTTTCAGAAGCAGAGCGGTTTGCCTTCCCAATGTTGTTCACTTGGTCCTTTTTTCCTTGACTTTTGTGCTTCTACTGTGGGTAAGTAAGTGTTAGGGTGAAATTATTTGCCTTGTTAAGATGTTTATGCAGTTATTAAAATAGTTAAACGGCTCCTTTGGAGTAGTGATTGCTAAATTGCTGATGCTATGACATTTGTGGTTGTGTGTGTGCTCAAAGAAACAGAATATGCTGAAAATGTCCTTGGGCTGACAGAGTTGGAGTTTCACAGGCGCCACAGAGATAAGAAACAAAACATTCAAGGAAGCAAAACGTCAGCTATCAGACAAGATGGTCACATCTAGGGGAAAGGTCACCTTGGGACAGAATAGTGTGGGTTTGTCTTCTTTTTAGGAGCTGACCTCTGGTTGGAGGAAGATGATGCCACCACGTGGGGAGATCTAAGGCTAAATCCATGGCCCATCCCCCAAATTTTTTGTTTGGACGAATCAGAGAGTAGCACATTCTCATTTAAAATACTGTGTAATCCTAAAGACAGGTTGTCTCTCTTGGGGAAGTTGTCTGCAGATAACTGGAATGGCAGACTACGGATTTCTGAACTAAGGGAGATCCATGTACATGTTAATTTTCGATCTTCTAATTTTAATAAATCATTTAAATTGATTAATTAAGTTTCAGTTCGTTTTCTGTCTTGCAAATAAAAGTACATGCTTACATAAGCTACATAGTTAAATGGTTTCTATTTTTTTTCTGTTTTAGTTGCATTTTGTTGATATGTGACCAGGAATCTGCACCTGGTGTTTTAGTTTCTGTGTCTGACTTCCTGCCCAGTTCATCCACCTTGACTTAGCTTCATAAATTGACTCGCTGCGTATTCACCGCAGAACAGAGCAGAGCAGAGAGCCACTGTGGGATCACAAGCATTATCTAGAATGGCCACGATCAACTATGTGCCTGGTGGAATTACAGGGGTTACACAAGTTGCTTGATTATCAAGTACACAATGACCTTTTCAAGAATAAAAGGATAATACAACATCATCTGCTCTTAATGTATTGAATTGTAATAAATGAACACAGTGTGCATATCAATAATACAGTTTTGGCTTTCATGGCTTTGAAAGTTCGGCAGCGGCAGAATGGTGCTTCTGCTAATAATGTGATAATAAAACAGGCATGCTCTCAGCTGAAATTAATAAGCATGCTCTGTGTTTTCATCAAAAACAGGTTAATGGAGAAATCAGATTAAGCCAGGAAATTAGATAAAACACCTACATGCTGCCATTGACTTCAAGCTCAGATTACATAAGGCTCGGTCAGTACTGTAAATACTAGGGATGCCCAGATCGATTGGATGCCGACCAACACCAATATTTAGTAAAAATATGTGATCAGGAGATAGGAATTAATGCTTTATAGTCGTCAATAGCGAAAACCAATCGATTTTTTTCCAAGTGAAAATGGTGCAGCAGCAGTACATACAAGAGGTGCTGCTTGCCCTAGAATAAAATCTGATAATCTCATTTACAAAGCTGCTGATGGGAAAGTGATAGTGGAGGACGAGTTTCTAAACTTTATTGCCATCAAAATGAGAACACTGTCCCAAGACGAAGTAGTCCTGACAGCCTCAAGTAAGTTTTCATCCGAGTGGATTGAGGAGTCTAAGCGACTAAGCTGTTTGAAATGACTTCGACTACTATATGCTGTATCAAACATAAAGGCCCTCAGAAGGACGTTAATAACATAAACCGTGAGGGTGTTTAATGACTGCCGTGAAAACATTCCCAGGTTTGTTTCACACTACCTGGATGAACTCCCACCTGTTGGATTTGGCAACATGGACACCTCGGCATTACTCAGCAGAATGGAATAGCTGAGCAGGGACATTTCTAGTCTGAGAGAGGCCCTGGAAGCTCAGGCAAGTGTGAAGAACATTTACGGGCGGCTACAGCGGTTATGGAATGCCGTGTGACTGCTATTGAGAAGCTCAGTGGATCGTCTGGCTGGGCACATGGACCTGGTGCTGCTTTAGCGTCTCGGGAGTGAGAGTTGCCGGTTCCGGAGGTATCTGCCTGCCAGTCACAGGGAGAGGCCCCTAGTCCTGTACCACAGTCCCCAGCGTGGAGTACCGTTGTGAGAAAAGGGGTACGCAAAACCCATAAGCCTCCAAACGCTGCTTTGCAGTCCGTGCAGGTTAGACTGAAATGGGAGAAATAGAGGAAAATAGGAATAATTGGTACTGGCAGGGTGAGCAATATTCCAGTGGTTAAAACCAAGCTGGTACGTGTGTTTGCTAATGGATTTTCTCCTAGTCTCGATGCTGTCACTCTCTGCTCTTACCTGACTGAGCGATTGGGCAAGTCACTTACATGCCGAAAAATGTAATCAACCCGAAATAGATTTAGTTAATTTCATGTCACTGCTGAGTGTAACGAAGTACCATGATTCAATTTTATCTGTCACGTTAATGCCTATTATCAAATACAAAGTGGGCAAAATAAATAGTATGGATAATTACCAATAATTATTGATGATATTTATTACTAAGCTAAAATATCATTATCATACATTAAGTTCATAGCTGTGCATCTATAAATCCTATTCATGGCAATCAAACTAAAATTAACAAAGACTCAAATTGGAGCACATTAAGCTTAGGGACATGATTACAACATGTATTCAACATTTACTATTCAAATGAAAGATTCAACTGAGTATTCAGAGGCATGGTATGAAGAAAGTATCAAAAAAGTTGTGAATAATATAATAATTTGTGCACGATATTGAAGAAAAATGTGATATGGAATAACTCGCAAGATGCAATGTTCAATATACAATCATGGGGATAATGCTTTTAAGTGTGTAAAATAAATGTAAATGTATTTAAAAACTTAAAATTACATAACCAACATACATGTTTTTACACTTTTTCACATTATAAAGAAAGTATCTAGTATATTTCATCGTAAAACCTTGGACATTTTGAGTCGTTTTCTCCTGTTTGTTTCTTCTCTTTGCTCGTCGTCATTGTTATCGCTACCTTCCACTCGCGCCCTCAAATCAAAACACTGCTGACTCCTTGCGTCTCCTTCCGCTTTGAGGGTGACGTAAATACATTGTGTCACATTAAAAAAAAAATCATTAGGAAAGAACCTGACGTGAGCTTTAAAATTAATTAAAAGAAGCTTCAAGGCAGAGGAATGTGCCTCAATCAGTTTTTGTAATAGAGTTACTTGAGGAATCGTTTCAGCCCCATAGGGCATAGACTTTGACATTAAATACAATGCAAAAAAGAGTAATATTATGATTGTCAGGAGTAGGGAGGACAGCAAACTCTCATTTTCTGATTTATATGTAAATGTACTGTACTTGTATAGCGCCTTTCTAGTCATCCGACTACTCAAAGCGCTTTCATACTACAGATCACATTTACCCATACGCACACATTCATACACTGAAGGCAGGAGCTAACTGCCCATCAGTACAAATTAAACTAACCATTCACACACACTCACACACCGAAGGCGCAGCTTTGGGAGCAATTTGGGGTTCAGTATCAAGGATACTTCGACGCATGTCTGGGGGAAGCCGGGATTGAACCGCTGACCTTCCGATAGACGACCCGCTCTGCCACCAAGCTACAGCCGCCCCCTATCTGTCTGGAATTGCTTATAAAGTCTGTGTTGAGGTTAAATACACTACATAACCGACTTGTCTGATAATAGTGATATTTTTAGACAATGTAGTATGATGTATGCACAGACTAATATGTTGATCCCCAAATTTAGTATGTGCTCAGGATCTGTGAAAACTACACTTTTTAAAGCGTTTTGTACCCCTATGTATACTGCCCATCTGTGGCACCGGTACAGAAAGAGCAGCATGCAAAAATTTAATGTAGCATATAATGATGGAATGAGGCTGCTGCTTAAGGTGCCACGTTGGAGCAGTGCGAGTGAAATATTTATCAGTGTTGGTGTGCCCACCTGCTCTGCAGTGCTGCGTAATATCATGTACAGATGTATGTGTAAACTAACTGATTCTGCAAATAGTATAATTTTAACACTGACGAACCCAACACTAAGTTCAGTAAGATTTTTCTCCTGTATGTGGAACCACTGGCGTTTTAGTTTATATGCAAATGTGTGATCTTTTTAAAAATATTTTTAATCTGTTTTGTTCTGTGTCTGTACAAAAACGGTGATTTATTAATCTCATATTGTGTCTAAATCGAGTGGATCAAAACATACTGGGTATGGAATTAATCTGCAGATGCTCGGGTTCAAGTTGAGAACAAACATTTTTACGGATGTCAGCTAGTCACTAAAAATATCAATTTACAGCCATGCTGGAGTAAATCTTCACTTCCCTGGCATATTTAGTGTTCATTAAATGGCTCATCAAGGCAAGGAAGAAAGGAGAGGGAGAGCTGGTGAAGAGTTATGAAATGAGTCAGTCATTTTCTACCACTTGTTCCCGTTGGGAGTCGCGGGTGACTGGAGCATATCCCAGTAACTTCGGGCCTTAGGCGGAGTACAACCTGGACAGTGGCCAACTCGTCGCAGGGCCGACACATAGACAGACAAGCATTCACACTCACATTCATCCACTAGGGGCAATTTGGAGTCATCAATTAACCTAAACATTTCATTCAATATTAAATAAATAAAAAAATATGCCTATGAAATAAATAAATTAGTCAATATGGTTCAATAAATAAATAGATAGGTTTTTATTTCATTAGACTCTTATTTCATAATGACATTTATTTATGTTATGGGTCTAATTTCATAATGACACATTTCCATTTTTTATATTCAAATGAAGGGGGTCTGGTTATTTCACTGGTCTACAAGATCGGATACAACCTCAGAAAAGTGTGGTTATGGCAGTGCTTGCCTCCCTGCCCGCAGATTATCCCCACCAGCAACTCATGTGTTTTGTTTGACTGTTGTGGGTTGAGAGCTCGCTCTGTCAGTCCTCGAGGTTAACTGCGAGCAGAGTGAGCGTCTCCTCGGGAGCTCGCTCTGCTTGGTGTGGGTCCCACGGCTGCTGCGGCAGCCCGGCGACGAGAAAAGTAATGGGAGGACACGGCTCATCCGCTAATTCCCACCCGTTTTCAGGACTGGAAGCCAGGGACGTGTTCAGAGGCCACAGGCTCTGTCAGCCATGAGGGGTGACTGTGAGCAAGGTAAGTGCCCTCTCTGAGGAGAGATAAGATGCTCTGCTCTCGACTGACTGTTTGTTGAAACAGTCTACCCGCATTCGGGATCCGGAAGCCAGGCTGAGCCTGAAGTGTCTTCCGCCCTGAATGTGGAGCCCGCGCAGAGAAGATCCAGTTCCAAGGACCTGGATGTCCTGAGGTGGAAGGTGGTGACATGGGTGGCTCATCAGCCCAGTCACTGCAGCATGAGGAGCTGCTGGAGGCGATATTCCCAAGAGAGGAAAATGGTGGCTAGGCTCAATATCGCCTGGCCAGCAGAGCAGCAGGACACTCATCGCCGGAGTAGCTCGTTAAGTACCCCCCCCCCATCTGTTTGAGCACATGGCTGCTCCCCCATTGTGCCCTCGGGAGCTCAGCCTCTTAACCCTGCCGCCGGTGGCGCTTCGGGGCATGGCGAGTTCCGTGCAACCGCTGCCTTTAGACCTGCACGGCTGTTCAGCAGTCAGGCCAGAGTTGTGTCCTCTACTGAGGCCTGTAGACGTTCCTTTCCAGTTAAATCCCGCTGTTCCAGTGCTATGGGGTACCGCAGCTCTCACATTGCAGGTTCGGGGGGCGGTCAGGCATGTACACGCCGATCCTCGGGGATTTCCCGCCGCTGCAGCGCTTCGGGTAACCGAAGCCGCCACTCCAGGTCCCAGCATCGAGCGGTTGGTGCCTTCGAGGGACTCTTCTGCCCGCTTGAGAAGCTTTAGCGTGTCGCACTGAGTTTGCGCACTGTCCAACAAGGTTACAAGCTTTGGTTCCGGTCCACACCCCCATGATTCCGAGAAATCTTCGAAAATAGGTTTGACCGAGTACAAGCGTGTTGGAGTATAGGTGTTGGAGCGAGAAATTCTCTCTTGTACAATGGGGCCTGTTGAGATACGCCGATCTCCCTCCGGGTTCGTTGATGAGAAGGGATCCACCTGAGACCTACCAATGTCTTTCAAGCAGTATTTATTTCCACACAAACAAACAATACAGACATATCTGGGGAAGCAAACAACACAGATATGTCTGGAGACACAACCTACAGCGCTTACCATCTTAACGCCACGACTCCCCCAGTTGTGTCCAAAGTTAAAGGCACAACGCAGTCGGTTATATATGTTAAAGCCACACCCTGTCCAACACTCAGTAACTTTTATGGCTCTTTGTCGCCATACATTCCTGTTAACATCTGACCTTGGTTTGACCTTTTACCCCACATCCTTTCCTGTGCATCTGGTTTCCCACAGGATACGGTTACTGTGACTGGTAAACAAGGGTTAACAAAGGACACACATGGTATATAGATAAGTAAAATACCTTGCCTCACAGGGTGTGTATATAAGCCCCTTAATTCCTACACAACATATCTTTTTATTTATCACACTTTAACACATTTTGGGTTTATCATATCCACAGGCCATAAAACAAATCCCCACCTCAGGGATGCATACCGGGTTCTACAGCCGGTACTTCATAGTCCCGAGAGACGGTGGTTTGCATCCCATTTTAGCTCTTCGTCACCTGAACCGTTCTCTGAGGAGACTTAGGTTCCGGATGCTGACGATCCCTATGATTGTGAGTTTGATTCAGTCCAAGGAATGGTTCGTCACAATTGATCTAAAGGACGCGTACTTCCACATCTCTATCATTCTGGGACACTGGAAGTTCCTGCGGTTTTGGAAGGCCGCACAGCACGAGGTCTGTGGTTGACCCCACTTCAATGGCACTTAAATTGCCTGGAGATTTTCTTCCAGACCTCAGGGGCCACGACGTGCTTGTCCGCTCCGACAACACAGCGGTGGTCTTCTACATAAATCGACAAGGCCCTCTGTGCAGACTGGCGCGCCAGATCCTTTTGTGGTTCCAGGGGATGTTGCTCTCTCTCAGAGCACTTTTCATACCTGGGTATCTCAATGTGGGAGCAGACATCCTGTGGAGGCAGGGGCTGACGCCCGGGGAATGGAGACTGCACACCGAAACGGTGCAGATGATATGGAGGAGATTTGGCAGAGCACAAGTGGACCTGTTCGCGTCCTCAGACAACGCTCACTGCCCCCTCTGGTTCTCCCTTGTGTATCCAGCACTTCTGGGGCTGGATGCCATGGAACAGCCGTGGCTGAGGCTGAGAAAGTTCGCCGAACAGGGGCCCAGCTGCTGCTCGTGGCCACGTTCTGGCCCGCCAGAATCTGGTTCTCGGGCCTGGTAGCCCTCCTGGACGGCCCCCCGTGGGAGATTCCCGTCAGGAGGGACCTGCTGTCGCAGGGCCATGGTGAAATATTCCATCCCCAGCCGGGGGAATTGAAGCTGTGGGTCTGGCCCCTGATGGGGACCACCTCCTAGCTGCCGGTCTCCCTTCCGAGGTAGTTGAGAGCATCTTACACTCTAGAGCCCCCTCCACGAGGAAACTGTATGCGGGCAAGTGGAAAGTTTTCACTACATGCAGTTTACATGCATCAGACAGGTGTCTGGCCTTAAAGATGGCATTTCTGCTGGCCATGACTTCTCTCAAGAGAGTGGGAGTGGGAGTCGGCGGAACAGGAAGGTAGGCTGCAACAGTTTTTTTCCGGTCAGAGCCCTGGAGATTTATGTCCGGAGGACATTCCAGTGGCGCAATTCGGATCAATTGCTGGTATGCTTCGGGCCCCCTCGTAAGGGCTGCCCGGCTACCAAACACACTATTAGAAGGTGGATAGTTGAGGCTATCGTTTCGGCATACGAGGTGCGCGGTTTGCCTTCATCTCTGTCGATAAGAGCTCACTCCACACGGAGTATGGAATCCTCCAGAGCTTGGTGGTCGGGAACCCCCCTCTCCAATATGCGATGATGTGGGATGTTCCTTGCCTCACACCTTTGTGAGATTTTACAGCCTAGACTGCTTAAATAATCTACAGAAATCCGCTGGCACCAGACATCCGACACTGGCTTCGTCCCGAACCCCCGGATGCAGAAAACCTTCATGGCTGTGGGTGTGGATTTACCAGATGAAACCTCACCCTATGGCACGATCCATCCCCGAGACAAGCAGGATGTAGCCTACAGGGATCTGTGGCTCCATTGAAAGGGAACGTACCAGGTTACGTATGTAACCATGGCTCCCTGATACGGAACGAGACGCTGCATCTCGCTCCCATACTTCCGGCATGCCTGTGAGCGGCTTGCTTCAGTCGATCAAAAGGCTGACGACAACAGTGAAGCCAGCTCCCTTTATACTTCCCGTTCCGCCGGCGTGCGTCACGCGTTGACGTTAAACCCAATGAAGATTTGTCTAAGTTGATACAGAGATTCAGAGGCAGTCACGCTCAAGGCGTTCCCCATAGCATCAGCTGACGCAGCGTCTCGTTCCCTATCAGGGAACCATGGTTATATACGTAACCTGGTACGTTTTACCATTAGTTAGCATATCTTAGTAGATATGATCAATCTGTCTTTATTGACAGTCTTTAAAAGTAGCTGTAATTAAACCTTTCCTTATAAAGCCCACTCTTGATCCAGGGGTTTTAGCCAACCTATATCTAACCTTCCCTTTATCGCTAAAATACTTTAAAAAACTGTTGCTAATCAGTTATGTGACATTCTAAATAACAATAGTATATTTGAGGATATTCAGTCAGGATTTAGAGTGCATCATAGCACAGAAAAAGCACTGCCTTTGAGCAATATTATTAGAAAGCACTCCATAAAGTTTCATTGTTATGCGGATGATAACCAATTATATCTATCGATTAAGCCAGATGAAACAGATCAGTTAGTTAAACTTCAAGCATTACTTAAGGACATAAAAACCTGGATGACCTGCAGTTTTCTGATGTTAAACTCTGGCAAAACTGAAGTTATTGTCTTTGGCCCCGAACACCTCCAAGACACACTATCAGCGGATATAGTAACTCTAGCTGGCACTGCCCTGGCCTCCAGCACCTCTGTGAGGAACCTCGGAGTTATCTTTGATCAGGATCTATATTTCAACTCCCACATGAAGCAGGTATTTCAGCCTCCAGAGATGTATTTGGAACTGTGACTATGTGCTGGGGCAGTGCTGCTGTGTCTATGGTGGAGGGGACGAGTGGCTCGGGTCCTGCTGGAGCTGCTCGGTTGTCTGTCTGGACCCATCCTCTTCCCTTATGTTTTATACACTTTTACACACTTTTCATCATAATTATATATGCTACAATTTTGCCATGGTCATCATAATTCTATGTACTATGTTTTTTTGCTATGAATCTATTCTGTACATACAACATCTGATGCATGTCTGTCCATCATGGGCGAGGGATCCCTCCTCTGTTACTCTTCCTGAGGTTTTGTTTTTGTTTCCCTGTTTTTTTTGGTAGTTTTTGCTTAGTTGAATCGAGGGTCTAAGGACAGAGGGTGTTGTATGTTGTACAGATTGTAAAGCCCTTTGAGGCAAATGTGATTTGTGATATTGGGCTATATCAATTTTTTATTCATTTAATTGAATTTAATTGGGGGGTGTACGGTGGCAGAGCGGTTAGCGCCCCTGCCTCCCAATAAGGTTTGGATGGGCTATAGGTTATGCCTACCTGCTTATGCTGTGAGTCCCTGAAGAGAGAGAACCCGTGTACACATATATTTGAGGTGCTGACGACGTGCTGACGTAAGCGTTTTGCCTCCTTTCCGGTTATAGGTGTTTGTTTGTTACTGGTAGCGTGTAGTTTGCTGCTCTAGCTCAACACAGCTAATTTGTCCGACTCATTACATTGACTAACTATCTGCTATAACGTTACATTTGAATGTTTATTAGTTTTGCCTAAGCACTTACAGCGCTTCAGTGTTGCTAGCTACCAGTCTCTACCTTAGCAGCTAGCAATGGCTTCTCTCCCTCTTCCTCTCCCGCGCTCTCTTGCTCGGTGTGTCAAATGTTTAGCTATTCCTCTGCCTCCTTTACTGATAATGGTACATGTAATAAATGTTGTTTATTTGTGGCGTTGGAGGCGAGGCTTAGTGATTTGGAAACGCGGTTCCGCACCATGGGAGCTCAGTCAGTAGCCGGTGCGGACCGACTGGAGCTAGCTACTATTAGCCGTTCCCCGGCAGCTCCCGAGCAGCCGGGAATCCAGGGCGGCTGGGTGACCGTCCGAAGGAAGCATAGCCCTAGGCCGAGGCCCACGGTTCACCACCAACCCATTCCCGTTTCCAACAGGTTCTCCCCACTCAGCGACGCACCCGCTGAGAAACCAACTCTGATTATTGGCAGCTCCATTTTGAGAAACGTGAAGTTAGCGACACCAGCGACCATAGTTAAATGTGTTCCTGGGGCCAGAGCGGGCGACATTGAATCATATTTGAAACTGCTGGCTAAAGATAAACGTAAATACAGTAAGATTGTTATTCACGTCGGCTGGAATGACACCCAATTACGCCAATCGGAGGTCACTAAAATTAATGTTGAGTCGGTTTGTACATATGCAAAGACGATGTTGTTTTCTCTGGGCCCCTGCCAAATCTGACCAGTGATGACATGTTTAGCCGCATGTCTGTATTCCATCGCTGGCTGTCAAGGTGGTGTCCAGCAAAAGATGTGGGCTTCGTAGTTAATTGGCGGACTTTCTGGGGAAGACCTGGTCTGATTAGGAGAGACGGCATTCATCCAACTTTGGATGGTGCAACTCTCATATCTAGAAATCTGGCCGAGTTTATTAGTGGACCTAAACCATGACAACGCAGAGTTGAGACCAGGAGGCAGATTTGCAGTCCTACACGCTTCTCTGCGCTTCCAGAGCAGTTACCCACCCATAATCCCATAATGACGGTGTCTGCCCCCCGGTCAGTATAATTTATAAAATCAAAAGCTAACAGAAGAGGAGTTATACATAATAATTTAATAAAAATTACCACAACAGAAATAGCACCTCAAAATAAGAGAATTAAATGTGGACTCCTAAACATCAGATCTCTGTCATCTAAAGCTGTACTAGTAAACGATCTGATATCAGATTATCATATTGATTTATTTTGTCTCACTGAAACCTCATGAAGAATATGTTAGCCTAAATGAATCCACTCCGCCCAATCATATTAATACTCACATTCCTCGAGGCACCGGCCGAGGAGATGGAGTTGCAGCCATCTTCGACTCAAGCCTATTAATCAACCCTAAACCTAAACTAAATTATAACTCATTCGCAAAGCCTTGTTCTAAGTCTTTCACACCCAACCTGGAAAAAACAACAGCCAATCCTATTTGTTATAGTGTACCACGCTCCTGTAGCTGAGTCGGGTTCCCAAGGAAGATTTTCTCTGGAAATGGACGACATTGCTGAGGTTCTAGTGGAGGAGAACAATACGGCAAGTTTTGTATCTACCGCAGATGAGATGGCTACTGAGAAACTGGTCCAGCCTGTTGAGTTGCTGCAGTCGGAAGCGTTATCTCCAGCCTCTTCCTTGGAAGATGCTGTGTTTGGATCTGTAGAGGATGATACTTCTAGCGATCATATAACCTCTGAATTAGCTAACAGAGTTGTACCACGGCGTTCAGGTCATGATAGGCATCCCCCAGACCACCTTCTGTATTCCATTTCAGGAAATCCCTTAATCTCTGTAGTACAGACGTTATTTCATAGCCTTTCTGATGGGTATACTGAAGCATTGCAAGGAACAGCTAAAACTGCTATTTCCATCTAGTTTCGGTTGGTGATTTGCACCTACCTTGCGAGCATGTGACGAGACTCGCATGAATTAAAGTGGGGAGGGTGTAACCCAGCTTTAGAGTTGAGCATTTTAGGTTCCTTGCAGCCTGTGACCTGCTGTTGCCGTAGTAAAGACATTGGCATATCGCGAGATGTTGTGTGATTCCCACATGGAAGCAAGAGTACGCATTGTTGATATATTTACAATTTCATTTAGTCATTTAGCAGACGCTTTTATCCAAAGCGACTTACATATGAGAACATTCAACAAACAAATGCCGCCAAAATTGCTGCACATGTTCGCCATTTATCGTTTTTTTACAGAAGGCTGCTGAAGAGAAAAAGCCTGATGGCAACAGTGAAGCTGGCAACCCTTTATAGCTTCTGCTGGCATACGACGTTTGCACTAGGTGATACATGTGCTTCAGATGTGGTCACACTGGAGGCGTTCCCCAAGGTGTCGTCACCGATGCAACGTATATAGTTCCCTTGAAAGGGAGCTTAAAATATCTGAACAGTAAAATATCTAATGAGTAAAATGTCTAAACAGTAATACAGACATTGCTAAATTGATCCGTGATCTGATATAGATGATGGATTAAATCAAATTGAATTTCAACCCAGTACTTCAAACTCACTCATCCGTTGTTATCAGATAGACCGGTGGCGGAAGCCCATTCTGTGGCCCCTTCTGTACTGCATAACAATGCTGTGTCTATCCAGCTATGAGGAGGTGGATATAACCGGTGTCAAAGGCGGTGATGTGGGTGGATCGCCAGCGGTGGATTGAGTTGCTGGACGTTGTAAAAAAAAAAATGGCCACGGTGAATATCGCCTGGCCGGCAGAGAAGCAGGAAGCATAGAGAGGAGGTAAGTATAGTGCTTCCTGCGATCTGCATTACAACCCCCGTGCCGTAGTTTTCCATTCTTTCAAGATCTTAATGTTGAGGTGTTGAGATCTTCAGAAAAAGCTGTGTTCG
>CM022486.1:29221937-29235871 GCA_011952105.1 Coreoperca whiteheadi | reverse complement strand
GAATGGTTGTCTGTCTCTGTGTCAGCCCTGCGACGAGTTGGCCACTGTCCAGGGTGTACCCCGCCTAAGGCCCGAAGCCACTGGGATAGGCTCCAGACACCCGCGACCCCGAACGGGAACAAGCGGTAGAAAATGACTGACTGACTGACTGAATTTAATTGAACAGATGTGTAAATTTCCAGGACCTTGGTGCAGATGCTGGTGGAGATGACATCATCAGGATGTGATTCAACAGGGGAAAGCAAGTCTAAACTACGCCTCCTTCCCCAACTTTATGACCAGCAGCAAAATCACATATATACTTTGTATACTTTGTATATACGTGATTTTGTTAGTTTGTTAGTTAGTGTTCTTCTCTTTTGGATGGGCTATAGGTTATGCCTACCTGCTTATGCTGTGAGTCCCTGAAGAGAGAGAACCCGTGTACACATATATTTGAGGTGCTGACGACGTGCTGACGTAAGCGTTTTGCCTCCTTTCCGGTTATAGGTGTTTGTTTGTTACTGGTAGCATGTAGTTTGCTGCTCTAGCTCAACACAGCTAATTTGTCCGACTCATTACATTGACTAACTATCTGCTATAACGTTACATTTGAATGTTTATTAGTTTTGCCTAAGCACTTACAGCGCTTCAGTGTTGCTAGCTACCAGTCTCTACCTTAGCAGCTAGCAATGGCTTCTCTCCCTCTTCCTCTCCCGCGCTCTCTTGCTCGGTGTGTCAAATGTTTAGCTATTCCTCTGCCTCCTTTACTGATAATGGTACATGTAATAAATGTTGTTTATTTGTGGCGTTGGAGGCGAGGCTTAGTGATTTGGAAACGCGGTTCCGCACCATGGGAGCTCAGTCAGTAGCCGGTGCGGACCGACTGGAGCTAGCTACTATTAGCCGTTCCCCGGCAGCTCCCGAGCAGCCGGGAATCCAGGGCGGCTGGGTGACCGTCCGAAGGAAGCATAGCCCTAGGCCGAGGCCCACGGTTCACCACCAACCCATTCCCGTTTCCAACAGGTTCTCCCCACTCAGCGACGCACCCGCTGAGAAACCAACTCTGATTATTGGCAGCTCCATTTTGAGAAACGTGAAGTTAGCGACACCAGCGACCATAGTTAAATGTGTTCCTGGGGCCAGAGCGGGCGACATTGAATCATATTTGAAACTGCTGGCTAAAGATAAACGTAAATACAGTAAGATTGTTATTCACGTCGGCTGGAATGACACCCAATTACGCCAATCGGAGGTCACTAAAATTAATGTTGAGTCGGTTTGTACATATGCAAAGACGATGTTGTTTTCTCTGGGCCCCTGCCAAATCTGACCAGTGATGACATGTTTAGCCGCATGTCTGTATTCCATCGCTGGCTGTCAAGGTGGTGTCCAGCAAAAGATGTGGGCTTCGTAGTTAATTGGCGGACTTTCTGGGGAAGACCTGGTCTGATTAGGAGAGACGGCATTCATCCAACTTTGGATGGTGCAACTCTCATATCTAGAAATCTGGCCGAGTTTATTAGTGGACCTAAACCATGACAACGCAGAGTTGAGACCAGGAGGCAGATTTGCAGTCCTACACGCTTCTCTGCGCTTCCAGAGCAGTTACCCACCCATAATCCCATAATGACGGTGTCTGCCCCCCGGTCAGTATAATTTATAAAATCAAAAGCTAACAGAAGAGGAGTTATACATAATAATTTAATAAAAATTACCACAACAGAAATAGCACCTCAAAATAAGAGAATTAAATGTGGACTCCTAAACATCAGATCTCTGTCATCTAAAGCTGTACTAGTAAACGATCTGATATCAGATTATCATATTGATTTATTTTGTCTCACTGAAACCTCATGAAGAATATGTTAGCCTAAATGAATCCACTCCGCCCAATCATATTAATACTCACATTCCTCGAGGCACCGGCCGAGGAGATGGAGTTGCAGCCATCTTCGACTCAAGCCTATTAATCAACCCTAAACCTAAACTAAATTATAACTCATTCGCAAAGCCTTGTTCTAAGTCTTTCACACCCAACCTGGAAAAAACAACAGCCAATCCTATTTGTTATAGTGTACCACGCTCCTGTAGCTGAGTCGGGTTCCCAAGGAAGATTTTCTCTGGAAATGGACGACATTGCTGAGGTTCTAGTGGAGGAGAACAATACGGCAAGTTTTGTATCTACAGCAGATGAGATGGCTACTGAGAAACTGGTCCAGCCTGTTGAGTTGCTGCAGTCGGAAGCGTTATCTCCAGCCTCTTCCTTGGAAGATGCTGTGTTTGGATCTGTAGAGGATGATACTTCTAGCGATCATATAACCTCTGAATTAGCTAACAGAGTTGTACCACGGCGTTCAGGTCATGATAGGCATCCCCCAGACCACCTTCTGTATTCCATTTCAGGAAATCCCTTAATCTCTGTAGTACAGACGTTATTTCATAGCCTTTCTGATGGGTATACTGAAGCATTGCAAGGAACAGCTAAAACTGCTATTTCCATCTAGTTTCGGTTGGTGATTTGCACCTACCTTGCGAGCATGTGACGAGACTCGCATGAATTAAAGTGGGGAGGGTGTAACCCAGCTTTAGAGATGAGCATTTTAGGTTCCTTGCAGCCTGTGACCTGCTGTTGCCGTAGTAAAGACATTGGCATATCGCGAGATGTTGTGTGATTCCCACATGGAAGCAAGAGTGCGCATTGTTGATATATTTACAATTACATTTAGTCATTTAGCAGACGCTTTTATCCAAAGCGACTTACATATGAGAACATTCAACAAACAAATGCCGCCAAAATTGCTGCACATGTTCGCCATTTATCGTTTTTTTACAGAAGGCTGCTGAAGAGAAAAAGCCTGATGGCAACAGTGAAGCTGGCAACCCTTTATAGCTTCTGCTGGCATACGACGTTTGCACTAGGTACTAGATACATGTGCTTCAGATGTGGTCACACTGGAGGCGTTCCCCAAGGTGTCGTCACCAATGCAACGTATATAGTTCCCTTGAAAGGGAGCTTAAAATATCTGAACAGTAAAATATCTAATGAGTAAAATGTCTAAACAGTAATACAGACATTGCTAAATTGATCCGTGATCTGATATAGATGATGGATTAAATCAAATTGAATTTCAACCCAGTACTTCAAACTCACTCATCCGTTGTTATCAGATAGACCGGTGGCGGAAGCCCATTCTGTGGCCCCTTCTGTACTGCATAACAATGCTGTGTCTATCCAGCTATGAGGAGGTGGATATAACCGGTGTCAAAGGCGGTGATGTGGGTGGATCGCCAGCGGTGGATTGAGTTGCTGGACGTTGTAAAAAAAAAAATGGCCACGGTGAATATCGCCTGGCCGGCAGAGAAGCAGGAAGCATAGAGAGGAGGTAAGTATAGTGCTTCCTGCGATCTGCATTACAACCCCCGTGCCGTAGTTTTCCATTCTTTCAAGATCTTAATGTTGAGGTGTTGAGATCTTCAGAAAAAGCTGTGTTCGTCATTGGCTTTCGAGCCCCACAGTTCGCTGCTTGGTAAGCGCTGCCCGTAATCACGCAAGGGATGGGGTGCACCATCCGCAAGGGGCATAGGCTTCAGGTGCTGGTCATGGAGTGAGAATTTTAGTCTCTGTGGGTAAAGGAGGCCATAAAGTTGTTCCTCCCTCAGAGAGACACACCGGGTCCTACAGCTGGTATTTTGTAGTTGCGAAGAATAGATGGTCATGTCCCATCGAAGATCTGGCAGAACCAGTCTCTGATGAGATTTGGGTTTCTGTGTCCGACCATTCTTCTTGTCGTGAGTCAAACCAGGCCCAAGGTCAGGGTTGTCACGATGGATTTTAGGGAGGCGTTCTTCCATATCTTGATGATTCACCCCCGACGGAGAGCTGGACGGAGGGCACCACCTTATCTCACACTTCCTCCGTGGAACCCTCAGGAGGAGGCCTCCGGCTCACGTTAGAATACCCGCTTGGGATCTAACAGTGGTATTAGATAGGATAGGTTGTCCTCAGCACCCTTCGAGCCTTTGGAGGCTGCCTCAGACTAGCTTTAAAAATGGCATTTTTGCTGGCTATTACATCTTTTAAGAGAGTAAGGGCTCCTGCATGTCTGGAGTTAGCTCCAGGTGCAGTGAAGGCCATCCCGAACCCAAACCCTGGTGGTCAGGTACATCCCTGTAGTGGGCATTGCATTCCCCAAGATGTCGTCACCAACGCAGCCTTGAGTACCCTCGAAAGAGAACGTCTCAGGTTACAAATGTAACCATGGTTCCCTGAGAGGCGAACGAGACGCTGCCCCATGCCATAGTTCCTGCATGCCTGGGAGCTGCTGCTTCAGTCGAGCAGAAAGCTGATGACAACAGTGAAGCTGGATCCCTTTTTTGCTTCTGCTTCCACCGGCATACATCACGTGTTGACATTTGCACCAATCAAGATTGGACTAGGTTGTAGATGTGCTTCAGATGCGGTCACGCTGGAGGCGTTCCCCAAGGTGTCGTCACCGACGCAACGTATATTTCTCCTCTCAGGGAACCATGGTTACATGCGTAACCTGAGACGTTCCTTCAAATATTGTTTCGTCACTATCTTGTTTGTGCTATCGTGTGAAACTCGTGGGGAAATACGTTATACAAAACGCTCACAGGATTTTTGATTGTTTGAGAGAAGGATCACTTCGTATTATTTTGGTCTCATATGCAAGTTCAGTGAATATGGTTGTTGAAAATATGTCATGTCATTTAGCTTATTGGAGATTGCTTTGAGAGCAGCACAGTACAACCTGTGAATTATCTATTCTTGTGTGGGACTTTGAGGGGATGAATGCGCCTCAAAAGCAGACCAGTGTCTTGACTCTGTTGCTTTGCCGAAGTATTGACCTGGCTCTCCTAGAAGAGATACTCCTGATTGTGGACATATTTGTAATATGTTCTACCACACTATCCCCTTCAGCTAACACAAGAACAAATATCAGAGCAGAAATGTATGGGAGAAAGATGGCTCTCATCTCGGCTTATGCACCCATGGTGGCAAATTTTCTCCTTTAATCATTTATGACTATCAGGTTATGGATTTTGTGTTATCATTAGTGTTTATTATATTAATTGCTTTTTGTTCTGTGTACTGAAGGGTTACAGTTTAGAAGTGCAGGCTGTCCTACTTTGGCGAACCTTTGGACTACTGCTGTAGAGCATTTCATGACCTGTAATCTTAAAAATGTGCTTCTATAGTATTTTTGAGACTGAAGGGACTTGTAAGGCTATGAGTGGGTTATATGCCTGGAAGCAGGCAAAACAATGCTGTCCTGTTTTCAAGTGAAAAGTGTGTATGCGAACGCCAAAAGACCAGACATGGGAGTTCAAGGCCAAAGAAGGATGTTGAATTGCAGGAACATCTTGTTTATGGAAGGACCTGAATAACTCCCTTATTTTTACAGTTGCACTATTAAAAGGGATTCTCAGCAAGTCAATGTCTGGCCTGTCAAATGTTTTGAGTAATTAGCATTGTTTACGGAACAGCCAACACACCAATAGCCATTTCCAAGAAAGCGGTGGCGTAATTATCTGAAACAAACCAAGACCTTTTTTGGGAAAGCAAATGTACTGGTATGACGGCTGACTCCAGAGTGTGAGGAGTTATGGGGTAAGAGGGTTGAAGGGGTTGGTGGAGGAACGAGAGAAGGCTGGTTCGGGGCAGACTGATGGTGTGGTGGAGAACTGGTGTAAGAGAGGACTGTGGGCTCTGGCAGTAGACTGATGTAGACTGGCGTGGAGTTTGTAGTTGGCAGCTGGAAGGCTCTTGGAAACACGGGGAGGGATCCTGGGCACAAGAGAACACACAATGTGCATGAGACGGAATCTTGACATGGCGACTAACCTGAGCATGGTTTTGAAATTCGGCTGTACTATTACCACGGAGGTAAGCTGAAGATCTGGCAGAGAGCTCTGGGAGACACCGGCTTAAGTCCTCTGCTGATCTTCTTAACAAACGATTAAAGATTAAACCTTTTTCTCAGACAGGCCCTATTCTAGGAAAAAATGCCTAAATTACATACCCAAAATTAATCAGCAATAGCTCCTCAATCATAAGGCCTATATGCATATACAGTATCTGGTTTCCTTTGAGAGATAATAAGCTAAAGAATCTGAATCCATATCTTCTTCTTTTCCTTTTGGCTGTTCCCTTTCAGGGGTCGCCACAGCGAATCATGTGCCTCCATCTAACCCTGTCCTCTGCATCCTCTTCACTCACACCAATTAACTTCATGTCCTCTCTCACTACATCCATAAATCTCCTCTTTGGTCTTCCTCTAGACCTCCTGCCTGGCAGCTCCAACCTCAGCCTCCTTCTACCAATATGTTCACAGTCTCTCCTCTGAACATGTCCAAACCACCTCAATCTGGCCCCTCTTGCTTTATCTCCGAAACATCTAACATTAGCTGTCCCTCTGATGTACTCGTTCCTGACCCTGTCCATCCTCGTCACTCCCAAAGAGAACCTCAACATCTTAAGCTCTGCCACCTCCAGCTCTGCCTCTTGTCTTTTCTTCAGTGCCACTGTCTCTAAGCTGTACAACATCGCTGGTCTCACCACCGTCTTGAACACCTTTCCTTTCATTCTTGCTGATACTCTTTTATCACACAACACACCTGACACTTTTCTCCACCCGTTCCAACCTGCTTGCACTCGCCTCTTCACCTCTTTTCCACAGTCTCCATTGCTCTGCACCGCTGACCCTAAGTACTTAAAGTCCTGCACCTTCTTCACCTCTGCTCCCTGTAACCTCACCGTTCCACCTGCGTCCCTCTCATTGACACACATGTATTCTGTTTTACTGCGGCTAAACTTCATTCCTCTGTTTTCTAGAGCAGACCTCCATCTCTCTAGATTCTCCTCCACCTGTTGCCTGCTCTCACTACAAATCACAATGTCATCCGCAAACATCATAGTCCATGGAGATTCCTGTCTAACCTCATCTGTCAGCCTGTCCATCACCAGAGCAAACAAGAAGGGGCTCAGAGCCGATCCTTGATGCAGACCCACCTCCACCTTGAACTCCTCTGTCGCACCTACAGCACACCTCACCACGGTCTTACAGCTCTCATACATGTCCTGCACCACTCTAACATACTTCTCTGCCACTCCAGACTTTCTCATGAGATACCACAGCTCTTCTCTCGGCACCCTGTCATACGCTTTCTCTAAATCTACGAAGACACAATGCAACTCCCTATGACCTTCTCTGTACTTCTCCATCAGCATCCTCAAAGCAAATACTGCATCTGTTGTACTCTTTCTAGGCATGAAACCATATTGCTGTTCACAAATGCTCACCTCTGCCCTAAGCCTAGCTTCCACAACTCTTTCCCACAACTTCATTGTATGACTCATCAGCTTTATTCCTCTGTAGTTGCCACAGCTCTGCGCATCTCCCTTGTTCTTAAAAATTGGCACCAGTACGCTTCTCCTCCATTCCTCGGGCATCCTCTCACTCTCCAAGATCTTGTTAAACAAACTAGTCAGAAACTCTACTACCACCTCTCCTAGACACTTCCATACCTCCACAGGTATGTCATCAGGACCAACTGCCTTTCCACTCTTCATCCTCTTCAACGTCCTCCTCACTTCACTCTTGCTAATCTTAGCCACTTCCTGCTCCACACCAGTCACCTCTTCCACTCTTCGTTCCCTTTCATTTTCCTCATTCATCAACTCTTCAAAGTACTCCTTCCATCTTCCCATCACACTCCTGGCACATGTCAATACATTTCCATCCTTATCTTTAATCACCCTAACCTGCTGCACATCCTTCCCATCTCTATCTTGTTGTCTGGCCAACCTGTACAAATCCACCTCTCCCTCGTTAGTGTCCAACCTAGCATACAAGTCCTTATATGCTCTTTGTTTGGCCTTTGCCACCTCTACCTTCACCTTACGCTGCATCTCCCTGTACTCCTGTCTACTCTCTTCAGTCCTCTCAGTGTCCCACTTCTTCTTTGCTAACCTCTTTCTCTGTATATACTCCTGGACTTCCTCGTTCCACCACCAAGTCTCCTTGTCCACTTTCCTCTTTCCAGATGACACACCGAGTACCCTCCTAACTGTCTCCCTGATCACATTAGCTGTAGTGGTCCAGTCATCTGGGAGCACTTCCTGACCACCCAGAGTCTGTCTCAGCTCCTCCCTGAAAACTACACGACATTCTTCATTTTTCAACTTCCACCACTTTGTCCTCTGCTCTGCCTTTGTCCTGTTCATCTTCCTCACCACCAGAGCCATTTTACACACTAGCATCCTGTGTTGTCTGGCTACACTCTCCCCTACCACTACTTTACAGTCACTGGTCTCTTTCAGATTACAATGTCTACACAAGATGTTATCCACCTGAGTAATTCTACCTCCGCTCTTATATGTCACCCTATGTTCCTGCCTCTTCTGGAAGAAAGTGTTCACTACAGCCATTTCCATCCTCTTTGCACAGTCTACCACCATCTGTCCTTCTGCGTTCCTTTCCTGAAGACCAAACCTGCCCATCACATTTTCGTCACCTCTGTTCCCTTCACCTACATGCCCGTTGAAATCTGCACCAATCACCACTCTCTCACCTCTGGGGATGCTCTGCATCACTTCATCTAACTCACTCCAGAATTTCTCCTTCTCTTCTAACTCACATCCTACCTGTGGGGCATAACCACTCACAACATTGAACATCACCCCTTCAATTTCCAGCTTCAGGCTCATCAACCTGTCTGACACTCTTTTCACCTCTAGAACATTCCTCACAAACTCCTCTTTCAGGATAACTCCTACTCCGTTTCTCTTCCTATCTGATCCATGGTAGAAAAACTTGAACCCTGCTCCTAAGCTTCTAGTCTTGCTACCTTTCCACCTGGTCTACTGGACACACAGTATGTCCACCTTCCTTCTCTGCATCATGTCAACCAACTCTCTAGCCTTCCCTGTCATAGTCCCAACATTCAAAGTCCCTACTGTCAGTCCTACATTCTTAGCTTTCCTCTTCTCTCTCTGCCTACGAACACACCTTCCTCCTCTCCTTCTTCATCTTCGACCAACAGTAGTCCAGTTTCCACCGGTACCCTGTAGGTCAGAAGCACCGGTGGCGGTCGTTGTTAACCCCGGGCCCCGACCGATCTGGTATGGAAGTCATTGTCATGATTCGCATTTTTAATTTGGCATGTATTTTACGTCGGATGCCCTTCCTGACACAACCCTCTGCATTTATCCAGACTTGGGACTGGCACAAGAAGACACTGGCTTGTGCCCCCCTTGCGGTTGCATTAAGAATCTAAATCCATATAAGTAAACCTATTTCTAATAATATTCCAGAGTAAATGGAGATGCAATAAAAAAAATAAAATAAGATTTTCATCCTTGCCTAGTATATAAATCTAAAATTGAAATCTAAATTTCAAGGCAATATATCCATCAAATTCATCCAGATGTGTTCTCAAACTGCTTTACTAAAAATGTAACTGTAAATGTGTTGAAAATTGTTGATGTCTGTACTCGATTCAGCCAACAGATGGAGACACAGACCGTCTAATTGCATGGAAGGCTGAGGTCAGCCATCTCTATAATCCTTTCCAATGCAAAGCAAATGTGTACAAGCCAGCTGAAATAGATTCAAAATGGCGCAGGGACATTGGAGAAGTGATTACTTTTGGATTTAGTTGATCAAATACAACTTTTGATTACAAAAACAGTAAAGGTAAGACACTATTTGTTTGTACAAACGTAAGTTTGTTTTTGTATTTCCTCGACTACTATGCAGTGAGTTTTGGTTGTAATCTCTGGAGTCTCAGTGTTAATTTGAGGGACTGCGTCGATAGCATGAAATGAAATGAAAGATATTAATAGTGCAGAGAATGCTTTTTGCTACAAGCTCAGTCAGTATCTTGCTTAAGGACACTTGGGGGAAGCTGGGATCAAACCATCGACCTTCCAATTTGTTGACAACCTGCTCTGCCACAAAGCCACAGCCACCCCATAAAATATCAGCTGCCTATCAGCTGTAGCATGGTAGTCTGCCTAGCCAGGTTAATCAAGCTCATGTAGTATTGCTGCCTCAGAATGGCAAAAATACCGTGAAATTTCGATCCACTGTATGGGGGCATTACGATTTCCCAGTTAGTTACGATGAGTGTCAAACCATATGCTGACATTGTTCAACTGAAGTTGGGTGTGTCTGTGGAAACACTTTAAACACGTAATTTAAGACAGCATCACCAGAATGTGTTGATTAGCAGAACAAGACAGAGACTGGAAGGCGAGTCCAAATCAAGGCAAATCAAATAACTAATGTTATAGGAATATTTATCGCTGCAGATGTGCGACCATAATTGGTCGTAGAGAATACACTATTTAAGCATTTAGTCAAAGTGCTTGAGCCACAGTTGTTCAGGAATTATCAACAGCCTTACGACGACGCATTACTGACATTTGTGTTATTTTTTTTGTTATTAATTTTTCTTACTGACACTATGACAGTATTTGAGTGCAGTAACTGTTACAGTAAGAATCATGGCCAAAAAAATATTTATTTACGTTTTTAGTCATTTAACAGACCCTTATCCAAAGCGACTTACATATGAGAACATTCACAAACCGAAGGCGCAGCTTCGGGAGCATTTTGGGGTTCAGTATCTTGCTCAAGGATACTTCGAATTACCCTTGCTGTACTGAACTGTTCTTCATGTGAAACCCAGTGAGATACATGTAACGCGTTGTGCACGTACATGGCGGTAAGCCATGTAAGATAGAGGGTGACTCTATTAAAGTTGTATTAGCACAAGTGTGGCTTGGCTGGAGGCTGACTAGAGGTGTGTGCTTGTTTGCTAGCAGGTAAAGGTGATCTGTAAGCTAATGTGTCCCTGTGTGTAGCATAAATAACTAGCATCAATTTAGCAATGGCTAACAGGTTAACGAACAGATTGAAAATAATCACAATGATAAATTTTTAATTAAATCACATCAGTAACGTCATATATGCAAAGTTAACTAAACAGTTCAGTACTATGCTAATCACCCTGTTACGTTAACATGCTATGCCCAGTTGTTACCAGTCTTTTGGGACGAAGAGAGCTCGCTTTGGGTTGATGTTGCTCCGCGGGCCAGAACCTGTCCGACTGGGCCAAGGAGGGAGGAATTGTGGTTCTGGTGGGGGAAGCAGCTGTTGCGATGTTGATGTGCAGGCTTGGAAGATGTGTTGTCTTATGCAGGATCTCGCATCGCTGCTATAAGGGAAAGAGAATTCAGTTCTGCAGGAAGGCAGGCTTTGTGTTGCGGCCTTCTGCTTGCTGGCATATTGCCAGGGATACGAGAGAGACGGCACATGCACCTCCGCTCTGGATGAGCGCTGAGAAGAAGAGAGAGAGGGGGAGTGATTGTGCCCTGTTTAAGTGACCTGGTGACTTCCGGGGTCACACGTCAGCAGGCGTCACTGGTGTGCTCACTGTCTCAGGGACTGTGGGAGAAAAAGGAATGCAGTTCTTTTAACAAAGTTCAGTTAAAATTACCCACATGAATAAAATCATCCGCTGAGTCCCAACAGCAGTCTTGTCTGTTCCTGTCATGCCTGTTAACTTCCCTATGATTTGTGCTTTTATAGTTCACTGTTTTAAATCCCGGAAAATGCAACCTTCTTCCATCAAAGCACTTGTAGCAGGTATTTAGTTTCATTTGATGAATGTAGCCTGCTTGGGAACCCCTCCATTCACCTCCTCTTCAATGGCCTAAAAAAAAAGAGCATCCAGGAGGCAATGATAAGCGCCTTCCCCTCTCATTACCATTAGTGCATAAACTGGTGTCTTAGCTAAGGCTAAAATCAAAATAAGTTACAGAACATGCCTGTTGAGTCCCACAGGGACACACAGGTGGCTGTGAAAGCGGTAGTATCACTTACATGTAGCTCCAACAATCAATTACATTTGCACCACATATTATATCCCATTCGTTCTCATTGTAAATCGGCAGAGTTTGGGTCATGTGCAGATTTATTACTGGAAACCATTTTCCTCAAATATCTCAAACTAACACTGTTTTCTGCCCTCTATCCTCTATGACCCAGAACTTGCAATGGCATCTTCATGTGAGAACAGATGAGCCCTTGCTCTTGACCAATAAAGTCAAGGCCATGTCAAGGCCATGGTTCGCAACCTGCCTCCATCTCCTCTGCAATTGATCCAGACTTCCTTCTCAGCTGTACACGTCACACTCCTTCCTCATCTGTGCAGCTACATCCGCAGCTGCCTTAGTTCTAGCATGCACTCTAAAAGCTATGGAATGCTGGTTCCTCAGCAGTCTATGAACGTTACATTTGCCCGGGAATTAAAGAGATAATTTAAGCACAGAGGCTATTATCACTAATGCCTAAGGAGATGGATATTAGGACTTAATGATGTAATAATAAAATGCTGCATTGCAAAGTGGTTCGCTGGGTTTCACTGCTCTGATTTAGGAAGCATGACCTCACATGGGATGCATGCTTGTATCACTTCCCAAGAAGCATTATGTGATAGCTAAGTTCTGCAGCAGGCTTGCTGCTACACATAGATATTTTCCATAGTCTGGCTTTATCTAGCTTGGAATTTGGTTCTGTTGTTTTGGGTTTTTTTGTTTTGCATTGCACTCCCTGTTTTGACTTAGCTGCTGGTTTGCTAACCCAGGGAGCATCTTAAGAGTGGAGCCTTCAGCATCTAGTATAACTTTATTTCAATTTGTGACAATAAATGGTAATTCCATGACTAGAGTGTTCCTGACTGAGCTATGTAACCTAACATAACTTTAAAACCTTACTAACTGAAAAAAGGAAGCTGTTCTTGGGATCTGCATGGATATTCCAGAATGGTGGGAATTAACAGATTATTACAGTACAGGTATAAGCAGTACTTATGCCATTATGTCCACATGTGATCTGTTTCCCTACTTGCCTTTCTTCATTCTGCCTTCCCTGAGTCCCCTTGGACATGGCTGACCTTGAGGCAGTTCTGGTTGAAAATACTAAAGAAACAGATTCTTTATTCTAATGTGCTCCTGCTGCTGATGTGCCCTGGGTGTGTGGCAAAAATGACAGCCATTAACGCCACGGCTGCTTCGCCTTGAAGGCCTATGCTTTTTCACTCTTTTTTTCCCTCTTTCTCTCTCCCATTTCACTTGCCGCTGCCGTAATAGGAAACTGTAACTGAATTCCAAATGAATCCCAAGCCGTGGTGGAATGAAAGTGATGTGTTGAATGCTAAGCTCTGCAATAAAGCATGACGATAATGGCCTTGTGTTTTACACGTTGTTTCGGTGGTCCCCCTACCCCTGTGACCCCCTCCCCCCTTAACCACAACACCATATTGCTCCTTAAATCTTACCTTAGCCTGGAACTAAAATACATCCCAGCTGCTGCAAACTCTATAATAATACAACTGATATACTAAGTATTGATACTTTTTCTAAATGTCACTGTTTCATTTTACTGGCGTCATTGCAGAGGAAATGGCAGCCATCTGAGCTATAGACACGGACAAGATTTCTGAAGACCTACTGGGCAGTTAGACCTGAAAACGGCACTGTATTAAAACATGCAAGAGGGTGCGTTGGTTGGCACATGTTTATGGGGGATCTTTTTGGTCATAATTCAAATGAAAAAAGTCCAAATTTGAAGTGATCAAATTAGAAAGATTATAATGTTTCTACACTACTAGGAATAATCAGGCCATAATTAAACTTACAAAGGAAATTGAAAAAGGAGGTTTACATTTTCAAATGATCATTTTACATTTTAAAGTGACAATGAAAAAGGTGACATTTAAAATCCCAAACTTAAATGGAAATGCTCAAACTTAAAGCCTAAATTGTAAATATGAAATTGAAAATGGCAATGGAAATAAGAAAAGAGAAACATTAAATATGGAACTCAAAATGGGAAATGGAAAAGTCAGTCAGTCAGTCAGTC
>CM022486.1:29147784-29219873 GCA_011952105.1 Coreoperca whiteheadi | reverse complement strand
CGGGAGAGGAAGAAGGAGAGAGAGGGAGAGAAGCCATTGCTAGCTGCTAAGGTAGAGACTGGTAGCTAGCAACACTGAAGCGCCGTAAGTGCTTAGGCAAAACTAATAAACGTTCAAATGTAACGTTATAGCAGATAGTTAGTCAATGTAATGAAGAGTCGCACAAATTAGCTGTGTTGAGCTAGAGCAGCAAACTACACGCTACAGGTAACAAACAAACACCTGTAACCGGAAAGGGGACAAAACGCTTACGTCAGCACGCTTACGTAAGTCAGCACGTCGTCGCGTCCAAATGCAGCCACAACTTTGACAACTATTAGTTGTCCCTAATGTGTGAAGGACTTTTTGGCTTTATTGAACTGACCATTAATATGTTTATTTTTGATGCTAGCATTCAGCTGTGGTAACTTGACTGCTGTCTGTTGATATACTGCTAGTCCTGGGGCATTGGCTGGCTGTCTGGCAGAAGGCTGACGAGAAGCAGGCGGTGATCCTGTAGTACAAGAAACAAAGGCTAATCAGAAGCAGACTTGGAGGGATGATGAACTGATTGAGACAAGCAGATGCAGCTGAGCCAGGGGAGTGAGGAAGGGATGGCCACGCCCACACCAACAGACTCACACACACAAAAAACTGAGAGAGAGACAGACAGGTTATGAGAAGCTCAAATGACAGCAAAATGTGCAAGCTTTTCTTAATCAGGAGCAGGGTTATATTTTATACTGATACTGAAATATGGCACAGTTAAAGTCTCCTCTGTGGTTCCTTCCTCGTGTTTGACTTCAGGTGAGTAGCAACAACACTGAATTAGTGTTTTCTGTGGTTGTTTAATTTTTCCACAGAATACAGATTATGTTATGTTAGTGACCCAATGCTGCAGGAGGAGCAGAAGTTACCACGGCGTGTTGCTAGTGTTGTGGCAAATTTTGACTTTATTCATTTCAAGGACTCTAAGATCCTTGAAAAGGATTGTTGCTAATTAGTTATGTGACTTTCTATATAACAATGGTATATTTGAGGATTTTCAGTCATGTTTTAGAGTGCATCATAGCACAGAAACAGCACTGGTGCAGATTACAAATTACCTTTTAATTGCATCAGACAGCGGACTTGTCTCTGTACTTTTGTTAGATCTCAGTGCTGCATTGGATACCATTGACCATCAAATTCTATTACAGAGACTGGAACATTTAATTGGAATTAAAGGAACCGCGTTAAGCTGGTTTAAATCATATCTATCAGACCGATCTCAGTTTGTATATGTTAACGATTAATCATCCAAGCACACCAAAGTTATTCACGGAGTTCCACAAGGTTCTGTGTTTGGACCAATTCTATTTACATTATATATGCTTCCTGTGGGCAATATTATTAGGAAGCACTTCATAAAGTTTCATTGTTATGCGGATGATACCCAATTATATTTATCGATTAAGCCGGATGAAACTGATCAGTTAGTTAAACTTCAAGCATGCCTTAAGGACATAAAAACTTGAATGGCCAGAAATGTTCTGATGTTAAACTCTCACAAAACTGAAGTTATTGTACTTGGCCCCGAACGCCTCCGAGATTCACTGTCGGCAGATATAATTGCTCTAGAGGGCACTGCCCTGGCATCCAGCACCTCTGTGAGGAACCTCGGAGTTATCTTTGTTCAGGATCTATCCTTCAACTCCCAAATGAAGCAAACTTCAAGGACTGCCTTTTTTCACCTACATAACATTGCAAAAATCAGGCACTTCCTGTCTCAAAATGATGCAGAAAAATTAATTCATGCATTTGTTACTTCAAGGCTGAATTACTGCAATTCCAGGCAGCCCGAAAAAGTCCATTAAGATTCTCCAGTTGATTCAGAACGCTGTGGCACGTGTACTGATAGGAACTAGAAAAAGAGATTGTATTTCTCCAATATTAGCTTCTCTACACTGGCTCCCTGTAAAATCCAGAATAGAATTTAAAATCCTCCTCCTCACCTACAAAGCTCTCTACAAAGGTCAGGCACCATCGTATCTTACAGAGCTTATAGTATCTTATGCTCTTCACTCTTAGAATGCAGGGTTACCTGTGGTTCCTAGAGTCTCCGAAAGTAGAACCGGAACCAGAGCCTTCAGATAACTTGACTTCTCTCTCCCGTAGTTTTGTGCTTTCTCATCCCTCTCTTCTTTCTTACTGTCACTTTCAGCAGGTATTTCCGCGTCTGGAGATGTATCTGGATCTGTGACTATGGCGACCTGCTGGGGCAGTGCTGCTGTGTCTATGGTGCAGGGGACGAGTGGCTCATTGGGCTCCACCTGGAGCTGCTCGGTTGTCCTTCTGGACCCATCCTGTTCCCTTATGTTTTACATGCCACACTTTTCATCATAATTGTATATATACTACAATTTTGCCATTGAATCTATTCTGTACTTAAGACATCTATTGCATGTCTCTCCGTCCTGGGAGAGGGAGCCCTCCTCTGTTGCTCTACCTGAGGTTTCTATAATTTTTTCCCTCTTAAAAGGTTTTTTTGGGTAGTTTTTCCTTATTCGAATCGAGGGTGGACAGAGGGTGTCGTATGTTGTACAGATTGTAAAGCCCTTTGAGGCAAATGTGATTTGTGATATTGGGCTATATAAATAAAATTGAATTGACTTATGGTTATGAATAATATGTTATAGTTTAAGTTCCCTGATAGGGAACTTCAACGGTGCATCAGCTGACGCTAAGGGGAATGCCCTCGGCGTGACCGCATCTAAATCTCTGTATCAACTAGACCAATCTTGATTGAGTTTAACGTCACCACGTGACGCACGCCGGCGGAACCGGAGGTTACAAGGGGACGCTGTTGTCGTCAGTCTTCTGATCTTCAGCAAGCAAGAACAAGGAAAAGACAGAAGAAAGAAAAGTAGCAGTCTGGGTCGAATAGTCGGTGCAAGGAGAACGGCTATGGCGTCATACCAGGTTTCGAGGAGGCACTGGCGGCGTTTATATCGCCGGTGGCCGCGTCCTCCCGACGTTGCCTAGCAGACCATGCCGTACTACATCGTTTTAGTGGGGAAGGCATACATGGCAGTGGGTCAGGCTGGGCATGTCTGCACGCCATGGCGGTCGTGCAGGCATGTCCAGCTTTAGCGTTTCAGGTGACGGAGCGAGAAATACATTCTCTCTTGTACAATGGGACCATAGAACAAATCTCCACCTGAGGTATTCATACCGGGTTCTACAGCTGGTACTTCATAGTCCAGAAGAGAGACAGTGTTTTGCATCCCATTTTAGATCTTCGTCACCTGAACCGTTCTCTGAGGAGACTTCACTTCCGGATGCTGACGATCCCTATGATTGTGAGTCAGATTCAGTCCGAGGACTGATTCGTCACAATCGATCTGAAGGTCACGTACTTCCACGTCTCTATCATTCCTGGACACCGGAAGTTCCTGCGGTTCGCTTTTGGGGGCAAAGCTTACCAATATCGGGTGCTTCACTTCGGCCTAGCACTCTCCCCTCGCACCTTCACGGAGTGTATGGACTCTGCCCTGGCTCTTCACAGACTCCAGGGAGTCCGCATCCTCAATTATATTGACGTCTGGTCAATTTTATCCCAGTCTTGTCTCACTGCACTACAGCATTGAAATGTCGTACTTGCATACAAGCGGTGCTTAGGGTTGAGGCTCAATTCGAGCAAGAGCACGCTCACTCCAAAACAAAGGATCATGTTCCTAGGAGTAGTGTGCGACTCAGTCGCGTTGCGGGCACAACTGTCCCCACGTGCGCGTCGAGTCAATCCTGACCATGGTGCTCAGGGTGCAGCTAGGCCAACATCTCACTGCACTTCAGTTTCAGAGACTGTTAGGCCTCATGGCTGCAGCATCCACCGTGATTCCGCTTGGGTTGCTGCACATGAGGCACCTGCAGTGGTGCCTCAGGGACACAGGATTTCCCCGAGGGCAATCCTTTTTCGCCTGATCAAGGTTACACACAGGTGCATGCGTGCTTTAGACAGGTGGAGACACCGGGTGTCCTAAAAGGCCACTCAGCCCGAGGTCTGTGGTCAACGCCGAACCAAAGGCACATAAATCACCGGGAGAAGCGAGCAGTCTTGCCTTACAGCACTTTCTTCCAGACCTCAGGGGCCACCGTGTGCTTGTCCACTCCGACAACACAACGGTGGTCTCCTACATAAATTGACAAGGCGGTCTGAGGTCGCGCCTTCTGTGCAGACTGGCGCACCAGATCCTCTTGTGGTCCCAGGGGATGTTGTTCTCCCTCAGAGCACTTTTCATGCATGGGTACCTCAGTGTGGGAGCAGACATCCTGTCAAGGCAGGGGCCAAGGCCTGATAGATGGAGACTGCACCCTGAGATGGTGCAGATGATATGGAGGACATTCGGCAGAGCAGAAGTGGACCTCTTCACGTCCCCAGGGAACGCTCATTGCCCCCTCTGGTTCTCCCTTGTGTATCCAGTGCCACTGGGGCTGGATTCGATACACATTTACCCCGTTTTCTCATCTCCCCGGGGTTCTAGAGAAGTTTCGCCAAACAGGGGCCCAGCTGCTGCTCATGGCCCCGTTCTGGCCCACCAGAATCTGGTTTTCGGGCTTGGTAGCCCTCCTGGACAGCTCCCCGTGGGAGATTCCCGTCAGGAGGGACCTGCTGTCGCAGGGCCAAGGCGAAATATTCCATCCCCAGCCGGGGAGGTTGAAGCTGTGGGTCTGGCCCCTGAGGGTGACCTCCTCAGAGCTGCCGGTCTCTCTACCGAGGTAGTTGAGACCATCTTACACTCTAGAGCCCCCTCCACGAGGAAACTGTATGTGGGCAAGTGGAAGATTTCACTACATGTTGCCGAGAGCGGCATCTTGACCCAGGTCACTGCCGGTTTTCAGCTGGACTCTGCCCCACTACCCTCAAGGTGTATGTGACTGCGATTGCAGCATTCCACAGTTTGATGGATGGCTGCTCGCCTAGGAAGCACCACTTTGTGACCAGTTTCCTTCGTGGCACCCTGAGGATGAGGCCTCCAGCTCCAATCAGAGTCCCTCCGTGCTAGATGGACTGACCACAGCACCTTTCAAGCCAATGGACGATGCATCAGACAGGTGCTGGCCATGACTTGAATCTTCTCATATGTAAGTCACTTCGGATAAAAGCCCCCACTAAATGACTAAAATGTCAAGAGAGTGGGAGATCTGTAGGCCGTGTCGCTGGCTCCTGCTTACCTGGAGGTCGTTCCAGGCTCAGTGAGAGCCATCCTGCATCCTAGGCCGGGTTATGTACTTTAAGTACCCACTGAGGTGGCCTGGCCAGTAGTCCTGCGGCCATTCCATCCTCCTTCAGAGTCTGCGGAATAGGGAGGTAGGCTGCGACTGCTCTGTCTGGTCAGAGCCCTCAAGATTTATGTCCGGAGGACATCTCAGTGGCGCAATTGGGACCAGTTGCTGGTATGCTTTGGGCCCTCTCGTAAGGGCTGCCTGGCTACCAAACACACTTAGCAGGTGGATTGTTGAGGCTATCATTTCAGCATACAAGATTGCCTTCACCTCTGTTGATAAGAGCCCACTCCACACGGAGTATGGCATCCTCCAGAGCTTGGTGGTCGGAACCCCCCATCTCCGATATATGCAATGCTGCGGGATGGTCCTCGCCTCACACCTTTGTGAGGTTCTATAGCCTAGACCACTTAAATAGTCTGGGATCTGAATTTATAGAATACATTTATAAAATGTCCCTGGTTAACTAAGGGTTTACAAAATGCTTGCAAAAAGAAAAATACTCTATATAGACAATTTATCAAACTACGGACAAAAGAATGTGAAAATCGATATAAGTTATATAAAAATAAATTGACCAATATATTAAGAACTAGTAAGAAATTATAAAAAAATATTAAATGAAAACAAAAATAATATTAAAAGGGTATGGGGTATACTAAATAGTTTAATTAAGGATAAAACAAATAAGAATACCTATCCAGATTATTTTATTGATAAGACTGGTGAAAACTTTGATATGCATAACATAGTAAATAGTTTCAATGACTTTTTGTAAATGTTGGACCAGATTTAGCAGCAATAATTCCTGAGCATGGAAGCAGTACACCTAATGAGTCAATTATAGAAAGTCTGCCCTCCCCCCTCCATCTTTCTCGCTGATGTGAGTGAAGTAGAGATCAAAACTATTGCTAATAAATGCAAAAATAAAACATCTACTTATTGTTATGACATAGACATGACAGTAATTAAAGTAATAAATAATATTTCAAAACCTCTAACATATCATTGCAATGTTTCATTTCATACAGGATTATTCCCAGATAAATTGAAAATTGCAAAAGTAATACCACTGTATAACAATGGAAACAAGCACATCTTCACAAACTATAGACCTGTCTCTCTGCTACCTCAGTTTTCAAAAATTTTAGAGAACCTTTTTAATGATAGATTCGAAAAATGTATAGACAAATATGATATATTAAATGAAAATCAGTATGGTTTTACAGCAAAGAGGTCAACATCAATGGCCATAATTGGAGCTGTGGAAGAAATCACAAACAACCTAGACAGGAAAAAATTTGCTGAATATTTCAGCCAGTCATGACCCAAAGCTCATGACCATAAGTGAGTGTAGGAACGTAGATCGACTGGTAAATAGAGAGCTTCGCCTTGCAGCTCAGCTATTTCTTTACCACGACAGACTGGTATCTCGAACCCATCACTGCAGAGTCGCGGAGGAAAACACCACAAAGCCTAGCTTCTAACTGCCTATGTCCAACCGTCTACCCTGCTTCCTTTGATGTGGCAACCCACCGAAAAGCCCTTTTTGGGTCAGTTACCACTACCAGCCGCGTTCGTTAATGGCAGTTCTTCTCTACATAATCTGGGCTCTTGTTATGGTGCTAGGATCGGTTTTAGTAGTTCGGGCTAACCCCAAGGGACTGTAAATTGATTGGCTAGAGTAACCTGTAAGAACCTGTTAAGATGTTACACACACAACAGAAACCTAACTTTTTACTACCATCGAAGAACTCAAAATCAATGTCAAACAACTACTGTAACTAGAATTTGATTATTTATTGCAATAAGCTTTAGCAAGGGCAGTAGTAAACAACTCAATTCACATTTCAAACTTCAATTAAATCATTCAAATGAATCATAAAATAAATCATTAAAACAATAAACAGCTGAGTCTAAATTCAATATTTATCTGTGGGAGGGAGCGAGTAGAGTCTCAGGCCAGAGCGATCCCACTCGTCCTATAGAGAAGTCTCTGTTGAACAATTCACAGCTCTGTCCAAAGCTTCCAAAATGTTCTCAGAGTCTCACATCCGTAATCCAGTGTGAGCAAAGGAACTTTAAAATTTGTGATTCTCTGTCACCGGGGTAATGGTTAATCCTTTTCGTGCTCAAATCCTCTGTTGGTGACAAAGTTATTTAAGTCTTTTTTCGTAGATGTTGCAGCTCACATTCTCCCTCATTTGATGTGTTCCGAAGAAGTGACACAAGGAACTAACCCCGGACTTCTCTCTGTCACCGTGTTTTATGTCACTCTCTATATGACACAGTCAAAAACTCTCTTTCACCTCTGACCCATATTACACAATAGATATTTTTCCAGAATACACCAACTGTCAAACACTGCTTCACTTCCTAACACATTTAACTGCCATGTCGCCATCACTCCCGTCCTTGCGCCCTCACAGGCAACTGAGATCAGACACACACAGTTTCAATCTTTACACATGCAATGAACTTAGTCCTAGTGACTTCATTCATTTTGTTATCAAAACATTCTCACTTATATTTCTTGATGATTAATGTTGGTTATATGATTCAAGTATTATATTATTATAATACTATATATATATATATATATATTCACTTTAGGCAATAGTGCAGCACGCAATTCAGCATAATCTCATGTGTTATACAATTCACATCAGGATTTTAGATGTAATATGCAAAGCAGGAGTACAATGATTATTCAGTTCATTTCATTTTTTATAGCCAATTCATAACACAAGTTGTCTCATTGAACTTCTCCTACAGAGCAGGTCTATAGTCCGCATGCGCCATGGTGCAGGCTGCCTGTTGGGTAGCTCCGTCTCGTCGTCTTACTTTTTCAAAATTTTAGCCTTCCATTTTCTTCCGAACTTGAGTAACCTGTATTATAGTGTATTATATTATTGCTTTTTGCTTAGTACTTCCATTCTTGTGTGCACTGACGTGATAGTGAGCTGCTGTTACAAAGAGTTTCCCCTCGGGCATTAATAAAGTATTTTTGATTCTGATTCTGATTCTGATAGACCATGCTCTTAATAATATTATTTTGATCTTAAATCATGATTTCAACTTACATCTCACTATTTTGACTCACAACTCACTATTTTGATCTCACCTAACAGAGTTTTTGCATATTTTGCAATTTTGTAAAAGAAAATTAGCTGAAATAGGGGTAGCCTATAATACGAGATGCAACCTACTATATGGGAGATACTGACTAAAATGCTTTAACCTTGATTATAGCACCAGCTGTTTTTGGATATGTGTCATTTTTGGTGTCTGAGATGTGTGCATCAGCCTATACCTCCCCTTGAATTTTATACATAACCCTTACAGTGTAGGCTGCAGTAAGACATTTACCAGTGGAGTGATGATTGGGCCCTCGCACCTCAAGGCGCATTGCCAGATGATGGCTGATGCTGCTCTGAATTGTGGTGTGTTTTTTCACTACACATTGGAGTTAAATGTCACTTCCTGTGTTCACTATGTGACACTAGGGAACACACACTAATGCTTGATAGATACCACCAAACCATCTAAATTTGATATAAATCGGATGATGGTTGTCATAGGATGCTGACTTCCTGTTGCCAGTAGGTTGTGCTATGACAATAAGAAAATATTGTCATACATGTGATGTTTGGTTGAGATGGGACCATGTACTGTAAAGTTACAGCCACTTCTTGTTTCATGGCGAAACATCAAAATTCACCGCTCCTTAACAGCCACATTGTTTTGATATCTACACTGTAAAGTCTAATTAGTTTTGCATACTTAAAAATAGTATGCAAACTCGTTGCCTCAAAAAAATTAAGCAAAGTAATCTTAAGATTAGTGAGATAGAAAAGCTTTCTTTAAAGTGTGCAGTACTAAATCAAGTAGTAGAACAACAACAAAAATTAAGTTCATGTAACTTAATAACCAATGCTTAGTGTTAAGTGTATTTTGTGTGGACTGTTTGATACAAATTTAACCCCACTTAGAATTACTAAATACCTACAACTTACTACTCACTCATTTTGCAAGTTCACATAAATTAAACAAACTAATTTCCTTGAATGGGTCCTTGTCCTTTTTCTCTCTCTCTCCCATATTTCTTATCTATTTTTAGCTGTTGTTACCTAATAAAAGCAAAAACACCACAAAAGTATTCTTTAAAAAAACACTAGGTGGGTTGATTCAGCTGCATTACAACATTGATTGAAAAAAATTGCATCATTTACAGATGTAGGCTGAAAAATAAACATTTGATATTGTCATTACTTTTGATTCTAATTATCCAATATATACATTGTGTTTTATTACTCATGTAATAACCTTACAATAATCAATAAAATTACTGTTCTCCATCCTTTTGTCATATTCAATGTATTTTAAAGGTAATTGTAAAAGTGTTCTGTTCCCAAGTATCACTTTCTTGTACATTCAAATACAAAACAGCAGCTAAACAACAAACTTGTGGTTTGATTGGACTGTGTACCATGACATGGACGAGTCAAAAATAAACCCACATTTTTGTGAACTAATTCTATGCATGTAACAGTCTCACAATATTAAACAGGTAAACACCTAATAACTACAGGACTTTAGTGCATGAAAATGATAGCATTTCTGATCAAAACTGAAAGTACAACAAATGCTTTTGTGTCCCAAAGTGAGGATCAGTCCAAGGTTTTAACAAGGTTAAAAACATCCCTCCTTGGGGTTTGTATTTGTACTACATTACAACTTATAAAAGTTTTCCCAAAACACAAATAGAACAGGTCAACCTTGCTAGGTTCACTGTTGACAACATTATCTAACAACTCTTTGTAACATAACGTAGCACTATTTCCACCATTAGCATCCCAGCATAACATGGTACAGACTTGAATGGATTTTTCTTTTTTTAAATTGAGATCGTAAACAAGCCAGCTCAGTTGCATGAAAGCATCAAACTTTCTGATAACAGAAGAATATTATTATGACTTGCAAATTGTTGACAGCTGATGGCTCTTTACTAGTCTAATCCAGGAGACTGTTCTTCAGAGTTAACAAATATGGTGGGAGGTTTTTATTTCCCAGTCCAAGCATCACAGTCTGAATGAAGTTGAGTGTATTTGTCATGCATTTTGCATCAAGGCCAACAAAAGAGAAAGAAAAAAAACACTAACATGCAGTATCAGATTTGAACTTCTTTAATAAAAGAACAGCTACCAAATGAACACTGCAATGCCAAAGGTAAATGATAAACAAGGAGGGATGGTTGTTTATCAAGTGGAGTGTTTTATTAGAATCAGAACACTGTAACTCTGATTTGATCCTGGCGACGTGCTGACGACGTGCTGACGTAAGCGTTTTGCCTCCTTTCCGGTTACAGGTGTTGTTACTGGTAGCATGTAGTTTGCTGCTCTAGCTCAACACAGCTAATTTGTTCAACTCATTACATTGTCTAACTATCTGCTATAACGTTACATTTGAACGTTTATTAGTTTTGCCTAAGCAAAGCAAGAGAAAATTAATCACGTCCTGCCCTCAGCTGGTGCCGATCGATTTTCAAGCATAGAGGCATTGGAGGGAGCTGTGAAACCTGAGGTGTACTTGGACAGCTTCTCTCCTGTCGACCTTATTCAACTAACGTCGACAATTTCTTCATCTAACCCATCGACCTGTCTCTTAGACCCAATTCCAACTAGGCTGCTTAAAGATGTTCTACCATTAGTTAGCACGTCTTTAGTAGATATGATCAATCTGTCTTAACTGACAGGTATGTTTAAAGTAGCTGTTATTAAACCTCACCTTAAAAAGCCCACTCTCAATCCAGGGGTTTTAGCCAACTATAGACCTATATCTAACCTTCCCTTTATCTCTAAGATCCTTGAAAAAACTGTTGCTAATCAGTTATGTGACTTTCTAAATAACAATAGTATATTTGAGGATTTCCAGTCAGGTTTTAGAGTGCATCATAGCACAGAAACAGCACTGGTGAAAATTACAAATGACCTTTTAATTGCATCAGACAATGGACTTGTCTCTGTACTTGTCTTGTTAGATCTTAGTGCTGCATTCGATACCATTGACCATCAAATTCTATTACAGAGACTGGAACATTTAATTGGAATTAAAGCAACCGCGTTAAGCTGGTTTAAATCCTATCGATCAGACCGATCTCAGTTTGTACATGTTAACGATGAATCATCTGAGCACACCAAAGTTAGTCACGGAGTTCCGCAAGGTTCTGCACTTGGACCACTTCTATTTACTTTATATATGCTTCCTTTGGGCAATATTATTAGAAAGCACTCCATAAAGTTTCATTGTTATGCAGATGATACCCAATTATATTTATCGATTAAGCCGGATGAAACTGATCAGTTAGTCAAACTTCAATCATGCCTTAAGGACATAAAAACCTGGATGACCATAAATGTTCTGATGTTAAACTCGGAAAAAACTGAAGTTATTGTACTTGGCCCCGAACACCTCCGAGACTCACTGTCGGCAGATATAATTGCTCTAGAGGGCACTGCCCTGGCCTCCAGCACCTATGTGAGGAACCTCGGAGTTATCTTTGATCAGGATCTATCCTTCAACTCCCACGTGAAGCAAACCTCAAGGACCACCTTTTTTCACCTACGTAACATTGCAAAAATCAGGCACTTCCTGTCTCGAAATGATGCAGAAAAATTAATCCATGCATTTGTTACTTTAAGGCTGGATTACTGCAATTCCATATGATTAGGCAGCCCGAAAAGTCCCTTAAGATTCTCCAGTTGATTCAGAACGCTGCAGCACGTGTACTGACAGGAACTAGGAAAAGAGATCATATTTCTCCAATATTAGCTTCTCTGCACTGGCTCCCTGTGAAATCCAGAATAGAATTTAAAATCCTTCTCCTCACCTACAAAGCGCTTAATGGTCAGGCACCGTCGTATCTTACAGAGCTCATAGTACCTTATTACCGCAATTGAACACTGTGCTCTCAGAATTCAGCGTTACTTGTGGTTCCTAGAGTCTCCAAAAGTAGAATGGGAGCCAGAGCCTTTAGTTATCAAGCTCCTCTCCTGTGGAATCAGATCCCAGTTCGGGTTCGCGAGGCAGACACCATCTCCACATTTAAGATTAGGCTAAAGACTTTCCTCTTTGATAAAGCTTATAGTTAGGGCTGGCTCAGGTGAACCTGATCCATCCCTTAGTTATGCTGCTATAGGCCTAGACTGTCGGGGGACTTTACATCATGCACCTCTCTCTTCACCTCTGTCCTCCTCTCCATCCGTATGCATTCTCATCCCATAAATGCATGTTACTGACTTCTTCCCTCTCCCGGAGTTTTGTGCTTTGTCGTCCGTCTCTTCTTTCCTACTGTCACTTTCAGCAGGTATCTCAGTGTCCGAAGATGTATCTGGATCAGTGACTATGGCGACCTGCTGGGGCAGTGCTGCTGTGTCTATGGTGCTGGGGATGAGTGGCTCGGATCCTGCTTGTTGGGCTCCACGGTTGTCTGTCTGGACCCATCATCTTCCCTTATGTTTTACATCCCACACTTTTCAACATAATTAGATATATATACAACAATTTTGCCATCATAACTGTATATGTTATAATTCTGATGCTATGAATCTATTCTGTACTTACGACATCTATTGCATGTCTGTCCGTCCTGGGAGAGGGATCCCTCCTCTGCTGCTCTTCCTGAGGTTTCTATAATTTTTTCCCCTGTTAAAAGGGTTTTTTTGGGTAGTTTTTCCTTAATCGAATCGAGGGTCTAAGGACAGAGGGTGTCGTATGTTACAGATTGTGAAGCCCTTTGAGGCAAATGTGATTTGTGATATTGGGCTATATAAATAAAATTGAATTGAATTGAATTGATTAAACAACTCACTCATGTGGCTAGACATCAAGCTAACTGTGGATTGATCACTATCTGCCTGAGCCTGTAAGGGGACAGTTAAAAAGAATTCAACAGTTAAACACAACCAAAGCTCACCACAACTCACAAACATCTTGAGTCCAATACAAGTAAAAACTGTATTACAGACAGTATTATAATGTACATTCTTGACAACATGACCTTAAAGAATAACTTAGGCCACTGAGTATGCCAGCAAATACTTTCTCTAAGATAAACTGGGTGTTAAGATCTTTTCAGATAGGGAGACACTTTTGTCTCTACCAAGTCTTATCTGTGGGCTCTCACTGAGTTCCTCGTGTAATCAGACAAGCACTGTGCGACTAACAGTGGGCGTGCTACACGTGGTAACCATGGAAATGGCACAGCTACAAATATTAACTAGTGTCAAGTGAGCAGGGTTAAATAAAATAACATTAAGTTAGTTTTCTGTGGTGATATCCCCAGTCACACGCCTGTCTTTGACAAACACAGACTGTTATTGTTGGTGGCTAAATTTAGCTAAGTTAGCATAGTACCAAACTTAGCACCTTAGCTTAAACTAAAATGATGCATCAAGACTTGCTCTGATGTTCTGCCATGTGAATGCCCTCCTGTTCATGAAAACTCACAAACCGCCGGAACCAGTCTCTCATCGTGAGTCAGTACTTGATAAATCATTGGCCTCAGAAAACATAATCATCTCTGACAGCGCGTGTGCTCGTGCATGTGATGAGCACGCCCGCGACCGTAAAAAATATTCCTGTTTGTCTAAAATGTTTGTCAAACCTTATGTCAAAGGTGCTCCTGCCTTTCAAACGATGTGTCAAAAATTTTTCTATTTGTCAGAGCGACACATGGGAACATGGTTTGACCAATGAAAAGTATGCCAAATGTGAGACTTTGTCTATTATATATATGTTTTGACATTTTGCACATACTTGGAGTGGTCGGGGTTACTAGATGTCAACAGTTAATACATCCATTTTAATAGTCTGGGACTGGTTCTGCATACATTTTGAGTACCAGAGTACCAGGACCACAAGATCCCAATCAGACAAAAGGTGTGCCAAATGTCAAAATGTACTCTTATATTTTGACATATCTTAGAATTGGGTCCTCAGGGTTTCCAAATGTCACTATGATAAACGTGGACATTTTTGACCAAGTGGAGGTAGAGCAAGCTGGACGTCTACCCAGGAATGATAGCCTGTCTTGCAGCATGCAGAAGAGGGGGAGCCCAATGGCGGTCTCCCCAGGAATGATAGCCTGTATTGGGGCATTTAGAGCCATTGAGCCCCAGGTCTGGTTACTGGAGGACCCCACAGAGTACAAGGACCACAAGATCCCAATTAGACAAAAGGTGTGCCAAATGTCAAAATGTAAGGAATTGACCCCTGAAACTTGATTTAGCACACTTTTGAATGGGCTGGGCAGGATTCCCAAATGTCTTGACATTAGGGAACACCCCCCACTGTTCATTCAATCATTAATATTCCCCAAAGGACCCAGACCTAAGAGAATCTGAGGTCTCAAAAGGCCTCATTGACTGCATTTCACTGGACCCTAAGCTGGTAAACCTTTTTGGTTCAATGAAAACCGTTAAAAATATTTGATCAGTGAATAGTCTGGTGTTTAGTTCCTTCCTGGTGAATGTGACCAGAGAGGGAGAGCAGAAAACCAAAAAGTACTAGAGAGCACAGAACCGAGGCTGCCATCCGCTGCGCCATCTTGATATTGAACTTGAACCTTGAAAGAAGAAGGATAGTGACTCAGCGATCTCTTTCCAGAAATGTTTAATGGGTGTGCAGTACCAGGTGGTGTGAACATACCTATCTGGGCTATTTGGTGTGCAATACATCCAGATTTCTGAAGTGAATCCCATTGCAAACATTGTTGTGCCCAGTGAAGTGAAGTCTGTGGAGTATCATATACTGTATGAGTTGTAGGTTGGCATTTTTAGTCATGCAGTACACCTTTTTGCAAATGTGGTTCCAGAAGTTGGCATCAGGAGTTATGGTTAAGTCTAGTTCCCATTTTATCGATAGTATGGACAGGATTTTATCAGATTGTGATATTATTCTATATATTTTGGATAGAATTTTGGAAAATTTTGTTTGGATGGATGATTTAAGTTGCAAATATTCCAAAAATAGTTTACTCCCATTGCCATACTTCTGGATCAAGTGGGAGAATAAAATCAGGGTGATTATGGGCGATACATTTAAGATGTGTGATGCCTTTTTTAATCCTTTTACAAGTGGTTTGTTGTTAATTAGAAAATCAGGGTTTTGGAATTATCAACAGGCTGTCAGACTTGCTGCTATTGGTAAGGGTTTGAAACAAGAATGGTGTTTGATGATAGACTGTAAAGATTTCGGATCTAACATTTCTCAGCCAAACTGTTCTTTATTATATCTGATTGATGGAATAATTGAAAATAATTTCGTCATTTATTGCTTTGACTAGTGATGCGTGATGTTAACTATGCATATTTGGAGAGGCTGTCCAAACTGTTGCTATGTAGTGAAAGGATGGAAGATTTATTCCAGTTAATAGAGTAGTCTGAAATATGGGAGAATGATTCAATACGTTTAATTGTTTCTAGTGATGGGGTGGCTCTGACTTAGAAGTAGAGCGGGAAGTACATCAATTCTTACAGCCCACACGTCGAAGTGTCTGTGGGAAAGACACTGAACCCCAAATTGCTGAATGATTAGTTTCCTTGGACTGATGAGCAGTTAGCACCTGCCAGTGTGTAAATGGTGTGAATGTGATATGTAATGTGCAGCGCTTTGAGTGGATTGAAGACTAGAAAGGCGCTATACAAGTACAGTCTTACAATGATGTAGAGATGAGGGAGGGTTTTCTAGGAACAACAATATATTATCTGCGCAGAGACGGATCTTATGATGTGTGTCGGCTGTTTTAATTCCTTTGTTGACTGTGTTCATGTTTGCTAGAAGTCTGAATTTAATTTTATTTCAGTCATCAGATTTTTGAAGAGTGGTGGAAGAATGGACCAGAAGTGTTATATAATTCAGCAGGGAAGCCATCGGGTCCTTGAGCTTTGTTATTAGGAATAAGTTTGATGGCAGTGGAAATCCTGTGTTACTGGTGAATCAAGTATGTTGGTTTGTTCTTTACTAAGCTGTGGTAAGTCAATACTGTTGAGAAATTAGATGATGTCTTCTTGACTTAAAAACTTGGGAAAATATTAGATTTCAGGTGTATGTGTGGGCTTCCCTGCTGAGTCCTTAATGATTGAGATTGTGTTTTTTTCTTTATTTTGTTTAATTTGATTTGCCAGATTAATTGTTATAGTGGAAATTTTGGGATTGTTGTGGAAGTCTTAGGCTGTGTTTCAGAAATGGAGTTTTCTTATTTATTTCGACCATGTCGACAGTGCTTTTTGATTGGTAAGTTCGGGCTCTGAACATAGAGTTCAGACATTAGTTTACTACTGTTAGCGTGATATTTTTTGCAGGACAAAAAACAACTAGACTCCATTTCCTTTTAAGATTATTTACTTTTCCATTAGAATATCAAAATGCATGTACATGGGTTCTCTCCCTTCAGGGATTCACAGCGCAGGCCACCCAAAGGTGGGCCTAACCTGTAGCCCATCCAAAAGTGAAGAACAACTACCTAAGGATTATACAAAGTATATATGTGATTTTGCTGCTGTCTAATTGGTCAGAAATGAGTTGGGGGAGGGGGCGTGGTTTAGACTTGCTTCCCTGTTGATCCTCAGCCTGATGACGTCCTCTCCACCAACATTTGCACCAAGGAATATCCTGGGAATATGTAAACATCACTTCCATTGTTCACAATAGCCTCTGTCTTTGTAACTGATTTACTACCTTTTCTGACAAAGTTACTCATGTTTAGTTCTATTTACTCATGCAATGAGGCCCTCTGTTATCCTTAAAGGATCTGCTTTCTATCCTTGTGTTTCACACCCCCAGACAGACACAAGCACAAGGTGGGTGTTATCACCCTTACACACAGAAAAGGAATGTAGCTACAGCCTGACACACAGCAAAATGATTATTACTAAAGAATATATTTAAAGCATCTTAACTTCAGTATACAAATTTATTTCACCTCAACATCTCAGAAGGGCCGTTGTTGGCACTTTGTGTTTATATAAATCCTCATGCTGAGGCACTACAAGCTAATGCTAGCTAGGCCTGGGTAAAGTTAGAAGCTTGCTAATAACCTAAGCTAATGCTAGCAAAGTACGCTAATTTGAGCTAAGCTAGCTACATGATGTTTCCTGTTATTTTGATCCCATTTTGTTTGGCTCTGTCCCATGTTGAACTTAGCAGGGTGCCGCCATTTTGACCTCAACCCAAGGGTTATTGTGTGTATTTGTTGTGATAATAGCCGAATGTTATAGTCAGTGCTCGGATTCACCCCTTCACTGTCCTTCTGTAAAGTAAGGCAATATTTGTTTATCAACATTTAGGTGCACAGCTATCTTTGAGACTGCTTTTCATGTTTGATTATTGGTCCGTGGTTTCAGGGTGGTGCCCCGTAATTATTAATTTATATTAATAACTTAGTAACCTTAAGAGTTATTAATATTCATAAATTATCTTTGACATTTTCTGCTAATAACCAAACCTGCCCTAACTGAATCCCAACCTATTCAATAAATAACATTTATTTCACTTTGATTTGGCCAAAACCTAAAGTGATTTCCATATCTACTTCATCATGGCAGTGGTAAAATAAATATTCAATTATTCTGCCAGAATCCCTCTCTTGCCTTATTTGCTCGAACCGGAGGCCTCATCCTCAAGGTGCCATGAAGGAAATTGGTAACAAAGCGGTGCTTCCCAAGCGAGCAACCATCCACCAAACTGTGGAATGCTGCGATCACAGCCACATACACCTTAAGTGTAGCAGGGGAGAGTCCAGACGAAAACCGACTTTGGAGGAACTCCAGCACTGAAGCCATCGGGCAGTGAACTGGGTCAAGATGGTGCTCCAGGCACCATGTAGTGAAAATTTTCCACTTGCCCGCATACAGTTTCCTCGTGGAGGGGGCTCTAGAGTGTAAGATGGTCTCAACTACCTCGGTAGAGAGACCGGCAGCTCGGAGGTGGTCCCCCCCTAAAGCTGTGGGTCTGGCCCACAGCTTTAATTTCCCCGGCTGGGGATGGAATATTTCACCTTGGCCCTGCGACAGCAGGTCCCTCCTGACGGGAATCTCCCACGGGGGGCCGTCCAGGAGGGCTACCAGGCCCGAGAACCAGATTCTGGTGGGCTAGAACGGGGCCATGAGCAGCAGCTGGGCCCATGTTCGGCGAACTTTCTCTAGAACCCCCGGGCAGTGGGATGGAATATTTTGCCTTGGCCCTGCGACAGCAGGTCCCTCCTGACGGGAATCTCCCATGGGGGGCCGTCCAGGAGGGCTACCAGGCCTGAGAACCAGATTCTGGTGGGTTAGAACGGGGCCATGAGCAGCAGCTGGGCCCCTGTTCGGCGAACTTTCTCTAGAACCCCCGGGAGCAGAGCAATCAGGGGAAAAGCGTAGCCTCGGCCACGGCTGTGACATGGCATCCAGCCCCAGGGGGGCTGGATACACAAAGGAGAACCAGAGGGGGCCGTGGGGATTGTCTGGGGACGTGAACAGGTCCACTTGTGCTCTGCTGACTCTCCTCCTTATCATCTGCACCGTCTCGGGGTGCAGTCTACATTCCCCGGCCCTTGGGCCCTGCCTCGACATGAGGTACGAAAAGTGCTCTGAGAGAGAGCAACTTCCCCTGGGACCACAAAAGGATCTGGCGCGCCAGTCTGCACAGAGGGAGCGACCTCAGACCGCTTTGTCGATTTATGTAGGAGACCACCGCTATGTTGTCGGAGCTGACAAGCACGTCGTGGCCCCTGAGGTCTGGAAGAAAGTGCCGTAAGGCCAACAAGACCACTCGCATCTCCAGGCAATTTATGTGCTCTAGATGCGGGGTCAACCACAGACCTCGGGCTGGAGGCGTCCGTGGAAAGTGTGCGACGGTGAACAACCATTCCCAGCACTGGGCCCTGGGTCAGGAACATCCGTTGTCTTCACCTGTCTAAGGCACGCATGCACCTGCGTGTAACCTTGATCAGGCGAAAAGGATTGACCCTCGGGGAAAATCCGGCGTCCCTGAGCCACCACTGCAGCTGCCTCATGTGCAGCAATCCAAGCGGAATCACGGTGGATGCTGCAGCCATGAGGCCTAACAGTCTCCACAACTGAAGTGCAGTGAGATGTCGGCCTAGCTGCACCCTGAGTACCATAGTCAGGATTGACTCGACTCGTGCGGGAGAGAGTTGTGCCCGCAACGCGATTGAGTCCCACACTACCCCTAGGAACGTAATCCTTCGTTGGAGTGAACGTGCTCTTGCTCACATTGAGCCTCAACCCTAAGCACCTCAAGTGTGCAAGTACAACATCTCGATGCAGTATTGCGGTGGGACGAGACTGGGATAAAATCGACCAGTAATCCAAGTAATTGAGGATGCGGATCCCCTGGAGTCTAAGAGGAGCCAGGGCAGAATCCATACATTTCGTGAAGGTGGGGGTGAGGGGGGGGGAATTATAGGCCGAAGGGAAGCACCCGATATTGGTAAGCTTTGCCCCCAAAACGAACCGCAGGAACTTCCGGTGTCCCGGAATGACAAAGACATGGAAGTAAGCGTCCTTCAGATCGATCGTGACAAACCAGTCCTCGGACTGAATTTGTCTCACAATCATAGGGATCGTCAACATCCGGAACCAGAACCTCCTCAGAGGCTGGTTCAGGTGACGAAGATCTAAAATGGGGCGCAGACCACCGTCTCTCTTCGGAACTATAAAGTACCGACTGTAGAACCCGGTATGCATCTCACTGTTGGGGATCTCTTCTAGGGGCCCTTTGTACAGGAGATAATTAATTTCTTGCTCCATCACTTCTGCTTGTACTCGGTCGAGCCTCGTTTCCAGGATTCCTCGGAATCCTGGGGGTCGAGACCATAACTGAAGCGTTTAGCCTTGTCGGACGGTGCGCAAAACCCAAGTGCGACATGCCGGGCTACGCTTCCCAAGCGAGCAGAAAGTTCCTCAGGGGGACCAGCCTCTCGAGGCTGGTGACTGAGGGACATGGAGTAGCGGCCTCAGTAACCAGCTCCCTTTATACCCCGTGTTCCGCCGGCGTGCGTCACGTGTTGACGTTAAACCCAATCAAGATTGGTCTAAGTTGATACAGAGATTCAGAGGCAGTCACCCTGAAGGTGTTCCCCATAGCATCAGCTGAAGCAGCATTGAAGTTCCCTTGAAAGAGAAATTGATGAGGAAATGAAACAGCGTGTCTGGCTCTGTAAGAGGGAGGAGACACAGAGAAACTCAAAGAGCAAGAAGGTTAGGCTCACTGAGTCCATTACTACTTTTGTGGATTCTTTAAATGATCAGCAAACAAACTCGTGTGGCAGTTTAAACAAACAGGCTATTTTATTACAGAATAAAGATTACAAGAAACAGGCAAGGGATGTGGAGAGTCTTCTGCAGAAAATCTATCACAGAAAAATACACAGAAGTTTAGACTTCCACCACCAAGGTTGGTGGAGAGCTCCTGGCCCAAGTGGAGGAGTTTAAGTATCTTGGGGTCTTGTTCACGAGTGAGGGAAGGACGGAGCGGGAGATTGACATGCGGATCGGTGCATCCTCCGCAGTGATGCGGTCGATGTACCGGTCTGTCGTGGTGAAGAAGGAGCTGAGCTGCAAGGCAAAGCTCTCTATTTACCAGTCGATCTACGTTCCTACTCTCACCTATGGTCATGAGCTTTGGGTCATGACCGAAAGGACAAGATCCCGGATACAGGCGGCCGAAATGAGTTTCCTCCGCAGGGTGGCTGGGCGCTCCCTTAGAGATAGGGTGAGGAGCTCGGTCACTCGGGAGGAGCTCAGAGTAGAGCCGCTGCTCCTCCACATCGAGAGGAGTCAGCTAAGGTGGCTCGGGCATCTGTCCCGGATGCCTCCTGGACGCCTCCCTGGGGAGGTGTTCCGGGCATGTCCAACGGGAGGAGGCCCCGGGGAAGACCTAGGTCACGCTGGAGGGACTACGTCTCTCGGCTGGCCTGGGAACGCCTCGGTATTCCCCCGGAAGAGCTGGAGGAAGTGTCGGGGGAGAGGGAAGTCTGGGCGTCTCTGCTTAGACTGCTGCCCCCGCGACCCGGCCCCGGATAAGCGGTAGAAAATGGATGGATGGATGGATGGAAGTTTAGACTTTTGCAACCTACCCTCTTTGCATGTGTGAAACTCCACCCCTCCAACACATACTCAAGCAATCTTATCAATTTACCGAATGGAACCTCCTCTTGGCTAAACAACATATCTTGGCAGCTCCTTAACAGTTTCCCCATCAGTTCCCATAAGTGTCTTCTATTACCAAGCCAACTTGTCTCAGAAACAGATACTTGTCTCAGATACAGTTACCTGGGGAACTGACTAATGGTTCAAGGTTGACACTTATTCCACAAAGCTTGGAACAATACAATACCTAGATAACTGATAACTTGGCTTTGTCTATACTTGATTAATAGTACCAGGTAGTTTTTACAGAAGTCTTGTCTCCTTCTTTTCAGTTACATAAAGTAGGACACAGTTCACAAAGTAGGGCAACTGTTTAAATGTAGCATTTTAGTACACAAAATGAGACCAGAGTTATGAAAGCCAATATGATCAGACATGTAATTATAAACCTTATAGCTAAAATTAAATAAGATAACATTTTCTACAACACTGCTGTAGCTGGAACGGAATGGAAAAGCCCGACCTCCCGAATACTTCTGCTTTCACAACTGGCCCCCGGAGGCTTCTTATCCTGTTCGTCACCTCCAGCTCCATGCCCAACCAGCCTTCGTCTTTGCCGACTCCATGCAGGGCCCCCAGAGGTCTCCAGCCCTGTTTGTCGCTGCCGGCTCCACGCGGGGCCCCCGAAGCCGAAACCCAGTCCTGTTGGGCCTGAACGTCTGACCCCCAGCTGCCTCCCGGGGTGCAGCCAAGCCCACCCTAGGGCTTTCCAAGGAGCTGCTGCTGAAGGTCTCCACCCCTGCTCATCGCTGCCCGCAAGGGTCTCCTGTTATCGTCGCTGGCGGCTCCAAGCCCTGCCAGCAGAGGGCTTCGGTCTCCACGGCTGGTGTCCAGATGACCCCAGTTCTCGTCCCCGGCCTCCTATGGATTTCTGCCCACGGACCCAGCCTTCAGGCCGACCACCGACCTGCTCTTCTCCCCCATCCTGCCTTCAGTCCATCTACCCGAGGTTCCCGGCCCTTTCCCCGGTCCCGTCTAGCCCTCGGGCCATCCGCCCAACTTCTCCTGTTCTCTCTCTTCCTGACTCTGTTATCAGGTGCCTTATTTTGGTTAAGTACTCCCCCTGTCCGGCACCCACCCTCCTTCGTTTTGGACATTTGGAACTTCTGGGAAATTTCCCTTAAATTTTTGTTTTGGACTCTTGTGTATCATCAGGGACATCTGGGAACTGCCCCTTTCCTGTTGCCAACACATATTTTTGTTCCATGTCATTTATAGTAATTCAGAACTATATTTAGGCCTACACCTTACAGTGTAATATGGGGGTAACAGTTGTAGAGTTAACAAACAAAACCATGAGAGAATCAATGTCTAACACTAAATACAAGTTTTGAGAAAACCTAACACTGCACTGGTTAGTATTAAGAAATGTTACATTTTAACTAGAAAGAGTCAATAATTACACTCAATTAGTATTAGGATACCAACTTTTCACAAACGAGTTAAATTAAGACTGTGGCGTTGACCCATATAGACACTTCAAAAGTACTGAAGTCAATTCTTGGGAATTGCCAAACGTTCCCAGCAGACCCTCACCATATGTCTGCCAAGTCTGTTCAGCTTCCTCCCCCGCCATCGGATCCAACTCACTCTTTAACTTGGGAATGCTGACTTTGATGAATCTTAAACTAGTTTTATTTATACCCTTGAGCTTAAACTTAAAACCTCCACCAATAGGGGAAACAATTAAAAGCAAGTTTAGGTTTGGCATTATTGATTGTTATTACTAAGTACTCTAGATAACATGATAGCCCTGGAACCCACCTATGGACATCTGTCCACAGTGCTAATGATGTGGATAAGAATGAGGTCACACAAACATCATATTTTGAGTTGGATGGCTGTTTGGTTTATTGCCTCAAGCCATGAAAGGTAGGTAAGTACTTATAATAGGCTAAGCACAAACTCTCTATGGCTTGTCTATGGTTGTTGTGGATTTAACGCCCTACTCCCCGATAGCAGAGGCATATATTGCACTGGCGCACTTGACTCAAAGTACATGCTACCTGCTGGACAAATGCAAATGACTGGCTGACTACATGTGTGTATAATGAGGATTCGGGTCCTGGAGGATTCTCGTCATGCCAATCTGTTTTTACTTAGAACCGGAAGTCCCAAAGAACCATACAGCATAATCCGAAAACGGCATTATGGGAATAGTAGTCATACTAGCTACTACTACACGTCCTCCTTTTAGCAAAAATCTGACTTTTTAAGTAAACACACGCAGTATGAAATAACATAATAGCGCACATGAACTTAAGTGCACTGTGTACCTTTTTAACTTTAACATTTTCTTTATGTTCTTTTTTGTGACTAAAACATTTATATTTTGACAGTTTAACCATGATAAGAAATGTCTTTATTTCTTATTTATATGAACTTGTAATAGCATTCACAAATCCAACTTGTCAGGTGCCTTCACTACACAACCAGATGTAGTAATAGTCCCTGTAGGTCTAAGATGACTTCTGTTTCTTCTTAGTAAGCCCCTATCAGTCTCTACCACATAAGATCTGGGCATGTTGGCAGGTCTAACAAATGCTCCAGGAGTCCCTTCTGTAGTAATCCACATCTTCTGTCTAGGTGTTAGTTTTGGGAGTGGTCTGGTTCAGTGTCTCTGATTGTAGTGTTTGGCCTGCTTACGCTTCCCCCCTCATCCTTCTTTCGAAAAGCTTGTAGATCCGGCCACTTAGGATCCAGATTGGCTGTTGATTGGGGTAGTGAGGTGCGCAGGTTTCTTCCCATTAACAGCTGGGCTGGCAAGAACATATGTTCCAGTTGGGTGGCTCTGTAAGCCTGTAGGGCTCTGTTGTAGTCATTGTCAAGGCTTTGATGGCGTGAACAGCACATTTGGCCTCCACGTTCGCCTGAGAATACCCTTGGTCTGCAAGTGATGTGCGTGAACTGGTACTCCTGTGCAAACCTTCTGAACTGCTCAGATGAAAACTGCGGTCAGTTATCTGATACAACAGTCTCTGCAGTTCCATGTCTTGCAAATGTCTCTTTGACAGCTCTGATAGTAGCCTCAGCTGAAATGTATTTGAGTTCAGCTATTTCTATATATCTCGAGAAAAAAATCAATGATCAACAGGTATTGTTTCTATAACCACTCAAACAGATCCATACAGAGCTTCTGCCATGGACGGTCTGGAACTGAAGTAGACAACATGTATGTATTTTTGACAAATTTTGCATTTGTCTACTATCTGTACCAAATTGCCAGGCCACCATATTGACTCTCTAGCTCTGGCCCTGCATTTTGAAATCCCCTGATGGCCTTCATGCAGACGCTGAAGAACATCTGCTCTCAGCGGGGCTGGTATGACAAGTCTTTCTCCATTCATGAGAAGGCCGTGAGCAACATGAAAATCCATCCTATGCTGCCACTATGCTTTGATTTCTGAATCTAGCCTGCATTTCTCTGGCCATCCTGTGAGACAATGATCTATCACCTTTTTGTACACCTCATCTCCTGCCTGAGCTAGCTTTATCTCCAAATGACTTTCCAGCCTTTTGTCTGTTGCTGAGAGACAAGACACTACACAGTCCACAAAAACCTTTACCTCTTTCCCCAGCTGAAAATCTCCTGCAGAGGGCGGGCCCCCCAACGGAGCTAGGGACAAGGTTCTTCCTTTGAACATAGACGATTCTGAAAGAGAAACGCAGCAGCCTAAGCCGAACTCCCTGTGAGTGGGTAACTGCCTGGTCCTATCAGTTTCTCTTTGGGTTTCCACAGCTTACACATCTCTCCCTGGTTCATACAGTTTGTCAGGAATGGAGGTAACGTCAGCTCCTGTGTCAAGTTTAAACTCTACTTGTTTCCCATTTAGAATGACTTTTTCCACCCATGGCTTTGACCTCTGTCCCTATTTCTCTCAGGAACACACATTCTTTGCTGTCTGTGTCATCTTGATTTTCAAGTAACCCTGCTGCATCCACTATTGTGACAAACTATAGCAAAATGCCCTTTTTTCTGACATTTTACAGTTTGACTCTGACTTTTTGTATGGCTTTTGCAAGTGTTAACTCTGAGTCCATTTGTAGCTGTTCTGATAGTCTTTTGTCCTTTACACCAACTACAATTCTGTCCCTTATGAGCTCCTCTTTAAGCAAGCCAAAACCAGTTTTCTGCCAGTTTGTGTACAGCTGTGAAAAATGATTCTGCACTTTCCCCCATCTTGCTGATGTCTGGAATTAAACTGTGCTCTCTCAAATATAACATTATGCTTTCCTATGTAGTACTGTTCAAACACTGCTTTGACTTCTTGATATTTATTTTTGTTGCATCTGCAGCATCCCCTATTGCATACAAGAGTAAATTCACCTGATATTCCTCCCTTTTGCTGTCTAGAGCTGTTGCAATACAAAACCTTTCAAATCTTCTGATCCACTTTGGCCATTCTGCCAATGGAATAGTAGTCCTACTAGCTACTACTACAATTCGTGGATTATGTATGTATGTACACTCTCCATGGTAAAACAGTGTCAAAATAGTTTGTAGATAAATGCAAAGAGATCCACAAATACCCTGTGATCCACAAACACAGATTGAATGCTGAGCACTGCACAGAATTTGGACGCGTGTCTTAAAAATACAAGTTAGACTTTTTGTTTGCAGATTGTGAAGAGCGCATTTGTAGAAATTGTAACTTGTAAAACAACGAAACAGTAGTGTCAAAATTCTGAAAACAAATGCTAAACAATCTTCAAACAGAATTTGACCTACATGTGCAGACAAATCATTTTGCATTTATTCAAATTCTGGTTTTCAAGATGAAGTCACTGATTTAAATTTGTGGATCATATGTTTATGAGTTTTTTATGGATTTTGAATCTATTTGTGGATCGTGTTTTAAATTTGTGGATCAGAGTCCGTGCATTTACAATAATGCTGAAACCGATTTACCCCCACATGGTACTTTAGAGAAAATCAAGGCTTGTGAAGATTTGTGTCTGAGATATTTATTGGAAATCTTAACAATAAAATACATTTTAACTGTTATTTTTGTATGGTCATGACTTATACCACACACTTTTGGTTTTCTATAAATTGAGTAGAACATTGTAGTCTTGAGGTCTCTCTCATGTCAAAGGTTTGGTCATGGTGCTGTATAGCTGAATTAATATTTCTCTCATATTTGGTCTGATTTCATATCCTCTGCATTGTGTGCAGGCTGAATAGAGCACATTCACTACAACACATTCTCTGAATCACAATAGCAAGTGAGCCCTTGGGGCGGGGCTTCAGTAGGTAGAAATTCTAATAAATAAAAGATAATGACTTCAGCAAGGCTTTTGTCAGACAGTTTCAGCTCATTTTCAATTATAACCCTAGCCTCCTTTCCACCTCTGCAAATGTATTATGGTTAAAAATATTTAAAGCTTTTTTTCCAGGTCCTCTCAACCAAAACATCCACTGAGAATGTATTGTCAGCTTATGAAATCCTTGACAGGTGGGTACATACTTTCCCATATTGAAGCTCCAAACAATGTACATTAATATATAAACTATATAAACTGACTGAGCTGAGGGTGGGGTTACAGGGAGTCCAAATAATTCATGACAACTTCACAAATAATGTTTTCTTTTTCAGTAAATAGGTGGAGGTACTGTTCCCACCTAAACTGAACAACTTTTGGATCTTATCCTGATTTTGATCATTTTCATCATGAATATGAAAAACCTTGTTATTCATCTCCTTGTATACAATATTCTAACATTCCCCAGGTCTCTGATTGTCTGCATTGGTGCAGGCATTTGACTCCTCAACATCCAGCGCATCTGTTATTGCTGTACTGGCTACCTGGACTGCTGAATTTAGGTTCATCATCAGTAATGGAACACAAAATTATTTATTATACAATCTCAGATATCAGACTTTCACCTCATTTATACTGTGTAAAACAATATGCTATGTTACTTGTACAGATGCACTCGACAGAAACTTTAAGAAGGACTTGCCAAAGTCATGATGATATGGTCACGAAAGCACAGAACATCATATGGTCCCCTCTTTGAACCGCCACCTTATTGTGGTGGAGGGGTTTGCTTGCCTGAATGATCCTGTGAACTATGTTGTCTGGGGCTATCTGCCCGTTGTAGGGTCTCCCAAGGCAAGGTCTTGAGTGACAGGCCAGACAAAGAGTGGTTCAAATCCCCCTTATGAGGTACTTAAAACCAAGGTCCATGACGTCGCCCAGTATGGTGCAACCGGGGCCCCACCCTGGAGTCATGCTCGGGGTTGGGGCTCGCATGTAAGCGCCTGGTGGCCGGGTCTTACCCCACGGGGCCTGGCCAGGCTCAGCCCGAAGGAGCGACATGGGGCCAAACTCCGGTGGGTCCACCACCTGCAGGAGGAACCGTAAGGGGCCGGTGCATTGTGGATTGGGTGGCAGTCAAGGGCGGGTGCCTCAGCGACCCAATCCCCGGACACGGAATCTGGCTCTAGGGACATGGAATGTCACCTTGCTGGGGGGAAGGAGCCTGAGCTGGTGCGAGAGGTTGAAAGATACCAACTAGAGATAGTTGGGCTTGCCTCCACGCACAGCTTGGGCTCTGGAACCCAACTCCTTGAGAGAGGCTGGACTCTCTACTACTCTGGAGTTGCCCGTGGTGCGAGGCGGCGGGCTGGTGTGGGCTTGCTCATAGCCCCCCCGCTCAGCCGTCATGTGTTGGACTTCACCCTGCACCTTTGGGTCAGGGATAGGTCTCTAGGGATAGGGATAGGTCTATTTGCGCTTCTGGGCCAAATGGCAGTGTTGAGTACCCGAACTTAGCGTCTCTGGGAGGGGTGCTGGAAAGTGCTTCGACCGGGGACTCCGTCGTTCTACTGGGGGACTTCAATGCTCACGTGGGCAGCGACAGTGACACCGGGAGGTGCGTGATTGGGAGGAACGGCCCCCCGGACCTGAACCCGAGTGGTGTTCTGTTATTGGACTTTTGTGCTAGTCACAGTTTGTCCATAACAAACACTATGTTCAAGCATAAGGGTGTCCATCAGTGCACATGGCACCAGGACACCCTAGGTTCGAAGGGCGATGATCGACTTGTGGTTGTTTCATCTGACCTCCGGCCGTAACACAAAATGGTGAGTTGGATCCGATGGCGGGGGAGGAAGCTGAACAGACTTGGCAGACCCAAACATATGGTGAGGGTCTGCTGGGAACGTTTGGGAGAGTCTCCGGTCAAAGAGATCTCCCTCACAACTTGAGACATTGAGTCCGAGTGGGCCATTTTCTCCACGTCCATTGTCGACACGGCTGCTCGGACCTGTGGCCGTAAGGTCTCCGGTGCCTGTCGTGGTGGCAATCCCAGAACCCAGTGGTGGACCCCGGAAGTATGGGATGCCGTCAAGCTGAAGACGGAGTCCTATCGAGCCTGGTTGGCTTGGGGGATTCCGGAGGCAGCTGATAGGTACCGGAGTGCCAAGCGACCTTCAGCCTGGGTGGTTGCGGAGGCAAAAACCCGAGTCTGTGAGGAGTTCGATGAGGCCATGGAGAAGGACTATCCATCGGCCTCGAAGAAATTCTGGCAAACCGTCCAGAGCCTCAGGAGGGGGAAGCAGTGCCCTGCACACAGTGTGGGTGGGAATCTGCTGACGAGGTAAGGAGGACCCAGATGCAGACAGAGTAGAGTAGAGTAGTAGGAGTAGAGTCTTTATTGACGCTTACCAACAGGTTAACAGGCGAACTTGGAGAACAGGCAGGCAGGCAAACAGTAAACCAGGAGCATGCCAAAATCCACGACGAGACAGAACCACACAGAAGGGAAGAAACGCAGGGAAGATACACAGGAAGGTACAAACAATGATCCAGCACCAGGGCAGGGAATCACACAAACTAAATACACTCAGGGGAGGTGCAGACAACGAGGCACAGGTGCAGGACAAACACAGGTGAACACAATCAGGGAATCAGGGACAGGAAGTAAACCGGACAGACAGAGGAGAACAGACAGATACCAAAATAAAACTGGAAGTCTTAGAAAAAAACTAAAACACAGACTAAACAGATAATTTCACAATAAGACAAGAACTCAAAACCATAAACATACAAAACTCAGACTATAATGACAACGAACAGACAATCAAAAACACTCCACCAAAACCCAAAAAACACCCTATACAACCCCAAAACCATAACAGTACCCCCTCCTCCAGGGACGGCTCCCAGACGTCCCTAAACAAAAACACCCAAAAAAAAGCTAAGTTACCAGGGGAGAATTCCCGAAAGTCCAAAAGAGTCCAAACCAAGGAGGGTGGGTGGAGGGAGGACAGGTGGAGGGCCAAAATCCATGGGGTCATAGAAGATAGAAAATAGTCGCAGTGTCAGGAAGGGGTGGAACAGGGAGACTCGGGCAAGCAGGGAAAGGGCTGGCGTGGAGGCTGCTCGGCGTGCAGGGGGTCTGGACACAGGAGTTCAACTTCGACTGGGTACATCCTCGGGCGGTGGAAGGAGTACTTTGAGGATCTCCTCAACCCCACTGACATGTCTTCCACTGAGGAAGCAGAGGCCGAGCGCTCAGTTGTGCACTTGTCGGTCCCCCAAGCTGAGGTCACTGAGGTAGTTGAGAAGCTCCTCGATGAAATCCGCCTGAGTACCTCAAGTCTCTGGATGTCGTGGGGCTGTCTTGGTTGACAGGCCTCTGCAACATCACGTGGTGGCTGGGGACAGTGCCTCTGGACTGGCAGACTGCGGTGGTGGTCCCTCTGTTTAAAAAGGGGGACCGGAGGGTGTGGTCCAACTACAGGGGGATCACACTCCTAAGCCTCCCCGGAAAAGTCTACGCCAGGGTACTGGAGAGGAGAATTCGGCCGATAGTTGAACCTCGGATTAAGGAGGAACAATGCGGTTTTCGTCCCGGTCGTGGAACACTGGACCATCTCTATACCCTCGCCAGGTTGCTGGAGGGTTCATGGGAGTTTGCCCAACCAGTCCACATGTGCTTTGTGGATCTGGAGAAGGCATTCGACTGTGTCACTCATGGTGACCTGTGGGGGGTTCTCTGGGAGTATGGGGACTGGGGCCCTCTGCTAAGGGCTAAGGCCCTGTATGACCGGAGAAACAGTTTGGTTCGCTTTTCCGGCAGTAAGTCAGACTTGTTCCCGGTGCATGTTGGACTCCGGCAGGGCTGCCCTTTGACAGGATTTCTAGGCGCAGATGGGGGTCGGAGGGAGTCTGGTTTGGGGAGCACAGGATTTCGGCGGTCGAAATGAGTTTCCTCCGTAGGGTGGCTGGGCGCTCTCTTAGAGATACGGGTGAGGAGCTCGGTCACTTGGGAGGAGCTCAGAGTAGAGTTGTTGCTCCTCCACATTGAGAGGAGTCAGCTGAGGTGACAGTCCCTGGGGAGGTGTTCCGGGCATGTCCAACCAGTCCCCGAGGAAGACCCAGGACACGCTGGAGGGACTATGTCTCTCGGCTTGGTATCCCCCCGGAAGAGCTGGAGGAAGTGTCTGGGGAGACCTGCTGGCGTACCTGCTTAGACTGCTGCCCCGGATGGCTATAATGGTAAATCCTGTCCCACTGACATCTTGCTAACAACATCAGATCACTGAACCCTGCTGCTTTACTAATTCTAACCAAACTAACAACATCACCATTTCATTTGGGTTCCATTTGGTTCCAATATTACCACAGAGATAAAGACATATGGTTTGGTCTTCTGCAAACACACACTGTCTGCCTCCCGTTCCCACCATGACAAACTGAAATGTCATTTGACAAAGCAACTTCTGACATTACAGCTTAATTCCAACATTATAGAGCAACAACACCTGCTGTCATCCTCAACTTCCAATACTAATAATAATTTTAGAGAGGAATTTTTCATACAGGCTGGTTCTAAAGAATTTCTAAATAATTTTAGAAAGGGCCTGTATGGAGTCATTATTTCTAAAAAACGCCAAAACAGAAATAGAGCAGTGCTGCGGGCAACAACAGTATTTTTTTAAGTGTTGTTGAATGTGTCATGGTCAAGTGAGAGTCCTTGGTTTGCTTTTGGTTTTTTTGTAGTTCTGATTTGATTCACAGACAAGAGTTTGACCTCTCAAGAAATTTTACTGCTGCTCCAAACTTCATCATGCTAAATGGACTGTACTTGTAAAGCGCCTTTCAAAGCGCTTTTACACTACATATCCCATTCATCCCATTCACAGACATTCATATACTGATGGCACAGCCTCAGGAGCAATTTGGGATTCAGTATCTTGCTCAAGAACACTTTGACACATGGCTGGGGGAAGCCGGGATCAAACTGCCGACCTTCCAATTGATAGACGACTCGCTCTGTCACCAAGCCACAGATGCCCCATTGATGTCATCGGACTTGATTGCATTTGTTAATTGGATTCTTCTTTGGCTTACTTAACCTCCACACCTGAGCAATGCTTTTCAGTTATTTTTTTCTTGAGATCCTTTTTTCTGATGATTTCTGTGGGGCGTTTGGGACTTCTTCCTGTGAAGTTGGAGTTGGAGGACCAGAGGAAATCTTTGAGCTCTTGATTAACAAACACAAAATTAAACTTTTCTCTTGCTTCTGCTGAGATATAGCCTATTCACACTCCCTGTCTCTTGTTTGCCTTATCACACTCTCACTTTTATTGTCTGCTCTGCCCTCATAATTAGATTTTGTGTCTGTATGTGTTTAGGTGTGAGAGAGAAAAGTAATTCAGCTGAACAAGAAAGCACACACACTTTTATCTCATATGATAGCCATTCAGTGAGGGCTTTGTAAGCAGCAGTTACAAAGTTTGGCCTGATCACATGTACATTATAGAGCTCCAAAATATTGCACATTCACAGCCAAACACAAGCAAACCCTTATATTGTGCTATTTTTCATCTCATCAGGGAATTGACACATAGCAGATGAAAACAAAGGGTAATATCTTTCCGTCCTTCAGTGATTAGATTACGTTTGTCAGTGGCTTCTCCTATAGTGGCGAAAGTTCCTAAAATGAGGTGTCATTGCAAATTACAGGAGCAGCTGAGGCCCAGCGCCACCCCACAGGCTAGACTCACCCATTCACATGCGACCCACAGTAATCATTCCTGATCTGGCCCTCAGTGAAGTAAATGAAATAGGTGCTGATATGAAACATTTAGTTAACTTTGCATATGGGATGTTACTAATGTGATTTAATTAAGTTTCACTGTTCTGCATTTTCAATCTGTTTGGTTAATCTGGTAGCCACTAATAAATTGATGTTATTTTGTTACGCTACACACAGGGACCTTGCATGCTAACTAACTCCTTTTTACTTGGCACTATTAGCTTACAGATCTCCGTTACCTGCTAGCACACAAACACACACCTCTAGTTTGCCTTCAGCAGAGCCACACTCGTAACATGGCCTTACTGCCATGTTTACATTTCCCTTTGTCTAGCCATGCAGCTACTGCTTAGCATCACCGCCACTTGAGCTAATGTAACTTTAGTAGAATCACACTAACTTAGATGGCCATGCCGAATTAGCTTTCCATTGTTCGACCCATTTTACATCCAAGCAGCCATCCTGGACACGCACACACACACTAACACACACACATCTTTTTGTCTGTAGTTTAGTGTATTTAGAGTTATGCTTTATTGTGTTTTTTTTTGCTTTGTTTATCTTTTTAAATAAATATTTAACTATGCTGGTCTCTTTAATGTCTTGGATTATAGTTATTAATTTAATTGTTAATCGGAGTTCCAAATTGATAGTTTAGTCTATTTTACGAGACACAATCAATCATTTCCCTTCATTCGGGGTGGTGCCCTGAGTTTTTTATTAGTTAGTCATTATTTATGATTATCTTTGATAATCTTGATAGCCAAATTAATTGATTGCACCAACATCAACCTGGTGCCTCTTTTATCATGGTAAACCCCAATATTGTGTTATATCCTATCCTTCAAGATTCCTACGAAAGTCAAGTCATTGATAGAGCATGTTTAAATGCACATCAAGTGGATCATGACTATGCACTCTCCATTTATGGCTCTACCGCAGCACAGTCAAGTATGCCCCCCCATTCTTCATCTTCATACTTCACATCAAAAAGAGATGATGCAGCGGCAGAGCTGGCAGAGAAAGAGGCTGAATACAAGATTGTGCAAGAGGAAAGAACTGATAGCAACGGGAAAGGATAAAAGCTTTAGAAGAGCAACAAAGGAAAGAACTGGAAGTTCAAAGGTCTGAACTGGAGCGTTTGCAGGCTGAAAAGGACGTGGAAGCAGCTTGAGCAAGGTTGGAAGCTTATAACAGAGAAATAATATAGATGGGTGTGAGCAGGTGAGCCCATAGTCTGTATCTCTGCACCCTACATCACACCCATCTAATGCCGCCATGTTATCTGCACCCCCGGCTGTCGCTCAACTAGCACAGGCCATTTAGGACAGTATAACAATGAACAGACTTCCGATGCCAGAGCCAACAGTGTTCAACGGTGAGCCAATCCACTTTATTGAGCGGAAAGCCTCCTTTATTTCACTGATAGATCAAAGGGCATTTCTGCTGCAGACAAACTGTACTATCTGAAGAAGTACGTTAGTGGTCCGGCTCGTAAATGCATAGAAGGAACTTTCTTCAGAAATGACGAAGAAGCTTACCAAGATGCCTGGAAAAAACATGACCAGCGATATGGCCAGGAGTTTTTCCTTCAAAGAGCATTCCGAGAGAAGCTATCAAGCTGGCCAAAAATACAGTCTAAAGATGCTGAAGGGCTAAGAAACTTTGCAGACTTTATAAATGCTTGCCTTTTAGCTATGCCTCATGTAAAAGGCCTGGAAATATTGTGAAGAAAATCAAAGACTGATTCAGAAACTGCCTGACTGGGCAGCTGCCAGATGGAATTGCCATGTTACAAAGGCCTTGATTAAAGATAGGGAATTCCCCAATTTTAAGGATTTTGCTACATTTCTGTCATTGGAAGCAGAAGTAGCCTGCAACCCAGTCAAGTACATTTATGCTCTTCATTCTTCAGAGATATGTAATGACAAAGGAAATCTAAAGGACATCAAGAGGAACAAAGCAAGTGTCTTCAGTGTAAAAACAGCCGTACACTGTGACAAGCAATTGTCACCAGGAACAAGCGTGAGATCTCTATGTATGCCGTGCCAAAATACCCACCACACATGCCCAAACCTCATGAAAAGGTCTCTGGAAGATAGAAGGACTTTGAAACAAGGTCACAGTGCAAAGGACTGTCGATGCCATCTTACCTGCGACACCTGCATGAGAAGGCACCCGATCTGTCTTCATGATGAAAACTACATCAAACATGTGAAAGGAGAAAGGTATGTGAATATGGAAAATGCAACACAAATTAACACATCAGAAACAATAGCCGCTATATCTCTCAATTTTGCCAGGGAGGGACAATCTGCTAGTTCTTCAATGATCGTTCCAGTGTGGATGTCATCTGCTGCAAACCAATACAAAGAAAAACTTGTCTATTCTTTATTAGACAGTCAAAGTGACACTGCCTTTATTGATCAAGAGGTGAGTCGTGAAATGAAATGAAAGTGCACGTTTGTCCAGTAAAACCAAATCTAACTACCATGATGGGAGAAAATGCAGTGGAAAAACAGTCGAAAGCTGTCAGGTCTTCTTGTGAGGGGTTGCAGCTCTGCAACACACATCCATCTCCCTCCTGCATACACAAAGGACAATATACCTGTAAACCGCGAACACATACCAACCTGTGAAACAGCTAGACGCCGGACCCATCTGTCTCCAATCATAGATGAATTCCCGCCGCTCCTTAGTTGTGAAGTAGGTCTCTTGATAGGTTATAGCTGTTCCAGAGCATTAGCACCTAGACAAGTGATACCAGGCAAAGACGACGAGCTATGACGATGACAAGGATGTTAACAGGCATATCAAGCTCATTCATGTAGTTGACATCTTCCATAGAATTACAACATCCTCTTAGAAAGAGAGTGTATACTTGTAAAGCCTTTGTGTCATCTGGTTTTATTGACGACCATGAAAGAGACTTCTCCATATATGCCACATCAATTTTATTCTCGTGGTCAAAATGCTCCTGTAGTAAGGATTTTGCCTTCGTGAATCTTCTATCCGAGGCCATATGTAGGCAGCTCCTTACAAGTTCTCTTGTCTCTTGTGTACTTTTCCAAATAATAGAGACAATCCCTAGGTTTTTTGTTCTTGCTTAAATACTGTGTTCAAAGGACTTAATAATCTTTTGGTATTGAAGTGGGTAACCATCAAAAACTTGAATCTCCTTCTTGGGCATGATTTAATTTAGCGTTTCCATGATTGAGACTATATTGCTCTGTTAATGGTTGCTTGAAGTAGGTAATTTAGCTGAAGATGTCACATGTGCATGTTCTCCCAGATTTATGATGTTTGACTGAAGTGTCGAGTGAGCTGCGTTAAGATATTGGATTTGAGTTACGGGTCCGTCTGTGGTTGTTATTATTGGTGTTGGTGGATTGGTAACATTGTGGTTTGAGAGGCTTTGTCCATGCGCATGTATGGCTTGTAACTGTGGTACAAAATGATCTGCTTTAACATTAAGTGACTGACACTGTGTTCCACACTCACATCCTGCTTGGACAACTTCTGCTCTCTCACATCTAGACCAGCCCATACATCCTCGTCTGCCCCCTGATTATCTGATGTTCTACGCAAACATCGCGCCAGCTTAGAGAAAATGGTGTAAGTCAAAAGATCCCGCTGACCTCTGTCTCTACCAGTTTCTCCTCTCTAATTTCTAAGCTGATGGCACCTCTGCAAAAACGGACTACTATCGCTCAAAGATCAACAACTCACCTGACCTCTCTTTTAGAACCTTCTCTGCTCTCCTTTTTCCGCCTGCTCCCCCACCTTCATTGGATTTAACAGCTGATGACTTTGTTTCTTTCTTTGTAAAGAAAACAACTGCCATTAGCAGTCAGTTCTCTGCGTTGCCACCTGTCAACCTCGCACGCATCCCAGAAAAGTGTCTGCTCCCCTCTTTCTCTCCTCTGTCTGAAGATGACGTTTCCAAGGTCATTCATGCTAACCACCCTACCACCTGCCTGCTGGATCCCATCCCCACCCAACTCTTTCAGGACATCTCTCCTTTTGTTGTCCCTGCTCTGACCCACATCATCAACTCATCCCTCACCACTGGGGCGTTTCCCACAACTTTCAAAGAAGCCCGCATCACACCGCTACTGAAAAAAGCCACTCTCAATCCGACATTATTAGAAAGCTACTTCCCCTTCATTGCCAAAACTCTGGAGCGAGTTGGGTTCAACCAGTTCTCTTCCTTTCTCACACAGAACAACCTCCTGGACCGCAACCAGTCTGGTTTCAAGAGCGGCCATTCCACGGAGACCGCGCTCAGTGGCAAAGGCGACATCCAAGTCATCTGCACTTATCTTACTGGATCTGTCTGCTGCCTTTGACAAAGTTAATGACCACTTCCTCCACCTGTCCTCTCCCGGTACTATGGGTGTCTCTGGAAGCGTTGCAATGGTTCAAATCGTACCTCTCGGGTAAGTAATTCAGAGTATCCTGGAGAGACGAGGTCTTTGAGTCCCAACATCTCAATACAGGGGTGCCACAGGGCCTGGTGCTTGGTCCGCTACTCTTCTCCATCTACATGACATCCATCGGCTTGGTCATTCAGGAGCATGGCTTTTCCTATCACTGCAATGCAGATGACATGCAGCTCCACTTGTCGTGTCAACCTGACAATTCAACTGTCTCAGCTCACATCTCAACATGCCTGAGTGACATCTTGCTTTGGACGAAGGACTATCACCTGCAGCTGATCCTAATGAAAACGGAACTGCTTGTGATCCCGGCCAAAGATTAACCACAACCTCTCCATTCAACTAGGCTCATCGACCGTTACACCGTCCAGCACAGCCAGAAATCTGGGGATGGTAATTGATGATCAGCTAAACTTCAAAAGCAATGTTGCCACCACCACCCAGTCCTGTAGATTCATCCTCTACAAGATCAGGAAAATCAGACCTTTCCTATCTGAGCAGTCTACACAAGTCCTAGTTCAGGTTCTTGTCCTGTCCAAACTGGACTATTGCAATGTGCTACTGGCTGGACTCCCTGCTTGCACAACCAAACCTCTGCAGATGATCCAAAACGCGGCGGCAAGAGTGGTCTTCAATGAACCGAAGAGAGCGCATGTAACCCCTCTTTTCATTAGGTTACACTGGCTCCCTGTTGTCGCCCACATCAAGTTCAAAGCAATGTTCTTGGCCTACAAGACCACCACTGGTTCTGCACCATCATATCTTCGCTCGATAATACAGACCTATGTTTCTGCCAGATCCCTGCGCTCTGCAAACGAACAACGTCTGGTGGTATCATGCCAAAAAGGAAAAAAAATCGCTCTCATGCACCTTCTCTGGATCCGTTCCACATTGGTGGAATGATCTGCCTGCTCCTACAAGATCAGCAGGTTCTGTAACCACCTTTAAAAATCACCTGAAAACGTCAACACCTAACTGACAATCACTTAGTTCTTCCTTTCTACCTCTTTTCATTAAAAAATCTTCTTCTTCTTTTCCTATCGGCTGTTCCCTTTAAGGGGTTGCCACAGCGAATCATGTGTCTCCATCTAACCCTGTCCTCTGCATCCTCTTCACTCACACCAATTAACTTCATGTCCTCTCTCACTACATCCATAAATCTCCTCTTTGGTCTTCCTCTAGACCTCCTTTTATCACACAACACACCTGACACTTTTCTCCACCCGTTCCAACCTGCTTGCACTTGCCTCTTCACCTCTTTTCCACAGTCTCTATTGCTCTGAACCGTTGAACCTAAGTACTTGAAGTCCTGCACCTTCTTCATCTCTGCACCCTGTAACCTCACCGTTTCACCTGGGTCCCTCTCATTGACACACACGTATTCTGTTTTACTGCGGCTAAGCTTCATTCCTCTGTTTTCCAGAGCAGATCTCCATCTCTCTAGATTTTCCTCCACCTGCTCCCTGCTCTCACTAAAAATCACAATGCCATCCGCAAACATCATAGTCCATGGAGATTCCTGTCTAACCTCATCTGTCAGCCTGTCCATCACCAGAACAAACAAGAAGGGGCTCAGAGCCGATCCTTGATGCAGACCCACCTCCACCTTGAACTCCTCTGTCACACCTACAGCACACCTCACCACGGTCTTACAACTCTCATACATGTCCTGCACCATTCTAACATACTTCTCTGCCACTCCAGACTTCCTCATACAATACCACAGCTCCTCTCTCGGCAGCCTATCATATGCTTTCTCTAAATCCTTGAAGACACAATGCATCTCTCTATGACCTTCTCTGTACTTCTCCATCAGCATCCTCATAGTAAATATTGCATCTGTTGTACTCTTTCTAGGCATGAAGTCATAATGCTGCTCACAAATGTTCACCTCTGCCCTTAGCCTAGCTTCCACAACTCTTTCCCACAACTTCATTGTATGACTCATCAGCTTTATTCCTCTGTAGTTGCCACAGCTCTCCACATCTCCCTTGTTCTTAAAAATTGGCACCAGTACACTTCTCCTCCATTCCTTGGGCATCCTCTCACTCTCCAAGATCTTGTTAAACAAACTAGTCAGAAATTCTACTGCCACCTCTCCTAGACACTTCCATACCTCCACAGATATGTCATCAGGACGAACTGCCTTTCCACTCTTCATCCTCTTCAACGTCCTCCTCACTTCACTCTAGCTAATCTTTGCTACTTCCTGCTCCACACCAGTCACCTCTTCTACTCTTCGTTCCCTTTCATTTTCCTCATTCATCAACCCTTTAAAGTACTCCTTCCATCTTCCCATCACACTCCTGGCACCTGTCAATACATTTCCATCCTTATCTTTAATCACCCTAACCTGCTGCACATCCTTCCCATCTCTATCTCTTTGTCTGGCCAACCTGTACAAATCCACCTCTCCCTCTTTAGTGTCCAACCTAGCATACAAGTCCTCATATGCTCTTTGTTGGGCCTTTGCCACCTCTACCTTCACCTTACGCTGCATCTCCCTGTACCCCTGTTTACTCTCTTTAGTCCTCTCAGTGTCCCACTTCTTCTTTGCTAACCTCTTTCTCTGTATACAATCCTGAACTTTCCTCTTTCCAGATGACACACCGAGTACCCTCCTACCGGTCTCCTTGATCACATTAGCTGTAGTGGTCCATTCATCTGGGAGCACTTCCTGACCACCCAGAGTCTGTCTCAGCTCCTCCCTGAAAACTACACGACATTCTTCATTTTTCAACTTCCACCACTTTGTCCTCTGCTCTGCCTTTTTCCTCTTCATCTTCCTCACCACCAGTCATTTTACACACTACCATCCTGTGTTTTCTGGCTACACTCTCCCCTACCACTACTTTACAGTCACTGGTCTCTTTCAGATAGCAACGTCTAAACAAGATGTAGTCCACCTGAATGCTTCTACCTCTGCTCTTATATGTCACCCTATGTTCCAGCCTCTTCTGGAAGAAAGTGTTTACTACAGCCATTTCCATCCTCTTTGCAAAGTCTACTACCATCTGTCCTTCTGCGTTCCTGTCCTGAAGACCAAACCTGCCCATCACGTTCCCATCACCTCTGTTCCCTTCACCTACATTCCCGTTGAAATCTGCACCAATCACCACTCTCTCACCTCTGGGGATGCTCTGCATCACTTCATCTAACTCACTCCAGAATTTCTCCTTCTCTTCTAACTCACATCCTACCTGTGGGGCATAACCACTCACAACATTGAACATCACCCCTTCAATTTCCAGCTTCAGGCTCATCAACCTGTCTGACACTCTTTTCACCTCTAGAACATTCCTCACAAACTCCTCTTTCAGGATAACTCCTACTCCGTTTCTCTTCCTAGCTGACCCATGGTAGAACAACTTGAACCCTGCTCCTAAGCTTCTAGTCTTGCTACCTTTCCACCTGGTCTCCTGGACACACAGTATCTCCTCCTTCCTTCTCTGCATCATGTCAATCAACTCTCTAGCCTTCCCTGTCATAGTCCCAACATTCAAAGTGCCTACTGTCAGTCCTACATTCTTAGCTTTCCTCTTCTCTCTCTGCCTACGAACACACCTTCCTCCTCTCCTTCTTCGTCTTCGACCAACAGTAGTCCAATTTCCACCGGTACCCTGTAGATTAACAGCACCGGTGGCAATCGTTGTTAACCCTGGCCCCGACTGATCCTGTATGGAAGTCATTGTCATGATTCGCATTTTTAATTTGGCATGTGTTTTACGTCGGATGCCCTTCCTGACACAACCCTCTGCATTTATCCAGACTTGGGACTGGCACAAGAAGACACTGGCTTGTGCCCCCTTGCGGTTGCATTCTTTTCATTAAAAAATAAAAAAATAAAAAAATGCATATAAAACTTTCCTATCCTAAGCTTTGTATACTCTGCTGGGTTTTAACAGACTAGTTTCTGGTGCACTTTAGCTTTTTGTTTGTTTACTTTTTTCGCTGTGGAACTTCTTCTCCTGCTACTCAGTCAGGGCACCGCTGCTGAACAGCTGTTTGGCCGCATTTTTTACACCAGGGAACAGCTGATCAAGCTGAAACCAAGCGGCACGGCGCCCAGGACAACCGATGTCCCCACCTAGATCTGGAGGAGGACACACCGAGGATGCAAAGATGGAACGAAGCAGCGAGGGAAGAGAGAGGAGTGTAGACAAAAGAGACTTAAGAATAAAAGATTTAAGCCATGTCTGCCTTCTCTTGTTATGGGCAACGTGAGATCACTGGTGAATAAGATGGACGACGTTAGCCCAGAGTCAGACGGAGTTCTGTGAGTGTAGTTTGATGTGCTTCTCAGAGACATGGCTACACCAGGATATCCCGGATCATAAAGTTTCCATCAACAGCTTTCAGACTGTTCGGGCCGACAGGCATTACACCGGGAGCGGTAAACGGAAAGGCGGCGAGCTTGCTGTGCTGGTTAACAACAGGTGGTGTAACCCTGGTCACGTTACTATCAAACAGAATAAAGTTGTCTATTGTTTAATTTTTTATTTTTTTTTCCTGGGGGGGCATTAATCTGGTTCAGTTGGGTTGAAGAGTTGAAGTTGTTTCCCCACATTGAACTGTTAGCTGTGGAACTCCGACCATATTAACTGCCACGCAAATTCTCATATGCCATTGTTGTGACTGTTTACATCCCCCTCTGCTAACTCTGTATCGGCGTGCAACGCCATTCACTCCGCCATAGCACAACTCCAGACTCAACACCCGAGTGCACTCATTAATATCGGGTGACTTCATGTCAGTGTTTCAACCAGTATGAGTTGTCCTACTAGAGAGGAGAGGACATTGGACCTGCTTTATCCTAACGTTAAGGACGCATACAGCTCCCCCCCCCCCCACGGGTAGGTCAGACCACATCCTGGTTCACCTCAAATCCTGCTATATGCCTCTGGTTAAAAGGTAGTCTGTGACCACAAGGACAGTGAGGAGATGGTCAGAGGACGCCTATTAGACACTGCAGGAATGTTTTGAGGTGACAAACTGGGATGCACTCTGTGAGCCTCATGGAGAGGACTTTGACGGGCTCACTGAGTGCATCACTGAAGACATTAACTTCTGTGTGGACTGCAATGTCCCAACTAAAATGGTTCATTGTTGTCCTAACAATAAACCGTGGGTAACAAAGGGCATCAAAGACATCCTGAATGCCAAGACGAGGGCCTTAACAGATGGTAATAGGGAGCAGGTGAGGGCAATCCAGGTTGACCTGAAGGTGAAGATCAGGGAGGCCAAGGAGAAGTACAGGAGGAAGCTGGAGTGGAAACTCCAGCAGAACAACATGAGAGATGTCTGGAGCGGCATGAAGAGCATCACTGGCTTCAGACCGACTGGCAGCAGAGGAATTGAAGGTAGCTTGGACAGGGCCATCGAACTTAATCTGTTCTTTAACAGATTCGACACACTGGCTCCTGCTCATCCCCCCTCTAATTCAGCTGCTGCCCCCCCTCAGAGCCCCCTCATCACCCTGGGAGAGTCCTGCTCCCCCCTCAACTAGCTCTCAAGCTAACGGCCCTCTTCACATTGACATTCACGCCCCCCCCCCACCTCTGCTGTGTGCCTGGCTACTGACCAGGTGAGACGACAGCTGATGAAACTGGGGTGCTAAAAGCCTGTGCCCCCCAGCTATGTGGTGTTCTTAAACATGTCTTCAACCTGAGCCTGAGTCTGCAAAGGGTCCCTGTTCTGTGGAAGACATTTTGCCTTGTTCCTGTACCGAAAACGCCGCATCCCAGTGGCTCCAAGGACTACAGACCGGTGGCACTGACCTCCCACATAATGAAGACCCTGGAGAGACTGGTGCTGGAACAGCTGCGGCCCATAGTCAGACCCCTCCTGGACCCCCTTCAGTTCGCCTACCAGCCCCATCATCTTCCTGTACAACCTAGTCCAATATTGATTGGTTTACTGTCAACACATGACGTACGCCGGCAGAACTGGAGGTTACAAAGGGAGACGGCTTCACTATTGTTGTCAGTCTTCTGATCTTCACCAAGCACTCTCTGAAATGGCGAGTGCATTTATCCCTCCCCACGTATATTCCCGATAGTGATACGCACGAAATGTGTGTTAGCTGACTGAGAAGAGAGCATGCGATAACAGCCCTCGAGGGGGCTAGCTGTGCGCATTGCAAGCGTCTCCCGGTGAGGAAGCTCTACTCTCGGCTAGTGCTTTTCAAGGAGGGTGGCCAGCTCTGCACTTCACGAGATAAGGGCTGCTGAGGCAACCTGGCATCTGCACTCGTGGGGGTCGCAGATGGACCTAGGGGACCAGGATGAGACGGCATTGGGCTTTTCTCTGCCTTTGTCCCCTAGTTCATTTGCCCACTTTGGGGAGCCGGAAGCCCGTGCGGAGTCTGCAGCTTCTTCTGTCCTGGAGGTGGTTTCCCGCGCTGTCACTAGGCTCAATATCGCATGGCCAGCAGACCAGCAGGACTCTCATCGCCGGAATAAGCTCGATGAGTGTTTCCTTCTAGCCCCACCTCCACCCCATGTCGGGACCTTGGGCCTGCTTGTGGCGACAGAGCGCCATCTATGGTTGACTCTGTCGGGCATCAAAGACAAAGATAAAGCCTTCCTGATGCATGCTGTTTTGCCAAAAAGAGGCAACCTCAGCCTATTGCCCTTACTTTATATATCTTTTCATATTTCTAAAAATAATATATAATGACAGGCCTCTTGATGCCCCCGATTTTGCCTGTCAGTCTCTTCCGGGAAGCTGTGGGCTCAGTAGTTGAGCGTTTCAGAGAGGCGCAGCAACAGGCAGCGGCCTTCCGGCGGGTTATCCTCCATCGCCAGAGGTCTCAGGCCAGGGCTGAGGGTGGACCACCTCAGCCATCTACATCTCGCAGCTCCTACATGCCGGCTCAGAAAGCGAGTGTGGCGCAACGTGCCCCTCCCCAGCGGTCTAGGGGCTCACTGCAGCCTGCTCGGTAGAGACCTGAAAGGGAAGAGACGGACCTGAGGGTCATGCTTTTTGTCCGACAGGCTTCGAAAAAGCGGGTTCGTCTGGCCTCGGAGGGTGCCCATCCCAGGGGTCGAGCACATGGGTGCTGCCAAATGGAGCCCTCAGGAACTCGACCTCTTCACCCTGCCGCCAGTGGCACGGGGTCCCCGAAGGGCAAGGCGAGTTTCGTGCAACATATGCCTTTAGACCTGCAGGTTCAGGGGGTGGTCAGGCATGTACTAACCGCTGCTGCACTTCGGGTAACCGAGGCCGCTACTCGGTAACAACACATTTTACTCAATGCTGCCGCCTGGTGACCAAAGTCTGTAACAGCCCGTGAGACTGAGACAGCCCAGCTTTGAGCAGCTGGTCCCCCTGAGGGACTTCCTGCTTGCTTGGGAAGTTCTACCTGGGGTGTCACACTGGGTTTTGCACACCGTACAATAGTGTTTCAGAGTTAATTTCCGGTCCAGAGCCCAAAGATTCCGAGGGATCTTGTAAACCAGGGTGGACCGAGCACAAGCACAGGTGATAGAGCGAGAAATACAGTCTTTATTTAACAAAGGGGCCACAAAACAGATCCCCACCTGGAAGATGCATGCCGGGTTCTACAGCCGGTACTTTATAGTCCCGAAGAGAGATGGTATGTGCCGCATTTTAGATCTCCATCACATGAACCGTTCTCTAAGGAGACTTTGGTTCAGAATGCTGACAATCCCTATGATCATGGGTCATATTCAGTCTGAAGATTGGTTTGTCACAATCAAACTAAGGGAGGCATATTTCCATGTCTCTATCATTCCAGGACACCGGAAGTTCGTACAGTTCGCTTTCGGGGGGAAAGCTTTCCAATATCGGGTGCTTCCCTTCAGACTAGCACTCTCCTCTCGCACCTTTACAAAGTGTATGGACTCTGCCCTGGCCCCTCTCAGACACCAGGTAGTCCGCATCCTCCATTACATAGACGATTGGTTGATTTTTTTCGCAGTTTCATCTGATGGTAATAAAGCATCGAGATGTCGTAATTTCACACATGCAGTGCTTGGTTGAGGCTTAATGCGAGCAACAGCACGCTCACTCCAACACAGAGGATTACGTTCCTAGGAGTAGTCTGGGACTCGGTTACGCTGTGGGCACAATTGTCTCCCGCACGAGTTGAGTCAATCCTGACCGTGGTTTCAAAAACCTCATGGCACCAGCATCCACCGTGATCCCGCTTGGGTTACCGCACGTGAGGCACCTGCAGTGGTGGCTCAGGAGCACAGGATTTTTCCAAAGGGGCAATCCTTGTCACCTGATAAAGGTTACGCGCAGGTGCATGTGTTCCTTGGTCAGGTGGAGAGAACGGATGTTCCTGACCCAGGGCCCAGTGCTGGGAATGGCATATCACCATCGCACACTCTCGACGGATGCCTCCAGGATGGTCCTGGACGGCTGCTCAGCCATAGGTCTGTGGTTGATGCCGCATCAATGGCACATAAATTGCCTGGAGATGCGAGCTGTCTTGCTGGCCTTATGGCACTTTCTTCCATATCTCAGGGGCCACCACGTGCTTGTCCGCTCCGACAACACAGTTTTGGTCTCATATATAAATCGACAAGGCGGTCTGAGGTCGCGCTCTTTGTGCAGACTGGCGCACCAGATCCTCTTGTGGTCCCAGGGAAATTTGCTCTCTCTAAGAGCACTTTTCATGCCATGGCCAAGGCTACGGTCATTTCCCGTTAGCTCTGCTCCCAGGGGTTCTAGAGAAAATTCGCCAAACAGGGGCCCAGCTGCTGCTCTTGTTTTTGGGCCTAGTAGCCCTCCTGGACAGCCCCCCGTCGGAGATTCCCTTCAGGAGGGACCTGCTGTCGCAGGGCAAAGGCAAAATATTCATCCCCAACTGGGGAGGTTGAAGCTGTGGGTTTGGCCACTGAGGTGGACCACCTCCGAGGTAGTCGAGACCATCTTACACTCATCTTACAGCCCCCTCCACATAGAAACTGTATGCAGGCAAGTGGAAGCTTTTCACTAAGTGGTGCAGAGAGCACCACCTTGACCCAGTTCACTGCCAGGTGGCTTCAGTACTGGAGTTTCTCCAAAGCCGGCTTTTGGCTGAACTCTCCCCCGTTACACTTAAGGCGTATGTGGCTGCGATTGCAGCATTCCACGGTATGGTGGCTGCTTGCTAGGGAAGCACTGCTTTGTCACCTGGTACCTTGAGGATGAGGCCTCCAGCTCGAGTCAGAGTCCCTGCATGGGATCTGATAGTGGTGATCGATGGACTGACCACTGCACCCTTCGAGCCAATGGACGATGCATCAGACAGGTGTCTGGCCTAAAACTTGACATTTTTGCTGGCCATGACTTCTCTCAAGAGAGTGGGAGATCTGATATATGTGATCCTGCGATGGTCCTCGCCTCACACGTTCGTGAGGTTCTATGGCCTAGACCGTTTGAATAATCCAGGGTCAGTGGCACTCTTGTCGTGAAGTGTGCCTTTATTGGCTTCACACTCGGACAGGTATCCCTTCAGCATGGCGGAGTTTGCACTGCGTTCCCCATAGTGTCAGCTGACGCAGCGTTGAAGTTCCCTTGAAAGGGAACATCCCAGGTTACGTATGTAACCATGGTTCCTTGATAGGGAACGCGATGCCATACTTCCGGCATGCCTGTGATCGGCTTTCTTCAGTAGATCAGAAGGCTGATGACAACAGTGAAGCCGGCTCCCTTTGTCACCTCCGGTTCTGCCGAGGTGCGTCACGTGTTGACATTCAGCCAATCAAGATTGGTCTCGTTGATACAGCAATTCAGAGGCAGTCACGCTGAGGGCGTTCCCCATAGCGTCAGCTGATGCAGCATCTCGTTTCCTTTCAGGGAACCATGGTTACATACGTAACCTGGGACGTTTTGTCTGGAGGAGGAGGGACACAAAATGTGAATTTAACTGTCTGTACTGTCTTTGAGATTTTCAGCTCACTCTGCAAAATGACTCTGCACTTTGCATTTTTGTAATCTCTATTCTGAATAAAGTCCTGTTGGATAGGGAACCATACGACTGGCTGCTGTTCATTTCGAAAGAATCCACAACATGATCCTTAAGCAGTTTTTGTCATACAATAAGTGCAGCCACGAACACCCTCAGCCTTTATAACTACAGATGTAATACTTGAAACTCTGGAGCTTGAGCGAGAAGAACTACTTTTGCCTTTCCTGCCTCCAACATTTGAAACGTTCCCTGGTTGTTTTTCATTCTGTATCTCAGAGGTTGCCTTAATGTTTCTCTCTTTTTGCAGATTTGGCCTTCCAGTTTCAAAAAGCCATAGTTTCACATCTTCCATAAAATCTGTGTTACATTTTGTTATGCATTTAAACCAGTCACTGTGGGTTTCCTGCTCTTCTTTGGGAAGCAATACCATAACTGACTTATGTGATGCTTTTTCATTTTCATACAGCTGAATCACTTTCTCCAGTTTGAGGTACACGTCCTTTGCATTTCTATCCGCATTCATTAGCTCTTTAATTTCATGTGTAAGACCTTTAATTTTTTCACATTTGATTGAAGTTCCTTCTGAAGAGTTTTAATTTTGCAACCCTTTATCTCACTCATTTAGCCATTCTCCAACATCCACAATTTATCAAGAATACACAGCCGCAAAACCACCACACAAATAACCCGCATTCACAATTGTTCAACCTTGCTGTCAATACAAGTTTTCAACTCCACACTGCAGCCACAGTGTTACAAGCAGTCCAAGCAGCCCTAAGTCCCCGCCATCAGAGGCAAACCAAGCACGCACAACACAAGCCAAAACCAACAGTCCCCAATGGATGAGTGGTAGCACTTCCAACCAAAGTGGCTTCTCCAATCGAAATCAAAGAGGAGAAAATAGTCCAAATGTTCCAAAAACAACCATTCAATCTAGAACGCCAAGATCCAAGGCGTCCATGTCTTCAATCTACGCAGAATCCCATCCATTCAGCTGTGTCGGATGTGACTATATCCCTTTTCTGTTGACTAAATTGTAGCAACTATATACAACAAAAAAGGCTGCTAAGAGGCTAAGTGGGCTCCTAACTCCTTTCATTTTTATTAATCAACAAAAAGATTCGAGAAAGTAATACTGATAATGGATAATGGATTAACTAAGGCAAACACGATGGTTAACAGAAAAGATATCCAAGCCCCACTCACTCTCTTTTTTCATTCATACCCGTCATGCAGGTGAGCAGGTAAACAACGTGAGACCACACCCCCAGTGCCAATACCAGAAGTGTTGCTAATCAAAATAATGTGTGAAGTTTAAACACATAATAAACAACGCAGGCAAAATACACATTTTGGGTCCTACACGAACTGAAGTTTTTGGGTGCTTTCACACCTGCCTGATTTAATTCAGTTGAATCGTACTAGAGTTTGTTTGCCCCTTTGGTGCGGTTCGTTTGGTCAGGTGTGAAAGCAGCAATCGTACTCGGGTGCACACCAAAAGCGGACCAAACAAGTGTACTGAGACCTCCTTGAAGAGGTGGTCTTGGTACGCTTTCAAACGAACTCTGGAGGGTTCATTTGTGGTGAGAACGTGATCCGACCTCGAACCGACCCAACTGCAAAAAATACTGTTTATTTTTGCACTACACCAGCTGCCGTAGTCATATTTTCGGAAGATGAGCATGTCAGAGTTAAGAACAATTAATGCACGCCTCCGCTTTAAGTGACGAGCGATGCGCACTCACCGTTTGCATTAGAACGTTGTTTTCAAGCCGCATCCGCGCTTCATTATAGAAATGTATTGTTTGCATATTGTGGTGGATACAAACAATGTAATAGATTATGGTCAGGGACAAAACCAGCCAGCCAGAGTCTGCATGTCCTCCCCGTGTTACCGTGGGTTCTCTCCGGATTCTCCGGCTTCCTCCCACGGTCCAAAGACATGCATGTTCAGGTTAATTGATGTGTCCAAAATTTCCCCTAGTGGATGAATGTGCGCGTGAATGGTTGTCTGTCTATGTGTCAGCCCTGCGACGAGTTGGCCACTGTCCAGGGTGTACCCCGTTTAAAGTTACTGGGATAGGCTCCAGTCACCCGTGACCCCCAACGGAAACAAGCGGTAGAAAATGCCTGACTGACAAGAAAATTCTGATCTTTCATGTCTATTGAACACACTCATTCACATTCAAAATGGCAGGGGAAAAGTAAGTGGACCCTTAGAATTAATAAATGGTTGACCCCATTTATTAAGTTGCTTGTCTTGATGACATGTGCATTTGTTTGGTCCCTGTTGCAAGGTGGGATCATCTTGCCTCACTGCCATGTTCCGCCAAATGGAAGATATCAGAAGAATGACTGACCCCGGGTGCACGTCCCCCCAGCCTTGGTCAAGCATTGCCTCCTTCGCCTCCTCCTGCTCACTTTCCTCCTCTACAGAGAGGTACTAGAGTTATATACACTTCTCCTTCACTTCACAGTAAGCCTTCAAGTTCTGGATACAAATCATTTCTGCTATAGCTCCCTTGCTCTTCAGACACAGCCTGGATGGGGATAAAAATCCATTCACAGCCATATCTCACCCATCTCTATATCCAAAACATGTGCTTGGGTTCCTTCCTACTGCACAGGCATCTATTCAGTTCTGAGAGAATTCAATCAACTCAGACAAAAAGAAGAAAAAACTGGTCTGATGACTTCTGGATGTTTTTTTTCAGCAGATTAGTCAAATGCCTCTTATTACACAGATGATTGAGATCCAATTATTTTGCTGAATGATATACAGTTTTAATTAATTTGAATATACATCGCATTAGCCTTAAATGTATATTAATATTTAAATTTTTAATCTGAGGAAATCTGAATGGTGGCTCTGACTGAATTAATCGTTCAGGGTTCCCAAACTCTTGCTGTGTAAAACTCTGTGGTGTGACAGTTTCCCTGGGTCCTCCATTCCCAGCAGGGACAATGTCTTCAGCCAGCTGGTGAGGTTAAGGTCCTGGCAGTGCTTTGATCTCTAATTAAAGGAGACACAATTAGAATGGACAGCAAATACAGATTACACAGCAGGGTGATATATTACAGCTCTGTCAAAATAAGACACACAAAATAGCCTCTGACATATTGCTCTGGTAAACCTGGGATTTCTGCAGAAGTGGTCTCATAGCCAGTCTGGCCAAGATGGTTAGGCCATTACCCTCACAGTAAATTTCCAAGGAAACTCAGAGGGGAAAGGTAGCTTTAATTTGCCTGTATATTGTGTCATCTCAAGAAAACTTCCTCTGTTCCTACTTCTTCTCAAAATTCAATATATAGAAACTCTCAAGTTATACATGTAACCATGGTTCACTGAAAGGGGAACTAGACGCTGCGTCAGTGACGACACTTGGGGAACACCTTAAGCGTGACTGCATTTGAATCATATGTACAACCTAGCCCACCAACAGGGACACAGCGTATGTAGCGGAGTTAAAGCAACACTCCACTTTTTAAAAAAATAGGCTCATATTCCAAGTCCCCTAGTGTTATAGTTATAATAGTGTTATAATAGTTGAGTTTTACCATTTTTGAATTCATTCAGCCGATTTTTGTATCTGGCGGTAGCACGTTTAGCATTATTTAGCATACATCATTGAATTAACAATGGTATGGCCACAAAGTTCCTTGAGTATTACGCAGGAATGAGAGAATAGTTCCTAGCCATATTGATGTAGAAAATGCAACTTTTCATTTTCAGTTGGTCTTAGCACACAATGTAACTACAGAAGTGTCAAGTTTTAAATAGGAAAAATATTTAAAGTGTCTTTGGTTATTTTTGAATGAGATGCTAATGGTCTAATCCGATTCAATGATGTATGCTAAGCATGCTAAAAGTGTTACCATCAGATACAAAGATCGGCTGAATGGATTCAAAAACGGTAAGAGGCCAGAGGTTAGTTTTGCAGGTTGGCTTCCCTGGGCCTTCTGCTAGCTGGTCGCTGAGAGGCCAGCGGTGAGCGATACGAGAGCGGAGCTGCCCCTCCGCATGCTGGGATATAGGAGGGCAAGAGCAAGACTGACGGAGCAGGGGCCATAACCCCGGCTATATTTATTTGAGGACTTGTGGGATCACACATCCGGCAGAAGTCGATGGTGTGTCAGAGTCTCAAGAATTATGGGGTAAAAGGGAATGCAGTCCTTTTAACAAAGCTCTGTTAAAATTACTCACAGTGAATGAACTTGTCCACTGAGTCCCAACATTCCCCCTTTTGTTCTCAGGATTGCACTTGATGTGATATCCTGAGAGCCCAGTTGTCCATGAGGAAAGAGTTAATTTGTCAGTTCATTAGGTTTGCAACATCTGGGACAGTTCATTAATCGACTGGGCATGGATCTGCACTATCTATCGTGGCTAAGAAAAATAGTCAACAGTTACAAAAACAAAGTCTAGATAAACATGACAAGTAGCATCATATAAAATACATACATATTTGTCATTTACTATTGAGGACTTCCGGGATCACACGTCCGGCAGAAGTCAATGGTGTGTCACAGTCTCGAGAATTATGGGGGAAAAGGGAATGCAGTCCTTTTAACAAAGCTCTGTTAAAATTACTCACAGTGAATGAACTTGTCCACTGAGGCCCAACATTCCCCCTTTTGTTCTCAGGATTGCACTTGATGTGATATCCTGAGAGCCCAGTTGTCAATGAGGAAAGAGTTAATTTGTCAGTTCATTAGGTTTGCAACATCTGGGGCAGTTGGGGAAAAGGGAATGCAGTTCTTTTAACAAAGCTCCGTTAAAATTACTCACAGCAAATGAACTCATCCGCTGAGTTGCAACATTTGTAAAATAACTAAAGCAGTGACATATATGTATTTGAGTAAAAAGTCAATATTTGCCGTGGTGGTGGTGGTGTAGAAGTATAAAGTTGCATAAACTGGAAATACTCAAGTACAGTAGTACTCATCTCATCCTGACTACACACATTCCCACGGTGTGGGGCATGATTCAGCGTGACTTCGATCAGCCCTTCCAGCCCTGCTCTTTGTCTTACATTTACATTACATTTTGTCATTTAGCAGATGCTTTTATCCAAAGCAACTTAAATATGAGGGACAATGGAAGCAATTATAACAAAACACGGTAACAAAATGCATAAGTGAACCAGAAACTAGTCTGTTAAAGCCTAGCACGGTATACAAAGCTAAGGATAGCAATGTTTTTTTTTATATAAAAGGACATAGAAAGGAAGTCGAAGTTAGTGATTGTCATTTAGGTGTTGACGAAAGAGATACGTTTACAGGTGCTTTTTAAAGGTGGCCACAGAATCAGCGGGCAATCATTCCACCAATGTGGAACGGATCCAGAGAAGGTGTGCAAGAGTGATTTTTTTCCTTTTTGGCATGGTACCACCAGACATTATTCGTTTGCAGAGTGCAGGGATCTGGCAGGAACATAGGTCTGTAGTAGTGAGTGATGATATGATGGTGGATCATCTGCAGAGGTTTGGTTATGCAAGCAGGGAGTCCAGCCAGTAGCGCGTTGCCATAGTCCAGTCTGGACAAGTCAAGGGCCTGGACTTGGACTTGAGTAGACTGCTCTGATAGCAATGGTCTGATTTTCCTGGTCTTTGGGGCATACACCTTTACGATAGTATACAGAGTTGTAGACTAGACAAATTGTATGTAGGCACATTATAAATCATGCTTTCTAACTAATTGCAAGTTACAAGTCAGATCACATAGATAAGTGAATTTTGACACCCATTTAGAATGTTGAAAGGATTTTTACATCCCCTTAAACCCACTTATTGTTTTAAAATATTTGGTAAACACATAATTTAAGGAGTAAAAAATTATACTACTTGACTGCTTACAAAGTGGGCAATGTAATCGTATAAGATGTATATATTGAAATATAGCATCCAGCATGAGCATCCAACATGATCTAATTATTAACATAGTGGTAAGAATTCAACCCAGGAGTGGTTCTCTGTTTGAAGCTAGGCCTTGGAAGTTTTGTTTTTTAAACATGTAGTTTTTCAGTGAATGCGGTGACATTGTTCCTTGTCCAAATTAATAGGCTAAGTAGCTGAAATTGTCCATCTTATATTTCATTATAAAGTATAACGTGACGTACCCATTTTGACTACTATGCTGCAGATCCTACTGAAGTTGCTCGTTCTTTAGGCTGCCAGCATCTTCAGCAGCACCAAGACAAATTAGATATTATGGGTGAATTTAGGATAGGATAGGATAGATTTTGGAATTGAGGAAATTACAACAAGGTTGTTGGAATGTACCAAAAAAAAAAGTGAGATGGCCTCAGATGACCATAGGAACCATTTCAGAACAGAGATATTAGTGACATGGAATGACACCAGTGAAGCCTCTGAAAAATTCTGAATTAGACCAAGCGAAAACTATTTTATGGTACTATAGCCTTTATCGTTGCTATTTTACAATCTGAAAATATTTCTTCAAGCATAGACACTGATAATGTTTATTTAAAAAGTACTTATTATGTCTTCATTTCTTGTTAATTTATAAAATGGCCTTTATTCCATTTTATTCCCATGTTAAAAGGTTTTTTCTCCACATTTAAGAGTAGGCTAAAGACTTTCCTCTTTGATAAAGCTTATAGTTAGGGCTGGCTGAGGTGAACCTGAACCATCCCTTAGTTATGCTGCTAAAGGCCTAGAATGTCGGGGGACTTCACATGATGCACCTCTCTCTTTTCACCTCTGTCCTCCTCTCCATCCGTATGCATTCTCATCCCATAAATGCATGTTACTAACTTGACTTCCGCTCCTGGAGTTTTGTGCTTTCTTGTCCGTCTCTTCTTTCTTACTGTCACTTTCAGCAGGTATTTCAGTGTCCGGTGATGTATCTGGATCTGTGACTATGGCGACCTGCTGGGGCAGTGCTGCTGTGTCTCTGGTGCAGAGGACGAGTGGCTCATGTCCTGCTTGTTGGCCTCCACCTGGAGCTGCTCGGTTGTCCGTCTGGACCCATCATCTTCTCTTATGTTTTACATCCTACACTATTCAACATAATTATATATATATTATACTACAATTTTGCCATTGCCATCATAATTGTATATGTTATGATTTTTATGCTATGAATCTATTCTGTACTTACGACATCCATTGCATGTCTGTCCGTCCTGGGAGAGGGATCCCTCCTCTGTTGCTCTTCCTGAGGTTTCTATCATTTTTTCCCCAGTTAAAAGGGTTTTTTGGGTAGTTTGTCCTTATTCAAATCGAGGGTCTAAGGACAGAGTATGTCGAATGTTGTACAGATTGTAAAGTCCTTTGAGGCAAATTGATATTTGTGATATTGGGCTATATGAATAAAACTGAATTTTAAAAGTTTAAAGAAAGAATCATAGTACAGATAAAATGGATAAAAGTAAATACGCCTTAAATTTTCATACCAGAGTTTGAGGAGCGTTGACTGTGAGTGCTGCTTCTGCCTTGGTACATGCTGTTTGATGCTGATGGAACAGCTGTAAAACATAAAAAAGTTACATGGCTGACCACCTACAATGTGTAAGATTTTCTAACTATAGAGTGCATATTTTAAATATTGATGTAATGCTGCTGTTATTTTGGAAGTCCAGGGTGTCAGTACTTGATGGAGAAACTGCATAACAAAGAGCGTAAAATAGTTTTTTCTTATAGGTCAAATATATGCCAATCTCTTTTCTCTTTATATAGCTTTACTTACATTTACCCCTTTTCCACCAAAATTAACCAGGTGCTGGTTCAGAGCCAGTGCTAAAGCCAGTTTGGAGTTGGTTCAAATGACGAGCTATCTAAGAACCCATTTGTGTTTCCACTGGCTACAGAGCCAGCACGGAGCCAGGACTCACGTGACTGTATACGTGAAATCTTTCCTAGCGCGGCAGCGCCAAACACCGTCAACAATCGTGGACTTTGCGTTGCTATTTATGTTTGCCGTAGTTTGTACAGACGGAGATTATGAGCGAGAGTAACGGTACATACAGAACATTTATTTTTAACAATAATATGTCAACTTTAGCCTCGGCCTTTTGCTACCCTCCTAGCATCAACTCTGCTGATAAACCATAACATTGCAGTTAAATAAAAATGTATTAAGCGTTGGTGTAAGAAGCAGAAGTGAAAACTCTTCGTCTTGTCGGTCACGGTAACCCCGCCCCCAGCTGCTGCAGTAAGCGGTGCTTACTTCTAGCCCAGCAACGAGTTGGTGCTACTTAAGAACCACTTTTCCTGGCTCTGAGCTGGTGCTTCGGGCTGTGGAAACACAAAGAACCGATTTGAAACTAGGCTCTTGCTCCGAACTAGCCCCAGCTCCGCCTCAGTGGAAAAGGGGTAACTTGTGGAGCCCTTGGTAAGAGCAAAGGTAATTTAATTTGTGTTTCATTAAACTTTTATATATATAGCCCAATATCACAAATCACTATTTTACCTCAAAGGCCTTTACAATCTGTATAACATACGACACCGTCTGTCCTTAGACCCTCGATTCGACTAAGGAAAAACTACCATAAAAAAACATTTTAACAGGTGAAAAAAATTCTAGAAACCTCAGGAAGAGCAACAGAGCAGTGATCCCTGTTCCAGGACAGACAGACATGCAATAGATGTCATATACAGAATAGATTCACAAAAAAGCATATACAATTTTATATACATATATATAGCCCACTTTATTTACATAGCATTTTTCTTAACAATGTTACAAAGTGCTTTACAAAAGAATTGAATTTTAACCATACAATGTGGGTAAAATGAGAATATTGTCATAGAACACGAGCAAAGAGTAAATAAAAAGAATAAAATAAATAAGATCAAATATAAGCAAATAAAAACATTAAAACATATCAAACATTTCCAAAGGTTTTTACAAAAAGGAAAGTTTTAAGAAGCGATTTAAAAGTGGCTAGAGACTTAGTGTGTCAGTAGGCAGAGAGTTCCATAGTGTGGGGGCTGTAATGGCAAAGGCCCTATCACCCTTTGTCACTAATCGTGATGTGGGAGCAACCAGCAGCGCCCTACCTGGGGATCTCAATGGTCAAGAGGCCACATACCAAGTCAATAAGTCGAATATGTAGTTAGGAGGAAGATCATTTAAGGCCTTAAAGGTGAGCAAAACCACTTTTGAGGTTTCCTCTGGGCAGTTGACAACTTGCAAAGATGGATTTTTCCCTGATCGCACCAGTCCCTTGAGTTGCTGTGTTTTTCAACTGAAAGACATTGAAGTTTTAAAGGGACTCAGGCTTGTTGACATCAGTTGCAAGAGTCAACAATGAGTGGACATTGTAGACAAGAAATTTGGCCATACAAAATCCCTCCTTGTTCCACAAAGTACCTCAGGAGATCATGTGCATATGAATTGTGGGTTATAGCCAGTTGTGGTGACACTAAAATGCACATTGCTGTGCTGAAGGCCATGAAATGCTCAAAAAGTTCTTCCTGAAGCATACCTTTCAAGACAATCTTCCCAGTGTAGAGAGAAAACTGGCAGAATTCTGTTGCTTTACAGCATTCAAGTTCTTCCAGTCCTCTTGGCTTTCTGGCAAAAACAGTTAGGAATTATGGCCTCCAGATTCTTGCTGACACTAGTCATATGACCTCTTGACATCCAAGTTTCGGTCCTGCCCCTTTTCCACAGAAGCAACAACTTCCTCATCATCCCGAGGCAGCATTGGTGCATATAGTCAGCTGGAAATGATAAATGGGCAGGTGATGCTCTGACTGCCAGCACTCCCTGAATGATTGGGTCAGTTCTTAAGGTGAAGTTGTCCACTTCATCTTAAGCATTCGCCCAGCACAGATCCCGCAACCGTACTACCCAGAGTACAGCTTCAAACACCTCACCATTGCCTTGGCTGGAGCATCACAAGTTATGCACCTGAGTTCAATCTTGAGGGATCTGCCTGACCACTCCAGGCCATCCCGCATCACTGTGGATAATTCCCTCATTGTCTCAGTGATGAAACTGGTATCCTTCGGTTTGGAAGAGGCTTTGGAGAGGCAGAGAGGGGGAATGCACTTTGGTGTCAAATTGATGGAACACAGAATTGGCCAAAGTGATTTTTTTGAAGACTTGAAAAGAGGAAAGCCGTTGATATTCAGGGAAATATTAATTGATTGTAGGTCTTGTGTTGATTCTGGGGGGTATTTATTAAGGTGCAGAGAGTTGGTCAGCCACATTGTATGTTATGGTCTCCACACCGACAACTGTTTTGACCTTGAATTTTCTGCTTGTGTCAAAAAGGGTTCTTTAAGTGGAGGGGAGCTCCTCATGGCCCTGTCAGCTGCAGTACTTTAAGCAGAGCATCCAGTGTGTTATGCGTTAAACAAAAGGCAGAGGCCCACTCTAACAACTCTTCTCTCAGTGTTGGCCCAGCAACTTCCTCATTGTCATCCATTTCTGTATGTGATACCATTTTAAGTCTGTCCTCATAAAATGTAATGTTTTGTCCAGCGCAGTTGATGTCAGCAACTACATGAGTGCCAGCATACATTTTTTTTTGTACTGCTTCTTTCTGTAAGTTGGTAGCATGCGGTTGAAAGGGAATTGTATTGGTGTCTCTACAACAAATGAATATTGTTGGGATTCAGGTAGGGTTTGGTTATTAGCAGAAATATCAAAGATATTTATAAATATTAATACAATTCTTACTGTTATTAAGTTTTTAATATAGATTAATAATTACAAGGCAGCACCCTGAAATTCAAGGACCACTAACGAATCGTCTCAAAGGTGGCTGTCTATGGAAAGACAAGTGGGCCATAAACATCTCAGAAATGTAGTGTACAATCCAACAAGCACATTACAAAAAAGCCTTGGGCAGGTGTTAATTTGCAAAGCATCAAATGCACCTGGGCTACTTGTGAAAGAAAGGTAAGCTCTTTTTAAGTTCAATATTAAAGTATCATTTTGATATTTTATATGAATAAATGTGCAAGTGTTAGTGCATAGGTTGTAGATTGATGAACTTTGTGTAATTTAATAGGTTCAAACTCCGAATGGAATTTAGGGCTAACCAACTTCATGGTGAGTTCATATGGAGAAACCTTTTTTTCATCACAAAAGATAAAGATAAAACTCGTATAACGTGAATAATCTTATTTTAATTTGTATTTCTGTTGCAATTATCTTTGTTATATCCCATTCATTTGTATATTGCTATTTTTAAACGTCACAATGGAACATTAGCTGCCAAATTTTATGTAGGCTAACGTTAATGGACGGTTGAAATTGCAATGCTCAAATCATTTGTTAGGCACAAAACCTTTACCCACTGTCATCTGTGTAAAACTCTGTCACCTATTACAGAACATGCTGGTTAAGGTGAAACTTAGGGATGCCCAAAAACTTGTTTTTGACTGAGCTGAGCATGAAGGATTTTTTTGTCTGCTGGTAAGAAGAAAAAAAAATATATATAGACATTTTATAGCGTTGCACGATTAATGTTAGTCTTTAAATATTACTGTTAGTAGTAATTTTGGGCCCGAAGAATAGGCTTGACTCAACCACAGCGAGTTGGTAATATATTTTATTGGAAGCAGTAGAAAGGAGCAAGAGTTCAATGGTGGAGCTTGAGTCCCAGGCAGGTAGGCTGGTGGTGGAGCGTCAGGGGTGCAGGTAAGGCAGATGAGTTCCAGAGGTATGGAACCGGAGGAATCCGGGAGCAGCAGGGCAGGTGGTGAGAGAGCAGAGCTGGCAGGTAATGAGCTTGTGAAGTTTCCACGGAGTGAGGCAGGCAGACGGACAGCGGAGGGAGACATGAATGGAGTAGTTTGGAGCATATAGGAAAGGACAAGGTTAGCGTCACGGTCTGGTTTCAGAGACTCAGAAGGTAAGCGGAACAAATACACGAGCCTTGGTACCACGGAGGAAGCAGTACAATCTGGCGAAGACTGAGCCGGAGTTTTATGCTGAAAGTGAAGTTGATTAGATGGGCTGCAGGTGTGCAGGTAGCAGGAGCATGGAGTGATGATTGCAGGTAAAGAGAGAGAGTAGTCCTGGCTCACCCCGTGGATAGTACTCCTAACAAACAGAACAAACAAGACAGACCAGAGACACAAGGAAGGGGAGAAACACCAGGAAATATAAGGTTGGGGGAAAAATAACATAAACCCTGACAATTCTGGATTCAAACACCTGTGTGGCGAATATTCAAATAATTACAGAAATACTGGGGTAAAAGTTTATAGTCTGGATATAAACACTCTGTCTACGGTAACGTTAGCAATCTAAATAGAACAAATCACCTTTTGAAAAGAACTTGCCGCTTCAAATAACTATTGTGTCAATTACACCATTATGCCGCTAGGTGGCGCCAATATACAGTAAAAATGGTTTTGTCATTCAGAAGATTCATTCAAAAAGGCTGATTAATCCAGTAATGAAACATTCAATTTGTTAGCATAATTCATGCAAGTAAATACAATTTAAATAGGCTGCAATTAGCATTTTGTAAGAGACTCTAGAAAAACAACATAATGTTTAGTTTTCTATTCAGAATCGTGGGAGAAATCGTGATCTCCGAAACAAAAATCAAGATTCTCAATTTATCCAGAATCGTGCAGCTCTATATGTTCTTTATATTTTTTATGGTATTTTAATGAATTTGATTATGAAAAATCATATTTCTATTACTTTTCTGTCACATGTTATATTTGCTCTGATGGTCAGAGTTACCAGCAAGTAACTGATCAACCTTATAATATGTAATACCCTTACTCATTAATTTGCATACCCTTTTTCCAGCTTTTTTAAAGTTCAGTGTCCCGAATGTACCTGAGAATGTGAAAGTTGTTGCTGTTTATGTTTTGTTTTTTATTAAGTTGGTGGAATCCATTCTTGTCCAGAAACCAGGTGGAGAGTATAATAAATGAGTACAACCGAACTAAGAGTTTGGGGGATGAATTGAGGAGAAAAATGGTGAATATGCTGGCAGCTGACATAACAGAAAAGAATGGGTAATCTGCATATTATTAAATGGTGTATATATGTATATCATTTCTTTTTTTTTTTAACCTGGGCAAAAGAGAGTTTATTTTTTTTATTTATACAGTAAATCACCACCATGGCAGGTTAAAGACAAATTTCCCAGAGGAATTGTATCTTACCTGACCTGACTTGACCCCTTCTCCAAAAATGTCTACGTAAGTATCACACTGTTTTTGAATTTATATTCTGTGTTGACGTGTTAAATGCTGATGATCGCACATCTATAATACAGGTGGTGTGTATTGCTCTTGAATTTTAAGACCTGGCTTGATTTCTCCTTCTGTATTTTTGCCTTTCTAAGGAGCATTACTATGATGGTGAGAGTGGCACTGAGTACATGGCATGGAAAATCAAAACTATACAGAGATGCCTGGCTAAAGAACGACGAATGAAATTTAGAAATCACCTGCCTTTTTTTCATTATTTTTTTTGGTTATTATGCCATCTTTCAATTCAATTCAATTAAATTTTATTTATATAGCCCAGTATCACAAATCACATTTGCCTCAAAGGGCTTCAAAATTCGATTCGAAAGGAAAAACTACCCAAAAAAACCCTTTTAACAGGGGAAAAAATGATAGAAACCTCAGGAAGAGCAATAGCGGAGGGATCCCTCTCCCAGGACGGACAGACATGCAATAGATGTCGTAAGTACAGAATAGATTTATAGCATCAAAACTATAACATATACAGCCATGATGGCAAAATTGTTGTATATATATATATTATTATGTTAGAAATGTTTAGGTGGTAAAACATAAGGGAAGATGATGGGTCCAGATGAAATTTGTTTAAAAATTAAGTTTGAGGATGACGTTCCAGGATTTTACTCCCCATCATAGACTTCCATGGCAACCAAAATGTTGAAGGTCCTAATCAATGCAGTATCAAAGTGGTTCGAAGGGCTTCAGAGGCTCTGTGCAATCCCAGACGAGGAATAGGGTCTTATCTAGCGAAACCATCGGCCATTTAAAAAAATGTTTTAATGAATATAATTTTTTACTTAAATTGGTCATCTTGCGCTGCTGTGCGACGTGCCAAGGATTGCACAATCACGTTGGAAAGGTCATGCTAGACACATGCAGAAGTACCACCCTTGTGAACATGGTTCTTGACCCTAGGCAGTCAAGTCATATATTGACCGTCTTTCCACGTTTCAAAGACATTAAGGCTTGGTAAAGCGTCTGTATGCACCGGGGGTCTGAGAGTAACGCAATTTCGATTCTCTGTATGTATGTAATGTACATGTGGAAGAATTGACAATAAAGCAGACTTGACTTGACTTGACTTACAATCATATTCTTAAGGATTTTAAAAGAAAGTGCATTGCTGTGGTCTAAAAATTGTTTGTTCAGTGCTTGCAGGGGTTAATAGCTAACAATGATTCCCCTTAGATTGAGCAAGACTTTGTTCTGATGTCCAAGAAGGAGTGTCAGGCAAACTTCTGGAGAAGTGGACAACTGCATTCAAGAAAAAAGTGATTCAGCAGTGCAAAAAACATCCAGCCAATCGTGATATAGAAGAACTCCTGCTAGCAGCTGAATCCCGTGATGATTCAGAAGAGAGCGCTGATTTTGGTAAGATGTTTAAAATTAATTTAATACTTACATAATTTTAGTAATATTTGTCTAATATTGTAAGGAACATAAAAGTGAAATAATTAGTCCCCATGCATTTTCTTTTACATATTATATATTCTTCAGTTTCTGTTTTCATCATTTAAGTTTTGCTCACATATCTTTTATGGTCTAAACAGTTTGGGACAGTGACCTCTCATCTGTTGCATCTGAGCCCACCTTCTGCCCAAGGCTGGAAAAGACCAGGAAAGGTCTTCTTGTTGTCTTCAAGAAGGTTTTTTTTTTGGTCATAGTTTTCTATTATTTAACATCTGTGATGGTTCTCTACAATTTGCTTGGATTTCTCAGAGTGGAACAAACATTGAGGAGCATCTTCGAGACATCACTAGTGCTCAGCCCTATCTCCTGGCTGTGGGACCTCGGAAGAATTAAATTCGACAGTTTTTCATCATTCTCGATCAGCATGCCATTCCATGCAAGTCAACCTCTTCTCTTGGTGCTTTTAAGGAACTGTTTAAGGCACACTTTGTTTTTGCCACCTCCTACAACACTATGCTACACAACATGCATACTTTTATTGAGACCACTCTATACAACATAGATGTTGGCAAAGTGAAAGAGACTCCTCGTGTAGCTGAGGTCAGAGCAAGGCTGCTTAGCTAGGTCTCAAGTTTTTCTGCCCTCGTGTTTTGTTTGTTTGAGTTAAATGGTTCAAAAATGCTTCTTAGGCACTTCAGATTAGTTCATGGTTTTGTTCCTGGAAAGAATATTCGCCTTAAATGCATAGAAACAGGTTTGGTTCTGTGTTTGGTACTTTTTCAGGTTTTAGGAAACATCTGCATGTTTAACATGCTGAGCAAGTGACACCATTGAGAGCTGTGAGACTGCCAAGGCAGATAGACAAAGTAGAGCTAAAATACCTGATCAGATTGGCAGTGGCAGAGAGGTGAGAACACTTTCGATATGCGTGCGTCTGCGGTTGCCCAACTAAAAGTTGCTGGATTAAGTCAGTCTGCTATAAATGGTTTTCATCTATGGAGGAAATTGTTTCTGAGATTCATAGTCTGGCCCAGGATGCAGCTTTGCTCTGACTTCACAGGACACTGCTACTAAAAGAAAGATAGAAAATACGTTTCAAAATTTGGAAAATCCATTTACTATGTTAAATTCTGAAACCAAACGAAAACTCTTTACAGAAAAATGGGAAATAGTTGAACCAAGAGAAATAGTGCTTGGCACAAGATTTGACAGCAGGAGAAAAAAACCCACAGGAATGCTCGATCAAGTTGTAGTAACTGATAGATTTGCTTATATTCCCATTTTAGAAACACTAAAGTCAAATTTACAGCATTCACTACTTAATCATTTGTTTAAACCCAATGGAAGGAATTTATGTTGACTTAAGTGATGTAGCATATTTTAAAAGTAATCCCTTATTTAATACAGAAAACAATGCCTTACAAATTAAGCTATTTTATGATGATTTTGAGACCGCTAATCCTTTGGGATCCAAAACAGGCATTCACAAATTGGGGGCAATCTATTTTACATTAAGGAATTTCCCCCCAGTTTTTAACTCTTCATTAGTAAATATTAATTTATGTGCACTCTTTCATGAACCAAATAAGCTTCTAGCTAATGATTTGAAATTACTCAAGATTGACGGGGTTACGAATACAGTTTCTGGAAATTGTATTAGGGGTACTATTGTTCAAGTCACTGGGGATAATCTTGGCTTGTGCAGCTTATTTGGGATAGAAATGTTTACACCTATTAAGATGTAAAATGAGGGAGTTGTTGAGGTGAAATAAATTTGTATACTGAAGTAAAGATACTTCAAATATATTCTTCAGAAAAAAATCACTAAGCGTGTGTAATCATTGTGCTGTGTATGTGTCAGGCTGCAGCTACATTCCTTTAGTGTGTGTAAGGGTGATAACCCCCCCCTTGTGCTTGTGTCTGTCTCTGGGGGTGTGAGACTTTTATTGCCCCCTAGGCAAGGATAGAAAGCAGATCTTTTAACAATAACAGAGCCTCATTGCATGAGTAAATAGAACTAAACATGAGTAACTTTGCCAGAAAAGGTAGTAAATCAGTTACAAAGACAGAGGCTATTGTGAACTATGGAAGTGATGTTTACATATCCCAAGGATATTCCTTGGTGCAGATGTTGGTGGAGAAGACGTCATCAGGCTGAGGATCAACGGGGAAGCAAGTCTAAACCACGCCCCCCTCCCCCAACTCATTTCTGACCAATTAGACAGCGGCATAATCATATATATACTTTGAATAATCCATAAATTGTTCTTCTTCTCTACAAGTTAGGCCCACCTGAAGGGAGAGAACCCATGTACATGCATTTTGATATTCTAATGCAAAGTAAATAATCTTAAATGGAGGATGGAGAAAAAAAAAAAAGATCACACTAACAGAATCTATTCTGTATTACGAAATCTATTGCTTGTCTTGCATGTCTGTCCATCCTGGGAGAGGGATCCCTCCTCTGATTTGTTTCCCCTGTTGAAAGGGGGTAGTTTTTCCTTATTTGAATCGATGGTCTAATGACAGAGAGTTTTGTCTGTTGGACAGATTGTAAAGCCCTTTGAGGCAAATTGTGATTTGTGATATTGAGCTATATAAATACAATTGAATTGAATTGGTCCCCTCTTGTGTGTCATAACGCCGAGGTCCACTGTTGGATAGGTAGGTAAGCACATATACACTGCAGCCTGAGTAAGAAGGGGAGGCGAGAAGCTCAAACAGTTAATTTAATAGGAAAACAACCTCTAAAACGTCTTTCTGTTCCAAGACCGTAAGTACAATTGCCTAAATGTCTCGATTTTAAAAGGCAGGAGAACCTACTTAACATCTCGATATAAAATTTGTGCATGTACTCTTAAAAATGTGACAGTTAAAGAAAGTTATAAAACTGGTCAGTTAAATTTGGCTATCAAAATTTTAAAAGATAATCCTAAATAAATAATTGATGCCAATTTATTTATTCAGTCTCATAAATTACACTTAAGTATTAATTTGAAATTCTGATTAATAATTAAATTAAAAAATACAACTAAAATTACCGTTAAAAGTTAGTTCTACATAGAAGAGGTTGCCGAATTATCTTGTGCAACATTAAAGAAACCAGCATAATTATACACAAGCATTTATTAAAACGATAATAAAAGCAATACACATAATATGAAACCAAATCCTAAATGCACTAAGCTACAGAACAAAGTGTATGTTGTGGGGGGGTGATACAAAATGGTTGCTTGGACTCAGTGTAAGCTGTCTAATGGTGGATTAGACTGATGTCGCATGTTGTCAGACAAAGAAAGTTAATTCAAAATCGCAATGAGGCCACGTGATGTTAAACAAAATAAACTACAAAAGGTGATTAGCAAGATAGAGGCACGAATAGACGCAGCAGTTCAGTGCTCTCCTTTTCGGTGCTTTGTTTGGCTGTTTGTGTATGTATTGTATGTATTATTACTCTTACTGACAACATTCTGCTTGCCAAACAACACTTAAAGCCAAAGCGATCTCATAAAAATAGGACTATGCAGCTAGAGGACTGTTACAGCTGAGTTTTTCAGCTCTCATGACAACCCGGTGGACATAGTCAGGAGCACGGGCTCTCCGTGGATTACAATCCCTGCAGGCAGGAGACGGAGGCGGCACAGGGACAGGACGCAGAAGCGAGGCTGCAGGGCAGTGTGCTGGTGAGGCTACGGAAGTGGACATACAAGCCACCGATTCCAAGTATTTTTCTCACAAATGCCAGATCCCTCGCAAAAAATATGGACGAATTGAAGCTGGTGGTTGCAATTAATAAGAACATCAAGGATAGTTGCATTATGATAATTACAGAGACTCCGCACAAAGGAGGGGCGTTTAGCTTTTTAAAGGAGGGGCGTTTGTGGTAAGCACAAAGGAGGAGCGTTATGCTTGTCACTAATACTGTGGACAGTCACTGCTCCCGGAATTGGAGTATGTGACTGTAGGCACATATATCTTCCTCAGGGGTTTACTGTGGTCATGATAACTGCTGTGTATATTCCACCGGATGGTAATACTAATTCGGCTCTTGGACATTTACATATCACCATTAACAGTCAACAGAGCATGTATCCTGAGGTAGTTCACGTCATAGCAGGGGACTTCCACCTGGCTAATTTTAAGGCGGTGCTCCCTAAATTCCACCAGTACGTAAGGTGTGCTTCTAGAGGAAAAAATACACTGGACAAGGTCTACTCCAACATCAAACAGCGGTCAAGGGCTGAACCACTACAACACCTGGGCCAGTCCAACCATACGTCCCTGCTTTTAATCCCGGCATAAAGCCCCCTCAGGAGTAAGTGTTGGGATGCTGTTTGTGGAAAGTGCACACCCAAGGTCCTGAATGTCTGCACAGGTGTGTTTGAGCAAGGTGTAGCAAAAATAATCACAAAATCAATGCAGTCTAATTTTAAACATTTTCAGTTTTAGGTATACGGCAACTCCTGGCGGTTCTTTGGACGGTGGGAGGAAACCGGAGGACCCAGAGAAAACCCACGGTATCACGGGGAGGACATGCAGACTCCACCCAGGGAGGTCGTGGTCTGGTCCGGGATTCGAACCCACGATCTCCTTATTGGGAGGCAGGGGCGCTAACCGCTCTGCCACCGTGCACCCAATTTAATAAATATGATCTATGTAAATTAATCCCTGTTCTCATTCACAGATGCATACAAACATTTTGCATACAGTACATTCAATTCAATTCAATTTTATTTCTATAAATATCACAAATCACAAGAGCTTTACAATCTGTAACAACATAAGACACCCTCTGTCCTTAGACCTTCGTCTCGAACAAGGGAAAACTACCCAAAAAAACCCTTTTAAGAGGGAAAAAATTATAGAAATCTCAGGAAGAGCAACAGAGGATGGATCCCTCTCCCAGGAGGGACAGACATGCAATAGGTGTTGTAAGTACAGAATAGATTCATAGCAGAAAATCATAGCACATACAATTATGATGACAATGGCAAAATTGTAGTGTATATATAATTACGATGAAAAGTGTAGGATGTAAAACATAAGGGAAGATGACGGACAACCAAGCAGCTCCAGGTGGAGCCCAACCAGCAGGACATGAGCCACTCGTCCGCTGCACCATAGACACAGCAGCACTGCCCCAGCAGTAAGAAAGAAGAGAAAGCACAAAACTACGGGAGAGAGAAGAAGTCAAGTTAGTAACATGCATTTATGGGATGAGAATGCATACAGATGGAGAGGGAGAGGAGGAGAGAGGTGCATCATGTGAAGTCCCCAAGCAGTCTAGGCCTATAGCAGCATAACTAAGGGATGGTTCAGGACTCACCTGAGCCAGCCCTAACTATAAGCTTTATCAAAGAGGAAAGTATTTAGCGTACTCTTGAATGTGGAAATGGTGTCTGCCTCCCGAACGCGAACTGGAATCTAATTCAACAGGAGAGGAGCTTGATAGCTGAAGGCTCTGGTTCCCGTTCTACTTTTGGAGACTCGAGGAACCACAAGTAACCCTGAATTCTGAGTTGTCGAGACTAGTGTTCTAGTGGGGTAATAAGGTACTATGAGCTCTGTAAGATACGATGGTGCATGACCATTAAGAGCTTTGTAGGTGAGGAGGAGGATTTTAAATTCTATTCTGGATTTTTCAGGGAGCCAGTGCAGAGAAGCTAATATTGGAGAAATATGAACTCTTTTCCTAGTTCCTGTCAGTACACGTGCCGCAGCATTCTGAATCAACTGGAGAATCTTAAGGGACTTTTTCGTGCTGCCTGATAATACGGAATTGCAGTAATCCAGCCTTGAAGTAACAAATGCATGGATTAATTTTTCTGCATATACATGACGTGAATGGTATTATAACTTAGTCACAGTCTCTTCAATATCAGAGCTAGATATCCTATAATGTAGGCAGGTCTGCAGAGTTTCAGTGAATGCTGCTGACAGCACTGTGCACACACTCTCATGGCATAGATTTTTTTTCTGGAGGTGCTTCTGAGATCATATGAGAATTGAGAGTTTTGCCACAGCCTGCGTGGCATTGTGTGTTAGCATGAATGTGGGCAGGTGTGTGGGAGGATGGGGCTGGGTCAGAAACATATGTATATTAGAAAGGTAAAACAACATAGGTATTATAATGTGGGACATTTTTTCACTCAGCTTTCTCTTTCATATGATTCGGATTTCAACCACGTATAAATTAGGTTAGATATGACCTCAATTATCCCAAATAAGTGCAGCAATTATTCCTGAAAACTCCCAGGCTGATATGCTGGATAAAGACACTGTGTTTCACTGCAGTCATAGGAAGGTTTCACTTTGTGACAGTGTAGGCGTTCATTTTAGACTTCTCGCTCTTACACACAGACAGATGTTCTTTTTTATTGCACAAACATGCTTGTAAATATAGATAGGACAAGAGGGGGACAGTTGGCTTCTTCACCAGAGCCTCTGAGGTGACTGTTACAAACATTTTCTGTTGGAAAGCCAAAGAGCTCAGTCAAAAGTACGGATGTGCTGATTACATTTCCTGCTTCTGATCTGAATCCTTTAATATACTGAGTTTCTGATATTTATTTATAAATGTTTTCACCACTTAATGCAGCTGCATAGTGCGAAATTAGGCTACATTAAAATTTGTTAAGTTATATGATATGATTAAATATGAGTGACAGCAAAACAGCTCTGCTTTAGGAAAATATAACTTGGATCACAGGTTTTTCACGGGTTATAGTACCCTATAGTATTTTGTATAATATTTGTGGAGAGCAGTGTAGAGTAGACTTCCTAGAGGCATTCTGCAGTCTTGAACCACCGTCTCTCTCATCACAAACCTGTTTGTCCATCCTTCAAACTCCTGCTGCTTCCTTGCAGCAGATGATGTAGAGCGGTGTGTAAACAGTGTGAAACACTTCAGAATAATGTGCAATGGTGGCCTGAGATTCACGGTTGGCCACTCTCAATCTCTGAAAAGGCAGTACAAGCCATAAATGTAAAACAAATGGGACATTACCTAAATGATTGAGTCTGAGATATTTAATGCTTTGCCTCACCTGCTAATGCTCCTTACTCCAGTCAGCACATTTATCACCTTGCCTCACTTCCACCTCAGCAAATAAACATTAGCGCAAATGATGACTTCCCTCACCTAAACATATGTTGCCTCCCTCTCGTTTATTTTCACTGATGGAGAGAGAGAGATAAAGAAAGGAAGAGGGGAATAGGGAGAGAGAGTAAATGCGATTGTGTCAAGTTTTATTCTATGTGAGCTCTGTGCTTTGAAGGTATATCTTGTCCTGCATAAAGAAGACCTAAGTCAATGATTTTTTCTAATGAAACAAATTTTTCATCTGCTGATCCTTGCCATTAAGAAACAAGCCCAGGAAGAGCTGGAGGTGGCGGGTGTCCTAATGGCAGCTGGGCAGATGATTAATCATTAGAGTGGGTCAGTGGGGACAGTAAAGGTGTTTCGATTACACTCTTCTGCTGCTCTGTCTGACACCTTCAAGATTGCTCTCTGCTGATGAATACAACTACACAGTTATACTGAATTAATGTCAAAGCCGGTATAGCCAGCAGCAACTGAAGGGCTAATTATTGTGGTTAACATGGAGGGAGGGGTCAGTGGAAGGGGGCATATAGTCTACCCAACAAAGGCTGAGAGCAAGTGGGCTGATGGTCAGTCCTACTATTGGATGGTTTGATATAAAATTTTGAACAGACATTCATGAAGTTTAGATGATAATGATTTTGATGATACAGCAACTTTTCCTCTAGCGCCACCATGAGGTTGACATTAGTGCTTTTAAGTGAAATGTCTTAGATGCATAACTGCGGTGATCATCTTCCGCAATCTAGCGCCATTATGTTAAATTAGCACACTAAAGTAAGATGATGACCATAGTAAACACTGTGCTTGTTAGGTAGTTATAGTTTAAAGTTCAATACTCATTCAGTTATGCTCATCCTCAGTAACTTTTCATCAGTTTTCTCTAGATTCGTTTTGCAGTGCGGAATAAAGCTTGACTGATATTCCAAAGGTGTTATGTTTACCTCATGATCCAATATTGAAGCCTGGTTCCTTGCATGACTTGACAGAAGACTGGAAACTGACAAGCTTGAAGTTAGGGATTTTTTTCCTCAGAGCTTTACAGATTTTTGTTAATACCTTTCTCATTATTTTTTTCATTGGCAGTCCAAACAGACTTAATTTTGATCTGGAACTCCCACTGCATGCGCAGCCATCTTAAATCAAATATGCAACAAGGCCCCATGAGATATTATGGCCCATTTTTGTCACTAGGGTCCTCAATTCTTTATCTTAGACACTTCAGACCAACTTTTCATTCACCTAGGCCTTCTCCAATTATATATACAACCTTGTATTTTTCAACTATTGTCACCATTGATTTCCATCTGGACCATTAACAGTTACACAGCTTTTATTTTGACTCAGTTTAGTATTTTCTTTTTTTGAAGAAGGGATTCAAATACAAATATGCAATATTAATTGATTATTTCAAGTGTATGTTACATGTACCCCTCCTTGAACCGCCACCTTATTGTGGTGCAGGGGCTTGCGTTCCTGAATGATCCCAGGAGCTATGTTGTCTGGGGCTATTGCCCCTGGTAGGGTCTTCCAAGGCAAACAGGTCCTGGGTGACAGGCCAGACAAAGAGTGGTTCAAATCCCCCTTATGAAAAATTTAAAATCCAGGTCTGTGACATTGCCCGGTATGGCGCAAGCGGGGCACCTCCCTGGAGCCAGGCCCGGGGTTGGGGCTCGTTTGCGAGTGCCTGGTGGCCTGGTATTGCCCCATGGGGCCCGGCCGGGCTCAGCCCGAACGAGTGTCGTGGGGCCGATCTCCCGTAGGCCCAAAACCTGCAGGAGGAACCGTAAGGGGCCGGTGCATTGTGGATTGGGTGGCAGTCGAAGGCGGGGGCCTCAGCGATCCCGGGACATGGAATCTGGCTCTAGGGACATGGAATGTCACCTGTCACCTTGCTGGGAAGGAGCCTGAGCTGATGCGGGAGGTTGAGAGATACCGACTAAAGATAGTCAGGCTCGCCTCCACGTACAGCTTTCGCTCTGGAACCAAACTCCTCGGGAGAGAGAGAGAGAGAGGCTGGACTCTCTATTACTCTGGAGTTGCCCACGGTGAGAGGCGGTGGGCTGGTGTGGGCTTGCTCATAGCCCCCCAGCTCAGCTGCCATGTGTTGGAGTTCACCCCGGTGAACGAGAGGGTCCTTTCCCTGCGCCTTCGGGTCAAGGATAGGTCTCTCACTGTTATTTTTGGGCTTTTAGTGCGCATGCGCCACGGTGCAGGCTGCCTGTTGCGTAGCTCTGTCTCGTCGTCTTACTTTTTCTAACTTTTAGCCTTCCTTTTTCTTCCAAACTTGAGTAACTTGTGTGTAAGTATAAATTAAACTAGGCTCTGTAAGAAAATGAGGTTAGAAAGTATTTTGGTACTATTTTTCGCCTTGGAACTTCTTCTCCTGCTACTCGGTCAGGGCACCGCTGCTGAACAGCTGTTTGGCCGCATTGTTTACACCAGGGAGCAGCTGATCACGCTGAAGCCGAACGGCATGGCGCGCAGGACAACCGATGTCCCCACGGAGATCTGGAGGAGGACACACCGAGGATGTAGAGGTGGAACGAAGCGGCAAGGGAAGAGAGTAGGGTGCAGACAAAAGAGACTTAAGAACGAGAGATTTAAGCCATGTCTGCCTTCTTTCGTTATGGGCAACGTGAGATCACTGGTGAATAAGATGGACATGCTAATGGCTTTAGCACGATGTTAGTCAGACGGAGTTCCGTGAGTGTAGTTTGATGTGCTTCTCGGAGACATGGCTACACCAGAATATCCCGGATCATAACGTTTCCATCAACGGCTTTCAGACTGCTCGGGCCAACAGGGATTACACCGGGAGCGGTAAGCGGAAAGGCGGCGGGCTTGCTGTGCTGGTTAAAAACAGGTGGTGTAACCCTGGTCCCATTACTATCAAGCAGAGTATCTGTAGCCCGGACATTGAACTGTTAGCTGTGGGACTCCAACCATATTATCTGTCACCCGAATTCTCACATCCTATTTTTGTGGCTGTTTACATCCCCGCCTCTGCTAACTCTGTATCGGCGTGCAACACCATTCACTCCGCCATAGCACAACTCCAGACTCAACACCCGAGCGCATTCATATTAATATCGGGCGACTTCAACCATGTCAGTGTTTCAACAACACTGACTAATTTCAGCCAGTATGTGAGTTGTCCTACTAGAGAGGAGAGGACATGCTTTATGCTAAAGTTAAGGATGCATACAGCTCCCCCCCCCCACGGGTAGGTCAGACCACATCCTGGTTCACCTCAAATCCTGCTATACGCCTCTGGTTAAAAGGCAGCCTGTGACCACAAGGACAGTGAGGAGATGGTCAGAGGATGCCTATGAGAAGCTGCAGAAATATTTTGAGGTGAAAAACTGGGACGCACTCTGTGAGCCTCATTGAGAGGACAACTGTGAGTCAACTGCTTTCCCCTCCTCCATCATCCTGGGAGACCACTGCCCCCCCCCCCCCCTCAACTGGTTCTCAGGCTAACAGCCCTCCTTACATTGACATTAATG
>CM022486.1:29106558-29132612 GCA_011952105.1 Coreoperca whiteheadi | reverse complement strand
TTTCACGGACAGGCAGTTGGATGAGGCAGACGGGAGGATTTCTGGACGTGGAGACAGAGGAAACAATAAGTTGCTGCGAAAACACACTCGACAAAATTCATACGTAGTCTTAGGCGAGAAGAGCCCGACGTAAGTACCACGATATGGATAGTACGATCTGGCGAAGACTGGAAGGTTGAGCCGGTGTTTAAATACTGCAGGAGGTGGTGATGAACCGGGATGAGCTGCAGGTGTGCAGGTAGGCGGGGCGCAGGTGAATGATTGCAGGTGTGGAGGGGAGAGAGACTGGTCTGCTCCGTGGAAGGCTCCAGACGAACAAAACAAACAGACAGACAAGACACACAAGGCAGGGAAAACACTGGGAAACATGGGGAAGTTAAGGGAAGATATTCCCAAACCCTGACAGATAAGGATGGAAATGTATTGACAGGTGCCAGGAGTGTGATGGGAAGATGGAAGAAGTACTTTGAAGAGTTGATGAATGAGGAAAATGAAAGGGAACGAAGAGTAGAAGAGGTGACTGGTGTGGAGCAGGAAGTGGCTAAGATTAGCACGAGTGAAGTGAGGAGGACGTTGAAGAGGATGAAGAGTGGAAAGGCAGTTGGTCCTGATGACATACCTGTGGAGGTATGGAAGTGTCTAGGAGAGGTGGCAGTTGAGTTTCTGACTAGTTTGTTTAACCAGATCTTTGAGAGTGAGAAGATGCCCGAGGAATGGAGGAGAAGTGTACTGCTGCCAATTTTTAAGAACAAGGGAGATGTGCAGAGCTGTGGCAACTACAGAGGAATAAAGCTGATGAGTCATACAATGAAGTTGTGGGAAAGAGTAGTGGAAAGCTAGGATTAGTGCAGAGGTGAGCATTTGTGAGCAGCAATATGGTTTCATGGCTAGAAAGAGCACAACGGATGCAGTGTGTGCTTTGAGGATGCTGATGGAGGCTGACAGAGAAGGTCATAGGGAGTTGCATTGTGTCTTTGTACATTTAGAGAAAGCGTACGACAGGGTGCCGAGAGAGGAGCTGTGGTATTGTATGAGGAAGTCTGGAGTGGCAGAGAAGTATGTCAGAATGGTGCAGGACATGTATGAGAGCTGTAAGACCGTGGTGAGGTGTGCTGTAGGTGCGACAGAGGAGTTCAAGGTGGAGGTGGGTCTGCATCAAGGATCGGCTCTGAGCCCCTTCTTGTTTGCTCTGGTGATGGACAGGCTGACAGATGAGGTTAGACAGGAATCTCCATAGACTGTGATGTTTGCGGATGACATTGTGATTTGTAGTGAGAGCAGGGAACAGGTAGAGGAGAATCTAGAGAGATGAGGTCTGCTCTGGAAAACAGAGGAATGAAGCTTAGCCGCAGTAAGACAGAATACCTGTGTGTCAATGAGAGGGACCCAGGTGGAATGGTGAGGTTACAGGGAGCAGAGGTGAAGAAGGCGCAGGACTTTAAGTACTTAGGGTCAAAGGTTCAGAGCAATGGAGACTGTGGAAAGGAGGTGAAGAGGCGAGTGCAAGCAGGTTGGAACGGGTGGAGAAAAGTGTCAGGTGTGTTGTGTGATAAAAGAGTATCAGCAAGCATGAAAGGAAAGGTGTTCAAGACGGTGGTGAGACCAGCGATGTTGTACAGCTTAGAGACTGTGACACTGAAGAAAAGACAAGAGGCAGTGCTGGAGGTGGCAGAGCTTAAGATGTTGAGGTTCTCTTTGGGAGTGACGAGGATGGACAGGATCAGGAATAAGTACATCAGAGGGACAGTTCATGTTAGATGTTTCGGAGATAAAGCCAGAGAGGCCAGATTGAGGTGGTTTGGACATGTTCAGAGGAGAGACTGTGACTATATTGGTAGAAGGATGCTAATTGGTTAATTGGTTAATTGGTGTGAGTGAAGAGGATGCAGAGGACAGGGTTAGATGGAGGCACATGATTCGCTGTGGCGACCCCTGAAAGGGAACAGCCAAAAGGAAAAGAAGAAATAAATAAATAGCTTTTTAATTCATTGTACTTTTATTTCATAATGCCACATTTCCATTTGTTATATTCAAATTAAGGGGGCGTGGTTATCTCACAGACCTGCAAGACGCAGTCTCAGAGAAGGTGGAGGCCAGTATGCAGTTTGACAACAAGACAGTGAATCATACAGTAGTCAAGTACCAGGTGGTTCTCTTGCCAGGTTTGGCTCCTGGCATCCTGCTCTCCCTCAACACTCACATAGAGTTTCCTGATCTACTAGCTTTACTTGTTGCTAAAAAGTAACTGTTGAATGTCATTAATGTCACCTGCCATTATCTCACTAGCCCTGACGCTAGCTGTCCTATTAACATTAGCTGACTCTACCTAGGACTAGGAGCTCAGAGCACAGGAGCTTTGGACCACCAGAAGGAGGAGGTTTTCAGTCCCAGGCAGTGGGGACTACATAACTGACCTCAGCATCATGGCTAACTGAGCTAACTTAATGTTATCTAGCACCCGCAACCATTAGCATCAATTACCAGTTAACGTTAGTCTAGGAACAAGTAAAGCTACACACAAAAAAATTTGGTTCTTCAGCAGTTCTTCAGTGCTTCTTTGGGATGGTTGAGGCGCTATATAGCTCTGCTGCCATATAAAGAACCTTTCAAGCCCCTGCATGGTTCTTTAGAGGTTATCTGCTGGTTCTTTAGCTTAATTTAGTTTAGTTGGGTTAAACATTAAAAAAGTATATTTAAATACAGAGTATTTCCTGAGGATAACACATTGAAGCAGTGATTCTCAACCTTTTGCCACCAAGGCAAATATTCCAGGGTACCCACATGAGACACGCCTGCCTGTCGTCATTGTGGCTCCATCAGTACAAACTCTAATGCAGTTAGTCCAGTTTATTCTAATTGACATTAGAAAAGCATAAACGTGATTAAAAACAGCTTTTGCCATTGTAGAAGTCTTCACAAATTTAGATAGCAAAACATATTCTTTACTTCCTGAATTCCCATTCGAAGCAAACATATGAGAGTAAGTGACATGAACAGAAGGTTCACGAATTAGACCTTCTTGTTATCTACTGACATTGAATGGATGATGATTGAGGATGAAGACGACTATCATTGAAGTAGAATTAAAGCTGGTTTTGCTTATATGCAGGAGAGTGCATGCATTCAAGTATTAAGTATTTATTTCCAATGTGGCCTTCAATGTCACATAGGCCTACTGTAACAAGTGTTCAGGATAGCTGGACCCAGACTCAGTGGATTAGTTTGTGGATGGAAGCCGGAGGACAAGCTGACCCAAGCGCCCAAGGCCCGGCAGAAGGGCTTCCAGACCTGAGATATGAATTGTGGCCCTCACTGTGGAATGACACCCTAATTTCCGAACTGCAGCTGAAACTAAGGAAAGCATAAGTAGGGGGACCTTTGCCGAGCTGCTGTTATTACTGCGAACAGAAGAAGATCGAGAAGCATCTAAAAGTCAACGGATGAAACAACACCTGGGAGCAACCAAGCAGTAAGTTGCTGCTCATGCCCAGTTCGTTTGTACTGACCATGCTGAAAAAGGGGCTGTCGCTACACTTAGCATTCTAACCCAGCAATTAGCTCAACAGGTAGCTGACATACAAAAACAACTGTCACTACTTACTATCAGTCAAAGAAACCTGCAAACGTCCTCTTCCTCCCACATTTCATCTGCTAACCAACGCAAGTCCAAGAAATCAACTGCCTCCTCAGCACGTAGATCTGCAACCTTTACATCCCAGAGCTGGTTATTGTTTCCGGTGTGGCGAAGATAGCCATATTCGACCTCAATGCAATAATGAACCAAATTCAGGCTTGGTTGCACTTAAGAGGAAGGAGCATAGCAAAATGATGCAGAGCAAATTGAACTTCCGTGCGGGGCAGGATTTAAACTAAAGTCAGTTCCTGTTAAGGGGCAAACAGGGGGGACCAACAATGTCCCTTGGAAAAGGAGTTCATTCATCAAGCTCAAGTTAGGCAATCCACTATATTAAACCAACCCAAGCTTCTACTGCCACGGAGCCTAGTGGGATGAAAGTGCACAGCAGTAGTTGCCATCGCTGGCCATGATTGTTCCTGCTTGCTAGACACAGGGTCTCAAGTGACCACCGTACCAATCTCATTCTACACCCAGTACCTGTCCGATCAGCCAGTCAAACCACTTAATGACCTAGTTCATGTTGAGGGTGCTGCTGGACAGTCTGTACCCTATTTGTGCTATGTGGAAGTGACCATGAAGTTTCCCAAGGAGTTTATGGGATCTGAAGTTACATTTACATTTAGTCATTTAGCAGACGCTTTTATCCAAAGCGACTTACATATGAGGAAGACAATGGAAGCAATAGAGCAACACAAGGTAACAAAAAGCATAAGTGCATCAAAAAAACGAGTCTGATTAAAGCCTAGCACAATATACAAAGCTAAGGATAGGAAGGGTTTTTTTTTTTTTTTTGTAGAGGTAGAAAGGAAGAAGAGTTAGTGATTGTCAGTTAGGTGTTGACGGAAGAGATACGTTTTCAAGTGCTTTTTAAAGGTGGCTACCGAATCTGCTGATCTTGTAGAGGCCGGCAAATCATTCCACCAATGTGGAACGGATCCAGAGAAGGTGCGCGAGAGTGATTTTATTCCTTTTTGGCATGGTACCACCAGACGTTGTTCGTTTGCAGAGCACAGGGACCTGGCAGGACCGTAGGTCTGTATGAACAAGCAAAGATATGTTGGTGCAGAACCAGTGGTGGTTTTGTAAGCCAAGAGCATCGCTTTGTACTTGATGCGGGCGACAACAGGGAGCCAGTGTAACCTAATGAAGAGAGGGGTTACGTGCGCTCTCTTCGGTTCATTGAAGACCACTCTTGCAGCCGCGTTCTGGATCATCAGCAGAGGTTTGGTTGTGCAAGCAGGGAGTCCAGCCAGCAGTGCATTGCAATAGTCCAGTTTGGACAGGACAAGAGCCTGGACTAGGACTTGTGTAGACTGCTCCAATAGGAAAGGTCTGATTTTCCTGATGTTGAAAAGTTATTGTCCCTATACTTGCTCTGGTGGTTCCGGACATTAGTCCATCTCCGTTGTTAATCGGGATGAACACGTTGGAGCCATTGTATGACCAACACATGAAGAGTGACTGTTGTCTAGAGACAGGCAGTTAGATCACAAAATCCAAAGATATGAGACCATGGTCGACTCGGAACCGGGAGAGGTCGCAACAGCCCAGCCGGAGTTCGGTGGAAGGTCTTTTTACGGGCTCAGACACTGCACATGGCTACGAAGGATTGGGTGTCAGCAGCAACAGTCGGCCACCAAAATTTTCTTTTGAGAAGGGTGAGCGTGTGGCCAGCTCCTGGATGGCAAGAGAACTTGGAGGCATGGGCCCATTCGAGGACTTGAGAGCGCACAGGTTCTGGGACAAACAAATGACCGGGAGGGCCTTTACCTGGATCCTGATGGTCACGTTGGGCTCGTACAACAGCTGCTTCAGGGCATAAGGATTCTTCTTCCAGGGTGAATTGCCGGGAAATGTTAGGCATTACGTAAGTCAAGTTTTGAAAACACAGAAGTTCAAAAGCCGAGTTGAGTAAGGGGATACCTGTTTCGGGTGGTGATGAGGTTGAGGCCCCGGTAGCCAATGCAGGGTCGAGAAGTCCCGTCCTTCTTCTCCACAAAGAAAAACCCGGCGCCCACAGGGGAAGACGAGGGACCAATTATTCCCACTGTTATGGATTCCTGAATATACTGATCCATGGACGTCCTCTCCGGGCCCAACAAACTGTATAGCCGACTGCTCGGAAGTGGGGCCACAGGAAGTAGGTCAATAAAACAATCTTAGGGTCGGTGAGGAGGGAGGGACCGGGCTTTGCTCTTGCTAAACACCTCCCGTAGGTCGTGATACTCAGGAGAGACAGACAACAGGTTAGGAGGCTCGTGAGGAAGCAGCGCGGATTGCGTGGCTGGGGATAAGGCAGAGGTGAGGCAGGAAGCATGGCAATTATCACTCCAGTTTAGAATTCTGCCCTTAGACCAATCAATGTGCGGGGTTGTGTTATTTTAGCCAAGGGTGCCCAAGAACCAGAGGGGAATGTGGTGACTGGATGAGATGAAGCTGAGTGTACCCACAATGATTTCCTGACAGACAGAGAGAGAGAGAGATGTTGTGCGATGGGTTGCCCATGCCAAAAGTCTTCCATCTAGAGCATTGAGCATTGCTGGGTGATCTCAGCATCCAGAAAACTGCCGTCGGCCCCAGAATCAGTAAGAGCTTTAATGGGAAGCGAATTATGGTTAAAGAGCAGTGTAGCTTGCAGGTGAGTGCAAGGTTTCGGCTCACCGTAACCCCCACTGTTACTGGTGAGCCCAGTCTTTTGGTAGGTTGAACTGGGCAAATTGGTTTACCAAAAAATTGTTCTGCTCCGACAGGGAGCGGCAAAGGTTTTCCTGCTGCCCGAAACACTGATCCTGCATGACAAGGAGGTGGCGGAAGGTGGGGAGGTCGGAATTACAGTCAGCGGGGTCCATAGTTGGCCAGATCTTACTGTAACAAGTGTTCAGGATAGTTGGACCCAGAAGAGCACGACTCAGGGAGAACGGTGGGTAGTTTGACAAAGGAGATTTTATTTATAATAAGCAGGTTGAGGGACGGTAGAAGGGGGGGTCGGGGTTGGTGTGGGGTACGGAGATCCGTAGGCTGGCAAAAGGGGGGGGGGGTGCGAGAGCAGGGAATTACGGGGGCTGCAGATTTCGAGGGGTTTTCAAGACGGATCCTAGGCATAGGAGGACAAGGGTTAGTACAAGCTTGACTGAAACTTAGTAGACTACCTTGAGTGCAATTTTGGCTGAGTGGTTACCACATATGTAAGCTGAAGATCTGGCGACCTCTCGGAGGCGCTGGCTTAAATCTGCTGCTAATGAGCGCAGGTGCGCCGACCAGAGAATCAACGAGACGCACTGTAGGGTCAAGACACCGCACCCATCGTCAGGACAGACCAGGCCCCAGACACCTACGCAAAAACATCAGGAAGAGGGAGAGAGAAACAGGGAGGCAAAGAAAGGTACAAATCCACACAGCATAAAAATAGGAATTCATCATCAAAAGCATTCTCAATATCCTCAACTACAACATTCACTAACCACAATACAATATTAAACTAATAAATATGTGGCCTGCCCAAATTTAAAATCCACACATTTCAGATCTTCATCCATAAGTAGCTTATTAATAGCCTATATTATGTCCTGTTAAACTCTACTCTGGTAAATAAATATTAGTCCGAAGTTCCACTTTATCACAGCAGTGTATTGAGAATGTGTTTTTGACCCAGAACTACTTTTGACCAGAGGATTGTTCCCAGGCAAACCTGCGTGCCAAGTGAGCATTGACCGTTGGATTCATCAACCAAAAGAAGAATGAACCAGCTTCGGATTGAGAGAAAAAAGCAGATATTTTTTTAAGTGCGTGTAAAGAAATATCTGTAATAGCTGTCATAGAAATAGACTAATGTTACTTGCTTGTCAGGGGGAATTTGCAAACATTGTACCGCTTACGTTAGAGTCATGCTAGCTGACAGCCAAGCTTGACCAACCGTGTTGGCTAGCTAACTTAAGTTAACGCTAAGAGCCAGGTTTATTTTCTTGCTCAATAAACAATGCGGATAACTCCATTGATACTCAAAAAGATACAAATCAAAAAAGGCAAGTCAGTTGGAGCAGTGACATTATAGTAACATTAAGTTAACCAAAGATAGCGTTAGTGAAACCTAACCGACAAGCTTGTGCGATGGAAATAAGGTTAGGGATATTTTTTTGATGCACAAATAAAGTGTCAGTTAGTCTATCAAGGGTCACTCTTCTCTTGAGTATCTGTAACATTACGCAGTTTCTAACACCCCTTTTAATCTCTTTTATATGACTGATTGTGGTTATAGAGGAGCACTTTCACAGTAATGAATGTTAAAACAAACATCTGTAAAGCACTTAAAAGCATAAATGCGTCAACCATGTTATGTTAAAATCATTATTTTGTATTAAGAATCAGCACATCCAAGTCCGAGGCCATGGTTCTCAGCCGGAAAAGGGTGGCTTGTCCCCTTCAGGTTGGTGGAGATCTCCTGCCTCAAGTGAAGGAATTTAAGTATCTTGGGGTCTTGTTCACAATGAGGGAAGGATGGAACAGGAGTTCGACAGGTGGATCGGTGTATCCTCTGCAGTGATGCTGTCGATATACCGGTCTGTTGTTGTGAAGAAAGAGCTGAGCTGTAAGGCGAATCTCTCTATTTATCAATCTATGTTCCTACTCTCACCTATGAGCTTTGGGTCATGAACGAAAGGACAAGATCCCGGATACAGGCGGCCAAAATGAGTTTCCTCTGTAGGGTGGCTGGGCGCTTACTTAGAGATAGGGTGAGGAGCTTGGTCACTCAGGATGAGCTCAGAGTAAAGCCGCCGCTCCTCCACATCGAGAGGAGCCAGCTAAGGAGGCTTGGGCATCTGTCCCAGATGCCTCCTGGATGCCTCCCTGGCGAGGTGTTCTGTGCATGTCCATGGCCTGGAGGGCCTGGGGAAGACCTAGGACACGCTGGAGGGACTATGTCTTTCGGCTGGCCTCGGAACGCCTTAGAACACCCCTTGCTAATGCAGTAGAGGAGGCGACCCCCCTGGTGGAGTGAGCCCTTAAGCCTATTGGCGAAGCTTGACCGCGCACCTCATAAGCAAAAGCAATAGCATCCCTGACCCAATGTGAAATGGTTTGCTTGGTTGGGGCAGGACCTCTGTTACAGCCCCCATGACAAACAAACAATTGCTCCAACCTACACCACTGGACATCGCTCTGGAGAGCATGCACTGGACACAGTCCATGAAATCTCTCCTGATCCGGCATTTCAAACGGAAAGGCGGAGGGCAGAAGGTTTCCAGCGTGACAGGATGTGCAGTCAAGAAAGGAACCTTAGGCAGGTAGTCAGTATGAGGATGCTAAATCACTTTCACCATACCTGTGGCAAAGTCTAAGCAGGATGGCGACACCGACAAAGCCTGCATATCCCCAATTCTTTTTAAAGAAGTTATTGCCATAAGAGAAAACATCTTCAGGGCCAGAAGCTTGTCAGACACTGACTCTAGAGGTTCAAAGGGGGTCTCAAACAGACCCTCGACTATAGCTAGGTCCCATGAAAGAATGTTAGTTCTTACAGGAGGCCTCAACGGCCTGGCCCCGCGAATAAAGTGAGCAAGCAGAGGATGCCTCCCCAGCGCCACCCCATCCACCAGGTAGCAAGCCGAAAGAGTGGCCACATAAACCCTGAGAGTGGAGGAGCAAGTGCCTGTGAACAATTTGTCTTGCAGAAAGTCTAGAAATGAAGCAACCTGGCAGTTAACTGGATCAACCTGATGTGTCGTGCACCATCTGTCAAAGAAACCAGATTAACTGGCATACATACCCTTGTTGGCGAACCCTGGCTAAAACTTCAGGGAGCAGAGCGACTGGAGGGAAGGCATACAGGCGCATCTTGGGCCATGTATGAGCCATTGGATCCAGACCCAGCAGAGCTGGGGGACTGAGAGAGAAGTAGAGGGGACATTGCGCTGTCTGACAAGAGGCAAAGAGGTCCACTTGCGCTCTGTATCTGGTCCATATTTGACTGACAATCTCTGGGTTGAGTTTCCACTCCCCCATCAGCAAAGCCTGTCTGCACAGCAAATCCGCTCCCACATTCAGTTGCCCCGGAATGCACACTGCCCTGAGTGACAGGAGCTTGTCCTGGGCCCAGAGAAAAATCTGTCTTGCTATCCTATTTATATTGCGTGAATGCAGACGTCCCTGGTGATTTATATATGAGACTGCTGATACCATGAGACCCAACAATCTTTGACACTGATGAACAGTGAGAGTTTGACCTAGCCGGACTTTGCTCAGGGTATATACCGAATGTTCTCAATTGGAGCGGGAGACAATTCTGCCCGTATCGTAACCGAATCCCAAACGATCCCCAGATAAGTTGTTCTCTGGGCAGGAGAAAGAACGCTTTTCTTGGCGCTGAGTCTCAACCTGAGAGAAATTGGATGAGCTAGCACGATGTGTGTGCTGAAGCACCATGTCTCGCGACAATCGTCAATGTAATTCAAAATGCGAATGCCCTGGAGTCGCAATGGAGCCAGCGCTGCATCCATGCATTTTGTTTACGTGCGGGGTAATACGGCTCGGCCGAACAGAAGAACCCAAAATTGGTAAGCTTTGCCCCTGAAAACAAACCTCAGGAACTTCCTGTGTTGTGGCAATATGTGGCAATATGTGGAAATATGCATCCTTCAGATCGATCGTGACGAACTAATCGCAATGTTGGATTTGCAACACGAACATCTTTACGAATAACATCTTGAACTTGAGTGCTTTGATCGAAAGGTTCAAGCTACGAAGATCTAAGATTGCATGCAGCCCCCCATCCTTCTTGGGAACCAGGAAGTATCTGCTGTAATAGCCTGACTCTGTCTGGAAGAGGAACACGTTCTATGGGCTGTTTGCTCAGAAGAGTTTCCATCTCTTGTGACAGTACTTGCGCCAACTCCGGTTTCACGGTAGTTGAGACCACGCCGTTGAAACAAGGAGGACAATGAATAAACTGGATCCTGTATCCTTTTTGTACTGTGCTTAACACCCATGCAGAAACGCCTGGCAGAAGTGTCCACGCTGCCAGGCACTAAAACCCTTCAGGAGGTCAGCCTGGTACGCCTGCAACACTGCAATTGTGTGCAGTGCAGCACCAGCCTGACCTGTAGACTGATATGCTTTCCCCACGAGACCCGAAGTTGTTCTGCACGGCTTCGTGGGGAAAGTAGGTTTCTTCAAAGAATATGCCGACCCAGGTGAGAGATAGCCCGGGAGTTTCTCTTCGACCTGTGGCATCTCCATATACCCGCGTGATGTCGCCCCCACGATAGTCGAAAAGATCGACATCCAAGGCACAAACACACGCGAAGTATAAGGTCTACTCCATGATTTAGACAACTCATCATGGAGGTCCTCAAAGAAGGGGAGAGACTGTTGTCGCGCTTTCTCCCCCTAACTACCGGATGGAAACCTATCCTCAAGCTTGCTGTTTTTGGGGATCTCTTGTTCACGGGGCCAGTCTTGCTGCAATCTGGCCAATGCGTGAGTCACCACCTCCAACAACCCCTCGACAGATATACTACCATGTGGGACTGTTCGGATGGCCGCTCGAAGTCTGCGGACCCAATATAGTCAACTTCCTCATCGTGTGAGAGACGTGTGGATCTGGTGACCAAGCAGTCGAAAAGGACGGACCTGTCTCCTGCTCGTCAGCCAAATCCATCTCAGAGCCCCAAGATCTAAGTGTGGGTGTGGACTGAAAATAACCCAGACGAGCAGCGTTTTGACTGTAAACAGCTGTAATCTTGTGTGTCCGTGTCTGCTATCGGGCGAGAACACGGAGGCACACAACGCTTCTGCTCGCTCATTTCCACTGAAAAACTAACTTCCTCAACAGAACACCTCCAACACACACCACACAGTATCAGTCTGAAAACAAAAAGACCTGAGGGCTGACAGCTGGGGCTCATCTACTTATAGCCTCGTGCAGCAGGTGCGCTTGGTGATGTCACCGAACGAGGCTATAGTACCGTTGAGTCAATTTCATTGACATGTTTAAACACACATTCCCATATGCATACTTCATGCAGTATTGAGTGAAGCTTTTGAAAGGGAACTGCTGTTTCTTTGGTTTTAAAACATATCCTGAAATGTTAGTGAGGGACTGTGATATGTTTATTCAAATAAATAAAAATTGTATTTCCTACAAAGCAGGATGTAAAACAGGGGTGTCTTAATCTCATCATGTGATCAGAATCAGAATCAGAATTACTCTTATTCATCCCCAAGGGGAAATTCTTTTTGTTACAGACTGTTACTGGCCAGTGGAAGTCAATATATTTTTTAAAAGTTTTAAGTAAAATACAATAAGGTACAATAAAGATAGTAAAATACAATAAAGAAAAATACAATAAATATAAATACAATAACATAAGAGTGTAGTAATAGTGAGCTCACATATGTGGCTGGCTGTGATTCAATTCAATTTTATTTATATACCCCGATATCACAAATCAGAATTTTTCCTCAAAGGACTTTACAATCTGTACAACATATGACACCCTCTGTCCTTAGACCCTCGATTCAACTAAGGATAAACTACCCAAAAAAAATTATAGAGCAAGAGAGGAGGGATCCCTCTCCCAGGACGGACATACATGCAATAAATGTTTTATGTATAGCATAGATTCACAACAGAAGTTCAAAGTATGTAGGTTGCAGAACATAAATGTAGAGGACAGATCCAGAAATGATAGTACTTACAATTACGATGAAAATGATGGGGGACTTGAGACATCTGGGACAATTTCTATTTTACCTTTATTATAAATAATATTTATCCTTACCTCAGGAAGGCAATCTGTGGTTGAAATAATTTTAGTCATATCCACATCAGATAAAAGACTTGGGTAAAAAGACAGTAGCTTGCTGTTGGTCCCTACCAGAAAGTTAGATGAAACACCAAGTGTCACTTTTTAAATCAAGTTATCAAGGATTAGACAGTTTACGACATATCAAACCCCGCCCCTTTTATTACCCCCAGAAAACAAATAAAAATAAAATGAATTAATTAATTGATTGCATTACATAATTTAAAATAAAAAAAATACCAATGAGAGATCAGTGATAGGGGTTTTCATTTGAAATGCTCTTTATTATTTAACAAGTGGAAATGGTGATGAAGTTGAATTAATTAATTAAATTGACCCAAACAGCATTTTCAGTAGACAAACATAAAAGATAACAACGAGTTAAACTGTAATTTCATGTAACAAAAATAAATAAATACATAGTATAACACAAGATGAAATTAAACTTTTGTGTTTTTTCCTGGGACAGACCAGTAGGAGGGCTTTTGAATGATGGCATCCTCTTTATTATTAAACTAGTGATGAGCAAAGCAGCCCTAGAAATGGAGATAGAATCCCTTTGCGCCTGATTTATCAAAGGTTTGCACATGTGCTAAATGAATAAGACGAGCAAAAAATGGAGCAAAGGGATTTATTATCCTTGTGCACATGAGATTAGTGTCTTGAACGTGACACAGATTTACGCCATCTTAGGTTTGCACCTTTTGTTTAATGAATATGGACCATGTTCTCCACCTCCATTGTCGACATGGCCGCTTGGAGCTGTGGCCGTAAGGTCTCCGGTGCCTGTCGTGGCGGAAACCCCTGAAAGGAAGGGATGCTGTCAAGCTGAAGAATGGGTCCTATTGAGCCTGGTTGGCTCAAGGGACTCCGGAGGAAGCTGATAGATACTGGAAGGCCAAGCCTCGAAGAAATTCTGGCCACCCGTCGGACGCCTCAGGAGGGGGAAGCAGTGCCCTGCACAGACTGTTTACAGTGAGGGTGGGAATCTGCTGACTTCGACTGACATCCTTGGATGGTGAAAGGAGTACTTCGAGGATCTCCTCAATCCCACCACGTCTTCCACTAAGGAAGCAGAGGCCGAGAACTCAGTCGTGGACTTTTCAGTCCCCCAAGCTGAGGTCACCGAGGTAGTTAAGAGGGTCCTCGGTGGCAAGGCACAGGGGATGGATGAGATCCGCCCTGAGTACCTCAAGTCTCTGCATGTTGTGGGGCTGTCTTGCTTGACTCGCCTCTGCAACATTGCGTGGTGACTGGGGACAGTGCCTCTGGACTGGCAGACCTGGGTGGTGGTAATTTGTACTGACGGGCAGTTAGTGAATGTGTGTGTGTGGGTAAATGTGATATGTAGTGTGAAAGCGCTTTGAGTAGTCGGACGACTAGAAAGGTGCTATACAAGTACAGTCCATTTACATTTACACTCCTCAGCCTCCCCGGAAAAGTCTCTGCCAGGGTCCTGGAGAGGAGAGTTCGGCAGATACTCGAACCTCGGATTCAGAAGGAACAATTGCGGTTTTTGTCCAGTTCTTGGAACACTGGACCATCTCTATACCCTCTCCAGGTTGCTGGAGGGTTCATGTGAGTTTGCCCAACCAGTCCACGTGTTTTTTGGATCTGGACAAGGCATTCGACTGTGTCCCTCGCGGCAAGGGTACCACAGTAAGGGGCCGAAGGGAGTCCGGTTTGGGGACCACCGGATCTCATCTCTGCTTTTTATAGATGATGCTGTCCTGTTGACTTCATCAAACCAGGACCTTCAGCGTGAACTGGGATGGTTTGCAGCATAGTATGAATGGCTGGGATGAGAATCAGCACCTCCAAGTCCGGGGCCATGGTTCTCAGCCAGAAAAAGGTGGCTTGTCCCCTTCAGATTGGTGGAGAGCTCCTGCCTCAAGTGGAGGAGTTTAAGTATCTTGACCAAGCCACAGCCACCACTGTCCTGAGAAGCAGACAGATCATTCTACCAATGTGGAACGGATCCAGAGAAGGTGCGCAAGAGTGATTTTTTTACCTTTTTGGCAAGGTATCACCAGACGTTGTTCATTTGCAGAGCGCAGGGATCTGGCAGGAACATAAGTCTGTATTAGCGAGTGAAGATATGATGGTGCAGAACCAGTGGTGGTCTTGTAGGCCAAAAGCATTCCTTTGAACTTGATGCGGGCGACAACAGTGCCAGTGTAACCTAATGAAGAGAGGAGTTACGTGCGCTCTCTTCGGTTCATTGAAGACCACTCTTGCCGCCGCGTTCTGGATCATCTGCAGAGGTTTGGTTGTGCAAGCAGGGAGTCCAAAAGAGCCTGGACTAGGACTGCTCAGATGTTGAAGAGGATGAATCTACAGGACCAGGTGGTGCTGGCGACATGGCTTTTGACGTTTAGCTGATCATCAATTAACACCCCCAGATTTCTGGCTGTGCTGGACAGCTTAACGGCCAGTGAGCCTAGTTGAATGGAGAGGTTGTGGTGAATCTTTGGGTTGGCCCGGGATCACAAGCATTTCCATTTTGTCGAGGTTCAGCTGCAGGTGATGGTCCTTCGTCCAAAGCGAGATGTCACTCAGGCATGCCGAGATGCGAGCAGAGACAGTTGAATCATCAGGTTGAAAAGACAAATGGAGCTGCGGGTCATCCGCATAGGAGTGATAGGAAAAGCCATGGTTCTGAATGACTGAGGCGAGGGATGTCATGTAGATGGAGAAGAGTAGCGGTCCAAGCACTGAGCCCTGCGGCACCCTTGTATAGAGATGTTGGGACTCAGAGACCTCGTCTCTCCAGGATACTCGGAATGTCCCACCCGAGAGGTACGATTTGTACTATTGCAATGCAATTCCAGACACCCATAGCACTAACAGAGGACAGGAGGATGTGGTGATTAACTGTTTCAATGGCAGCAGACAGATCCAGTAAGATGAGTACAGATGACTTGGATGTTGCCTTTGCCAGTCTCAGGGCCGCACTTGAAACCAGACTGGTTGTGGTCTATGAGGTTGTTCTGTGTGAGAAAGGAGGAGAGCTGGTTAAACACAACTCACTCCAGAGCTTTGGCAATGAAGGGAAGGAGGCAAACCGGTCTGTAGTTTTCTAATAGTGTAGGATTGAGAGTGGCTTTCTTCAGTAGCAGTGTGATGCGGGCTTCCTTGAAAGCTGTGGGGAATGACCCAGTGGAGAGAGATGAGTTGATGATGTGGGTCAGAGCAGGGACAACAGAAGGAGTATGGGATTTAAATCCTGCCATGATTCAAAACTGAAAATAAAGATATGAAAGGTTGAAACTAAGTGTTCGAAAAACTCAAAATCTTACAAAAAGAAGTTTTGCAAGATCGAAAAATAAGATTTGCAATCTTGCAAAATGTAAAAAACTAAAAAATATCTCTGCAAACATTGTTGTTTTTGAGATTTCCTTCTTCAGAAATGCAACATGTTTTTTACGATGTTGCACAAACAATTTTTCAGAGTTTCGAATTTGTCACTGTTCTCCCAGTGTATAGTTTGTTTTCCAGATTTGAAACCTTGTAAATGGTGATCTGAAAACTGGTGTGCGAATGTGTGAAAAAAAGTTTTGAAACTCTGAAAACTGATTCATGGCAGGGTTGTCACGCAGCTCTGCTCTGAAACTCTAAAACTCTTGGCAAATGCTTTGCTGTCTGCTGACGTACAGTCCAATCACAAGTCGTATTTACTGGAAAATTGGGGTTGACCGACTACTCCGCCAGTGACGAAAGTGCACAGGATGCGTAAACAGGATGCACAGCTCTCTGGCCACAAGGCTTTTTTTTAATAACTTTATTAAATCTTTCCGATACAAACAGTAAGAACACATAAATAGAGTCATTAATACAGAAACAACAAATAATAGACCTTTCCAGAAAGTGATGGCATAAGGACATTCCCAGAAAAGATGTACCATTCTTTCTGAACATATTCCAATGTTCTCTAGATAGTCAAGCAAGTCTAGAAGCAGTCTGGTCTGATTATGTATATTTCTACCCCTCATGAAAGCTGACTGGCACTCATTAATAATATGCGATAATCCCTCATTCAGACGATTAGCATAGACAAGTGCCAGTCATTTATAATCGGTACATAGTAAGGTAATTGGTCTCCAAATATCTAATCAAAGATTATCTTTGTTAGGTTTGGGAATTAGAGTGATGATACCGTGTTTCATAGTGGGAGAAAGAATACCTTTTGATATACAATCTAAGTAGGCATGAAAGAGCATTTCGGTTATCCCATCTATTCCAGGTGATTTCCCCTTAGACATCTGTCCAACAGCCAAGTACAGCCCCTCAATTCATAGCTCATCCTCCATAAGTTGTTTAAAGTTATCATCTATTGTCTTTTTAAACCCCTGAATCTTATTTAAGAAGAAACAACAATCTTCTTTAGAAAAAAGTGATTGATACAAATTACAATAGAAATCTTTGATTTTTACGTTTACTGCTTCTTGATTTTCAACAATAGTATCATTGATTTTTAACTTTCTAATTTTTTTCTTTGTCTACCTTTGATTTTCTAGACTAAAAAAATAGGAAGAGTTTTTTTCCCCTTCTTCAATCCAGCAAGCCCTTGAACGGATAAATTCACCCTTGGCCTTTTCCAATTCCTTTTCAAAAGCGTCACTCGATGGTGCATGCAGTATGCATATGGGAACGTCTGACAGGCTGTGAAAAGTGTGTTTAAAAAGCTCAATGAAATTGACTCAAGCGAAACTATAGCCTCGGCAGGTGACGTCACCGGCACACCTGAAGCCCGGGGCTATAAGTAGATGAGCTCCAGCTGCCAGCCTTCAGGTCTTTTTGTTTTCAGACCGATTCTGTGTGGTGTGTGAACGGGAGCTGGAAGTCAAGTAAGGTGGCTTAGTTTTTCAACTGGCAGCAGGTAAGAAAACTCTAGCAGTTGGAAATGGGCCAGCAGTCGGAGCGTTGTGTGTGTCTCCGCGCCCGATGGCAGATATGGACATACACACATTTACTGCTTTGTGTGTTTGGAAGTGCACGCGTTCGCTGCATTTGGTGAGTGCCAGTAGTGTTTCCCCCGCGTGATCCCGAAGCGCTGTTGCCTCTTCGGTTTGCGCGTGGGATGTGTGGGTTATGATCTCTTGGTCTGCGGACTTCTGATAATAAATCCGGGTGTGTCACACATCTGCTTGCTCCGCCTTCCTTCCTGCACGTTACCTCTCCACCTCCGCCACCTTGGGTGAGTTTCGGGGGGGGGGGGCAGCGGTCTCCAGCGACATGTTGTATGTCCTGTGTCTAATCCTGCTGTTTCCCAGGATGCGGGTTATTTAATATCCCCTCAACAGGAAGTGTTGAATCTATTACCACTAAGAAGACAGGGAATCTGGCAGCGTGGACACTTCTGCCAGGCGTCTCTGCATGGGTGTTATGCATGGGGAAAAAAAATGGGTCCGTGGTATTCATTGTCCTCCGTGTTTCAACAGCGTGTTCTCCATTTCCGTGGAGTTGGAGTTGGCACGTGTTCTATCACTAGAGCTACAAATTCTTCTGAGTAAAGGGGCCATAGTTTGTTTCCCTTCCAGAAGTAGAATTGGGCTATTACAGGAGATGCTTCCTGGTTCCCCGGAAGGACGGGGGACTACGTCCTGTCTTAGATATAGGGGGCTTGAACCTTTCGGTCACAGCACTCAATTTCAAGATGTTTACTGTCAGATGGTCTTGTCGCAAACCATTATTGTGATTGGTTCGTCACGTTTGATCTGAAGGACGCATATTTTTCATCATGTCACCCCTCACATGTACAAAATGCATGGATGCAGCGCTGGTGCCATCGCGACTCCAGGGTCTCCGCATTTTGAGTTGCATACACGACTGGCTAATGTAGCAGTCGGTAGGGACGCCATGGTGGGTATCCCCCATGGGGAAGTGCATGTATATCTGCTTACTCCATCCCGTGACCCTCATAAACCTCTCCACCTCCGCCACCTTTGGTGTTTCAGGGGGCAGCGGTTCACATATGCCCTGTGTGTAAATCCTGCCATTTTCCAGGACACGGGGTATTTAACATTCCCCCAACAGGAAGCGTTACGGCTAGCGCCGCGGTCATTGGGCCTGGCAGCGTGGACACTTCTGCCAGGTGTTTCTGCATGGGTGTTAAGCACAGTACGTTAGTATACGGGATCCAGTTACTCGTTGTCCTCCGAGTTTCAGCGGCGTGGTCTCCACTTCCGTGAGACCAGAGGTGGTGCATGTACGGTCACAAGAGCTACACAATCTTCTGAGAAAGGGGCCATTGAACGTGTTACCCTTTCAGACAGAGAGTCAAGCTATTACAGTAAAGATGGTCGTTTTGGGTCTTATGGCGTCAGCCTCCACGGTGATTCCTATGGGGCTGTTACACATGAGACCATTTCAGTTGTGGCTCAGAGCCAGGGGATTTCATCCAAGGGCCAATCCTAGGAGGCTAATAAAAGTGACGCGGGCTTCTTACACTAACTATGTGGTTCAGACCCCAGTTCCTTACCTTGGGTCCCACTCTCGGCGTACCATGTCGTCACAACCTGCTAACGACGGACGCTTCCCTGACGGGCTGGGGTGCGGTCTTGTCCAGCCCAAGGGGAATGGGAGGGTCATCAGCTCAAGTGGCACATCAATTGCCTGGAGTTGATGGCTGTATTTCTGGCCCTGAAATACTTTCTCCCCCAGTTGAGAGGCTGTCATGTCCTAGTCCGAGGGGGACAGTACTGCGACGGTCTCCTATATAATCACTTGGGAGCAGAATTGTTGTTCAGAAAGACTTTATAGATGGGGGAGTGGAACTTCACCCAGAGATTCAGTCAAATATGGACCAGATTGTACAGAGCCGAAGTGGACCTCTTCGCCTCTTATCAGATAGGGCAATGTCTCCTCTACTTCTCCCTCAGTTCCCCAGCTCCGCTGGACCATACATGAATGCCCTGTATACAGATGCTTCTGTATGCCTTCCCTCCAGTCGCTCTGCTCCCCGGAGGTTCTAGCCAAGGTTCGCTAACACGGATCCGACCTCTTATTGATAGCGACTCGTTGGCTGAACAGACTATGGTTTTCAAAGATAGAGTATTTCCTCAAAGGCTTGTACCAGGGAGGTCTGTGCTCGCGCAATCTCCAGGATAGCGAGACAGCTTTTCTCTTGGCCCAGGACAAGCTCTGGTCACACGAGCCAGTGTACATTCCGGGGCAACTGAATGTGGGAGCAGGCTTGCTCTCCAGACAGACTTTAAGGATGGGTGAGTGGAACTCCACCCAGAGATTGTCAGTCAATATGGATCAGGAAGTGGACCTCTTCGCCTCTTGTCCGATAGCGCAATGTCCCCTCTGCTTCTCTCTCAGTTTCCCAGCTCCCCTGGGTCTGGCTACGATGGTTTATACATGGTCCATAATGTGCCGGTATGCCTCCCTCTAGTCGCTCTGCTCCCAGAAGTTCTAGCCAAGGTTCGCCAACAAGGGTCCGACACCTTTAATGGCGCCTTGTTGGCCGAACGGAATATGGTTTTCGGAGTTAGTGTGTCTCCTCAAAGGCTCGCCGAGAGCGATTCCGGCGAGGAGGGACCTTCTGTCTCAGGCGGAGGTCACAATGTTCCATCCTGAGCCTCACCTGTGGAACTTTCATGTTGGCCCCTATGGGCACTAGCTGAGTAGCACTGGGCTGTCGCCTGCAGTTGTCGAAACCATTTTAAGTGCTAGGGTTTCCTCTACCAGGAATCTGGATGCAGTAAGTGGAGTGCCTTTGTCAGATGGCTCAAGACACGTCAGGTGGATCCAGTTGACTGCCAGATTTTGTCAGTTCTGGATTTTCTGCAGAATGAATTGCTCATGGGCGCTTGCCCCTCCACTCTCAGGGTTTATGTGGCCGCTCTCTCGGCTTGCCACGCCCCGGTGGATGGGGCGCCACTGAGGAGGCATCCTTTGTTGGCCCGCTTTATTCGCGGGGCCAGGCGGTTGACGCCTCCCATCAGAACCAGGTCTTCTTCATGGGACTTAGCCTTAGTTCTGGAGGGTCTGGTTGAGACCCCATTTGAGTGAGCGTCGGACAAGCTTCTGACTCTTAAGATGGTTTTCCTATGGCAATAACTTCTCTGAGGAGAATCGGGGACATGCAGGCTCTGTCGGTTGTCATCACCCTGCTTAGACTTTTCCCCAGGTTGGGTGAAAGTGTCCTACTATCTGCCTAAGGTTCCTTTTTCGACTGCACATCCTGTCATTCTGGAAACCTTCTGCCCTCCACGGTTTGTTACGCCGGAGCAGGAGAGACTTCATAGACTGGGTCCAGTGTCTGCTCCCCGGGCTTTTGTCCACCGCACTAGCCAGTGGAGTAGGTTGGAGCAGTTGTTTGTTTGCCATGGGGGCCGTAACAGCGGTTCTGCCGCCACCAAGCAAACCATGCCACACTGGGTCAGGGATGCTATTGCTCTTGCCTACGAGGCGCGTGGTCAGGCTTTGCTTCCTCTACTGCTGTAGCTAGGGGTGCCCCCTTACAGAGTGTCTGTGATGTGGCGGCTGGTCCTCTCCACACACATTCATAAGTTTTTATAGTTTGGATACTTCTTTGACTCTGGGTTCCTGTGTCCTTGAGTCGGCATCCTAAGCTACTGTCTGAGGCCTCCTGCGCTTTGTGCACACCTACACATTGTAGGGGGTCCGGACACCATCGGCACGGCGGCGTGGGTATTCCGTTCCCATATGCATACTGCATGCAGCATCGAGTGAAGCTTTTGAAAGGGAACTCTCGGGGTTACTTCCCTTTATCAGGGAACAGGGTTACAATCAAGTAACCCTGAGAGATTTATATTATCAAGATGGGACTGTAAATTGTTTAATTCAGTCTGCTCCTCCACTGTCAAGTTATCTTTACAGCACAGCATATTAATGCGACTAATAATATCCCTTTGTCTTAGCTTTTTAAGTGTTAATGCTTGTTTACTTGTCTCAATAGCTATCTTTGAATTTGAATCATACCCATTTACTCAGAAAAGACATTTCCAATTAATTTACTTCTCTAAGCAGTTGTTTAACTGTATTACAAAATTCAGTATCTTCAGGCGTGATGCTGAGATTTCACATCTATTGACCTCATTAACTACGGCCTCTTTGTAATCAGAAGCCTATCTTCTTGTCGTCACTTCTGCTAAACCCCTAGTAATTAGTAGTAACTTAATTTTAAACAATCCTTCCTTGAGAAAGAGGTCCCTAAGGGCATCCCGTTATGTAGAAATCCAATATAAACCATGAAAACCAATGGTTTATTAAAGCTCAACCGTGAACAAAAGTCTTTACCGTTCGCTTTAAACATTGTGTTTTTTTAAAATATGCATCATGTTGTCAATAAATAAATAAAATAAACCCTCAAATGAATTTAGCTGCTGGTTAGGCTAGCCTTTTGCACAACGCTTGAGGAAAAAACACACAAGTATAAAATCCAACAGCATAGTGCTTAATGCTGTTGACTTACAGGAACATTCTCCTTAATGCTTGCAAAATCTAGATCTACAGTTCAATCACTTCGTTAGATTAAGGAAAAAAACGCAGAAACACCTCTGTTGACACAGAAAATCTGAAATTAAGGCCATCTGTTTATCTCTGTCTCTCTCTTATTTATAAAAGATCGCTTCCTGGAATGTATTTGAATTTAACACACATCTTTCTTTGATTCATCTGATATTTAGAGCTTGACTCTGTCGCTTGTTGTGGAGTATTGTAGCCATAGGGATGGCCCACATTTCCCAGCATGCACTGCCTAGTGCTGAAAGTAGTTTAAGTTTGTTTTTTTTTGTTCAAAAATACAAACGTTAGTTTTTGGTGTTAGTGCCCGTAATCTGTCTGTTCAGAACATTGTGGTTTATTTTTGGTAGTTGTTATTTTTCGGTTGGTTGTAACTGTATGTGAGATGGCTGTTACAATTGATCAAACTTGGGCAGAGGCAGGCTGACATGGACAACAGAAAGCTGCATCAGCTTCATCCTTCCGAACAACTTACAAAGTCTATACCGTTCAAAAAACTTGCCAAGATGTTGTTTGTAATCAAAATAAATTACAGAACATGCTGAGGGGGTCTGAATTTCAGACAGTAGCGAGCCTGTTGAGTCCCACAGGGACACACAGTTGGCTGTGAAAGCTGTAGTATCACTTACATGTAGCTCCAACAATCAATTATATTTGCTCTTCCAAATAGGTAAAGCGTAATGACAAATCCAAGATTCACTATAAGATACTCGTTAAATATTCTGGGAAGATGTTATTTCTGATGATATAAAGAAACAAGCGTTTTGCCGTTGTTTTTCAAAAAGCCCGAGAGGGGGTTGATGGAAGCATGTCTGTAAAACGTTTCATGAAAAAAGTGTACTATAACCCCTCACACCCGGCTAGTTTTGGAGGGGTGGTGTGTGCAGGACGAAATGGGGAAAAAGGTAAGCGTTTTCAGGACTCCTGAAAAGTTACAAATGGACCTGGGCAAAGAATTTCTCAACAAGACCTTTGAGGCCTTGATGAAGAAGCGAGGTATTAACCATTTTGCAACAGCCAGTGACCTGAAAGCGTCTGTGATTGAAAGATTTAACCGTATGCTGAAAACACGAATGTGGAGGTATTTCACGGCTACAAACAGCCGCAGGTACTTAAATGTCTTACAAGAATTGCTTGAAAGTTACAATAATAGCTATCATAAGTATAATGATGACGCCTATGCAGACAACGGTCGAAAACACCTCTCGAGTGTTTGAAAACCTGTACTGCACGTTTCCCATACGCAGCAAAAAGGAGTTAAAGATGAACTTTGAGGAGGGGAATTTGGGGAGAATTTCCAAACTGAGAGGAGTGTTTGATAAAAAATATCAACAGAGTTATACCGACGAGTTATTTACATTGGTCGACCGCATACCTCGTCAACCCCTTGTGTACAAGCTGGAAGATTTCGACGGAGAACCTATCCAAGGGACGTTTTATGAAGCAGAGTTGCAAAAAGTGAAGATTGCCAAAGACAAAATGTTTCAAGTGGAAGAGGTCCTGGACGAGCGGATGGTGGGCGGTAAAAAAGAAATGCTAGTATGCTGGAAAAACTGGCCTGACAAGTTCAACAGCTGGGTCAAGGCAAACCACCTGAAAAACATATAAAAACAATTAGGTACGTCGGCTCAGGGTCTTTAAAACATGGATCAATCCGAGGGGTTTTGCGTGACCTTACCCTCCAACGCCAGTCTCGACGTATTTAAAAGTAATACAAGCTCCAGCTACCAAGTCAATTTGGCGCAGCATATTGATTTAGAGGGTCAGTGGCCGGTAGCCTTGACGGAGATTTCCTACCCCCACACCTGGTTTAACATTCCTCTTGGCGAGGCCTACTTTGAATGGAGGAAGAAGCCCAAAGACGGAGAGTCAGAGAGCGAGGTCCACCGTCAAAGGTTTAGAGGAGGTTATTATCACAATCTGAATCAGCTCAGGGTAGAGCTGGACGGTTTTCTGAGGAAAATTGGTTCGGATATTTATTTAGGTTTTAGCGCTATTCAAAAAAGATTTGAATTTCAAGCAGGGGGTCAGTATCATCTACGGTTTTCTGCCCCCGCGGCTTACATGTTAGGCCTTCAACCGGGAAAATGATTCAAGTGCGACACAAACTTGGCTCCCTATAAAGGCGGGTTTTTACCACATGTACTGTTATAGCGACCTGGTACGCCATCAGCTGGTTGGTGACGCTTACGCTTCGCTCTTGAGAATGTTGAATATACAAGGGACATATGGGGACGTGGTCACGCAGTATTTTAACCCTCCCAGCTATCTGCCTGTGAATAAGACACACATTGAAAGCATTCAAATTGAGGTTAAAACGGACCAGAATAAACCCGTAAAGTTTAGCTTTGGGAAGACTATCCTAAAATTCCATTTTAGACCCTCCAAAAAATCATTGCGTCCTCTGTGACAAAATGATGCAGCAGCAGCAGAGGTTCGACCCTCACCGTTTTGTGAGTTATTATGAAAATCAGGTGGGGGGTGCCCTTCCCGGGTTTTTACGGCTCACCCGTCATGTACGGGAGAGGAATAGGGTCTATATTCTCGAAATTATTTCGTTTTCTAGCGCCTTTGATGAAAAGAGGATTTGCCATTGCCAAACCTCATCTCAAGTCAGCCGCTAAAAACATCGCCTCGGAGGTGATAACCCACGCCGTCGGGAGCTTAAACGATGGGCAAGAAGGATCCGGTATGATGGTTCTAGCTAGAAGAGCTAGGAAGAGACCGCCGGGGCAGCGTGTAAAAGCGGCGGGATCAAAAAACAGAAAATCAGTCGGGAGAAGCATACTCAAGTCGGAGATATATTTTAGAAAAGATGGCTCTTTTACATCACAAATCAGCCGAATGCAGTATGGCGGAACTGGATTTATTTTCAGCTCCCATGACACAATTGTCATGGTCAAGTCCTGCCTCTGTCCGCTATTACCGACGGAGGCCCCATCGAATTTTTACCTGGACCTTAACGACAGCTTGCTTCTGCTTCGCGTGAAAATTACCAACGCGGACGGCTCAAACATGGTTGCCTACGCAGCCATGGGACTCGTCAATTATCCACTGAATACAATTTTCAGCCAATGCGACGTTATTCTGGGGGATAGGCTGATTTCGCAATCCAGCGCCACTCACCCCTACAGAGCGATGATAGAGACCCTGCTCAACTATTCAGAGGACACGCTAAAAAGTCAGTTCAGTGCCGGGCTATTTTACAAAGACACGGCCGGTTCCATGGACTCTACAGTGACAAATAACGGACCAAACAGGGGTTTGGTTCAGAGAGCTCGGTTCACCGGTGGTTCTAACGAGGTTCACCTGCTGGGTCCTATTCACGCTTGAACTCTGTGGGTCTGAGAATTAAGCTGACCAGGGCCAACAACGCCTTCTGTCTCATGGCTGATCCCCTCACCACTCACCGTTTAAAAATACTGGGGGCCTCTTTGTTTGTCAAGAAAGTCAACGTCTCCCCCGCCGTGCGTTTAGGGCACGCAGCGGCCTTAATGAGGGGCAACGCACTCTACCCCCTATCCCGCGTGAACGTAAAGACCTACTCCATCACGGAAAATTCCCGAATATGTAACCAAGAAAATCTCTTTCTGGGAACGATGCCTAAATATTTAGTGATAGCCATGGTGAACCACGAGGCCTTCACAGGAAAAAGAGACCTGTCCCCCTTTATTTTATTCACAACGATGTGGAATACATGGCCCTTTGTCAAGATGGCAGACAGGTACCCGCCAAAGCTTTCCAGCCACAATTTAATCAGGGACTGTCCATCCGAGCGTTTTATAACATGTTTACAGCTATGGGAAGACACCTGAAAGATTTACCTCTGGCCATCGACAGGGAGGAATTTCAGCAGGGATACTCGCTGTTTGTTTTCAATCTCAACGCCGGCAAAGACAGCGACGCTTTATCGCCCGTTTCCAGCGGACGTTTACAGCTGGAAATGAGATTCCAAGTGCCCTTACCCTTCACCACCACTCTCATCGTTTACGCTTGTTACGAGTCTATTTTAGAGATCAACTCCAAGCGACAGGTGTTGGTGGACTATTACTGAGGCGAGATGAACAATCACCAATTGGAGGGCATAATGCGACATTTACTGGGAGATGCCTTTTGCGGCG
>CM022486.1:29062454-29106533 GCA_011952105.1 Coreoperca whiteheadi | reverse complement strand
GCGTTCCTTTTTAAAGGCGCAGACATGCTGGCTTAGGACTTTGATTTAGATAGATAGATGACGGGGCAGTACTCCTGACCTTAATCTGTACTGTTCTGGACAAGTAGGCGTGAGGTCGATTATTAAATACCCGTGAGGTTCTTTGGTGGCGTCTTCAAAACTTTCTAAGAAAAAGGCTTTTCGTCCGGGGAATATCTTCTGGGCCAGTATATTTGTCTGTAATCTGTCTCGAGGGTTTTTAAACCGCATCAGATAATTACTGTTTAAACTGATGGTGCGACTATGTTTACCTTGATGAAAAACATTCTGAGTCAGCATCATGATGCTCGTGTTCTTGTGATGTCTGTATTGTGTAAAAATCCTGACTACTTCGGGATGGTGGGAGGCCTGAAAAATGACATCGTCCAAAATAATCAAGTGATTTTGATCGGGGGGAAACAGTCTTTCATCTTCAAAAGAATCGGGTATCCCTTCGACAAATTAAATCTTTTTATTCTTCTTTTGCAGTTTGGCGTACATGGGTAGAAAAGAAATGTAAATCCAGACAATGTTATCAGGCTGTATATCCATCGTATGATTACAGTTTTCCAAAACAGTCTTTACAAAATGTCTTTTTCCACATTCGCTCGGTCCCACAACCTGACATGAAAATGGCATCCGTAGTCTAGGGTCAAAATTAATTTCCTCGGACGACAACATTTTCTCTTCACTAACCAAAGGGCAATGCTTGACCTCTTCACTAAACATCCGTGTTTCTCAATACTAAAAATTACAATTTCTGATAGCTATCATACCAGTTCTGAAAACTAGGAAAGGCTGTCATCATTACTTTAACCTTTAGTATCTAATAAAACCATTCAAAACATTTTAACCCATTCGCAGATACACAATCTCGTTCCTCCCTCGTCGTGAACATACCGTGTCACACGGCCTTAATCTATGGAGCTAGGGTACAGACACAGGTACGTTTCAAAAGGTGTACAGTATAGTGGTGCTATTAAACATGACACACGGCGTTATCCTCTGCTCAGCGTACAAATTCACAAAGGCATGAAGGCGGAAAAGAACACATAGCACACAATTTTCTTAAACGGTTCCTAAATGTCCACCATGTCGTAATGAAAAGACCCCTTGTTCAACACATGTTTCATATTCTGAGAGCATGTGTCACCGGTCTCAATCTTAGTCTCACAGTGTAGGTTGTGATCCATCTCGACAGTGAGCCAGACATCAAAGTCGTGATCGGTCAGATCTTTCACATTGTAGTTGAACATGGGGCATTGGAGGCTCCTTCGCGGCTTCCCTCACAGCTTGCAGAAAAGAGTGGCAACCCATGTGCATCTTTCTCAGATACCCGAAATAGGTTCCGTGCGTGTACGGCATCTCGTGTATCTCATACGTTTTTCACTCTTTCGTTGCCCTCAACGGAAAAGGAAGTCTTGAATCTTTGGTAGCTTGATATCATCACTTTGAAAGTCACTTTGAACCCAGGGCCTCCTTTAGACCGGTCCACCATGGCCTTGAAGGTTGCATCGTTCTCTGTCATTTTAAGAGTTTTTTAAAATTTTTTTGTTTATGCAGCAAATACAGAAAAAAGCCGAAAAAGATATCCAACCAGCATGTCCAACCAGAGGCTATGGTGGCCGATCAGAGGCTCTGGCTTCGCTGTACCAACACTTAAACTGCAACTAGTCAACCTTCCTTTTAACCCATGGCATTTTAGCTAGCCGTGTCCTACGGGTCAGAGCTCCCTCCCCCTTTTTTCATGAAACGTTTTACAGACATGCTTCCGTCAACCCCCTCTCGGGCTTTTTGAAAAACAACGGCAAAGAAAGAAATAACATCTTCTCAGAGTATTTAACGAGTATCTTATAGTGAATCTTGGATTTGTCATTACGCTTTACCTATTTGGAAAAGCAAATGTAATTGATTGTTGGAGCTACATGTAAGTGATACTACAGCTTTCACAGCCAACTGTGCTTCCCTGTGGGACTCAACAGGCTCGCTACTGTCTGAAATTCAGACCCCCTCAGCATGTTCTGTAATTTATTTTGATTACAAACAATATCTTGGCAAGTTTTTTGAACGATATAGACTTTGTAGGTTGGTCAGAAGGATGAAGCTGACGCAGCGTTTGCATGACATCGGAGTTGTTTGTGAAGGTGTGTGGAATCATACAGGATTCACGTTATTCAACATGTTTTTCAGTTCTTGTTTTCTGTTGTCCATGTCAGCCTACGGTTACAACCGAAAAATAACAACTACCAAAAATAAACCACAATGTTCTGAACAGACAGATTACGGGCACTAACACCAAAAACTAACGTTTGTATTTTAGAACAAAAAAAAACAAACTTAAACTACTTTCAGCACTAGGCAGTGCATGCTTGGAAATGTGGGCCGTCCCTATGGCTTCAATACTCCACAACAAGCGACAGAGTCAAGCTCTAAATATCAGATGAATCAAAGAAAGATGTGTGTTATATTCAAATACATTCCAGGAAGCGGTCGTTTATAAATAAGAGAGAGATAGAGATAAACAGACGGCCTTAATTTCAGATTTTCTGTGTCAACAGAGGTGTTTCTGCGTTTTTTCCTTAAACTAATGAAGTGATTGAACTGTAGATCTAGATTTTGCAAGCATTAAGGAGAATGTTCCTGTAAGTCAACAGCATTAAGCACTATGCTGTTGGATTTTATACTTGTGTGTTTTTTCCTCAAGCGTTGTGCAAAAGGCTAGCCTAACCGGCAGCTAAATTCATTTGAGGGTTTATTTTATTTATTTATTGGCAACATGATGCATATTTTAAAAAAACAATATAATAAAGGTCTGGAGCAAGTCAACAGCATTTACCGACACAATGTTTAAAGCGAATGGTAAAGACTTTTGTTCACGGTTGAGCTTTAATAAACCATTGGTTTTCATGGTTTATATTGGATTTCTACATAACGGGATGCCCTTAGGGACCTCTTTCTCAAGGAAGGATTGTTTAAAATTAAGTTACTACTAATTACTAGGGGTTTAGCAGAAGTGACGACAAGAAGATAGGCTTCTGATTACAAAGAGGCCGTTGTTTCAGATAAGAGTGTGACAGGTGTTACCTTTCTCGTCTTGTTGTTAAAAGCTGGCATCTGACACATATAATTTATACATTTTCTTGTTTTATTTCGTCCGAATATGTTCACATGTCTCGTAGGATCACCTCCCTGTCATTGTAAATTACCCCGGTTCCTTATGCCTGCGGAATTCTTTATAACCGGAATATTATGTGTGAAGCACGCGGGATCAACTTCTAAATATCGGATGAATCAAAGAATGATGTGTGTTACATGCAAATATCAAATTACGAGGATGCTTGTATTCAAAATGAAAGGGTTAAATTTATATAAGAGACAGAATCGGACGTTAAGCACTAAATTCACTAAGACTGTTTTGAAAAACAGATGCCATATGTTTTTGGTTTTTCCTCAAGCGTTGGGGGAGGTGGTGGACGGGGGTTTGATATAAAAGGTGGGGGAGCAGGCAGAGAAAGGAGAGCGGAGAAGGTTTTGTCAACGATGGTAAGTATGATGGTGTTACCTTGAGAAGCCAGGAGACCAGTGATGAAATTGAGGGCGATGTGTGTCCAGGGGCGTCCAGGGACCGGTAGGGGATGGAGCAGCCCTGCGGGTGGACAGTGAGAAGCCTTGGCTCATGCATGGACTGTGCAGGCAGAGACAAAGCCCTGGTATCCGGTTCCATGGTGGGCCACCAGTGTCGTTTCAGTCAGGGTTCGAATCCTCCCCGAGTGGCAGGAGAAGCGTGCCGTGTGTATCCACCAGAGGACCTGGGAACGGACAGAATTGGGATCAAAACAAATGGTTAGGGGGCCCATTTCTTGAGTCTGGTTGGTTTTGCTTTACCTCTCTTACCACTGCCTCTATCTCCCAGGAAATACTTGCCACCATACACATAGGTGGAAGGATGGTTTCAGGAGTGGAGGTAGATTCCTCATTGGTGTGCTGCTGAGAGAGGGCATCAGGTTTAATGTCCCGTGATCCGGGGCGGTAGGTAAGGGTGAAATTAAACCATCAAAAAAACAGCACCCAGCGGTTTTGGTGGGAGTTTAGCCGCTTGGATGTAAGCTTAGGTTTTATGATTAGTCCAGACTATTAAAGGTTGTTCAGATCCTTCCAACCAATGTCTCCATTCTTCGAGTGCCAATTTGACCACATGCAATTCCCTGTTGCCCACGTCATAATTGCACTGCGCTGGGGTCAGGCGTCAGGAGAAGAAGGCACAGGGATGGAGTTTTTGGTCGGGGTCTAAACGCTGGGACAACACAGCTCCCACACCAGTGTCTGAAGCATCTACGTCAACGATGAACTGTCATGTGGAGTCTGTTTGGATCAATATGGGGCGGAGGTGAAGAGACTCTTGAATTTTGCAAAACGCCTTACCAGCCTCGGGGAACCAAATAAAGGGAATGTTTGGGGAGGTAAGTCAGGTCAGGGGCGCTAGCACCTTACCGTCGGTAGAAGTTTGCGAAGCCCAAGAACTGCTGGAGTTGCTTTCTGGTGGAAGGTTCTGGCCATTATGCCACTGCCCTGGTCTTCTTCGGATTAGCCTTCACCAGCCTGCTCCCGATGATGTATCCCAGAAAGCTGACGGTCTTGGCGTGGAACTGGCATTTCTCTGCCTTCACATAGAGTTTATTCTCCAACAGCCTCTGGAGAATCTGATGGACATGGGAGACGTGATCAGGTAGGTTTTTAGAAAAAATAAGAATGTCAACAAATTACACGAACACGAAACGGTTTAAGAAGGCTCTAAGCACATCATTTACCAGGGCTTGGAAAACAGCAATTCTGGATTGGAGCAATTCTGTTGTGATTTCAGATGCAGGTCCACATACGGATGTGATGCCAAAGGTGGGGGTCATAATAATTTCATAATACTCGCAGAAAATAATGCTGGACAAAGGGTTACACTTAATGCTTTTGATGTTTACCATTTTTCTATATCTCTTTTTTTAAATTCTTTAACTCAGATTGTCATGAAGTAGACACCATAAGCTGTGCTGGTGACAACCGATTCTACATCCCCTCCATAATATTCCATGGTGACAAGGTTTGGTACTATTTGGAAGACATAAAAGAAATTATCCCTGAACCACTGCCTGCAACGTCATCTGCCAGGCTATTCAGTGTGGTGCTAGAAATCTGGGCTACGTATAGAAAGAAAACTACACCTCCTTTGGCAGCAATCACAGATTACAATGGTGCCCTGTAAGAGACTCTGTTCTTGCAGACGTGTTATAGCTCAGGAAATGTCTTAGGTCTTCTTGAATGCACTGCATTGTTCTTTACTCATGAATTGCATTGTTTATTGTTGTGCAGTTATTGAAGCGTTCACTACCGAAACATTGGTATTCATTACTGATGTTTTTTTCATTACTGCAAGTTATTGAATTTGATGATTTATTGAAAATTATATTAATGAATTAATGTTTATTCTCTTACTGATATGTGTCAGACCATTTATACTGTGTTTGAACAGTTTTTTCAATGTTATTCTTTAAAACTAAATCACAATGAAAATTGATCTGAAAGTTTACATGTTAAGGTGATGACATAAATGGTTGCATTAAAATATGTGTATATGTTAATAATAAACATTTTGGGTGATACCCACTAACCTTGAATATATTGAAGTGCTTGCCATCAAAAAAATTGGAAACATTACTTTAATTGTTTCATATTTCTAATTAGAAATGTATTACGGTAATTAATTTATTTCCTCACATTGTCTCCAAAAATGTATGAAAATACCTTAAACATGTGCACATGGATTATAAAATTGTATAATGAAATTACATCCTATTTGATATGAAGGGAAAGAAATATGTGTATGAAATGGTCTTTGATTATTGCTGACAGATGGAGACTGATGTTCATGTGAAACATCCAGGAGCATTAGTGAACCCGAATGGCATTACCAGATATTCAAAGTGTCCAAGCGGTGTTTTGAAGACCATCTTCCACTCATCTCCCTGCCTAATTCGAATCAAATGGTATGCATTCCTGAGGTCCAGTTTGGAGAACACCGTGGCACCATGGAGGGGCTTGAAAGCAGAATTGATTAGAGGCAGAGGATACTTGTTCCTAATAGTAATGTTATTTAATCCTCTGTAGTCAATGCAGGGATGAAGAGCTTTATCTTTTTTAGACACAAAGAAAAGCCCGGCCCCCATCAGTGAAGATGAAGGTCGAATTAACCCTGCATCTGGGGATTCCTTAATACATTTTTTCATAGTGTCCCTCTCGGGATGCGATAAATTGTAGAGTCTGCTAAAAGTTAGGGGAGCACCTGGGAGAAGATCAATGGCGCAATCATAGGGATGGTGTAGAGGTAGGGATAGGGCTAAATCCTTTCTAAACACGTCCACAAGGTCATGGCAATCTAGTTGAACAGAGGACAGGTCAGGGAGAGCTTCAATAACAGGTGCTATAATGGCCTCTGCTGGCGGAAGAGCAGATTGCAGACAAAATGAGTGACAATGTGTGCTCCAACTAATAATTCTCTCGGCTACCCACTCATTATGGGGGTTATGTTGCTTCAGCCAGGAGAGACCCAAGACTAATGGTGGGTTGGGGGATGAGAGGATGTTTAACTGGATTATTTCTCTGTGGTTTCCAGATAAAACTAATGACAAGGGGGTGGTGCGATGAGTTACTTGAGCTAGCATCCTGCCACTGAAAGCATTAGCAACCAGGGGAGTTTGGAGCTGTTCTAAGGCAGTCCCATACATGGAGGTGACCTCCTGGTCTAGAAAACTATCAACTGCCCCTGAATCCACAGGAGCCTGAAGGTAAAATGACATAAGGCATAAAATTGCATTGATCAGCATGCAGGATCTCAATGGGGCAGAAAATTCAGTCAGGCTCACCAGTACCTCCACCGCTACTGGTAAGCCTGATCTTTTGGGCTCACGGGACAAGAGACACAGAAATGGCCAGTCTGACCACAATATAAGCACTCACGCGTCGTAATCCTGCGAAGACGTTCTGCAGGTGAGAGGCGGGCCCGATTCACCTGCATGGGCTCCTCAGAGGTGTCTGGTTTTGGGGCTTGAGCCCCGGCGCTTGGGTGGGTTCCAACTCTTGCAAGAGGTGGTGGAGCCCAGCGAAAGGAAGCTGGAGAGTGGAGTCATCACATCCTCTCCCTGCGTCTCTCCCTCAGTCGATTATCCACTCTGATGGCGAGCGAGACCAGGGAATCAAAAGTGGCTGTATCATCACGGGAAACAAATTAATCTTTTAGCTGCTCATTTAGACTATCCAGGAAATCTCCCCGGAGCACTCCATTGTTCCAATCCATGTCGGCTGCAAGACTCCTGAATTCCACTGAGAAATCCGCCACACTCCTGTTGCCCTGGTGGAGATTCAACAGGCGTTTAGCTGTATTACCACAATGGTCCGGATGGTCAAAAACATTCCTCATCTCATTAGTAAAATCATCATAGGACAGAGAAGCAACAGATCAACTCGTGTTAACCACCTCCGCCCACGACAGTGCTCTCTCTCTCTCTCTCTCTCAAACCCCTAACATAATGTACCTTAGCCTGGTCAGAGGGAAAAGTCAGGGGACACTGATGAAATGCCAGAGAGCACTGGAACAGAAACCCCTGACACCTGTCAACTGATTTTTCAAGCCCTGGCGCCCGTCCACAAGAGACCTTCGGTGTGTGTGCGAATGATTAGTTTAATTTGATCTGATGGGCAGTTAGCTCCTGCCATCAGCGTATGAATGTGTGTGTATGGGTAAATGTGATTTGTAGTGTGAAAGCACTTTGAGTAGTCGGACGACTAGAAAGGCGCTATACAAGTACAGTCCATTTACATTTAGAGAAGTTTAGTCACAAGGCTGGTTCGGGGTTGGAATTGATTGATGGGGGCCATCTCCAGACAGGTTTTCGGATGGACAAGTTGGAAGGTAGTGGGGCAGGCCAGGTCGGTAGACACACTGGGGAATTTCAGGCAGGCAGGTTGGCTGGTTGGTGAGGAAGCAGGGCAGGCAGATGAGCTGCTGAAGACACCGCTGGGTGAGGCAGGCTTGCTGACAGGCAAACAGAAGAGGCAAGCGAGGTTGAACCACAGAGGTGAATGTACGATCTAGCAAAGACTAAAGAGTTGATCTGGAGCTTTATACTGCAGGTAGGTGTTAATTGGATGAGTCTCAGGCGTCCAGGCAGCAGGAGCTTGTAGATTGAGCTGGCCTGGCTCGCCCAGACGTGAGTGTGCACGTGACAGACAGAGAAGACCAACTGGGGACAGACAAGAGACACTGACCCTTTTTGATGATGTTGTTGATGTTGGATGCCTACTTTAGGTCCTGGGAGATTGTATATCCCAGAAACCTGAAGGCTTCCAAAGTAGACAGTGTTGTTCAGAATGGTGATTGGGGGGCAGTGTAGGTGGGCTTCTCCTGAAGTCCACTGTCATCTCCACAGTTTTGAGAGTGTTCAGCTCCAGGTTGTTCTTACTGCACCAGAGGGTCAGCTGTTCAAACTCCCGTCTGTATGCAGACTCGTCACCATTCTGGATGAGGCCAATTACCGCTGTGCTGTCTGCAAACTTCAGCAGTTTGACTGACAGGTCTATTTGGGTGCAGTCGTTGGTGCAGAGGGAGAAGAGCAGTGGGGAGAGCACACCACACAACCCTGGGGGGCGCCAGTGCTGATTTTCCGGGTGCTGGATGTGATGTTCCCCAGCCTCATCTGTCAGGAAGTTTGTGAATCCCCTGACAGGTGGGGGCTGGGACATGGAGCTGGGTCAGTTTTTTATGTAGGATGTCCGGGATGATGGTGTTGACTATCGAGGTGTTGCAGGATATAGTGCTGCCCCATGTTGACTGCATCATCCACTGACCTGTTTGCCCAGTAGGCAAACTGCAGGGGGTCCAGCAGGTGTCCTGTGATGTCCTTCAGGTGGGTCAACACCAGTCTTTCAAAGGACTTCATGACTACAGAAGTCAGGGCGATGGGCCTGTAGTCCTTTAATCCTGTGATGGAGGGTTTTTTTGGGGACCCGCATGATTGTGGAGCGTTTGAAGCAGGCGGGGACTTCACACAGCTCCAGTGATATGTTGACGATCTGGGTGAAGATGGGGGTCAGATGGTCAGCACAGAACTTCAGGCTGGAGGGGGACAAGCCGTCCGATCCTGTTGCCTTTCTGATCTTCTGCCTCTGAAAGAGCTGACACACATCCTCTTCACAGATCCTGAGTGCAAATTGGAGGTCAGTGGGGAGGGGTAAGGGCGGTTGATTGTTGTCCGGGCAGGTGAGGGGTGCCAGTTGATGAGTCACCACAGTTTTGGGGATGGTTTCCTGTAGCTCGTTATCTCTTTCAGGCCTCTCCACCGCAGGGTTGTTGGATGAGAACTTGTTTTCCAACTTCTCAGTGTAGCTCTTCTTGGCTACCTTGATCTCCTTTGTCAGTGTGTTTCTGGCCTGGTTATGCAGGACTCTGTCCCCACATTTGTAAGCTTCCTCCTTGGTCTGACGAAGCTGCCTGAATTTAGCTGTAAACCAGGGTTTATCGTTGTTGTATGTGTAGAAGGTTTTAGTCGGCACACACGTCCTCACAAAAACAGATGACGATGTCCCAGTGTCAGAGAGTTCATCCAGGTCTGTGGTTGCAGCTTCAAAAACACTCCAGTCAGTGCAGTCAAAGCAGGCTTTTAATTCCAGCTTTGCCTCGTTGGTCCATCTATTCACAATACAGTATAGCAATGGTCCAGAGTGTTAGTTTCCCTGGCAGGACACTTAATGTGCTGTCTATATTTTGGCAGTTCATGGGTGAGGTTTGTGTCGGGTCTGCCTAAACAGATTCTCCCAACCGGTTCTTTATCCGTCAAGACCAGTCAATAAGCACACAGACACAGTGAGTCTGCTTTTTTCTTGCGCAAGGGATGTGCACCCGGAGTGTGTGTAGCTGGTGCTATCCACACTCTGTTCGAGTTGACTTCTGGGGTGCACCTCCTCAACACTTCTTTTTATTTTAACACACACACACACACACACACACACACGCAATTTGACAATAAACATGTCGACATATGCCAGCAGGGAGAGAGCGGGGAGGATAACCGTTATAAAACTAACACTGCTTAATGGCTTTGTGCTGTTAAACACTCCCTTCACCTCCCCCAGCTCTTGAGAGAGGTCCTGTCCCACAGAATTGTGGTTGACCTTTCACCCCTGCTCTTCTAATTAGTGCACGCACACACAGGCAAGGTTATATGGCCTGTCCACATGTCATTGGGTGAGTTATACCAACACAAAAGATGGTATGATGTTTATCTTAAGTTGCAACATCTGTTCAGCAGGCTCAGTCTCGTGACTGCCACAGCCTGGTTCCGACAGCTTCCACTCCCTGGGTGAATCAAACGGCAACGTCTATATTTTCGAGCAAAACAACATTCTGTACATACAATAGTATCTGGTTAACTGCAACAGTTTGCTCTGTTAAAATCCCCAAGAACGATGAGCAGGGAGTCAGGATGTTTTTTCTCCACGTTAGTAATCTGGTCAGCCAGGTGTTGTAATGCCTCACTAACACAGGCCTGAGGTGGGATGTAAACACCGACCAGTATAAAAGTGGAGAACTCCCGTGGTGAGTAAATTTACAGTTTATGAAAATTGACTCTAGAAGGGGGCTACATGATTTGCTTAATACTGTGACATCTGTACACCAACCTTTGTTTACTTAGAAGCAGAATCCGTCTCCCCTTGTTTTCCTGGACAGCTCTGCCAGGCAGTCCGCACAGAGAAGTTGGAAACCCAGAAGATGTAGTAAAGTGTACGGGATGTGCTCACCAACCCAAGTTGCAGTGAAGCACAGGGCAGCAGATCTGTACAAGTCCGAGTTTGCTCAGTTGAGAAGCAACAGTTCGTCCATCTTCCTAGCCAAAGAGCGGACATTCACCAGATGCTGGTCCACCATAAAAAGGAAATCATAAAATACAGACAGGGGAATATACAGCTGTGTAATTCCCCTAAAGTTCCAGCTCAGAGTTGATGCATGTTAGAACTTAAATAAAATTATGAGTGTAGCAAGGATAAATACCAAAACGATAAGTAAAAGTGACTATAAAATCAAATAGTAAAATAAAAGAATTATTCAAGGTACAATGATTCACAATTTTAAAGGTGTATATGTTGATCATGATATTGAAAAACAAAATGATATATGTGATGAGTAAAAGACAAAGTAATTATGATAAGTGATTAATTAATACCCGAGTGGTGTTCTGTTATTGGACTTCTGTGCTAGTCATGGTTTGTCCATAACGAACACCATGTTCAAGCATAAGGGTTTCCATCAGTGCACTTGGCACCAGGACACCCTAGGTCGGAGGTCGATGATCGACTTTGTGGTTGTTTCATCTGACCTCCGGCCGTATGTCTTGGAGACTCAGGTGAAGAGAGGGGCGGAGCTGTCAACTGATCACCACCTGGTGGTGAGTTGGATCCGATGGCGGGGGAGGAAGTTGGACAGACTTGGCAGACCCAAACGTACTGTGAGGGTCTGCTGGGAACGTTTGGCAGAGTCTCCAGTCAGAGAGATCTTCAACTCCCACCTCCGGCAGAGCTTCAACCAGATCCCGAGGGAGGCTGGAGACATTGAGTCCGAGTGGACCATGTTCTCCACCTCTATTGTCGACATGACTGCTCGGAGCTGTGGCCGCAGGGTCTCCGGTGCCTGTCGTTGAGGCAATCCCCGAACCCGGTGGTGGACCCCAGAAGTAAGGGATGCCGTCAAGCTGAAGAAGGAGTCCTATCGAGCCTGGTTGGGTCGAGGGACTCCGGAGGCAGGCCAAGCGAGCTTCAGCCCGGGTGGTTGCAGAGGCAAAAACCCGGGTCTGGGAGGAGTTCGGTGAGGCCATGGAGAAGGACTATCAGTCGGCCTCGAAGAAATTCTGGCAAACCGTCCGGCGCCTCAGGAAGGGGAAGCAGTGCCCTGCACACACTGTTTACGGTGGGGGTGGGAATCTGCTGACTTCGACTGGGGACATCATCAGATGGTGGAAGGAGTACTTCGAGGATCTCCTCAACCCCGCCGGCATGTCTTCCATTGCGGAAGCAGAGGCTGAGGGCTCGGTTGTGGACTCGTCAATCTCCCAGGCTGAGGTCACTGAGGTAGTTGAGAAGCTTCTTGGTGGCAAGGCACCCGTGGTGGATGAGATCCACCCTGAGTACCTCAAGTCTCTGGATGTTGTGGGGCTGTCTTGGTTGACACGCCTCTGCAACATCGCGTGGCGGATGGGGACAGTGCCTCTGGGCTGGCAGACTGGGGTGGTGGTCCCTCTAAAGGGGGACCGGAGGGTGTGTTCCAACTATAGGGGATCAAACTCCTCAGCCTCCCCGGAAAAGTCTATGCTAGGGTACTGGAGAGGAGAATTCGGACGATAGTCGAACCTCGGATTCAAGAAGAACAATGCGGTTTTCGTCCCGGTCATGGAACACTGGACCATCTCTATACCCTCGCCAGGTTGCTGGAGGGTTCATGGGAGTTTGCCCAAGCAGTCCACATGTGCTTTGTGGATCTGGAGAAGGCATTCGACTGTGTCCCTCGCGGCGACCTGTGGGGGGTGCTCTGGGAGTATGGGGTCCGGGGCCCTCTACTAAGGCCTGTCCCTATATGACCGGAGCAGGAGTTTGGTTCGCATTGCCGCCAGTAAGTCAGATCTGTTCCCGTTGCATGTTGGACTCCGGCAGGACTGCCCTTTGTCACCGGTCCTGTTCATTATTTATATGGACAGGATTTCTAGGCGCAGTCGGGGGCCGGAGGGGGTCCGGTTTGGGGGCCACAGGATTTCGTCTCTGCTTTTTGCAGATGAAGTTGTCCTGTTGGCTTCATCAAATCAGGACCTTCAGCGTGCACTGGGACGGTTTGCAGCCGAGTGTGAAGCGGCGGGGATGAGAATCAGCACCTCCAAGTCCGAGGCCATGGTTCTCAACCGGAAAAAGGTGGCTTTTCCCCTTCAGGTTGGTGGAGAACTCCTGCCTCAAGTGGAGGAGTTTAAGTATCTTGGGGTCTTGTTCATGAGTGAGGGAAGGACGGAGCGGGAGATCGACAGGCGGATCGGTGCATCCTCTGGAGTGATGCGGTCGATGTATCGGTCTGTCGTGGTGAAGAAGGAGCTGAGCTGCAAGGCAAAGCTCTCTATTTACCAGTCGATCTACGTTCCTACTCTCACCTATGGTCATGAACTTTGGGTCAGGCCCGAAAGGACAAGATCTCGGATACAGGTGGCCGAAATTAGTTTCCTCTGTAGGGTGGCTTGGATCTCGCCTAAGGGATAGGGTGAGGAGCTTGGTCAGTAGGGAGCTCAGAGTAGAGCAGCTGCTCCTCCACATTGAGAGGACTCAGCTGAGGGGGATCGGGTATCTCTCGGGATGACTCCTGGACGCCACGCAGGGGAGGTGTTTCGGGCATGTCCAACCAGGAGGAGGACGCGCTGGAGGGACTATGACTCTCGGCTGGCCTGGGAACACCTCAGTATTCCCCTGAAAGAGCTGGAGGAAGTGTCTAGGGAGAGGGAAGTCTTGGCGTCTCTGCTTAGACTGCTGCCACCATGACCCGGCCCCGGATAAGCGGAAGAAGATGGATGGATGGATATGCTGTAATGACCAATGATTAAGGTTAAAGTAGACAAAAGTAGATGAAAACAAGAGTGAGTATTAAATCCTTTAAATTAGTTACTCTAAATGATAAAAAGGATTAAAAAGACTTACTTCAAGGGGTTACTTCAACGATCAGTAGAAACCCAGTAGTATATTCGAATTATGGTACATTCCCCCCTCATATCTCTGTGAGACAAGAGAAGTATGTATTTCGATTCTGGAAAAATTCTTTTTGCCCAGAGGCTAGAGATTACAGCCAGTAGAAGGAGTTAGTTCTACATGTTTTAAACCTGCCCACAGGGGGTGGGATTAGTGTCTGCCTTCGTTTTGCTCTGAGGAGAAAGCTAAGGCTAACCAAGATGGAAGGTAACGTTACTGTTACATTTTGAAGATCTGGTGCGAGATTACGATGCTCGTGGCTAGCAGTTCAAGCCACAATAAAGCGAGGAGCAGTTGCGGCTGATGGAGGAACAAGAGGCGGCCGAAGCAGCTTCTGCAGCAGATGAAGAAGGCCTGCTCAGCCATCAGGAAGAAGAACCCGGGCAGACTCGAGCTGGGGTGGACTGGTGGTGTCAGTGCTCTCGTTGTGCTCCTATGGACTCAGATAGAGACTCTTTATGCTGTCGCGAATTTCAGCGATTCCATTTTCTTTTGGGAGAAATTGCTTAATCTGCCGAGGAAACGGCACGGCCATCATGTGTAACAGAGAACCCTAGTTTTGATCGACACATGGACAGGGGGTCCTGGAAACCTATTTCAGAATCCCGAAGGTGAATTGGAAATGCCAGCCAAAGCCCACAGGAACAAACGGACGTCTGAGTGTAAAGTGAGTAACTTATTTTGGTTTTCTTTTGTTTTACTAATACGTCATGTACAGAGTTTGGAGACCCAGCATTATCACAACTTTCTTCCCATGTAGTCAGCTGAAATGTACTGTCAGTGCAGATAGCTTGCATCACTAACAGTGTGCAAACTGTTTTATAGACAATATCGCCTGACAGCCTACCGTCACTTCGTTGAATGGACCCTGCAAGGCGAGAGACTGGGCAAAGGCTATCGTCTTGTTTTGTCTGCCTGTGACGGAGATATCCAGCTCCTGACGACCAATATATAAAGAAACTGCTGAAGCTCTGGATGAGCTATGAGTGTATTAATATTATGTTTTGTAATTAAAAGTTTAAACTCACATTGGTTGTGGGTCGTGTTATAGTCCTTATTGTAGCAAAATCACAGTTACCAGCCTCCTTCCATAATCCACATGAAAATATACTATGGTATACTATACTAGTAAATACTGTAGTGTTTTTGAACCATACTATAGTAAAGATGTCTCAGAAGCGGCTTGGGAAAGAAGTTGTGGCAGCCTCCTTTGGTGGTTTAGGCACAGGTGCAATGTTGGATGGAAGCGCAGGCTGTGGCAGGGCAAGTGTGGAGGTTGTCACGTCTGTGTTGCATCTTCTGTTCATGACCCTCTGGATGAGTGTGTCTATAAAATAGTTGGTGTGTGGTGTGAAGATTTTCTTCAAGATCCACTGCTTGGATCTCTTGCAGAACACTTGGTTAAACTGCGGTTGTCCTGTTTAGGGAAGGAAATCTTATTAAACATAAAATCGAAACTAAGATTTGACTTTGCAAGACTTTTTAAAAAACGTTTTTTGACTGTGCGTAAGCAGTGCACAAAACACTTACTGCCAATATAAAACAACTATTAAAAAGGTGCACTTCACTGCTCGCCGTCCTGTCTGTTTGTTCCCTGTGAACACTGTCATTTTGGATATTATACTACTATGACAACACATCATAACACACCTGTCTTTGTTGTGGCCTGCTTCCTCTTGACAATATTTTCATTGTACTCCAGAATGGCAAGGTGACATCGCTCCCTCATTCCCTGGAATGAGAATGCCTGGCGTTTGGGGAGGTATTTCAGAAGTGCACTGTGAAAGACTTCCAGCAGCCCTGTGTGCAATTAAAAAGAGAAAGGGAGAAGAGACATAACAAATTAAAACATGATAATTAGGATTTGGGAAAATAATCAAGTGTATAAGGGGAACTATTCTCACCAGTATGTTTGAAGAGGGCCATCTTTTCCATGTCTCTCAGAAGCCTTTTGTCAAGGACCAGCGATGACAGGTCTTGAAATGCCACAGAATCCTTTTTCATCCACATGCGCTTCTTTTGCTCCTGAGCTGTTATACGATAGACCTATGAAAGATAATGAAATTAGTAATTTTGAACCTTGCAAGCCAATATAAAGTCAGCCACATTTTAAACCAACACTGACCTGGTCCATGCAAGGAGGATTTCGTTGGACTTTTTCTTCCCCTTCATCTGCATCTTCTTCCGGAAACATGTGAGTAAATTTGAGAGGTTTTGACAAACACCAACATTTTTGCAGAACATTTCTGCTAGTATAGAAGTTTGAATTGTTCATTGATTTCTTGAATGAACAATTTCCACTAAAACACTGGCTGAGTGCATCATGGCTGCAAAGCTCTGGCAGGGGGGTTAAGAATGTGAGACCATGAGGTGTCAGTGGGGGTACGGTGGGAGAAGTGTGGAGGTTTGTGTGTTTTTTTTCAGGGATGGAAAAATACATACCTTTTGCTGTGTGCCAGATATCAAACTCATGTTGGACATTAGGAAATTCCTCCCTCATTATTTTTTGAATAGCTGTGGAGCGGTCCATGGCCATCACATCCACGTCAAGGCCCTGGTCCATCAGCTCAGTCATGCCCCTTTTGAAAGGCAATGGTTCCATGGTAATGGAGCTGGTGGTCTCAGTAACCTAAAGAGTCAAGTTTGAAAAGTAATTGGATGTTATCACAATTTTTCAAATAGTATCTGTATTTTACAATAGTCTAATTCTGCTGCTATTTATATTTATTTTACCTGCACCAGTTCTGTGTGTAGTATCTCCTTTGTGTCAACTAACATAAAGGTGTAGTGGCAGTATTTTGCACTGACACCTGGCGTGTCACATCGGCCATCACCCGCCAAGTGTAGCTTCTTTCCATCTTCCTGTTGTAAATACACTTTTGCCAAGAGTTCTGTTTTTTTTTTCACTATACACTTCCTCGATAGCAGGGTGTAAGTATACCTTCTGGATATTGTAAAATGTAGTCTGTCCCATCATTTGGACACCCATGGTCTTGCACCAGTCTGAAAGTTCTGTGTATGTGCCCCCTCTGAACAGAACAGCTGCTGCTGCAAAGAGGTTCACCTCTGGCATTCCCCTAATGTCACGTAAAGAAGCTCAAGTCCCAGTATGGCCCCCAAGACATGTCCAATGCACCTTCCTCTGTGCCCCAATGTCAACAATAGTTTTTGACGAAATTGTTCTTTCTCAGATGCTGTGGGAGACGTAATAACTCACTTCATCCACAGTAATCCGACCAGACTTCCGTCTGCGTCTTATTACTGGACCTAAGCCTGATGAAGTTGTTTATTAGCTCCACAGAGCAACATCTAGCGCTGATTGTAACACAGCTAAAAACAGCACAACAGGTGGCAGCACCGCGGTTTGCAACGTAAAACAAACACAATTCACAACAATAAAGCTTCAATGAAATAACACACAGTTATAATATTTAAACTCTGCCCAGACACATTTTAACCTCTTACTTGGGAGATCGCTTTGTCCAGTGATCTAGCCACAGTCCGTTTTAACCGGAGAGGGGATGCAGTGATCAGTGGCTCCGTAGATTAGCGAATATCCGCCGGCGGTTGAGAACGGGGGATACGCTGTAGACGTTGGGGAAGGCGGGCGGCAGTCGCTATCTTTGGCTCTCCGGCGGCTGTGGCGTGGCTCTTCCTTAAGCGGCGGCTCGTGATGATTGGCGGCTCCTTCTGCAGGCAAGGCGTTCTGATGAACGGTGGGGGATCCAAAAGATTTTCTCCAAACACTGACAGTCTGTTAACTTGAACCAGCGAGCAATCTGTCCTTCCTAGGGAAATTTTAAGGTCGTCTTCTCGAGGTAACGTGGTGTTAACCGGAGAGCGACTGATGTGTCCTTTTGTTGCAACAGATTTATGGCGGAAAGGAACGATGGCGGATGCACGTCGTGCCTTTTTATGAACTCGGTGATATCATCATACACCGGGCTTCCGGTTGTAGTCCTGTGCGCCTCACAGCCAATCCCAGCCTGAAAAGTTGGGGTCAACTGAGGCTGCTTTGGTTCCGGGCCAGGTCTGAGTTTCTGTTCACACCTCGGTGCGAACAAACAGGCTTGTCTTTTTACAACAGGCCCAACGTCCCTTTGTCTAAGTCCACATGGCAGTGATGCTCAACCAGCCTTAGCAAGGCCCAACAATATGCTTGTAGCTAGAACCATTGTCAGCTATTATCTGGAACTATCTGTTTCCTAGTCTTGGTCTATATGGAAAAGGGAAAGCAATAATCACACTAAAGTGTATTTTGTGGTCTTTACACATTATATTAAGCTTTTCTGCATTGGCTTTCCTAAACACATCAACCATCGCACACTGTTGACACCGCAACTCATTTTCCATGATGATCAACCTCTAATATCAGTGTGACTATTAACATGAACTCATACTATATACTTTGATTGTTATTTCTGAAATGAATCTCCACAGATGTGCATTGGCCAGAGATTCACCATTTACATGAGTGAGATCTCTCTCTCTTCAGTATTCTAATTTGTATATGCCTGCTTTGAAACAATAATCAATATCAGTCACGATCTTCTGTGGTCTGTGCTTTACCTGCTCAAGCTCCTGATTTTTCAACTTTTCAGGGCCTCCCAGGCCTATAAGGCCTTCGTGTTTTAATATTGGGTAGTTTTTGAGGTACCATCTGCCATTTCTACTAAGATTGTATTACCTGTTTTAATCCCATCAGGTTGAATAGAAATATCTGCTCCTTTGTCAAGTCTATATGTTTACCATTAAAATATGCATAGAATTTTTCCTTTTCTTTCCCAGGTATAGCTTTTCAGTTCTAGCGCTGGCCTGTCTGTCTAGCTTTTTGCATTTCCGATCCCTCTCTTCCTTCGATTCTGCTCTCTCCTGTGGAGACAGATTCTTCAATGTCTCGTTGTCTGCTTGAGGTCTTGGGGGGGGTGTTCCGATCTCGAGGGGTTCTGGGGTAAGGACCTCTTGCAGGACACTCTTTGGCCTTGGTTTTGGTCCTGTCTCTGAGATTGCACCTGTGGAGGATTTAGATTTGGGTATTGAGGCTTTTGTTGTTGTGGCTGCCGCGATAGTATTTGAGGCTGACTTTGGTTCTAAATTATTGGTCCTTAGGCCTGTGCATTGTTTTTTTGCTGAGCTTGTTGGGGTATTTTACTTTGTGTGTTACACCGTCTACTCTCCTCTTTCAATTTTTGTCTTGCATCCCATATGGCTACTTCATTTATCCAGTCTCTTAAGACTCGTTCCATTCAATTAAGTTTTATTTATATAGCCCATTATCACAAATCATCTGTATAAGAAATGACACCCTCTGTCCTTAGACCCTCAATTTGACTAAGGAAAAACTACCCTTAAAAATGATAGAAACCTCAGGAAGAGCAACAGAGGTGGGATCCCTTTCCCAGGACAGACAGACATGCAATAGATGTCGTACGTACAGAGTAGATTGTTGAGATACGCCGATCCTCTCCAGGTTGGTTGATGAAAAGGGATCCACCTTAGAACTACCAATGTCTTTCAAGCAGTATTTATTTCCACACAAACAAACAATACAGACATATCTGGGGAAACACACAACAGAGATATGTCTGGAGACACAACCTACAGCGCTTACCATCTTAACGACACGGCTCCCCCAGTTGTGTCCGAAGTTAAGGGCACAACGCAGTTGGTTATATATGTTAAAGCCATATCCTTTCTAACACTCAGTATATTTTATGGCTCTTTGTCTCCATACATTCCTGTTCACTTCTGACCTTGGTTTGACCTTTGCCCCACATCCTTTTCCTCTTTCCTATGCATCTGGTTTCCCTCAGGATCCGGTTACTGTGACTGGTATACAATGGTTAACAAAAGACACACATAGCATATATAAGTAAAATACCTTTCCTAATAGGGTGTCTGTATAAGCCGCTTAATTCCTACACAACATATCTTTTATTTATCACACTTTAACACATTTTGGGTTTATCGTATCCACAAGATTCACAAGAGAAGATCAAAGTATATACAATTATAATGGCAGAATGTAGGTTGCAAAACACAAGTGTAGAGGACGGATCCAGAAATGATTGTACATACAATGATGATGAAAAAACACAACGAGATTCCAAATTTCCGGAAGCAGAAATACCTGCGGAAAGTGACAGTAAGAGAGACGAGAAGGACGAGAAAGCACAACACTACGGGAAAGATGTCAAGTTAGTAACATGCACTTATGGGATGAGAATGCCAACAGATGGAGAGGGAGAGGAGGAGAGAGGTGCATCCTGGGAAGTCCCCTGGCAGTCTAGGCCTATAGATCCCTGCTTCTCCCATCCATGTGTCGAAGTATCCTTGAGCAAAATACTGAACCCCAAATTGCTCCCGAAGCCGTGCCATCAGTTTATGAATGTGTGTATATGGGTAAATGTGATATATAGTGTGAAAGCGCTTTGAGTAGTCGGACAACTAGAAAGGCGCTATACAAGTACAGTCCATTTACATTTACGTCTTAAGCCTACTGTTAAATGTGGAGATGGTGTCTGCCTCCCCAACCAAAACTGGGATCTGATTCCACAGGAATTCACTGTTGTGAGCCACTGAAGCAAGCTGCTCACAGGCATGTCGGAAGTAGGGCACAGAGACGCAGCATCTCGTTCCCTTTCAAGGGAACGAGATGCTGTTGATCCTGTTGACCCAATCCCAACCTCACAATGCTGCAGGGATGCCTTACTGAGTCTGAAGCCAGAGGGCACACTTCTGGACAAAAATGCAGAGTATCTCGGTGGTATGCAACATTGAAACAACTGCCCTACGTTGTGAACTCTGTCCTACTATATGTAACTGAAAAGGAAACAGGATATCTGGAAAAACTAAACTGGTTGTTAATCAAGTATACACAGAGCCAATTTATCAGTTATTTATTTGTTGGTTTGTTCCAAGCCTTGTGGAATAAGTTTCAACCTTGAACCATTAGTTAATTCCCCAGGTTACTTCAACTTTAGCAAGATGTTTATCTGAGACAACGGGAAACTGTTAAGGAGCTGCCAGGAACAGCAGCTGGTGTAAAGGTTGATTTTGGGGAATAATGTTGTTTAACCAAGAGGTGGTTCCAGCCAGTGAGTTGATAAGATGATGCATGGGTATGTATTGGAGGGGATGAGTTTTCACATGCAAGGAGGGTGGGCTGTAAATTTAAAAAAGCCCTGTGTATTTTTGTATAGTTCATACTTTTTTTGAGGAAACTCTCCTCACTTTGCCATTTTGTAATCCCTATTCTGAAAAAAGTCCTGTTGCATAAAGAACCTGAGGCTGATGTTCATTTTGAAAAAATCCACATCAAATCCTTGAAAGAATTTCCTTGTAGATGGAGCTCTAGGGTGTACAACAGTCTCATCTACCTCAGTGGAGAGACCGGCAGCTCAGACGTGATCCCCTTCAGGGGCCACACCCAGACTTTCCACATCCTCGATGCGGGTGGAATTTTCCCCCGCTGGCCTGGGAGAGCAAGTCCTTCCTGACAAGAACTCCCACAGGAGACCGTCCAGTAGGGCTGTCAGGCCCAAAAACCATATTTGGGCGGGCCAGAACAGGGTCACAAGCAGAATCTGGGCCCCTGTTCAGCGAACTCTTTCTAGAGTTCCTCTGAACTTCCTCTAGATCATCTGCACCATTGCGGGGTGCAGTCTCCATTCCCCGGGCCTTGGCCTCTGTCTCAACAGGATGTCCTCTCCTCTAGTTACCCTGAGATGGCAAGTGGTCTCAGAGAGAGCAATGTGCCATTTGGCACAGATCTACATATGTAGATGTGGAATTTTATGCCTCCGCATAGCTATGTGGCTTGGTGGCAGAGCGGGTCATCCACCAATCGGAAGGTTGGGGGTCGATCCTGGCTTTCCCCAGCCCACGTGTCAAGTATCCTTGATCAAGATACTGAACCCCAAAATGCTCCTGTCTGTGTGAATAGTTAGTCTCCTTGTACTGTTGGACAGTGTGTGAATAGGGTGAATTTGATATGTGTGTGAAATGCTTTGAGTAGTCAGAAGACAATCCATTCATCTTTACGGCACACAAGGATGAACCGATTTGAATTTGTTTGCCAAAGGTCACTGTGACCTCACAAAACACGTTTTTGGTCATAACTCAAGAACTTAATGGGATTTAATGATGAAGTGATGCCTTTTTTACCAAAAAAGTCAAAGGTCAGCTTCACTGTGACAAAACACTTTTTTGGCCATTATTCAACACTATAACTATAGTAACTAATAGCTACACAAAATGTAGTGCAGCTATTCTCTATAAGAATCTATGTTTACTTTTCACCGTAACCACTCAACTCATCTCTGTTACCGCTGAAAACAAAGCTATGCAAGAAACCATCCTGGATCTACTGTCCAGTATGAGACGTCTCTGGCATTCCCGAATCATCCACCAAAGACCCCAAAAAATCTGTTAAGAACTTCTTAACCAGATCAAACCATCGTGTACACCGTTAAGGACAGAAACTCCTCAACTCCGAGTCCATCATCGTTAAATTCGAACATTTCAAACACAAAGTACTGGTTCAGCAACAGGGCCGGCAGCTAAAAGGGGCTCATTACGGACTCAACGATCAGTCTCCACAAGAGATCATCCGCAGACGTAAGATACTTTTCCCCATGACAGACAATGATAATCAAGGTAAAAAAGCAAACATTACAGTAGACAAACTATATTGTGATAGACACTTATTCAGAGAGAAGGACACTACTCCTTGGCTTTATTCATTCTAGAAACTGTGTTAGGATGTATAGACAATAAACCTGCGCTCCTCTCTCATTCCAAATGTATCATTCTCTCTTTCATTTCCCCCCCTTTCTTTCTCTCTCCCTCCCCTTATCAATTTATACTCTCACATCAAATTATTTGCACCACGCACCCACATTGTACACTAAATGGACAAAATTTGTCTTTTTGCTCACTGTTTATGTGTTTTGTTGTGTGTTGGTTATATGTATTTATGTTTGTCCTGTTTTGTTTGTCATTTGGTGTTGTAGATCTACAAGTACACAAACACATAACCACAGTCACACCCACAGACTTATTTTCACACAGCGTATTTTTGATGTACACACTATAGGTCCATGCAATTAAAATTCTTAACTTGGAACATTCGTGGAGCTGGCAAATAAAAAAGTGAAAAAAACAAAGTCCTAAATTACCTAAAAAATATGCAAGCTGATATATGTTTAAAAAAGGAAATACACTTTTCACAATCTACAAGAGGAGTGTGCATCTTAATAAACAAAAAAATACAATTTAAACACCATACAACCATTTCAGATCCAGAAGGCTGTTTTGTCATTATTAACATTTCAATCAACAATAATCCAATCACAATTGGCAACATTTATGGACCAAACTCTGATGACCCCTCCTTCTTTTCAAATTTCTTTTCCTCTCTTTCAAACCATTCCAGCTGTCCAATAATTATAGGGGGAGACTATAACACTGTACTCAATTCATCATTGAACAGGTCAAAACATACAGGCAAATTCTGGCAGTACTCCAAAACAATAAAACAGTTCATGAGTGATTTTGGTCTTGGCGATGGTTGGAGGCTAAAACGCCCACTCGCCAGAGAATATACTTTTTTATTCTAATGTCCACCAAACCTACTCCTGCATAGAATTCATAACCAGTAATTCAATCATACCAAATATCATGGAAACCAAAATTCATCCCATCAATATTAGTGACCATTCTCAGGTAACTTTCACATGGAACCCACCTGCAATACAAAAGCACCCCACCAGATGGCGTTTTAATACATCTCTCGAAGGATTCAGAATTTGACAGCTACTCAAGAGAGAGTGGACATCCTTCTTTGAAATAAAGAAAGGGCCCAGCTGCTGCTTGTGGCCCCGTTCTGGCCCGCCAGAATCTGGTTCTCAGGCCTGGTAGCCCTCCTGGACGGCCCCCCGTGGGAGATTCCCATCAGGAGGGACCTGCTATCGCAGGGCCAAGGCGAAATATTTCATCCCCAGCCGGGGAAATTGAAGCTGTGGCTCTGGTCCCTTAGTGGGACCACCTCTGAGCTGCTGGTCTCTCTACTGAGGTAGATGAGACCATCTTACTCTCTAGAACCCCCTCCACGAGGAAACTGTATGCGGGTAAGTAGAAAATTTTTACTACATGGTGCATCTTGACCCATTTCACTGCCTGATGGCTTCAGTGCTGGAGTTCCTCCATAGCCGGTTTTCAGCTGGACTCTCCCCCGCTACACTCAAGGTGTATGTGGCTGCGATCGCAGCATTCCACAGTTTGGTGGATGGTTGCTCGCTTGGGAAGCACCGCTTTGTTACCAGTTTCCTTCGTGGCACCTTGAGGATGAAGCCTCCAGTTTGAGACAGAGTCCCTCCGTGGGATCTGATAGTGGTGCTGGATGGATTGACCACAGCACCGTTGGAGCCACTGGACGATGCATCAGACAGGTTTCTGGCCTTAAAGATGGCATTTCTGCTGGCCATGACTTCTCTCAAGAGAGTGGGAGATCTGCAGGCCCTGTTGGTGGCTCCTGCTAACCTGGAGATAGTTCCAGGTGCAGTTGCTGGAACGATCATAACATAACCCGGCCTTATGTTCCCCAATGCGTTCCCCATAGCGTCAGCTGACGTAGTGGTGAAGTTCCCTTAAAAGGGAACATACCAGGTTACGTATATAACCATGGTGCCCTGATAGGGAACGAGACGCTGCATCACACTGCCATACATCCGGCATACCTGTGAGCGGCTTGCTTCAGTCGATCAGAAGGCTGACGACAACAGTGAAGCAGGCTGTTGACGTTAAACCCAATCAAGATTGGTCTAAGTTGATACAGAGATTCAGAGGCAGTCACGTTGAAGGCGTTCCCCATAGCGTCAGCTGACACAGCGTCTCGTTCCCTATCAAGGAACCATGGTTACATATGTAACCTGGTACGCTTTGGAAAGTCATTTTTTAACTCGATCGAGATTTTATACACATCACCATCTGCCACAGTCACAACCAATGGACACAAAGCTTCACATTGCACAGGGGGACGAGGCAAGGATGTCATCTCTATTCACCATTTTTATTGAACCTCTGGCAGTAGCTATCCACCAAAACCCATTAATCAAAGGTATTGAAACACCACAACAAACACATAAAATCACACTTTATGCAGACAATATCCTACTATTTATACAAGAACCTCCAGCATCTACTCAAGAAATAATTAAAACAATCCACTCCTTTTCAAATATCTCAGATTACGCAATAAATTGGACCAAATCTCCCTTTACATAAAACCAAATGGGATGTAGCACCCCACCAATCACCTATACCTACATGTCATGATCACATCACTTACTTAATTCAATTCAATTCAATTTTATTTATATAGCCCAGTATCACAAATCACATTTGCCTCAAAGGGCTTCACAATCTGTAACATACGACACCCTCTGATGCTAGATACTACTCTAAGATTAGACAATGTAGTCCGTGACGAACTTTCTGATGACAGTCATCAGTGTGGAGAAATGCCATTGGCATCGTTGTCTGTTGGTTTGGTCACCCAGTTCCCACTGGATTATATGCATCTGGTATTTAAGAAATTTGTTGCATCTTTGGCTAAAGGGATGGCGGCTGACAAGATTTTCGCTCAGCATGGTAAAAGAGCTCTCCAGAGTACTCCTGACCTTCAGACCTCATGTTCCGTGCGAGTTCAACAGGAAGCAACGATCCATGGAAAATGTTGAGCGTTGGAAAGCTACAGAATTCTGGTACAGTGGACCAGTCAGCTTAAAAGGCCTTGTACCAATTCAAGTGTACAACAATTTCATGCTGCTTTCAGTTGGCATCACCATCCTACTGAACGTATCCCTGTGTGCTGACCTAGCAGATTATGCACACAGAATATTGGTTCTCTTTGCTGATCACTGCAGCAAGCTTAATGGAAAAGAACATGTGACATACAACATGCATGGATTGGTGCACCTCAGCCAAGATGCCAAAAAGTATGGTGTCCTTGATAACATCTCATGCTTCCAATTTCAAAAATTCCTTGGGAACCTGAAGAAACTGTTGCGCAAGCCTACACAACCATTGGAGCAAGTTGTTTGCCGATTGTCGGAGAGAAGTCAGCACAGAAGAACAACCATAGACCAGGAGGAGTGTTACTTTCAAGACTGTGTTGTGAAACGTTCAGAGGGAGACAATTGTGTCCTGTTAGCAAATAAGGACATAGTTGTTATACAGAATGTCGTCGTTGATGAAATGGACAACACTTTTGTCATCTACAAGAGGTTCCAGAACATGGTCAATTTCTTTACTTACCCTGTGGAATCTTCCAAGCTAGGCATTTTTTATTTATCTGGCCTATCAGATACACTCCACTTTATGCATACAGCAAATGTGCAGAAGAAATAATATCTTCTCCCTTGTCCAGATGGAAAGGCTGGTTTTCCGATGATCCACTTGTAAAAATGACTGCTTTTTTGAAGGGGTGAGAATTTTAATGTTATTGTTTTGGCCTGGAAATTAATAAAAATTTTGACTTTATGCTAATTTTCTTCTATTTTAGATGCTGTTTGCCATTGTTCAGTTTAATGATGAGGAGGATCTGCCATTTGAAGTGGTTCCGCAAGTGTGGCTGAGCGAGGGCATGAGCTATTGGCCCCCATTTAACGTCTGCAAAAAAGAAAAAAGCAACAAATTAGCAATCCGTTGCACGCCTCCACACAGCACCTGGGAGAAAGGGAAAGCAAAAGAGAATATCAAATTCCAAGTACAGACCCCAGGCCTCTTCTGATGAAGAGGAGTTTAGTCTTCCAGATGCATCAGCAGCACTGTCATTTCGACAACCTCTTTTGAGATTTGAAAAATACATTGCTCCGAGTAACAAGGTTTCAGTGCTGCCCAATGCTCCAGAAGTTGCATCGATTTCAGAAAACCAGGAACATTTTGAACCATCTGTAGACTTCAGAGTTAGTGTGTAATATGTATTGTTGTGATGCTTGATTTGAGATCCTGCCACTAAACTATACCCTTTGTCAGGTTTTCAAATTTCTGTTTCCTCTTTCTCAGAACCAGGTTTCTCCCCAGTAATTCAGACTCCACTGCACAGAGCATAGAGTTTGAGTAAATGATGTTTTTTTGTCTTCAAAACTATTGCTTGTATTTAAGATGAGGACTCCTTTTATCCATAATCTGTTTTTCATTAGGACCCTTGATGGGTTACTCGCCGCAGCAGTTTTTGGATGAAAGGTGTGTTGTAAATTCCATTAGCTTTGCACAGTTCAATTATTGTTTCATTACTGAATATGCAATACTCTGCAGTGAAATTAAAGCTGTTATGTTTGCTTCACCAGCTCGTCAAGTACTAAGATTTACACCCCCAGCAGCAAATTTACCCTGGCAGCAAACTGGTGAAAAACGCTGGAGGTATGTACACATTTTAACAGTATTGAAATAGTGCCTTTAGTTGTTGTGTTTTTAAAAAAACCAAGCCCTGAGGGAGGAGAACCAAGCCCTAAGGGAAAGTAATGCACGAGCAGGTGAGAGCATGCGCTCTTTTTTAAATTTTACTTTTTTGAGTGTGTTGTAGGTCCAAAATTACCAAATGCCTTTCATTTTGTAGCTTCGTATGGCAGTGGCTCACTTCAAGAGCAGGTTAAGCAAGTTGGGACAATATTGACGACGTTTGCTCATACTGGGCAATCAGGTACAACTGTAGTTGTTGGTTTAATTGCCACTGGGGCCACCTGTACATGTAGTAGACCTAGATGTCATAGTTTAGTAGTTGAGGGACCAGGACAGACTGCTTTATTCTTTTATTCTTGGAACCCCTGTAGTTGCAGATCAGACACTAATTCTGCAACGTTTTGGGGAGTTTGGCGATTTTGTGCGTAGCATGGACAACAAAATGAACACTATACTGCAACATTTCAGTGCCAATGTGTCTGTTGGAGAGTTATCCCTGCCAGGGGGTCCGTTACTCCCCCTAGACACCCAGGAAGATTTGGTGTTGCTTGAAAACAGTTTGAGGCAGGATAAAGAGCTCCAGGAGCGATTTGTAAGTGTGCTGATATTGTTTATAACGCTGTAGAGTAATCTAAAAAGTAAAATTTAAGATTTTACACATATTCTACAGTCTGAATCCACAGCCTGTCACATTTTTGATTTATGTATGAGAAGCTTCAGAGATATGTAATTTGTAACACTTTTTTGTATTTCCAGCTTCGGTTTTTGGCAATCAAATGTGGGAGGGACCTAAAGACAACCGTGTGGCAAATGCTTCAGAGTATCTTCTCTAATCACCTTTCCATTAATACAACCTGGACTGGTGTAGGGGATAAAGCATGTTTTAGAGACATTTTCCTGAAGACCTGAAGACCAAGTAATTTGGATATTTTTTTATATATTTAAGTAGATGTGTATGGCCTTATGCCATTCAAATGGAATGACAGATCTGTATTTTCTACAGGAGCCATCCGGAAAAACCCAGCCACACAGGGTGCCACTGATGAGGCGGTCCAGGTTTACGTTATGCGTTACTTGAAAGGAGCAGATGATTGTGAAGGCGGAAAAAGACGCTGCACAGCTGAGAGGGACCCACAGCCGACGACTGACACCCCAGCATCACTGACAACTGGAACCCTTTCTTTACCCTGCAGTCAGTAACATCAAGACCCCTAAAGAAGCCAGAAGTGTCAGGCTACACTCACCGTTCACTATGGAAATTACTTTTTTACTACTTTTTATTTTAATTTTATTTTTTTATTGCCTGTGACCCTGCCTTGAAGGCAGATCCATGGATAGATATGAGATGGCGAGGTTGTTTGTCCTTTATATAGGTGCACGAGAAATCACCGAAGATATGCCAATTTCCGCTGCCTCCTCATGGGGGTCAGAAAATACTGGAGAAGCTGTAGTCAGGCTTGGTCTGTTCTACTACTGTTTTTACCTCAGTATTTTATACACACATCAAATTTTGTTTATCACATACACAAGAGACACAGATCTTTTTGCAGCACAGTGAAAATCAGGTGTGCCCAGGTCAGCAATGCCACTTATAGGCCTATTCTTCTCCAGAGCTTTACTCTAAATTATTACCATTTATCCTATTGTTAGAAATGTGATGTTATAACTCGATTTATTCAGTACCCTGCACATTCTTTGTCACAAAATATCCTCATTACTTGATATAATGTATACTGGTAATTATTTTCATCCCAGAGCTGATCTTTGTTATTAACAATTATTGTAAGTGTTATAATTTCCTTGTAAGGCCTGTTTTTTATTTTTAAACCAAATTTTAATTGGAAACCTGCAGGTCCTTTAGTAAAAACAAAATCTTTATTTATTTTTAATCTTATTTATTTTTCCTTTATTTATATTTCATCTTATTTATATTTCATTTATATAATCTAGTATCATTGACAGTTACTGTACTTTGATATGTGGAATTAAAACGCCCAATGGGAATATTGTCTGGTTTGATCAATCATTATCCTTGATAAACTGCATGTTATACTGCTCCAAAAAGTAAAGGGAATGCTGGAGTTACATTGTGTTGTTTAATTGTTCCCTTTATTTTTTTTAGCTATATATACACACAATAAGCAGAGGCAGATCGCTTAAAAATAGCGTTTGCGTCCAAAGGGCTAGCTTTCGGTATGACGGTGGTTTTAAAAAGCAATGCGCCGTCAAACGGGTTTGCGATTACGCAATTCTGACGCATCTACTGCCTCCGGATTACCGCCGGCAGTCCGCTGACTCATTACTATCTGGGTATCATCATTATTATTATTGTTATTATTATTACTATTATTTTTATTGCTGTTTTGGAATTACTAACCCGGTTGTCATTATCATCACCACTACTATAGTTAAATCAAATGATTATTTCTAATTTCCCCCTAATCTTTTCATGTGTTTTTAATGCACCACAACATAGAAGGAAAAAAAATAAAAATAAAATATATATATATATATATATATATATGATATAATAAATCGTTACTTCACTCATGCTTACACACACCCACACACACACCTATATTATTTCACTTCTGGAATTATGGCATTACTAGATTGTTGGTTACTGCCCTATTATGGTCTGTCTGTCTATCTATGTCTATTCGTCTATATTTGTCTGTATGTATGTATGTATGCCTGTCCATTGATGTAGTCACTAATGCTGTTGTTTTTGTATTCGCAAATTCAGTCAGTCAGTCATTTTCTACCGCTTGTTCCCGTTAGGGGTCGTGGGTAACTGGAGCCTATCCCATTGGCTTTGGGCCTTAATATTCGCAAATTTCGCAATACAAAAAAAATCCATGTTTACTTTGTAATCAAGTACATGTGTATTTGTTTAGCCAATACATCTTTGATAATCCTTCATTAATCTGTTCTCCAATATATATTCACTGGTGTCAAGCGATAACGTACGAGGTTACATATGTAACCATGGTTCCCTGATAGGGAATGAGAGGATGCTTCAGCTGACGCTATGGGGAACACCTTCAGCATGACTGCCTCTGATTCTCTGTATCAACTTAGACCAATCTTGATTAGGTTTAACGTCAACACGTGACACACGCTGGCAGAACCGGAAGTATAAAGGGAGCCGTCTTCACTGTTGTCGTCAGCCTTCTGATCAACTGAAGCAAGCCGCTCACTGGCATACCGGAAGTATGGCAGCGAGACGCAGCTTCTCGTTCCCTATACGTAACCTGATACGTTCCCTTTCAAGGGAACTTCAACTCTGCATCAGCTGACGCTATGGGAAACGCAGTACCAACCCCGCCATGCTGAAGGGATGCCTGTCACTGTGTGAAGCCAGCAGGGCACACTTCAGGACAAGAGAGCCACAGATCCCGGATTATTTAAGCGGTCTAGGCTGTAAAATCTCACAAAGGTGTGAGGCAAGGACCATCCCGCAGCATCGCATATATCGGAGAGGGGGGGTACCTCATATGCTGAAAGGATAGCCTCAACTATCCACCTGCTAATAGTGTGTTAGGTAGCAGGGAAGCCCTTACAAGGGGGCCTGAAGCATACCAGTAATTGGTCCGAATTGCGCCACTGGGATGTCCTCTGGACATAAATCTCCAGGGCTCTGACTGGACAAAGCAATTGCAGCCTACCTTCCTGTTCCACTGACTCTGAAGGAGGATGGAATGTCTGCAGGACATTTGTGCCGGGCACCTCAGTGGGTACTTAGGTACATAACCCGGCCTGGCATGCAGGATAGATCTAACTGCGCCTGGAACGATCTTCAGGTTAGCAGGAGCCACCGACAGGGCTTGCAGATCTCCCACTCTCTTGAGAGAAGTCATGGCCGGCAAAAATGCCATCTTTAAGGCCAGACACCTGTCATGTGCATCGTCCAGTGGCTCGAATGGTGCTTTGTTCAATCCATCCAGCACCACTATCAGATCCCACGGAGGGACTCTGACTCGAACCAGAGGCCTCATCCTCAAGGTGCCAAGAAGGAAACCGGTAACAAAGCGGTGCTTCCAAAGCGATCAACCATCCACCAAACTGTGGAATGCTGCGATCACAGCCACATACACCTTAAGTGTAGCGGGGGAGAGTCCAGCTAAAAAACGGCTATGGAGGAACTCCAGCACTGAAGCCATCGGGCAGTGAACTGGGTCAAGATGGCGCTCCTGCCAACATGTATTGAAAATTTTCCACTTACCCGCATACAGGTTCCTCGAGGAGGGGTCTCTAGAGTGTAAGATGGTCTCAACTACCTCAGTAGAGAGACCGGCAGCTCGGAGGTGGTCCCCCTCAGGGTGCAGACCCACAGCTTCAATTTCCCCGGCTGGGGATGGAATATTTCGCCTTGGTCCTGCGACAGCAGGTCCCTCCTGATGGGAATCTCCCACGGGGGGCCATCCAGGAGGGCTACCAGGGCCGAGAACCAGATTCTGGCGGGACAGACCGGGGCCATGAGCAGCAGCTGGGCCCCTGTTTGGCGAACCTCCTCTAGAACCCCCGGGAGCAGAGCAATCGGGGGAAATGCATACAGCCGTAGCCTCGGCCACGGCTGCACCATGGGATCCAGCCCCAGGGGCGCTGGATACACAAGGGAGAACCAGAGGGGGCATTAAGTTTTGTCTGGGGATGCGAACAGGTCTACTTTTTCTTTGCCGAACCTCCTCCATATCATCTGCACCGTCTCGGGTGCAGTCTCCATTCCCCTGGCCTCAGACCCTGCCTCGACAGGATGTCTGCTCCCACATTGAGGTACCCAGGTATGAAAAGTGCTCTCAGAGGGAGCAACTTCCCCTGGTATCACAAGAGGATCTGGCGCGCCAGTCTGCACAGAGGGCGCGACCTCAGACCACCTTGTCAATTTATATAGGAGACCACCGCTGTGTTGTCGGAGTGGACAAGCACGTGGTGGCCCCTGAGGTCTGGAATAAAGTGCCGTAAGGCCAACAAGACTGCTCGCATCTCCAGGCAATTTATGTGCCATAGATGCGGGGTCAACCACAGACCTCGGGCTGTGCAACTTTCCAATACCGCACCCCATCCGGTGCTGGAGGCGTCCGTCAAGAGTGTGCGACGGTGATACACCATTCCCAGCACTGGGCCCTGGTTCAGGAACACCCGTTGTCTCCACCTGTCTAAGGCACGCATGCAACTGAGCATAACCCTGACCAGGCGAAAAGGATTGCCCCTTGGGGAAAATCTGACCTCCCTGAGCCACCACTGCAGCTGCCTCATGTGCAGCAATTCAAGTGGAATCACGGTGGAAGCTGTTAATCCTTTGTGTTGTAGTGAGCGTGCTCTTAGTCGTGTTGAGCCTCAACCTCAAGCGCGGAAGTAAGACATCTCAATGCTGTACCGCGTGAGACGAGACTGTGATAAAATCAACCAGTCGTCCAAAAAATTGAGGATGCGGATCCCCTGGAGTCTGAGAAGAGCCAGGGCAGAGGCCATACACTCCGTGAAGGTGCGAGGGGAGAGTGCTAGGCCGAAGGGAAGCACCCGATAATGGTAAGCTTTGCCCCCGAAAGCGAACCCCAGGAACTTCCAGTGTCTCCGAATGAAGTCTCCTCAGAGAACGGTTCAGGTGACGAAGATCTAATACGGGACGTAAACCACCATCTCTCTTGGGACTATGAAGTACCGGCTGTAGAACCTGGTATGCATCCCTCAGGTGGGGATTTGTTTTATGGCCACATTGTACAAGAGAGTATGTATTTCTTGCTCCATCACCTATGCTTGTACTCGGTCGACCACTATTTCCAAGATTCCTCGGAATCATTGGGGTGTGGACCGGAACCGAAGCTTGTAACCTTGTCGGACAGTGCGCAAACTCAGTGCGACACACCGGGTCAAGCTTCTCAAGCGGGCAGAAGACTCCCTCAAGGGAACCAACTGCTCGAGGGTGTGGCGGCCTCGGTTACCTGGAGTGCTGCAGCGGCGGGAAATCCCAGAGGATCTGCTTGTACATGCCTGACTGCCCCCGAACGTGCAACGTGAGAGCTGCGGTACCCCAAAGCACTGGAACGGCGGCATTTAACCGGAAAGGAACGTCTACAGGCCTCAGTAGAGGACGCAACTCTGGCCTGACTGCTGCACAGCCGTGCAGGTCTAAAGGCAGCGGTTGCACGGAACTCGCCACGCCCTGAAGCGCCACCGGCAGCAGGGTTGAGAGACTGAAATCCCGAGGGCACAATGGGGGAGCAGCCATGTGCTCAACCCCGATGGGGGTGCACCCTCTGAGGCCCAACGCTCGAGTCAGGGCCTCTTCTGGGAGGCGAGAAGCATGGCCCTCAGATCCCCTCTCCGAGCAGGCTGGAGCGTGCCCCTTGGCTGCTAGGGAGGGGCATGCTGGGTCACACTCGCTTTCTGAGCCAGCATTTAAGAGCTTCGAGATTTCGAAGGCTTAGGGGTGTCCACCCTCAGCTCAGGCCTGAGACCTCTGGCGACGGGGGCTAAACCCGCTGTCGTTGCATGGCGGAGCTCCGTCCCATCCTCGGATGTGAGGGCCCCGCCAAAGTCGAGGTCCTATGCAGGTCAGCTGGGCACACCCGCACACATGCCATGGCGTGCGGACATGCGCAGCCTGACCCGCTGACCCGTATGCCTTGCCCACTTAAATGTAGTGTGAAAAGGCCTACTAGGCAAAGTTGGGGTCTTAAGGGATGACGCGGCCTGGTTGATAAAACCCCGCCAGCATCTTCCCGCCCTAGCTGTTCTCCTTGCACCCACTGATCGACGCAGACTGGCGACCAGTCAGGCTAGAAAACCGTGCAAAATACAGCCTGGACCAGGATTTCAACACCTCAGTGTGGAGATCCAGAAGAACAGCAGGTCCCGACGTGAGCGTGGAGGTGTGGCTAGAAGGAACACTCACCGAGCTACTCCAGCGATGAGTGTCCTGCTGCTCCACTGGCCAGGCAATATTGAGCCTAGCCACCATTTTTCTCTCTTGGGAAAATCGCCTACAGCAGCATCTCAGGCTGCAGTGACTGGGCTGACGAACCACCCACGTCACGACCTTCTGCGCTCAGAACATCCAGGTCCTCAGAACTGGATCCCCTCTGCGTGGGCTCCCGAGGAGACGCTCATGCTGCTCGTGGTCAACCTCGAGGGCTGACAGAGCGACCTCTCAACCCAAAACAGCCAACCAAAACATGTGAGTTGCCGGTGGGGATAATCCGCTGGCACAGAGGAAGCACTGCCAAAACCGCTTCACACTCGTCATTTCCACAGAAATCCAGCGTGCTTGCTGAAGATCAGAAGACGACAACAGTGAAGCCGGCTCCCCTTATACTTCCGGTTCTGCCGGTGTATGTCACATGTTGACGTTAAACCCAATCAAGGTTGGTCTAAGATGATACAGAGATTCAGAGGCATTCATGCTGAAGGCGTTCCTTTCTCAAAGTGACGCAAAAAATCTAGGGGGTTGCTTGGGTCCTGCTCAGTGGGCCTCACCTGAAGCTGCTCACTTGTCCTTCTGGAGCCTTTCTCTTCCCTCTATATTTTATTTTCTACATTTTGTCATTATAACTGTATATACTATGATCTTCCATTGTGAATCTCTTCTGTACACAAGACATCTATTGCATGTCTGTCCGTCTTGGGAGAGGGATCCCTTCTATGTTGCTCTTCCTGAGGTTTCTATCATTTGTTTTCCCAGTTAAAATGGGGTTTTTTTGGTAGTTTTTCCTTATTTGAATCGAGGGTCTAAGGACAGAAGGTGTCGTATGTTGTACAGATTGTAAAACCCTTTAAGGCAAATTGTGATTTGTAATATTGGGCTGTATAAATAAAATTGAATTGAATTGAATTATTGGGACTCAACGGATGAGTTCATTCATGTGAGTGATTTTAACTGAACTTTGACTTAAGGACTGCATTTCCTTATGTCGCACAATCTGAGAGACAGTGAACTCAGCTATTGACATCTGTTTGACATGTGACTCGGAAGTCAACAAATCAACAAAACCTCCCTCTAAAAGAGAAAGAACTTTACATGACGTAATTGCGTCTTGTCGTCATCAGTTATGTGAACTGCATCTTAACATTGATTGGTTTGTTAGCGGACATGCGTCTGATGTCAGTGTGTTGTCAATTCAACGGGTAATTTGTGGGAAAGAATCTGAATCTTTTTGCGTTTTTTCCAGTTGACTGCTTATTATGTCCTCAGACCATATTTCAATTAAAAACCTTGTCTCCTCCTCTCCCCATGTGCTACCACAGCTCATTTTTCCTGCTATCTTCTGTGACAGGTCTGTCTTCTTCCGTTGTTTGGGGTGGGGAACCACCGGAACTTCTTGTAAATATAGATAATGCTTTCACACTAGCAACAAACCGAACCTGTGTTAAGTTTGATCCAGACCGAGACTACCTCTTTTCGTCGGACCAAAATTTTTTCTGTTTGGTTCGGACGTGGTCCGAGGGAGGTTTTACACCTGTAACTTTGACCAAACTGAAAAGTCAGAAAATCCAGACCAAACAAGGTTGGTGTGAAAACGCCCTTAGTGGCTCGGATGCAAACCCCAAGGGACTGTTAATTTAATTTGCTAGAAAATGTTAAGATGTTACAGACACAACAACCTAACTTTTACCACCATCAATGAACTCAAAATAAGTGTCACACAACTACTTTAACTACAGTTTGATTATTTATTGCAATAAGCTTTAGCAAGGGCAGTAGTAAATAATTCAATTCACATTTCAATCTTCAATTATATCATAAAATAAATGAACAGCTGAGTCTTAATTCAATATGTATCTGGTTCTGGATGAAGTAGAGAACAGAGTCTGTCTGGCCAGAGCAACCCCACTCTTCGTGTTGAAGACCGATTCTCTGAAGAAAACCAGGTGACTCCATCAGAATTCCCTGAAATGATCACATAGTCTCAAGACCAAATCACAGTGTGAACAGTTTCACAACCACAAAGATTCTCTGTCACTGGGGTAATGGTTAATCCTTTTTGTGCTCAATCCCTCTGGCAGTGACAAAGTCCCTCTTTGTTGATGTCACAGTTCATGTTCTCCTTCGTATTATGTGGTCCGATGAAAAGGAACAAGGAAATAACCACAAACTTCTCTGTCAATTTGTTCCTTTCGAGGGAACTCAACGGTGTGTCAGTGACGACACCGGAATTCGCGGAATTCCTTCAGCGTGACTGCGTCTGAATCACATGTACAACCTAGTCCAATCTTGATTGGTATGACGTCAACATGTGACATACGCCGACGGAAGCGGGGGCTATAAAGGGAGCTGGCTTCACTGTTGATATCAGTCTTCTGATCTACAGCAGGCACCAGCAGTAGAGAGAAAATGACGAGTGAGAATTAATTTCGGCTGTGTGTGCACCCATGCCCATGCTTTTTTCCCAGTGGGGACACACACGATATGTGTGTCAGCTGCTTGGGCAGAGAACATGCTCTGTCAGCCCTCAAGGGGGTTGACTGTGGGCATTGTGCTCACACAACGCTCCTTTTCCTCTGTACTCATTCAGAGCAGATTATACTGATGTATGTTTTGCTGCTGTGATGCTGTGCTGCTGCAGACGCTTGAAGTTAATCTGCAGAAAGACAAGCAATTGTCTTGAGTGTCTCTTTATTCTGAAGAAATTGCCACTACACGAAGAGCTGTTGGGGGTTGTTACCCAGTCCGTGGCCAGGCTGAACATTGCCTGGCCCGGCGAGAAGCAGGATGCGCAGCTGCATGAGTACTTTCTGCAGGCAGCTCCACAGTGTCCTTGTCGACAGCTGGCGTTTTTCCAGAATCTCAATACCATGGTGTCGAGATCTTGGGGTAAGCCATAGTCCTTCAGGCTGTCATGCCCCACTGTTCACCATTATGCTCGTGGAGATGCTGGTGGTGTATTTATTGCCGGAGGCAGCATCATTCCTCAAGACCCCCGACTCTGCCTACAAAGCCCTGCCACATTACGTCATCTTTAGTGGGCAAGGCTTATATGGCAGCTGGCCAGACGCATGCTTGCACACAATTGCTATTTTGCAGGGCTATCAAGTGGACCTGCTGGGAGATCTTGACAGCTCTGACGATGTCAAAAAGCTCCGTAGAGCCACTGACTTGTCCCTACGTGCCACCAAGGAGACAGCCTGAGCTATTGGCTGCTTCATGGCAGTTCTGGTCGGGAAGGAGAGACACCTCTGGCTCAACCTATCGGGCATCAAGCAGAAGGATAAATTGTTCCTCCTTGATGCTCCTCCTGGCCCCTTCAGTGATGCCGTGGGCAGGGATGTCAAGAGGTTTCAGGAGGCAAAGAGGGCAGGAAGTGGCATTCTAGAGGTTCATTCCCATTCACCAGCAATCCCAGGGGGTGGCTGGGAAATGGCCTGTAGACACAGTAGCTCGGTTGGCTTCGGCCGTTCATACACTTCAGGTCACCGAGGTTGCTCCTGCACTTTCACCCGGTGCAAGCCATGAGAGGCTGATTCCTCTAGTGAATTTTCTGTATGCTTGAGAAACACACCGCACCGTTTGCAAAGGGTACAAGCTTCAGTTTGGGTGCCAACCTCCAAAATTCAAGGGAGTTCTGGAGATGGTGGTGGACCCAGCGAAGGTGCAGGTCATGAAGTAAGAAGTGCAGTCTCTTCTGGGAAAGAGGGTCATAGATCAGAATCCCTCTCCAGACAGACACACCAGGTTCTACAGCCGGTATTTTATAGTTCCGAAGAAGGATGCCCCATGTTAGATCTTCGTTGGCTGAACCGGTCTCCGGTTCAGCCGGTTCAAAATCAGATTCAAAATTTGTAAACACTTTCCATTTTAACTAATAAAGTCCCCTAAACATTGTGTAAACAATGATAAATGTTTACCCTGAGACGGTGCAGTCAATTTGGAGGAAGTTGGACGTGGACCTGTGTGCTTCCCAAAGGAACACGCACTGTTCCCTTTTATTTTCTCTCATGTGAATGAGAGTATGGTGCAACCGTGGCTGAGGCTCTGGTTGTACGCTTTTTCCCCAATTGCTCTTTTCCCGGGAGTTCTAGAAAGAGTTCGCCGAACCAGGGTTTAAATATTTCACCCCTGGCTAGGGATGTGGAAGCCCCTGAGGGGGATCAAATCCGACAGTGTGGTCTCTCTACCAAGGTAGGTGGGACCATTCTTAATTCTATTGCACCCTCCACAAGAAAAAAATTCACTTCCTGGAGCAGAGAGCATCAACTGGGCCCAGTTAACTGCTTAATATTGGCTTACATATTGGAATTCTTTCCCCCTCTACACTGAAAGTGTACATGGCAGCGATAGTCGGCTTCCACGATCAGCTAGAAGGCAGTTCGCCTGGAAAGCACCATCGTATTATACGTTACCTCTGTGGTACCCTGAGGATGAGGCCTCCGGCTCCGGTTAGAATACCCACTTGGGATCTAAATGTGGTGTTAGAAGGCTTGTCCTTGGCACCCTTCGAGCCCCTTTGCGGTTTACCTTCACCTTTGCCCCTTAAGCCTCACTCCACTCGAAGTATGGCATACTCGAGCTCATGGTGGTCTGGAACATCCCTCCAAGATATATGTGAGGCTGCAGGGTGGTCCTCCCATCATACTTTTGTTAAGTTGTATAGCTTGGACCGCCCGGATACCCGGGATCACATGCACTTCTGTAATAACTTGTGCCTTATTTGCTTCACACTAGGACAGGCAGGCCGTCAGCATGGGGAAGTGGGTATATTGTTCCCGAGTGTTGTCAGTGACGCAGAATTGAGTTCCCTCAAAAGGGAACATCTCAGGTTACTCATGTAACCATGGTTCCCTGACCCTAACCCTGTGCCATACTTCCGGTATGCCTGGGAGCACCTTGCTTCAGTTGATCAGAAGGCTGACATCAAGAGTGAAGCCAGCTCCCTTTATAGCTTCCGCTTCCGCCGTATGTCACATGTTGACATCACACTAATCAAGATATGGGACTAGGTTGTACATGTGATTCAAATGCGAGTGTCGTCACCGACACAGCGTCTCGTTCCCCTCTCAGGGATCCATGGTTACATGGGTAACCTGTCATGTTTTATATCACTCTCTTTCACCTTTTACCCATATTACACACAACTGATATGTCTCCAGAATACACAAACTGACGAAGACTGCTTCAATCTTGACACATTTAACTGACGCCATCACATCCTTCCTGTTGCACCCACATGCAGCTGTTCATACAAACTGCTCCAATCTTTACACATAAAATAACCTCAGTCCTGGTGACTTCATTAATTTTGTTATCAAAACATTCTCACTTACATTTCTTAGGATTAATGTTGGTTATATTAACTTTTGGTAATAGTGCAGCATACAATTTTAACATAAGGATTGTAGCTGTAATATGCAAAGCTGGGGTACAATGATTATTCAATTCAGTTTTATTTATAGAGCCTATTTACAACAGAAGATAACTCATTGACCTTTTCCTACAGAGCAGGTCTAGACTTTGCTCTTTATAATATTATTTTGATCTCATTTTACAGTACGCATATCCCATTAATGTATGTTATTAACTTGACATCTTCTATCTCCTGTAGTTTTGTGCTTTCTCGTCTCTCTCCTCTCTCCTTCTGTCACTTTCAGCAGGTACTTCTGCCTCTGGAGATGGAGTTGAAATCTGGATCTATGATTGCGGGCCACGTACTGCCCCGATGTTCCTGTTTAACACCCACTGCTAGAATTTTTAATAGTCATATTATTATCATTATTATGACAATCACTAACTTCATCTTCCTTTCTACCTCTGCTCAAAAAAAAACAAAAACCCTTCCTATCCTTAGCTTTGTATACTGTGCTAGGCTTTAATCAGACTCGTTTTTTGATGCACTTGTGCTTTTTGTTAACTTGTGTTGTTATATTGCTTCCATTGTCTTCCTCATATGTAAGTTGCTTTGGATAAAAGTGTCTGCTAAATGACTAAATGTAAATGTAAATGATTACTCCTATCATTATTATTATTTTATTAATTTTAATATTACCACTACCATTACATTACTAGTATTTTATTAATTCTATGTGGAATTTGCATTGTGATACTGCATGCTGTCTTACCTCTGTCTTCCTCTCTCTCAACCCAACCGTCAGTGGCAGATGACCGCCCACGCTGAGCCTGGTTCTGCTCGAGGTTTCTGCCTTTTATAAGAAAATTTTCCTCGCCGCTGTCACCAAGTGCTTGCTCACGGTGGGAATTGTTGGGACTCTGTAAATAATATACAGTACGGTCTAGACCTGCTCTATAGGAAAATTGCAATGAAATAACTTTTGTTATGAACTGGCGCTATATAAATATAATAAAATTGAATATTCAATTCCTTCCAAGTTTTTACTGCATATGTATATTATATGAGTCTGGACAGACATGAATGTAAACTGCAACTTGTTTGGTTGGAAGAGAAATACAACATATCTTTTCTTTTTTTTTGGGATTGCTTACTCAACATTGTGCTTTCCACAAACCTTCACCCTGATACAAAACCTGTTCTCTTGGACATCAAGCCAACCTGACATACACACATACACCCAGGCAGGTTTGTGTCATATGTCTAGTGAGAATATGTGTCAAACATTTTGTCCAGACTGATGACTCAGGCTGAATAGCACAGTGGAGAGGAGGAGCGTTCTACTGAGCACGTTTAGAGCCCTTACATCCCCCTCTCTTTACATGCTTAAAGCATCATTATCCAGTTCCTCCAGACCCGATTTCAATAATCTTCTATCCTGGATTCTCATGTGAAAAGCCACTATTCCTCATCAAGCAGGCTCTTCAACTGGGAACAGATGTTTTCCCCTCCCTGGGAAATGAATCGCTCCTTAGTGACAGCGGCAGTGAAAGTGGCAGCCCCTGCTTTATTACTCACATAAATGCCTCTTAAACTATAGCATTAAGAGGAAATATAGGCCTTTATCCAGTCTTTATAAATTCTAATATATAAATTCTTTTGGGTCAAGTGGTATAGAAATAATTACACTGAATGAGTGTGCATTTGGTCTCACTGTGAAAGTGTCTTGAACCAATTGCCAGGAAAGCTGAATAGATATATACATATACATATATATATATGTATAATGACTTTTCAAAATGCATATGTGGGAGTGAATCCAGTCACATGAATAGTTTGAAACATCAAACTACTACTGCTTATGTGTGTGTCTTCAAAAAGATCATACCTGTTCTGAAGGAATACTATCATCATTTATAGGACTATACTCAGGCCACTGCTGTCACTCACAAATTGATTGACTCTTTTAATAGAGCCAATATGAAACTGGAAATTTGCTAACTGTGTTTGTCTGCTGTTTGGTGCTAGGCATGTAGTTTACAGTGTGTTTATCAGAGCTATTTCACTGAAAACAACTGCCTGCTGTGGTGAGCTATGAGAATGAACATGTCAATCTTATTAATCTGGACATGGCACATCCTCTTTACATTTAACATCAAACATTACACATGCTGGTAAGATGTATTGGAAAGACTTCATTGGGACTGTTATCGATAATTAATTTATCTTAAAATATAGATTATCAACCCCAGGAACATAATTCACTTTTTCAGATAGACCACAGGTCTCTGTGATCTTCAAGTGTAAATTTGTTGGAGTGCTCCCTTTAAGTTTTCATTAAACACCACAGGTTTATAGGTGGAATTATGATCTATTAATACTTTTTTTAACATTACACCTGTAATATGGTAAAAAAAATAAATAAAAATGACTTGACCTTTAAACCGCACTGTCCAGTTAAAACTTTTTTGTCAATCAGGAAATATTTGTGTAACTGTTGGGAATTTATTTTTGATTCTATTCGATACCTGCAAGTTAAAAACTGTTTTGTAATTATTTTTTTTTACTTTATTATAATTATTATACTTTAAATTTGTGTGTATATCAGAGTATCTCACCCCTTGGATCATTTCCTCAGTTGAGTGACCTCGGCTCTCAGGGTCTCAGATTAGTGAAAACTCACCAAACTTGTTTTCCCAATATGTTAATTTCGGCTTTTGCAACTGCTGTCAAAATTCAAATCAGTCCACCATGAACAAAACATGTTGCTCCGAGCTGCAAATGATTCCTCTCAGCAGACAACACATCTAATGGACTGGGGGGGCTGGCTGAGCCTTTTTCTTCCCAGCAGGCTCATTATTCATTTTCAAAAACTTAAAAAAAAAAAGAAACATTTTTAGAATGATATTGCTTTTGCTGTCCCCATCAATCAATGGTTATCAAACCAGTGTTTTCATCACCTCTCAGCTCAAATATTGTTTAATCAATGTTACGTCACAGGGCTGAGAGGCTCGGGCTGCAGATGAAGCAGTTTAGTTTTTTGCATTGTACTGCTTGGGGTACAATATGATATATGGAATATAGCCTGCACACGGCACAGTGTTCGAAATGTCTTCTCTCATTTAAACGCAAACCTTGAAAACAAACAATACGTGATTGCCACTTACTTCTATTTGAGGGACTGAAAACAGATTTTCATCGGGAATGGGCTTCTCATTAGCATAGAAATGAATATGATGACAGATAATGAATATATGCCTCTTGATGCTTCGCAGCCATCCCAGAATGATCAAGTATAGAGGCAGGGGGAAAAAAAGATTGCAAATTTTTTCTTTTGCTAAAGTGGATGCGTGAATTTCAGCATACTGCAAAAAAAAGAGAGAGGTTCTTTTGAATGCGTGGTAGAGAGAGAGGACAAAGTCAAGGTCAGCTTTAGATAGAGGACAGCTTCCCTGTAACTCTCCAACCAATCCCTATTTCTCTCTCTTTTACCACACACACACACACACACACACACACACACACACACACACTCCCTGTCATGCCTGCCCAGCTCTTTGGCCGTGGAATGAGGTGTCACATTTGGTTGCCTGGGGTAAGATAAGCTCATTATTAGTTTCTAGCCTGCAGATAAATGGACAAAAACAGATTCCTGAATATGCAGTTCATTCTGTTCAATCAGCGTACTACATGTCTTGTTAGTGTTTCAGTTTCAGTGGGGGCAAAAATCACTCTAATTTTTCTTTTTTCAGTCATGGATTAATGTGGTCTCATAGGAAATATCAAGTTAAACAATAAATACACTTTACCTGGTTCAAAAATAAATTGCACTGGCAGAGCACAATGACACAAACACACACACTGAACATAATGTGCTGGATACACAGCTCAGGTTTGCTTTTCTATCAAGGATGTTCTTAAAGTGGAAGTCTTTAAATGAGTTAAAACAATGGTGATTGAGCTATGGCCCACAGATGAAGTTATATGAGAGCCCTTGCATTTGCAGTATTTTAAACTGGGTGTCTGTTGCGACATTCCCAGAAAAGAATGTTGTATTAAATGACTGCTAATGAAAACCAAACATTTTCTACAGCTGCAGCTTCACATTAAAACTGTTGGGCCTTGTCTTAGCCTAGCTCACCATGTCGGGAAAACAAAGACTGAGGCCTGTTGTTAGGGAGCAGCCTCAACTCCAGGCCTGACTGAGAGACAAAGAGTTGCAGGCCACCGTTATTTCACACCATGCTGTGAAATAAAGCTGAAATAAGGCCCACTGGCTTTCGTTGCTCATACAAGCGTTGCATCATGTTGAAAGTGCTGTTCCATCTCGTCTCAACCTCCTGTATCATCTTGATTGTATCAAGCTTGTCCTTTGATTTGCAGCTGGTATCGAAACAACCCCACAATATGAGCTGAAATCTGCCCAGAAGCCAAAACAAGTTCTCAGACAATGGACTGTTATTGGACGAGCCGCACAGGATGGCGCATCAAATCTTGACACCGA
>CM022486.1:28977160-29047253 GCA_011952105.1 Coreoperca whiteheadi | reverse complement strand
GTCCGACGTCCCTTCTGGCCACACTTGAATCTGTTTCCGAACTGGTTTGGCGACTTTAACGAGCGGTCTGTATGCAGGCATTACCATGACAGTGATGTGGTCTGAGGCACCAAGGTGGGGGAGGGGGAGGGCTCTGTGTGGGGTAAACAAAGTCTAAAATGTTATTACCTCTTGTTGGAAAGTTAATGTGTTGGTGTATTTTTGGAAACACACTCTTTAAGTCAGCATGGTTGAAATCCCCAGCTATGATGAGAAAAGCATCGGGGTGTGCTGTCTGCTGCTCACTGATGTGCTGGTACAGTTCATTTAGTGCATCGTTCCAGTTGCTGTTGTTGTTGTTCGGGGGAATGTAAACCAAAACGAGCAGTACGGCTGTATATTCGCTCGGCAGATAGAACGGCCGGCACATAATGATCATAAACTCCACCAGGGGTGAGCAGTGTTTGCAGGTCACAACAGCATCGCGGCACCACGCGTCATTGATGTATACACAAAGCCCGCCGCCGCAGGTTTTTCCTCCCGCGACGAGAGCTCTGTCTGCTCGATAGCACGTCAGCTGGTCGAGCTGAATGGCGCAGTCCGGAAAGCTGTCGCTGAGCCATGTTTCCGTGAATACAAAAACACAACAGCTCACGCAACCTCGAGGGCTGATAGAGTGAGCTCTAAACCCAAAACAGCTAACCCAAACACGTGTGTGTTGCCGGTGGGGATAATGCGTGGGCAGGGAGGAATACACTGCCAGAACCACTTCACACTCGTCATTTTTACAGAGACCCAGCGCGCTTGCTGAAGATCAGAAGACTGACGACAGCAATGAATCCGGCTCCCTCTGTAACCTCCGGTTCCACCGGTGTGCATCACGTGTTGACGTTAAACCCAATCAAGATTGGAGGTCACGCTGAGGGTGTTCCCCATAGCATCAGCTGACGCAGTGTTGAAGTTCCCTTGAAAGGGAACCACAGCCTACACACAGGTAGGTGCAGCTACATCCCAAAAAAAAGAAGAAGAACTTATTTGGGAATATACTAAGTAATATATAAGAATTACTGGTATCTAATTTGTGAGAAGTTCAGTTGGGGGTGTGCCATGGATCTCCTCTTGTTCACAGCCTGGTGACATCATCTTCCTCCAGCAGAGCAGACAGTGCCTGTAAACTTCTCCCCAAAAGGTCCACTATAGCCTCTCCCTTGGCTATTTTATGGCTCTTATCTGACAGCTAATCTAGGCTGATTTCTATTCTACTCATACATTGGGGCTCTTTCTTATCATTGAGAGGTCTGCTACTTATCATACTCTTAACTGAGTAAATAGGGGACACACACGCACAATTATATCAACCATTTAGTGACTATTACTTAAAGAATATGTTTAAGCATCAGTATAGCAAATTATTTCACTCTAACAGTGTTGATTTCAAAATTAACCCTGTTAACAATTTAACCGATTTAATTTTGGGTTAATTAAGGCCTCATCTGTTCTCTTTTCTGTTATTAACCTGAATTTTTTATTTGAGATTTTGACTTCTGTATTGGCTTTCATATTTAATTCTAATGATAATTGCTTTTCATTCTAATCCTCATTAATTAAGTTAAATTGAACCTTGGTTTTTATATTCATCTCTATATTTGACTTTAATAATTTCAATAATAATTACATTTCAATCAGTACTAGGGGCCAGGGAGCTAGGCTGTATGCCCATGTATGTATGCACAATTGAGCAGAATAGTTCACATGCATTGCGCTCAATTAAGTCCATCACTCTGTTTCACTCAAAAACTGTACAACTAATTAGACCTATCTAATTAGCTAGGACATGATGATGACCTGCAATTTTCTGATGTTAAACTTGGACAAAACTGAAGTTATTGTACTTGGCCCCCGAACACCTCTGAGAGACACTATCAGCGGATATAATTAGCCTACACTCGATGGCATTGCCCTGGCCTCCAGCACCTCTGTGAGGAACCTCTGAGTTATCTTTGATCAGGATTTATCCTTCAACTCTTACATGAAACCAACTTCAAGGACTGCCTTTTTTCACCTATGTAACATTGCAAAAAATTAGGCACTTCCTGTCTCAAACTGATGAACATTTGTCCATGCATCTGTTACTTTGAGGCTGGATTACTGCAATTCCTTATTATCAGGCTGCCCAAAAAAGTGCCGTAAGATTCTAAAGTTGATCCAGAATGCTGCAGCACATGTACTGACAAGAACTAGGAAAATATATCCTATTTCTCCAGTATTAGCTTCTCTGCACTGGCTCCCTGTAAGATCCAGAATAGAATTTAAAATCCTCCTCCTCACCTACAAAGCTCTTAATGTTCAGGCACCATCATATCTTAAATAACTCATAGTTCTTTATTACCTTATTATATACAAATTCCACATAAATGTAGGATGGCCACTCAGGTTGCACTCTTGCATCCTAGTATGTCATAATCTGAGGTCTGCAGCAAGCTGCTATAATAGATAAAAGTTTCACATACCGTAGGATTTCCTCTTCCAGATCGCAAACTTACATCCTTATTCTCAAGATAATACATCTCAGAGGTTTGCAGCAGGCTTGCAGATGTTTTACATAATCTGGCTGATCATCAGCATTGGTGTTATCTAGCTTGGTGTTCCGTCGTTTTGGGGGTATTGCATTGTGCTCCCTGTTTGGCTTAGCTTGCTGCTTGGCTCATCCAGGGAGCATTTGAAAGCAGAGCCTTCAACGACAAACATAAATGTATTTCCATTTGTGGCGATAAATAGTTAAATCTATGAAGAGAGTGTTCCTGACTGACACTGACTTCTAAGTCATAAGAAATACCTGTCCAGACACTGACCATCATTCCAAGCAACCTCCTCTGGCCTCTGCCTCATGAAATTAGGCCTGGACATACTTAAATTAGATTCTCCCTAATCACCTTGTATTCACAGCAACCTCCCCAGGAACAATCTCGCGATTTATGGTGATCTTTAACGTCGCCCCAGTACAAACAATTTAAACCAGCCTTGTAAATTATCAACTAATAATCAACTAAACCTGCCTAAAATTACTTGATGTCTCACATGCAGGCACCATTAATGGCTATATGGTTCACATGGCAAGAAATCTCTAGCGCTGTGGCTGAGGGTGATAGCGTTCTTAGAGCTACGCAGCCGCAGACTCACAAACAGCGCCTGTGTTTACTTAGGTGAAAACAAGTGGCAAGGCTACAGTGGCTAGGCTACAGTTCGGGCCGTGGTCAGTACAAGAATGGTAACTTCTACCACAAAGGGAAAAACACACAGAGAAGAAAGAAATCTCAGACGCTGCGGGATGCGTAATAACTCACTTCATCACACAGTAATCTGACCAGACTCCCATCCGCATCTTATTTCTGGACTTAAGCCTGATGAAATGTGATTATTAGCTTCACAGGGTTATGGCTAACTCCGTTAACTAACTGGACTTTAACACAACTAAAAACTGAAATGGCGCGCAGTCTGTGATTTCCAATGTAAACAAGCACAATTCACAACAATTAAGCTTCAATGAAATAACATCTAACTCACTGCCCAGACACAATTGTAGCCTCTTACTTGGGGACCGCTTTGTCCAAGTGATCGTAATCAGTACGTTTTAACCGGAGAGGGCAGTGATCCGTGATTTTGGCGTTTCCCATTGGCGGGCGAGAAAGAGGAATTCCGTCGCATGTCGGAAGAAGGTGGGCGGGCTCTAGCTCTCTAGCGTTAGCTTTGGCTCTGGCACTTCTTTAAAGTGGCAAAGCTCGTGATGAGCTTCTTCTGCAGGCAAGGAGTTTGGGATGAACGACCGGGGGGATCCAAAAGTGTTTCAACAAACACTGACAGTCTGTTAACCCGAACCAGCGAGCAGAATATGTCCTTCTTACGGCAATTTAAACTCACGTGAGAGCGTCTCCCGAGGTAACGTGGCGTTAACTGGTGTTGGGCCTTGCTAAGGCTGGTTGAGCATCACTGCCATGTGGACTCAGACAAAGAGATTTGGGCCTGTTGTAAAAGACAAAGTCTGTTTGTTCGTAATGAGGTGTGAACAGAAACTCAGACTCGACCCGGAAGACCCAAGAGTGCTAGTGCGGCCGCCTTCCCCGACGTCTACAGCGCATCCCCCATCTCGCAGATATTCGCTAATCTACGGAGCCACTGATCACGCCATCCCCTCTCCAGTTAAAACGGACTGGCTAGATTGCTGGACACAGCGATCTCCCCGGTAAGGGGTTAAATTGTGTCTGGGCAGAGTTTAGATATTATAACTGTGCGTTATATCATCAAAGCTTTATTGCTGTGAATTGTGTTTGTTTCCGTTGCAAACCGCGGCCGATGCGCCGCCACCCGTTGTGCTATTTTTAGCTGTGTTAGTCCAGTTAGCTACCAGCGCTAGCTGTTGCTCTGTGGAGCTAATGTTAATAAACAGCTTCATCAGACTTAGGTCCAGTAATAAGACGCAGACGGAAGTCTGGTCGGATTACTGTGGATGAAGTGAGTTATTAACATCTCCCACAGCTCTGAGATTCTCTTGCTTCTCTGTGTGATTTTCTCTTTGCTTTAGAAGTTACCGTGCTTGTGCTGACCACGCCGGTAATGTTAACTGCTAACCTAGCTCTGTGGAGCTGACAGCATGTTTGTAGCCAGCTCAGTAAACGCAGCCGCGGTAGGTGAAAGTCCGCGGCCACTGTTACTGAGAACGCCACCGCCCTCAGCCACAGCGCTTTCTTTGTCTGAGTTCTCTCCCTCTTTCCTCCTCCACTAACTCACATATCCTTACATCCACATGTACACACTCCAAATAACACGGTAGCACAGCACAGCTAAGCTAACCGTTATAACAAGAGCAGACCACAATTTTGTCTGGACCTTCCCCTTGTTCAGGTTCGCGGGCTGCCGCCATCTTGTTTCTAGGGGTCGCCTACCAACCCCTCCTCCCCCTCTCTATTGTCCCCACACACAAACACAAACACACACACACACACACACACACTCTCTCTGATCGGCTTGCTGATTGTATATGCTTGTTTGTTTAGTTTAGATTGTTTGCTGAAGTTATTGATTGCTCATCAATGATAAGGGTAAATAAACATTATTGTATATTTTAAAGAGCAGTTGCCTGTGGTTATTGTGCATATTTGTTGTGATAATAGCTTGTTGCGATAGCTAGTGCTCGGATTCACCCTTCACTGTCCATTATTAATGTACGGTAATATTCAATTATCAACATTTTAGGTGGACAGCTACCTTTGAGACTGTTTTCACGTTTGGTTATTAATTCCTGGATTCCAGGTGGTGCCCCGTAATTATTGATCTATATTAATAACTTAACATTAAGTGCCCTATTAATATTCCTAAATAATATTTGATATTTTATGTTAATAACCAAACCTACCCTACCTGAATCCCAACACTGGAGAGAGACCGATGTGTCCTCCCAACAAGTTGCTGTGGAAAATGGACATGGCAGATCGGGTGTCGCCATCTTTTATAACCTCAATGACGTCATAGTAGTGTGCAGGGGTTTCATTTGTATTCCTGCACCTCACAGCCAATCACAGCCCATAAAGTTGGGGTCAACTGAGAGCTTGCTTTGGTTCCGGGTCAGGTCTGAGTTTCAGTTTACATAGGTGTGAACAAAACGCTGTTTGCACGTGGGCCAGGCTTTTTCTTGGCTGATCGGCCCAAGCGGGGAATAATTTGTGGTTCTGCTGTGGAAAGCAGCCGTTGCGATGTTGGTGTACAGGCAGAGAGAAGTTGTCTTTCGGCGCCTGTTGCCGGTCGTGCTCGGTGTAGTTAGTTTCACGCTAACTGGCTCGGTTACTTCTTAAAGTTAGCCAGCTGGCTTGCCGCTAGCTTGTTGAGGCAATAAGTTAAGTTCGGCAGGGAGGCAGGCTTCTTTGTTGCAGTGGGGTGTTTCAGGGATTTTGGGAGAAAAGAGATAGCCGTCCTTATCAAAGTTCAGTTAAAATTACTCGCATGAATGAACTGAACCCCAACAATTAGAATAACCTTATTCTGTTTCCACTCCCAATGCAACCGCAGTCCCAAGTCTGGATAAATGCAGAGGGTTGTGTCAGGAAGGGCATCCGACGTAAAACACATTCCAAATAAAAAATGCGAATCACGACAATGACTTCCATACCGGATCGGCCGGGGCCCGGGTTAACAACGATCGCCACTGGTGCTGTTGACCTACAGGGTACTGGTGGAAATTGGACTACTGTTGGTCGAAGATGAAGAAGGAGAGGAGGAAGGTGTGTTCATAGGCAGAGAGAGAAGAGGAAAGCTAAGAATGTAGGACTGACAGTAGGGACTTTGAATGTTGGGACTATGACAGGGAAGGCTAGAGAGTTGATTGACATGATGCAGAGAAGGAAGGTGGACATACTGTGTGTCCAGGAGACCAGGTGGAAAGGTAGCAAGGCTAGAAGCTTAGGAGCAGGGTTCAAGTTGTTCTATCATGGGTCGGATAGGAAGAGAAACGGAGTAGGAGTTATCCTGAAAGAGGAGTTTGTGAGGAATGTTCTTGAGGTGAAAAGAGTGTCAGACAGGTTGATGAGCCTGAAGCTGGAAATTGAAGGGGTGATGTTCAATGTTGTGAGTGGTTATGCCCCACAGGTTGGCTGTGAGTTAGAAGAGAAGGAGAAATTCTGGAGTGAGTTAGATGAAGTGATGCAGAGCATCCCAAGAGGTGAGAGAGTGGTGAATGGTGCAGATTTCAATGGGCATGTAGCTGAAGTGAACAGAGGTGATGAGAATGTGGACAGGAACGCAGAAGGACAGATGGTGATAGACTTAGCAAAGAGGATGGAAATGGCTGTAGTGAACACTTTCTTCCAGAAGAGGCAGTAACATAGGGTGACATATAAGAGCGGAGGTAGAAGCACTCAGGTGGACTACATCTTGTGTAGACGTTGTAATCTGAAAGAGACCAGTGACTGTAAAGTAGTGGTAGGGGAGAGTGTAGCCAGACAACACAGGATGCTAGTGTGTAAAATGACTCTGATGGTGAGGAAGATGAAGAGGACAAAGGCAGAGCAGAGGACGAAGTGGCGGAAGTTGAAAAAGGAAGAATGTCGTGTAGTTTTCAGGGAGGAGCTGAGACAGACTCTGGGTGGTCAGGAAGTGCTCCCAGATGACTGGACCACTACAGCTAATGTGATCAGGGAGACAGGTAGGAGGGTGCTTGGTGTGTCATCTGGAAAGAGGAAAGTGGACAAGGAGACTTGGTGGTGGAACGAGGAAGTTCAGGAGTGTATACAGAGAAAGAGGTTAGCAAAGAAGAAGTGGGACACTGAGAGGACTGAAAAGAGTAGACAGGAGTACAGGGAGATGCAGCGTAAGGTGAAGGTAGAGGTGGCAAAGGCCAAACAAAGAGCATATGAGGACTTGCATGCTAGGTTGGACACTAAAGAGGGAGAGGTGGATTTGTACAGGTTGGCCAGACAAAGAGATAGAGATGGGAAGGATGTGCAGCAGGTTAGGGTGATTAAAGATAAGGATGGAAATGTATTGACAGGTGCCAGGAGTGTGATAAGAAGATGGAAGGAGTACTTTGAAGAGTTGATGAATGAGGAAAATGAAAGGGAACGAAGAGTAGAAGAGGTGACTGGTGTGGAGCAGGAAGTAGCAAAGATTAGCAAGAGTGAAGTGAGGAGGACGTTAAAGAGGATGAAGAGTGGAAAGCAGTTGGTCCTGATGACATACCTGTGGAGGTATGGAAGTGTCTAGGAGAGGTGGCAGTAGAGTTCCTGACTAGTTTGTTTAACAAGATCTTGGAGAGTGAGAGGATGCCCGAGTAATGGAGGAGAAGTGTACTGGTGCCAATTTTTAAGAACAAGGGAGGTGTGCAGACCTGTGGCAACTACAGAGGAATAAAGTTGATGAGTCATACAATGAAGTTGTGGGAAAGAGTAGTGGAAGCTAGGCTAAGGGTAGAGATGAGCATTTGTAAGCAGCAATATGGTTTCATGCCTAGAAAGAGCACAACAGATGCAGTATTTGCTTTGAGGATGCTGATGGAGAAGTACAGAGAAGGTCACAGGGAGTTGCATTGTGTCTTCGTAGATTTAGAGAAAGCATATGACAGGGTGCCGAGAGAGGAGCTGTGGTATTGTATGAAGCAGTCTGGAGTGGCACAGAAGTATGTCAAAATGGTGCAGGACATGTATGAGAAATGTAAGACCGTGGTGAGGTGTGCTGTAGGTGTGACAGAGGAGTTCAAGGTGGAGGTGGGTCTGCATCAAGGATCGGCTCTGCTCTGGTGATGGACAGGCTGACAGATGAGGTTAGACAGGAGTCTCCATGGACTATGATGTTTGCGGATGGCATTGTGATTTGTAGTGAGAGCAGGGAGCAGGTGAAGGAGAATCTAGAGAGATGGAGGTCTGCTCTGGGAAACAGAGGACTGAAGCTTAGCCGCAGTAAGACATAATACATGTGTGTCAATGAAAGGGACCCAGGTGGAACAGTGAGGTTACAGGGAGCAGAGGTGAAGAAGGTGCAGGACTTTAAGTACTTAGGGTCAACGCTTCAGAGCAATGGAGACTGTGGAAAAGAGGTGAAGAGGCGAGTGCAAGCAGGTTGGAACGGGTGGAGAAAAGTGTCAAGTGTGTTGTGTGATAAAAGAGTATCAGCAAAAATGAAAGGAAAGGTGTTCAAGACGGTGGTGAGACCAGTGATGTTATACAGCTTAGAGACAGTGGCACTGAAGAAAAGAGGCAGAGCTGGAGGTAGCAGAGCTTAAGATGTTGAGTTTCTCTTTGGGAGTGACGAGGATGGACAGGATCAGAAATGAGTACATCAGAGGGACAGCTCATATTAGATGTTTCGGAAATAAAGCCAGAGAGGCCAGATTGAGGTTGTTTGGACATGTTCAGAGGAGAGACTGTGAATATATTGTTAGAAGGATGCTGTGGTTGGAGCTGCCAGGCAGAGAGGACATGAAGTTAATTGGTGTGAGTGAAGAGGATGCAGAGGACAGGGTTAGATGGAGGCACATGATTCGCTGTGGCAACCCCTGAAAGGGAACAGCCAACAGGAAAAGAAGATTCTTTTTCCACTTCCGTTATTATAACCTAATGATGTCTTTAGTCTCTTTGAATAAAGAAACAATACATGCAATTGTACACAACAAAGTAACTGATCATAGCTTACACTAAGAGAAAATGTAAGGACAAATGTCCTCTCCGTCTAACACACAGCAGTGTGTCTTTCCTATATGGTGGAAAGAAATATCCCATCCTTTTCTACATGCCTGTCACAGGCAAAGACAGGCCTGAGAGAAAAAGATTGCTGAAATATATGCATTCCTAACTTGTGTGATATTATTTTATTATTATTCACTGTTGCTAATATAGCATACCTGTGTATTACCTATGGATGTGTACTGTCATAATAGCTGTTGTGGTAACATATATTAACATGTATGACATTTAATTAATACCTGTTGCTATTTACTTAGTTTATAGGTGGACAATGTTCTGTTTTACCCATAAAATGTGTAGCGCCTTCCAATAACTGACAAGTTTAACATGGGAGAATTAAACCTGAAACTTCATTAATACATCAGCAAGAATAATAATACGATAAGATAGTGGGATTGGACTGGAGTTTTTCTGCCTCACAAGGGGCACAATTATGTACCGTATTAAAGGTTTAAATGCATTAACTGATCATATTGAATCATCTTAATTTGGTAAGAGGAGGGAGAGGGTTTCAAACACTTAGCCAATTAATTATCTCTCACTGTGTTCATATTGTGCATTCATTCATTTATTACATAATTTATCCATGGTTATATTTATCTGCTCATTCGTGTTCATAGTAGCCTAGTATATCTGTTTGTATAGTCTAGTAATTATTATTCTGTGTATGTAGTTAGAAGTTAAATAAACATTTATAAAACATTGGTTATTGTGTGTTTGCGTATATGAGATATTACAGTCACTATCCCAAGTCAAGAACTGTGTAGCAACTTCAGATACAGACAATGATGATTAATTAAATGTATTACTAATTAATCTATTCATTTCTCCTTTTAAGGAGTGGTGCCTTGTTTTAAAATATGAATTTAATGAGTAGTATTGGTACTGGTAGTGGTACTCATTATGAATGCTGATTCTATTCTGAAAGCCGGAAGTGAGCGTAAACCCTCTCCCTCCTCTTACCAAATTAAGATAATTGAATATGATCCGTAAATGCAATTGAACCTTTAATACGATACACCTCTTTGGGCAGAACACCTTCCGCTACCACTGCAATCCATCAGTTTAGGATACATGAAGGAAATGACCAGGCTGGTTCTCAAACTATGAGAGTCTGATAAATGAGGGACACAAATGCCAAGGTCTTTACTAGACCATAAGTGGAAACCCAAGCTGAGGTTAACCAAGCAGTTATTCCAGATATTCCAGAGCTTCAACAAAACAGAGTTTGTGGGCAGCGGCAACTCTCCACATTGTCCCTTAAGGCAAATGGCGATGTGCGTACGTGAACCAATTCAATTCAATTCAATTCAATTTTATTTATATAGCCCAATATCACAAATCACATTTGCCTCAAAGGGCTTCACAATCTGTACAACACCTTCTGTCCTTAGGCCCTCGATTCGATTAAGGAAAAAAAAAAACTTTTAACAGGGGAAAAAATGATAGAAACCTCAGGAAGAGCAACAGAAGAGGGATCCCTCTCCCAGGACGGACAGACATGCAATAGATGTCGTAAGTACAGAATAGATTCATAGCATAAAAATTATAACATATACAGTTATGATGGCAATGGCAAAATTGTTGTATATATATGTAATTATGATGAAAAGTGTGGGATGTAAAACATAAGGGAAGATGATGGGTCCAGACGAACAACCGAGCAGCTCCAGGTGGAGCCCAACGAGCAGGACCCGAGCCACTCTCCACCAGAGACGCAGGTCGCCATAGTCACCGATCCAGATACATCTCCGGACACTGAAATACCTGCTGAAAGTGACAGTAAGAAAGAAGAGACGGACGACAAAGCACAAAACTCCGGGAGAGGGAAGAAGTCAACCAGCCTCATATGGACATGCTCATTTTTAACCATAAATAGTCAATGCAAATCACCTCAGGATTGCTGATCGGCATGTAAATGAGAGTGGAATTCCATATATACCTGGAAAACTGGCATGCAGTTAATTAATCCAACATATATTTCTGTTATTTTGAATAATTGCGACAGGTGAGAAAAGAGGAAAAAAAACGTAATTTCTCAGACACTGAGATTGAAACACTTGTAGGTGAGGTGGAGGCTCGGAAAACTGTGTTATTTGATGGCTACAGCAGTGGGGTCACTAATAAAAAGAAGCAGTGCGAGTGGCAAAGTATTGCTTCTGCCATCAATTTTGTCAGTGGGACAGAACGGACAGTTGCAGAATTAAAGAGAAAACTGTCCTCCCACCACCAGAGTGTGGCTGCAACTGGTGGGGGCTCAAGTACAGCTGAGCTCGCCTTAGTGGACAGCAAAATCGCAGCTATAATTGGGGAGGTCTGCATGTGTGGGATTGTGTCGGAAAAGGAGGGAGACAGTGATGTGACAGAAACCACAGAGGAGCAAGGTTAAACAGATTTGTAATCATTAACGCTGTACATGTGTGTAAGAGGAAGATGTTATTGGCCTAGTGAACACATGTTTCTTCATGACTGTATTTGCAGACTTTGACATTTTATGATATATGTACATTAAGGAAAATATTTCGTTTTTACACTGTGTTCTGCAGTTCTCTAATAAAAGGGTATATGCCATAAGTCTGGCCCGAAAGCACTGTAAGGATGTTCCCGGCTGGGAAGATCATTGCCACTCACACTAAAAAGATGAATAGTGGGGGATGGATAGGCAATTAGTTTACCCAACTCTGGCCCTATCTACTAATGTTTGTTGGGTTCATCATAGTTAGAGTAATTGGTTATTTAATGGTCAAAGGAGGATTCAAGGCCGCCATGGGCTCCTGTGGAAGGAAGAAATGTTCAAAAGAGGAAATCCCTCTTCCAGATGGGGGAGGAGTCAAGAAGGGTATAAAGACCATGCTCTAATAGCCCTGGCCATTGCAGTTCCGGATTTGAAGCAAGAAGACAACGCAAGAAAAGATTAAAGATCTAAAAGTCAACTGAATCATGGCTAATAACACCACTCTACCAGAACCAACAACCCTTTTCAGAGTGAGTACAAGGAGTGTTCTTAGCCATTTTGAGCATCTGGCTGGTCTACTGTTGCTCCGGAAAGTGGTCAGCTAGCCAACCGATTAGGATCTTGGCCCTAGTGCAAGAAGGTGCCAAACTCCTAGTTGTCAATCTAAGGTTTCCAACACCTGATTTGGCTATGTCAGTGGTTGTTACCTACCTCCTGGGCCGTATTACTATTGATACCAATAAATTAGGCCTCTGTCAAGACACTGTTGTCCTGATTTGGATGATTATGGATACAGCAGTGATAAGGGTTTGTACCATCATCTGCAATGACGATTGCTATGCTGTAGTACCTCATGACCCTAACACTAAATCTGCAAGAAAGAGGAAGAAGGCGTTGGCTGTACAGACTGACCACCATTGTCCTCTGGGGCCTGCTCTCAATCTTCTTATGGCTGGGCCTGATAGGGCAGATCACTATAATAACCTGGTTCATGACACATGGCAACTTTTTCCCAAAACTGGAACTGCAGCCAGGCAGTCATCGACCCCCCTGCCTGTTGCCAGTACCACCTGATTACATTGATGCGACGCCCAGAACATCAGAACCCCCATGTCTGGTGCTGGCAGTGAATAAAATCAACATTAATCATAAAGAAATGTAGGTGAGAATGTTTCATGTCTTGAAGATTGAAATTTTGTGTGTCTCACCTCAGCTGCCTGTGAAGGCAGAAAGAAGGAAGTGATGGCGACATGGCAGTTAATGTGTTAGAAGAAGCAATGTTTGACAGTTGGAGCATCTGGAGGAATGTTTATTGTGTAATATGGGTGAGCGGTGAAAGAGAGTTTTTGACTGTCATGTAGAAAGTGACATAAAAGAGAGTGATTGAGAAAAGTCCAGGGTTTTTCCATTGGGCCTCTTTTTCGGAACACATCATATGTGTGAGCTGCTACATCTACAAAAAAGGACTTTAAGAACTTTGTCACCAATAGTGAGGAGAGGATTTGAGAATGAAAAGGATTAACTATTACCCTGATGACAGAGAATCATAAATTTGGACTGAAGTTCCTTTTGCTCAAACTGTGGATTACGGACGTGAGGCTCTAAGAACATTTTTGGCGCTTTGGACGGAGCTGTAAATTGTTCATCAGACACTTGGTCCTCTACAGGAAGAGTGGGATATTGTATTTAAACTCAGCTGATTTATTTGATCATTCATTCGAATGATTTAATTGAAGTCTGAAATGTGAATTGAGTTGTTTACTACTGCCCTTGCTAAAGCTTATTACAATCTTCTTCTTTTCCTTTCAGGGGTCGCCACAGCGAATCATGCGCCTCCATCTAACCCTGTCCTCTGCATCCTCTTCACTCACACCAATTAACTTCATGTCCTCTCTCACTACATCCATAAATCTCCTCTTTGGTCTTCCTCTAGACCTCCTGCCTGGCAGCTCCAACCTCAGCATCCTTCTACCAATATATTCACAGTCTCTCCTCTGAACATGTCCAAACCACCTCAATCTGGCCTCTCTGGCTTTATCTCCGAAACATCTAACATGAGCTGTCCCTCTGATGTACTCATTTCTGATCCTGTTCATCCTCGTCACTCCCAAAGAGAACCTCAACATCTTAAGCTCTGCAACCTCCAGCTCTGCCTCTTGTCTTTTCTTCAGTGCCACTGTCTCTAAGTGCCACCGTCTTGAACACCTTTCCACCGTCTTTATTCAAAGAGACTAAAGCCATCATTAGGTTATAATAACGTGTGTGGAAACAGAATCTTCTTTTCCTTTTGGCTGTTCCCTTTCATTCTTGCTGATACTCTTTTATCACACAACAGACCTGACACTTTTCTCCACCCGTTCCAACCTGGTTGCACTCGCCTCTTCACCTCTTTTCCACAGTCTCCATTGCTCTGAACCATTGACCCTAAGTACTTAAAGTCCTGCACCTTCTTTACAATAAATAATCAAATTATAGTTAAAGTAGTTGTGTGACGTTGATTTTGTATTCATCGAAGGTAGTAAAAAGTTAGGTTGTTGTGTGTGTAACATCGTAACAGGTTCTTACAGGTTACTCTCGCCAATCAAATTAACAGTCCCTTGGGATTCGCCTGAATCGCTGATACCCATCCTAGCACCACAACAAAAGCCCAGATTATTTAGAGGAAAGCCGCCGTTAACAAGCGCGGCTGATAGTGGTAACTGACGCACAAGGGCTATTCGGTCAGTTGCCACATCAGAGGATGCAGGGTAGACGCTCGGAAGTAGGCAGTTAGAAGCTAGGCGTCCTTGCCACCAGCTTTAAACAGTCCTTATTCAATGCTTTAGGGTACCTCCCGTATAGGAATGTACCGGGATCTGACAAGCAAAACATTTAAAGAGTCCCCAATTGAAGAGCTCTTAACAATCCAGCTGGAACCTCACCTGTCCTAGGTGAGGAAGCCGTTTGTACAGGCTAGACAAAATACCTAGACACCAATACTCACTGCGACCACCACCAGAGATAATACACAAAGACAAAATGCTAGTCTATAAATTAAACAATTTCCCGATCTCCATTCAAAATTATTCCAAGATGAATCGCCAAATATATTACATCCCAGAAAGGACAAGGGGATGAGGTTAATAACAAATAAATGCATATTTCCCTGGGATTTGAAAAAGGAGCATTTGAAAACAGTTTTATGATGAAAAAAGAAAAATTTGTTTATAACTCAATCAAATGTGCAGCACAAAATTGTGTCATCAAAAGAGATGGATCAGTAAGTCATGGATTATAACAGAAATTTCAAATGAGTGACGACCCACACATACAATGCATGTATGCTGCTGTCTGGCCAACTGGCCTCTCCTCTCAGTCTTAAAGCTCAGAACCTGGAGAGAAGAACACAAAACACAGCAACATGCAGTGACAATTGCAAGGGATGCAGACTAAACTGCCAACACATAACCTGCCGAATGGTCCACTGACACAACTTCTTTCTTGTTTTACAGTAGTTGGAATTCAGCTTATCGGTGCATTATTGACACCTTCTACTCCGGAGTGTGGATCAGATAATAGATTTACAGTCTACTTCTCCTTACCATCATTCCCTATTATACATTCAATTGACCCATTCCCTCATTCTCATGCCCACATACCATAAGAGAAAAAAAAAATTTAAATTTCATTTTCCAAACTAACTAGCTTTGTTCTTCTATACGCTACTTATTGCCCTTTACAACACCTCTCTCACATTCTTTTAATTACACTGACACAAATTTCAGTCTCTCCATGCCTTTTATACTCTGGATCCTGTTCAGGTGATTTCTGACAGCTGACACCAATCAGTCACTGCAGCTGCTAGGCAAGGGAGGGCCATACCTAACGGAGAGAGAGCACAGAAAAACCACACCCATGTAGAACGGCATGTAGAACTGTTTTACTTCTGATTCTTACAAGTTTGATAACTACGGGCCCAGATTGGGTTTACAACACTGGTATAAATTCTCAACCTCTATGAGACATATAATATATCAAAATTATGTCTCATAAAACTGAGCGCAAACCCTTCACTCTAGACTGATCATTTATTCATAGACTGGCTTATTATTCTAAACTGAACATCTTTCCTGTGATTTTTAAAAAGAATTATATCATTCATGCCTCTGACTCCCACAGGCAGCTCTAACAAAAGCTAACAGGAGGCTGAGGTGTAGTGATCAAACCCTCCTGTAGAGGAAGAAAAGAGAAACTGTTTGACATCCAGCAAAGAGGTTTAGTGAATGAACCATAAAACAGCCTTTTTAAAACTATGACCGTATACCTTAAAGTTACATGACCATGAGATTTATAGCCTTTTCTTCATCATTTCCCTTCTTTGGTGTTTTCTTTGCTCTGCTTGGTGCTCTGTGTTGTAATGCAGCAGGTATTGTGACCTCTGAGCACTTGACTGCACCCGACTGTGAAGCTGATGTCAAAATAGGGCATCTCCCTGCAAGCGCTCTGGCCAACAGAGACAGAAAGCACTCCTATTGGTGCAGGAATCATTAATGTTTTAAAATAGTTGTTTTGTTCATGCAATAGACTCCTCTCAGTGCTGCTTCCTGCCTGTACGGCTTCACCTGATAAGCCACTGCTGAGTTTTTTATTGCAGCTCATCTGAACTTTGCAGTGGAATGTCTGCTGGAGATTGCTGAAATCATCTCATGCTGGGTAGACATTTTCACCTTGAATGGCAGCTATCTTACTCCCCCTTACACACAAAAAGCCACACAAACACACATACAAGAACCTTTTGTTCTAAAGTGGACAGGAGATGAACATTGTGGAATTGCAAGAAAATGTACCAAAAAAAAAGTTAAATGTTCTTCTCAGGAAAAGAAACCCTTAATTGGGCCATTCAGGCTACTGTACAAGTGATAGCATGTCTTATTTGTGGTCTTGTAGCTCCCACAATGGAGGAACTCATTGTTAAGTTACAGTATATAAAAATATCCAGACCCCTACGAGCCAAAGTTCCAGTTCTCTATAGACTATATTAAAGACATTTCCTTTTGAGTTTAGCCAGAGAGTTTTACTCTTCAAATGAAAAATTTATTGAAACAACACACAAATTTCTGAATTAAGGACAGTGCTCCAAATTCACAATAAATGCTTTATCTTAAGCACAAAATGTGTTGAGGTCCTGTTGACATGCTGTTTGGGATTATAGAGGCATCAAATGATGAGCCACTGCATTTCCATGACAGATTTTATTTCCGTTACATGATCATTATATTATCATTAGACAAACCTGTGCATCCAGTAGGATTCTAATACTCAAGTATGGTCTTGTTAACTTGTCTGGCTTGTGCTATATAAATTATCTTTACGTAAACTGGAGTGGCTGCTGGAGAAATCTGAGCCCCTAGCACCTAAAATACACATAAAAAAAGACACATAAAAGACACATAATATCAGGAGTTGATGCAAAATGTTTAGTGCATATTAGACTTAGACTTTAGAAAGGTAGCCAAAGACATGACTCTATTGAGATGCATACTCAGTTTGTTTTCAGACTGCTGGTTGTAGCAACAATATTGCAATTCCTAACTATTATTTAGAGTTGCATTAAAGCAATTTACATAAAAACTAGTTTCTGTGATAGTGTTTAACTTGGTTCTTTTGGCATGAAATTTGCATGTTCTCTCTATTTCGAATGAGTTCCTTTAGGTGCCCTTCTGCAGTCCAATATCAAGGAGAATAGGTGAGAATCCAGAGAGAATCCAGGGAGGCTGGGCGACTGTCCAAAGGAAGCACAGCCCTAAGCAGAAGCCCACGGTTCACAACCAATCAGTTCACGTTTCTAACAAGTTCTCCCCACTCAGTGACACATCCACTGAGAAACCAACTCATCATTGGCAGCTCCATTTTCAGAAACTTGATGTTAACGACACCAGCGACCATAGTTAAATGTGATCCTGGGGCCACAGCAGACGGAATTGATTCCTGTTTGAAACTGCTGGCTTAGGATAGGTGTAAATACAGTACGACTGTTATTAACGTCGGCGGTAATGACACCTGATTACACCAATCGGAGGTCACAATATACATTTTGAGTCTGTGTGTACATATGCAAAGACAATGTCGGACTCTGTAATTTTCTCCGGAAACCTTGCCAAATCTGACCACTGATAACATGTTTAGCTGCATGTCTTCATTCCACCGCTGGCTGTCAAGGTGGTGTCCGGCAAATGATGTGAGTCTCGTAAATATTTGGCAGACTTTCTGGAGAAGACCTGGTCTGATTAGGATTTCTCATATCTCGAAATCTGGCTGAAAATATTAGTGGACCTAAACCATGGCAATTCAGAGTTGAGACCAGGAGGCAGAGTTGCAGACCTACACGCTTCTACCCACCCATAACCCCATAATGACGGTGTCTGCACCCCGACCACTTAAATTAATAAAATCAAAAGTTAAAAGAAGAGGAGTTATACATAAATACTTTTAAAAATTAACACAGCTGAAATAGCACCTCAAAATAGGAGAATTAAATCTGGACTCTTAAACATTAGATCTCTGTCATCTACAGCTGTACTAGTAAACAATCTAATATCAGATTATCATACTGACTTATTTTGTCCTACTGAAACCTGGCTGGGGGATGAAGAATTAATTAACCTAAATTAATCTACTCCCCCTAATCATATTAATACTTACATTCCAGAGGAGTTATCTTTGATCAGGATTTATCCTTTAACTCCCACATGGAACAAACTTCAAGGACTGCCTTTTTCACCTACATAACATTGCAAAAATCAGGCACACCCTGTCTCAACATGATGCAGAAAAATTTGTCCATGGATTTGTTACCTCTAGGCTGGATTACTGCAATTCCCTTTCAAGGGGAACACCTTCAGCATGACCGTGTGATGTGGGTGGCTCGTCAGCCCAGTCACTGCAATAAGAGGAGCCGTTGAAGGTCGTTACCCAGGCCATGGCTAGGCTGAACGTCGCCTGGCAGAAGCAGGAACCGCAGCGTCACAGTGAAGTGGACGAGCGCAGGTGGCTCTACAGCGTCCTTGTTGACAACTGCCATTTTTCCGGGATCTCCACACTGAGATGTCAAGATCTTGGGGTAAGCCATACTCCTCCAGGCTGTCGAGCCCCTGAGCTATTGGCTGCTCCATGGCGGTTGTGGCGGCGATGGAGAGACATCTTTGGCTCAACCTGTCGGGCATCGAGGAGAAGGACAAGTCGTTCCTTCTTGATCTCCTGCTCTCACATCCTGGCCTCTTTGGTGACGCCGTGGGCATGGTTGTCAAGAGGTTTCAGGAGGCGAAGAAGCAGGCAGCGGCATTCTAGCAGTTCATTTCCTGTCGCCAGAAATCTGGGGGCAGCTGGGAAAGGGCCATCCCAGCCATCCCCGTCCGGCACAGGGTACAGGCAAGCCCAGAAGGAGAGAATGGCTCAGCGGGCCCCTCCTCAAAGATCGTGGCGGTCCAAGGGGACTTACTGTTGTGGAAACTATCTACTGAAGCACTCAAGACAAAATAAGCACAAAAACACGGAAGGGATTGAAGTATAAGAGGTATATTATTGAAATTACAATAGGAGATAACAAGATCTTACCCAAACGGTTTACTACAAAGTATCTCCTCGAGCATCCTGTTTTACATACAGTCATGCTCTTGGAGGACAAAAAACTTTACTATGATTGGATTTAAACCTAAAGATGGGACTTTTTCTATCTAACTCAACAAACCTTTTACATGGCCCCAAACCTATACATGTGATGTCTGGTTTTCGTCAAAGGCCTTCTCTACCATAGGGTCATCTTTCTTGCACATACATTCCAAACCATATAAGAAGTTGAGTAAGAGCATGAGACAAGAACAGACAGAAATCAAGAGGATCACTACATGTTAAATGAAATCAACAAATGGGAAAAACATAATGATACTGAATTATTTTTCACATTCCCTCCTTTTTATAATTTTCAACATTCCCATGCCCTTATAATGTGTGCATAACATAAAATATATGGTAATACAAAAACCTAATAAATTTTACAATAAACATATTTGTCTCTAGCCCATAATAACAGAGCCCATCTGTGGCCAAGCAATGTAGCTCAGCATCCATGACACGGACGACCATAAACATGGCTCTTTTCCAACCAGAGGGGGTCTAATTGACAGGGATGAGTAAAAATCAAATTGTATCCTGTCTCCCTGTACCAATACTGAAAAAACCTCTCATGATTTTGAGGAAAAAATCATCCAGCATTACTTTACACTCTATTCCTTTTCCAAACTCACTAGCACTTTTTTTATTTTGCTAACTGGCGCCTCTTCAGATTCTTCACCAGCGCCCAATCAACCAGGCTGGAAGGGATGAGTCATTTCTCCCTCCATCAAAGGTGATGGAAGAGCTGCTTTCACACAACATAAATAGAACTTACAATATGGGTTAGTTCCCTACAGTAAGCCACTATGGCCTCATCTACTAGGATCTGACTTGAAGTGATACTTTTTTACGATTTAATTACATCCAAAATATATTTAGTACAAAATTAGTTGTTCCAAAATAGCAAGCTTCAAGTTAACTAATCATTAACACACATGAAATATACTGATGAACAGTCTGGCTTCAAGTATGCTCAAGTATACTGAGATTTAATAGACTTAACATATCTATTTTTCACCAGGGTTTAGATGTAGTTGGATCTGTGTCACAATAAGGCACTACAATGTCTCTTAATGCTTTTGCTACATCATAGTCCAACAATGCTGATGATTTTGCCAAAACTTTGTGATGGAGGCCAAAACACTTTCCTCTCGTTCAAGTTGACCAGCAAAACGACAAGATCGTCTCTGATTACAATGCTATTACCCTGCAACTTCTCCACATCTGTTTACTTATCCCACTCTTTCTCAAATAACACATTACCTTCATCCTGGGCTACATGAGATACACTTATAAGTGCAAATGTCATGTTTCATGAGCATTTTATCACTGTGAGCCTCAACAAAATCATACAAATCCTGTGTAGCTAAAGAGAGGTCAATTTTCCAACTTATGAACAGTTGGGGAGTGGCATACCATGTCAGTCGAAGGGTCACTGACAGAAGATTTTCTCAACACCCAACCAAATTCAGTACAGTCAATAGTCAGTCCCAAGGTGCAAACACTTTCCCATTATTTTTTTGCTCAGGGTGCTTGTCAATTATAGCCTGCAACTGTTATCTTACATGGTCTGTACATATGTGAGTGGCGGCTGTGGCTTGGTGGAAGAGCGGGTCGTCCACCAATTGGAAGGTCGGCGGTTCGATCCCAGCCTCCCCCATCCATGTGTCGAAGTATCCTTGAGCAAGATACGGAACCCCAAATTGCTCCCGAAGCTGTGCCTTCGGTGTGTGTATGCGTGAGAATGATTAGATTACTTTACTGATGGGCAGTTAGCTCCTGCCATCAGTGTATGAATGTGTGTGTATGGGGTGAATGTGATATGTAGTGTGAAAGCGCTTTGAGTAGTCGGAGGACTAGAACGGCGCTATACAAGTACAGTCCATTTAAAAAATGAGCTTTCTGAAACCCCTACAAATACTTCTTCTTGTGTGGTTGGAGTTGAAAGGCCTGTTGTCAAAGCTGGAGAGCTGGGACAGTTCCTGCTCTTGTAATGCCTGGACCATTTCAGTTGAAATGTACTCTTCTCTGCATTGTCACTGGACTCCATACAGTACAAGCAAGACATGATGTCTCTTTAAGGAATCGATACAGACTTTTGCATGGCTTGTTCCAGCGGTCCAGCATATGGTGGAGGTTGTCGGTCTACAGTTGTTATTGCAACAGCTCCTTTAATGGCTGGTGTTATAGATCCCTCCTGCAGCTTCTTTTTCCACCTGTGGGAGTTCATCTCTTGATGAATGCAACAACATTCATTAAGAGATGACTTGTCCACTAGGCGGCGCCTCATCTCACTGGCAAGGAGGCTGCCTTCTTCTTGGGCAGTTTGCCTCATCTTCCACCCTGTGCAGACTGAGCTTTGCATCTGAAAGTGATGCTAATTTTGGATGATTTTGAATCACCTGACCTGTATGAATAACCTTTCGGTACTGTATAATAAGTTGAACCTATTACTGCCTCAATGAGAGCTCTGGGGGTGATTTGCGATATTTTATCATTTGCATCCATTACACACAAAGAAACAAACACCTTAACATCCCTGCACATTTTTTCAATCCTATCTCTGCTATCAGCTTCCTTTTCCCATAGTTTCAAACAACCAAGTTGTTATGCCGACTTGTCATTGACTTTCTTACAAGCTTTCACTTTGGCCCTCTTAGTTTTAGCTTCAAACTGTTTCCCCATTTTTTATCGCACACTCCGAAGAGATGAATGATTGAAACTCCCAGACTGAGGAAAACCCAAGTGTTTATGCCATTTGGGCAAGAATTGTATAGCAGCAGAACCGTATTTATCATTCATAATCTTCGGTGGCCCCGGCAAATTTTTCTGATGACTGGTATTAATTCCCATGATGGGCTTGTAACAATCAAATGGACAATAAAGTCTTATCTTACAATTTGTTATTATTGTTTGAATCAATAAAGGTGTATACACACACAATATATATACATATATATATATAAATAAAAATCCCCTTATTGAAATAAAAACAAAGAAAGAGAAGGAACAAAAAATAAAATTAAAATGAAATCAAAATTAAATTAAAAGTAGCATAAAAAAACACTTATTTATTTGGGACTATTATTATTATTATTATTATTACTCATTTATGTCTTTTGAAACAAGAACACAAAACAAAAAAAAATTAAAAAAAACAAGTTCAATGCAAAATCTCCACTGGCTCTTCTCTCCCTCTCTCTCTCTCTCTCTCTCTCTCTCTCTCTCTCTCTCTCTGAAGACAGCTTACACACGCACACACACACGTGGCCCTCCTCTCCTATTCTCTCACCCTGAGAGGCAGACACACCACTCTGGCGTTGCTATGCAGGGGGCCCGTTGCTAGGCAAATGGACAGAGCACGAGAAGCCGGGAGCAAGCAGACACACACCTTGCCATAAACCTCAACACACACACATGTGGATCCACTTAACACACGAGACAAGTCACTCAAATCACAAAGACAAAGTGAATTGGAGGAGGGAGAGAAATCCTTCCGAAATCTTAGGAAAACTCACTTTTTCAAGAATGACACTCTCACTAACCATGCATACATCATTCAACCAAACCCCCACAGGTCAAAAGATATTAACGAGGACTTTGCTGCCTCCCCTCTTGGCATTAATAACCAAGGGTGCAAGAAAAAATGAATGAGTTCCCAACTCACTCAGAGCTTTTATCAACCGTTTCAAACGGACCTGAAGGCAAAGGCTACCGACTTCCCCTCTTTGTGAGTTCCCAACTCACTCAGTACTTTTTAATGGACCCCATTGAACGAAGGTGAAGGTTACAGTCCTTCCCTCTTTTGTGCACTTTAGACCTGAGATCAACGTCTCTGTCTCTCAGACAAGGAATATCATCCTTGTCAGCTCTAAGCTTAGATCAACCAACCACAAAACTTCAACCACTTCAGTATATGCTTCCCCATATGACCCCATACACACAAATATAATTTCCACACAAATAACATGCTAATTTTAACCCTCTAAGTGTTATTTTAAAATGTATTACTTACTGCATAGCCGTTCCTCAGAATGATGGACCTTCAGGCATCTTCAAAAAAAACCCAGTCTACTAATATTGGGGCTCGAGGTTCCTCCATCTCCTAAGACTGTCCTATCGGACAGGTCTATCTTTCTGAGGAACGGGCAGCAGGTTAGATCATCTCGGTCATCACTTTTTTATCCAATGGATGGTGTCCAACTCAACACACTTTTCACATGGCCCCAAACCTATACATGTGATGTCTGGTTTTCGTCAAAGGCCTTCTCTAGCATAGGGTCATCTTTCTTGCACATGCATTGCAAACCATATAAGGAGTTGAGTAAGAGAATGAGACAAGAACAGATAGAAATCAAGAGGATCACTACACGCTAAATGAAATCAACAAATGGGAAAATGATAAACATAATGATTAATACTGAATTTATTTTTCACATTACAGTCTGTCCTTGTCGCAGTGGTGGGCTTGGATGAAGAGGCCCTGATGGTGCATTGAACGTGCTACAACTGCTCCCTTGTTGGGACCTGGCACCTGTGTTCAAACCGCACCTCGATACCCACTTGCCGAGGCAGCTTTTATGGGGGGTTTAAGCTCTATGGGGAGCTCTGTAGAAACAGTAGCTCGGTTGGCTCCTGAACCTTCACGTGTTACCAGCCTTGACCTCCAAAATTCAAGGGAGTTTTGGAGACGGTGGTGGACCCAGCGCAGGTGCAGGTCATGAAGCAAGAAGTGCAATTTCTACTGGGAAAGGGGGCCATAGATCAGATTCCCCCTCCAGACAGACACACTGGGTTCTACAGCCGGTATTTTATAATTCCAAAGAAGGATGGAGGGTTAAGCTCCATTTTAGATCTTCATCGGCTGAACTGGTCTCTGAGGAGACTCCAGTTCAAGATGCTGACCATTCGTCATAGTGGGTCAAATCAAGTCTGAGGAATGGTTTGTCACGATCAATCTACAGGACACATACTTCCATATTTCCATCTTGCCGGGAACACAGGAAGTTCCTGAGGTACACTTTCAGGGGTAAAGCCTAGCAATACCGGGTTCTTCCATTTGGCCTAGCACTATCCCCACGCACTTTCACGAGATGGATGGATGCCGCACTGCAGCCACTCAAGCTCCAGGCTATCCGGATTCTCAGTTACATAGTTGAGTTGCAGACCATGGCCGCACAGCATTGAGCCCACATGCAGTGTCTGGGGCTAAGGCTCAATGTGAGTAAGAGCATTCTTACTCCCGTACAGAGGACGACGTGCCTGGTAGTAGTGTGGGACTCGGTTATGATGGCAAAGTTGTTTCCCGCACGGGTCGAGTCAATCCTGTCCATGGTGTTCAGGATAAAGCTAGGCCAACTGCTCACTGTGAAACAGTTTCAGAGGCTGTTGGGGCTCATGGCAGCAGCATCCACTATTTTACCGCTTGGCCTGCTGCACATGAGACTGTTGCAGTGGTGGCTAGGAATCAGAGGGTTTTACCAAAGGGGCAACCCCTTCAAATATTGTCAACAGACACATCCAGCACAGGGTGGGGCACTTAGCTCAAGGTCTGTTGGTGACTCCTCATCTACAGCATATACATTTGATAGAGATGCTGGCAGTCTTGCTTGCCTTAAGGCATTTTCTCCCAGACCTCAGAGGCTACCATGTTGTTGTTCAAATGGACAAAATGTTGGTTTTTTCTTATATAAATCGTCAGGGGCGACCCTAAGTTTGGCTGGGCGGACGTGGACATGTGTGCTTCCCGAGGGAATGCACACTGTCCCCTCTGGTTTTTCCTCATCCAGCTCCTCTGGGACTGGATGCTATGGAAAGAAATTACTTTTTTTGGGGGGGAATACCGAGGTGTTCCCAGGCCAGCCCGAGAGACATAGTCTCTCCAGCGTGTCCTAGGTCTTCCCCGGGACCTCCTCCCGGTTGGACATGCCCGGAACACCTCCCCAGGGAGGCGTCCAGGAGGCATCCAGAACAGATGCCCAAGCCACCTCAGCTGACTCCTCTCAATGTGGAGGAGCAGCGGCTCTACTCTCAGCTCCTCCCGAGTGACCGAGCTCCTCACCCTATCTCTAAGGGAGCACTCAGCCACCCTACGGATGAAACTAATTTCGGCCACCTGTATCCGGGATCTTGTCCTTTCAGTCATGACCCAAAGCTCATGACCCTAGATGAGAGTAGGAACGTAGATCGACTGGTAAACAGAGAGCTTTGCCTTGCAGCTCAGCTCTCTCCTTACCACAACAGACCGGTATATCGACCGCATCACTCCAGAGGATACACCGATCCGCCTGTCGATCTCCCGTTCCGTCCTTTCCTCACTTGTGAATAAGACCCCAAGATACTTAAATTCCTCCACTTGAGGCAGGAGCTCTCCACCTACCTGAAGGGGGCAAGCCATCCTTTTCCGGCTGAGAACCATGGCCTCAGACTTGGAGGTGCTGAATCTCATCCCCGCCGCTTCACACTCGGCTGCAAACCATCCCAGTGCACGCTGAAGGTCCTGGTTTGATGAAGCCAACAGGACAGCATCATCTGCAAAAACAGAGACGAAATCCTGTGGTCTCAAAACTGGACTCCCTCTGGCCCACGACTGTGCCTAGATATCCTGTCCATATGAATAATGAACAGGACCGGTGACAAAGGGCAGCCCTGCCGGAGTCCAACAAGCACCGGGAACAAGTCTGACTTACTGCCGGCAATGCGAACCAAACTCTTGCTCTGGTCATATAGGGACCCTTAGCAGAGGGCCCCAGACCCCATACTCCCAGAGCACCCCCAACAAGTCGCTACGAGGGACACAGCCTTCTTCAGATCCACAAAGCACATGTGGACTGGTTGGGCAAACTCCCATGAACCCTCCAGCAACCTGGCGAGGGTATAGACATGGTCCAGTGTTCCACAACCGGGACGCAAACTGCACGTAGTTAGCACGTCTTTAGTAGATATGATCAATCTCTCTTTATTGACAGGCTATATACAACAGTCTTATAAAGTAGCTGTAATTAAACCTCTCATTAAAAATCCCACTCATGATCCAGGGGTTTTAGTCAACTATGGACCTATATTTAACCTTCCCTTTATCTCTAAGATCCTTGAAAAAACTGTTGCTAATCATCTATGTGACTTTCTAAATAACAATAGTATATTTGAGGTTCCCTTTCAAGGGAACACGCTGCTTTTTGTTATGTAATAATTACTCGAAAAAAACATCATACAATTTGAGAAAATAGTAATTCAAAAATAAAACCAGTACATAAAATGTACATATGGGCAAAAACATGTAAACACTCCGCTTGTGGTGTTCCTGTGTATTAACTAACAAGCAGCTATCGTGTCACCAGTAAATGCACTCCTGTAGTGTTCTCTGTCCTGTGGTTGTCTCCGTCATGCTGCCTGGTCCTGTAACGTTACCGGGGTTAAGTTCTGTTTCAGGGGAGGGGTTCTCTGTGTTCTCCTTTACCTTGTTGAGGTAAGCCAGGTTAGCCTCCTTGCGAGCAGTATGCATATGGGAACGTCTGTGAAAAGTGTGTTTAAAAATGTAAATGAAATTGACTCAAGAGAAACTATAGCCTCGGCGGGTGACGTAGATGAGCTCCAGCTGCAAGCCTTCAGGTCCCCTTTGTTTGAAGACCGCTCCTGGGGCAGCATCGGCACGGCACTGCAGTGCAGCATCTCATTCCCCTTTATCAGGGAACAGGGTTACAGTCAAGTCACTCTGAGAGTTCCCTTTCAAAAGCTTCACTCGATTTCTGCATCTGGGAACGAAATACCCACACCGCCGTGCCGATGGTGTCCGGACCCCCTACAATGTGTAGGTGTGCACAAAGCGCAGGAGGCCTCAGACAGTAGCTTGGGATGCCAACTCAAGGACACAGGAGCCCGGAGTTGAAGAAGCATCCTAACTATAAAAACTTATGAATGTATGCGGAGAGGACCAGCCCGCCGCATCACAGACACTCTGTAAGGGGGCACCCCTTGCTACAGCAGTAGAGGAGGCGACCGCCCCGGTGGAGTGGGCTCTTAAGCCTCTCAGCGAAGCCTGACCGTGCGTCGTAGTAGGCAAGAGCAATAGTATCCCTTACGCAGTGTGGCATGGTTTGCTTGGTGGCGGCAGAACCTCTGTTGCAGCCCCCTGCACAAACAAACGGCTGCTCTGACCTACGCCACTGGCTCGTGCGGTGGACATAAGCCCGGCGAGCACGCACTGGACACAGTTTATGAAGTCTCTCCTGCTCCGGCGTAACAAACGGGGGGGGGGCAGTTTCCAGAATGACAGGATGTGAAGTCGAAAAAGGAATCTTAGGCAGATAGTCAGGATGAGGATGTAGGATCACTTCACCCAACCTGGGGCAAAATCTATGCAGGTTGATGACACCGACAGAGCCTGCACGTCCCCGATGCTCCTCAGAGAAGTTATTGCCTTTAGGAAAACCATCTTCAGAGTCAGAAGCTTGTCCAACGCTGACTAGAGGTCCAAACGGGGTCTCAACCAGACCCTCAAGAACTAAAGCTAAGTCCCATGAAAGAATCTTGGTTCTGATGGGAGGCCTCAACCGCCTGGCCCCGCGTGGCAAGTCGAGAGAGCAGCCACATAAACCCTGAGAGTGGCGGTGCAAACGCCCATGAGCAACTCATTCTGCAGAAAATCCAGAACTGACATAATCTGGCAGTCAACTGGATCCACCTGACGTGTCTTGCACCATCTGACAAAGACATTCCACTTACTGCATACAACTTCCTGGTAGAGGAAATCCTAGCGCTTAAAATGGTTTCGATAACTGCAGGCGACAGCCCACTGTTTCTCAGCTAGTGCCCATAGGGGCCAACATGAAAGTTCCACAGGTGAGGCTCAGGATGGAACATCGCGACCTCCGCCTGAGACAGAAGGTCCCTCCTCGCCAGAATCGCTCACCGCGAGCCTTTGAGGAGAGACACTAACTCTGAAAACCATATTCCGTTTGGCCAACAAGGCGCCATTTAAGGCGTCGGACCCTTGTTGGCTAGAACTTCCGGGAGCAGAGCAACTGGAGGGAGGCATACAGGCGCATTATGGGCCATGTATAAACCATCGTATCCAGACCCAGGAGAGCTGCGAAACTGTGAGAGAAGTAGAGGGGAGATTGCGCTGTCTGGCAAGAGGCGAAGAGGTCCCCTGTGAAAACTGACCCATATTCGACTGACAATCTCTGGGTGGAGTTCCACTTGCTCATCCTTAAAGTCTGTCTGGAGAGCAAGCCTGCTCCCACATTGAGTTGCCCCGGAATGTACACTGGCTTGAGTGACCAGAGCTTGTCCTGGGACAAGAGAAAATCGAGCACAGACCTCTCTGGTACAAACCTTTGAAGGGGATCCTCTATCCCTGAAAACCATAGTCTGTTCAGCCAACGAGGCACTATCAATAAGAGGTTGGATCCGTGTTGGCGAACCTTGGCTAGAACCTCCAGGGAGCAGAGCGACTGGAGGGAAGGCATACAGGTGCATCTCGGGCCATCGCATCCAGACCCAGCGTAGCTGATGAACTGAGGGAGAAGTAGAGGAAACATTGCGCTATCTGATAAGAGGCGAAGAGGTCCACTTCTGCTCTGTACAATCTGGTCCATATTTGACTGAATCTCTGGGTGGAGTTCCACTCCCCCATCTATAAAGTCTGTCTGAACAACAAGTCTCCTCCCAAGTGACTATATAGGAGACCGTCGCTGTACTGTCCCCCCGGACTAGGACATGACAGCCTCTCAACTGGGGGAGAAAGTATTTCAGGGCTAGCAATACAGCCATCAACTCCAGGCAATTGACGTGCCACTTGAGCTGATAACCCTCCCATTCCCCTTGGGCTGGACGACCACCTAAGACCGCACTCCAGCCTGTCAGGGAAGCGTCCGTCGTTAGCAGTTTGCGACGACATGGTACGCCGAGAGTGGGACCCAAGGTAAGGAACCGGGGTCTGAACGACATAGTTAATGTACGAAGCCCGCGGCGCGTCATTTTTATTAGCCTCCTAGGATTGGCCCTTGGATGAAATCCCCCGGCTCTGAGCCACAACTGAAACGGTCTCATGTGTAACAGCCCCATAGGAATCACCATGGAGGCTGATGCCATAAGACCCAAGAATAAGCAGATATAAGTGCCCTGCCCCGTGGGCATACTCGCCATGGCATCCCTACCAACTGCTACATTAGCCCGTCGTGTATGTAACTCAAAATGAGGAGGCCCTGGTGTTGCGATGGAGCCATTGCTGCATCCATGCATTTTGTACATGTGAGGGGTGATATGATGAAAATATGCGTCATTTAGATCAAACGTGACGAACCAATCACAATGTTGGTTTGCGACACGACCATCTGACAGTAAACATCTTGAACTTGAGTGCTGTGACCGAAAGGTTCAAGTCCCAAATATCTAAGACAGGACGTAGTCCCCCGTCCTTCTGGGGAACCATTAAGCATCTCCTGTAATAGCCCAATTCTCCTACTGGAAGGGGAACAATCTATGACCCCTTTACTGAGAAGAGTTAAGAGGTAATAGATTCAACACTTCCTGTTGAGGGGATATTAAATAACCCACGTCCTGGGAAATAGCAGGATTAGACACGAGACATACAACATGTCGCTGGAGACCGCTGCCCCCCCCCCGAAAAACCCAAGGTGGCGGAGGTGGAGAGGTAACGTGCGGGAAGGAAGGCGGAGCAAGCAGATGTGTGACGCGCTCCGTCGGATGTATTTTATGTTTTAGTCTGAAAACAAAAAGACCTGAAGGCTGGCAGGTGGAGCTCATCTACTTATAGCCCTGGGCTTCAGGTGCGCCGGTGACAGCCCCCCCCCGAGGCTATAGTTCCACTTGAGTCAATTTCATTGACGTTTTTAAACACACTTTTCACAGCCGGTCATGCAAAGACGTTCCCATATGCATACTGCATGCAGCATCGAGTGAAGCTTTTGAAAGGGAACTGGCCTTACTTTGCTGGTATAGGAGAAAGTCCGCGAGTGGGGAAAGTTTTAAAACACTTGCTTGTATTTTAAACCAAGAACAGTTGTGTGCCAAATCAATCAGGCTTAAGAATACGCGATGTTGTCTCTATTATCAATAATATACCCTCCAAAGTGCTGTCTCACCGTCAGTTCAAGGCACTGCTGGAATAGATGGATGCGCAGTATGGTGAAGTTCTATACCACCAAGAGGTGAGATGGTTGAGCTGAGAGAAAGTTCTCTGATATTTTTTACTTAGATGCATGATGAGATCAGGTAATTTCAAGCAAGAAAGGAAGGTAATGATCAAGTGCCAACAGATGAGCATTGAATTTCTGACCTGGCTTTCCTGGTGGACGTCACAGAGCTGCTCAATGTTTTAAATCTTCACCTCCAAGGGAAGGACCAGATAATGAGCCAGATGTTTGATCACGTCAGAGCCTTCAAGCAAAAACTACTTCTGTTCAGCAGACATCTCTTAGCAGGTGTCATGCCTAGTCATAATTATTTAGCATAATAGTATTCATTTTGTTTAGTATGCATCCAGTTGTAGGGCCTTTTGTATTTGTGTTAATCAAGCTTAATTATTTATATAAAATTACCATAGTTTAATTTACTCCTGGGCAGTTTTTATGCCCAGATTTTTACACTATTCTCTTTTTCTCTTGTCTCCATATTCAGGAAATTTAACCCATTTCCACAGTCCACATAGAGGTTGGCTTGATGGAAGAGAATGTACCCAAGTACATGGACATTCTTAACAATCTTGTGCTGGAGTTGGACAGGCGCTTTGAAGATTTCAGAGACAATGCAACAGTCTTTGAGCTATTTGCTCAGACCTTTTCTGTTCATGTGGACACAGTCAGTGAGGAGCACCAAATGGAACTAATTGAACTCCAGTCTGATTCACAACACGAAAACAAGTTCAGAGCTCTTCCCTTATTGGACTTCTACATATGTGTTCCAGCAGACAGGTATGCAATGATCCGCAAACACGCACAGGTAATGCTGTCCCTCTTTGGAAGCACCTACATTTATGAGCAGGCTTTCAGTCTGATGGATCTAAACAAGTGTAAACTGAAAACCTCACTGTCACCTCCATCGTATCCTAACTGTAAGTAAGTCAGCTGGACACTAATATTGAAACACTCTTGAAAAACAAAGACAGGCTTTATGTCTTCCACTGATATTGCAAGTGATAAGACTGAACAAGCTATTGGAGAAAGTAATATGAGGTCTGTAATAGTTGTAAAAGTTGATCCAGAATGCTGCGGCACATGTACTAACAAGAACTAGGAAAAGAGATCACATTTCTCCAATATTAGCTTCTCTGCACTGGCTCCCTGTTAAATCCATAATATAATTTAAAATGCTCCTCCTAAAATACAAAGCTCTTGTTGTCAGGCACTATTGAATAAAGAGCTCATCGTATCTTATTACCCCACTAGAACACTGCACTCTCGAATGGTTACTTGTGGTTCCTAAAGTCACCAAAAGTAGAACGGGAGCCAGAGCGTTCAGCTATCAAGCTCCTCTCCTATGGGACCAGATCCCAGTTTGGGTTCGGGAGGCAGACACCATCTCCATATTTAAGAGTAGGCTAAAGACTTTCCTCCTTGATAAAGCTTATAGTTAGGGCTGGCTCAGGTGAGTCCTGAACCATCTCTTAGTTATGCTGCTATAGGCCTAGACTTCCAGGGGACTTCGCAGGATGCACCTCTCTCCTCTCCCTCTCCATCTTTATGCATTCTCATCCCATAAATGCATGTTACTAACTCGACTTTGTCGCTCTCCCATAATTTTGTGCTTTCTCGTCCCTCACTTTTCTCTTACTGTCACTTTTAGCAGGTATTTCTTCCTCCAAAATGTTGAATCTGTTATTGCGGCCACCTGCTGGGGCAGTGCAGTGTCTATGGTGTAGGGGGCGAGTGGCTCGCGTCCTGCTCGTTGGGCTCCACCTGGAGCTGCTTAGTTGTTCGTCTAGATCCATCCTCTCCCTTATGTTTTACATACTACTTTGAGGCAAAATTGTGATTTGTGTTATTGGGCTATATAAATAAAATGTAATTGAATTGAACTGAAAATATGCGCACTGAATGGATTGATGACGGCAGGGATGCAAAGCAAGCACTTTGCTACGGTTGTCATATAGGCGTTGATGTGGGTTATTTCATTTTAATATGCATGACATCATTATTTTTTCTCTATAGATGTGTTATATGTATTTGCACTATTGACCCTTAATACATGAGCACACAATATGATGATTAAAGCTCAAAATAAGATGTTAAATGCCACTGAATCATGTTGAAAGATAATGTGTAGTACATTGTAAGTAAATAGTAATAAAGGTTTTACCCTTGCGCTTCCCTTTAAAAGAATCCCTTAAAGGACCCTTTTTTTTACTCACATCAGTTTTGATCATAAATAATAAATATTCGTTCATTTTCAGGATTTTAACGATTTAAATGCCAGTGTATTTGCCTATTGACACTTATTTGTGATGAAAACCCCCCCACAAAAAATGAATTATTTTCCATATACTAAATGGGGGGGATTAACACAGCCTGGGTCATGATTAGCAACAACATTGATTTTTATGGAAATTTCTCTTTGCAGACAAAAATGTCCCTGTCGAAACCCATTAAAACATACATTTTAGCGTAAATTCATGCATTCTCTTAAGTCAGCCTTTCATTGTTCAGAAAGGCTTCCATAATTGTAGTTTTTACAGATGAGTGTGCAGATCTGCTCCTCCAGATGGCGCCACTTTCCCATTGGTGGCCTATGGGGTTACTAGAAGCTGTTTCCCAATTGTTTTGAATGGGACCTGTTGGCCTTATTTGTTTATAATTGAAACATTCCTCCGTAAACATACATTTTTGATCCCACAGCCATTTTTGGATAAAATCATTCTTTTTCTGATCCCACACTGTGTCATTGTGACATCCTGCCTTCAAAATGGTACTATTGCCCATCAGATTCCACCATTTTCCCATTTCTGACCTAGAATTCATTTCCCCAAACAACCAGAAAATAGAGACTTTGCTTCAGTGGTAAATGCTGTGGTAACGGGTCAGAACTACAAACCTGGCCTGATCTGCTGACCATTGGACTTCAATAGGCTCAAGATAGAACTGACCCTCATGAGAAAACTCTGTGGGTAAAAACAGGGGCTATTGAAATGGACACAAGATGGTCCTCAAAGGACTATTGAGGAGTAGTCATGGATACCTTGTACTGCCTTTATCATTCGCATGGTTTGCTATTAGGAATGTGCATGGTCAGGACCATTGCGCAAGGGGGCATGTCCTTAGATGTCTTCAGGCTGTCTGGTGGTCACTATTCTTAGCAGCTAATGTTGATAGAATGTTACATGAGTACGACAACACTAGGAACGCTTTTTCGTCCCCAATTGCAAACATCCCCGCACTGACAGGGCCATTCTGGCATATTATGTTAGACCACGTTGATAGGGAAAATGAGGTACATTTTGATAGGTGCTGACAGATTCAGTAGATGTGTCGAGGCCACACCAGTTGAACAACCAGACTATAAATCAGTGGCTACGTTCTTGTGTAGAGAGCAGTTTCTGCGTTTCGGTTTGCCAGACATGCTTACGCAGCCAGAGCAATGAAGGCTACCCTACAAATGTTGGGGTTTAAGCAAAAATGTTGTTGTATATATCATCCACAAGGCCAAGGGAAAGAGCAAACATACTCAAGGCAAAATTGGCTAAAATATATAACAATAAGTGGCAAATGGTAAGATAAATTGGATAGAAGCATGAAACACTGCATGAAATGTGCATGGGTAGACCAATGCAGTGCCATATCTTTGAGGTCCCTATGAAGGACCTCCACTTGAACAATTAAAAAGAGAATTAACCAGTTATGTACAGTACTTAACTCAAATATATAAAGTTATATTCCAACAGTGTGTAAATGTATGTATAAAGATGTGTGGGTTAGTGGAGATGAAAGAGAGAAAAAGAGCACACAGGGAAGAACAAGAAATCTCAAATGCCGTGGATAAGCACAATAGGCATCACTTTATCACACAATAACCCGGTGGAATACAGCAGCCGTGTTACTGTATTTTGATCTGATAAAGTACAGCTATTAGCTCCACAGTGGCTAAGGCTAACACAGTTACGCTGGCATGGCACCGGTACAAATGGTAACTTCTAACAAAACACAAAGAGAGGCACGGCAGCCCTCACTTCCCAAAATAAGCAAAACACAATTCATAACAATAAAGCTAAGCTGAAGTAACACACAGTTATAAAATATATCTCTGTCAAGACACAATAGCCTTTACTTGGAGTTTGCTCTTGTCCAGCGATCGATTTGTCAGTTTGTTATATCCGGGAGAAATTTCTCTTAGACTTGGGTGCTGACAAAATGGTCACTATTAGCGGGTCCGGTGTCAGCTGTTCCTTTCAGGTGAAGGGAAATCTGCAGTCGACATCAGGGGAAGAGAGGGACTCTGCAGCTGTCTGGCTCTTCCATGAAGAGGCAATCAGGTTGTATCGCTCACTTCTGCAGGCAAGGATCAAAAGGAGTAATGATCTGGGATCCGAAAAGTGCTTCAACAAAACATAGACTCGTCCAGCGAGTTGAGACTCATCCTTCCTAGGGTAATGAAAGTTCACATGAAATGTCTTCTTAAGGTAACATGAGTTACTGTGGAGAAAGATGTGATGCGCCTCCTGTAGTAAATAAGTTACTGTGGAAAATAGCGAGGAGGTGAGTGTGACACTGGGCTTTATAACCTCAGTGTCATCATAGCCTTGAGCCGAGATTTCATGTTTCGTCCTGTGTGTCTCGTCCAATAAGGGTCTGTTTTTTGGGTTCAACTGCATTAGCTTCAAGTGAGATTTCATCTCAATTTCACACCTTGGTGGAAAATAACAACTGGCTCTGTCCTGGTGCCTTTTACTGCTTGGTTCTTGCTTTTGGTCAGGCATGGAATTAAGGCTTGGTCCTTGTGAGCAGGCCGCACTCTTTTGTTTCACCCACATGGGAGGCTAGGCTAAGCTAGACGAGGCATTTTGACATTTTGTTTTCTCAGACAATAAATTTTACATACATTTTAAGATTTTGTCCCCAACAATCTACATAGTCCTGAGCACTATATCAAATCAACAAACTCCAGACATTTTCAGTAATGCATAATAAATATGAAACGCGGATTACTCCATAACATCTAGTTTAACGTCCGCATTAATGTCACATTTGTACCTCTTAAAACGACGAAAATGCTTTGTTAACAAATCAATTTTTACCTTCTTAAAATGTTTGAAACCTAAAATAATATGTAAACACGTCTTATTTTAACGTCTAAAGACATTGAACAAGAAAATACCTTGTTAACACATCCCATTTTAATGTCTTGATATTTGGCGCTACCACTTCATCAGTTTCTGAGGGGAAACCATACTTACAATAATTGAAAGAATGAAAACAATTCCCTACTCATCCTACTTTGTATGAAATTAGGTTAAGAAATAATATAATACATAATATACTTATCCTTGACATACTCATTGATGAAATGTAATTTAAAAATTAACAGACTGTTAGGAAGTCACAGTTTACCTGTTAAAAACACCACATTTGTGTTTAGAAAGAAATTCTTATTTAGGCCTAATTGATGATAAAAGCACATGTGTGGTCTGTTGTTCACCTTTTGGATATGAATCTGCACCTGTAGAGGACATAGAGTACAGAGGCAATCAGCGCATTTGAGCAGAGTGGCATTGGAGTTGAGCAGGGAGCAGAGCACCATGATTTAACCTGAGCAAAGTGGAGCACACTTGAACCAGTAACATACAGTATATAAGAACAGACCCTCCTTAGACCCTTGATTCGAATAAGGAAAAACTACAAAACCTTTTAATGGAAAAAAAATTATAGAAACCTCAGTAAGAGCAACAGAGGAGGGATCCCTCTCCCAGGACGGACAGACATGCAGTAGATGTCGTAAGTACAGAATGGATTCACACTATAAAAATCATAACATATACAATTATGATGACAATGGCAAAATTTATGTGGGATGTAAAACATAAGGTAAGACGATGGGTCCAGACGGACAGCTGAGCAGCTCCAGGTGGAGCCCAGTGAGCAGGACCCGAGCCACTCGTCCCCTGCACCAGAGACACAGCAGCACTGCCCCAGCAGGTTGCCATAGTCACAGATCCAGATACATCTCCGGACACTGAAATACTGAAATAATGTTGTTTGTTGGCTTTTTCTCTTCTGTTGGAATTTTCCCGCACGTAAATTCTGACCAATCGAAAAGCAGTTTAGGAAATATGCCATGGCCAATGAGTGATGTGGATGTTGTCATGTGACTGCATTTTGGTTCGTTTCAACTGGTTCGGACCAAAACAATCAGTGTGGTGTGAAAAGGAACCAAAAAAGCTTAAAAATGCTACAGTGTATAATTGTTTGCCCTTGGTTTGGACCAAATTAACTGAACTAGAGGTGTGAAAGCACCCTTAAAGGGCTTTGTGGACTTGTCCACCAATCAGAAGGTCGACGGTTAGATCCGGGCTGTGCCGTCGGTGTGTGAGAATGATTCGATTACTTTGTTAACTCCTGCCATCAGTGTATGAATGTGTGTGAATGGGATGAATGTGATATGTAGTGTGAAAGCGATTTGAGTAGTCAGAAGACAAGAAAGGCGCAATACAAATACATCCCATTTACATACAGTATATAAGAACAAATACTTGAACTTGAACAGATATCACTCAAACCCACTCAGGGCCACTCAAATTCATTCAATGCTGCTAGATATATCTTGCATATTCCTTGGTATTTTGGTAATAAATGTTCCACTCCCCATTTTGACCACCTGTTGTGTTTCATTAATTAAAGCAGGCTATTATTGGACAAAGTTTCACTGTGGCCATGATTCCTTCCTTTCCCATGTCCTAACAGTCTATTACGAACTTAGGGGTGCATTGCTGTTCCAGGCCATTAGAGGGTCAGTTGGAGAGAAAAAAATCACAGAATGCCTTAAACTTCCACAGTGCCTGGAGCACATTGGACAATACCTATAGGTGTAGCTGTTAAAACTAAACTAAACTGGCATCACAAACAAAGCATTATTTATTTACTAATCAGGATTCACAATAGTCACTCAAAGTCAGTTGGGGAGGCATAGAAACAGCTGTTTATGGTTTGCATCGCTCTCTCTCTCGCTCTCTCTCTCCCTTCACTTCCCTGTCTTTCCCTTCAGACTGTGGATTGCTGCTACAATAGGGGTAAATGGAATCAGGGCTGCAAGTTCTATTTACAACCACAAAAAGAAAATAGGACCAAACGAACGAAAGTGTTCTGTCTGTTTATCGATCTCCTCTCCTTTTTTTCAGTTCTATGGACAGCGCCCCACCTACACACGCAGCATAATTTAGCCATAGTACATTCACCATTTCATAACACAAACACCCACTTCCATAGCTGTGGGGCTAGTAAATATATGCCAAACTATTTAGACAACGAGAAGCATTAAACCACTTGCCAGCATACAGTGCATCATGTAACACCGGATCCACTCAGGACTACAGGATATAGGCTCACCCCAATTCTTTAGAATTGGTTAGTTGGGCTAAATACTTTGTGCAGGCCTATTATTTAACTGGATATGGACAGTATGCATTTTAATAATGCTTATTTTTCAAATCACTATGATCCTCTCCCTCTTACTAGATTACACGTTGCTACTTGTCACTTTGCTCATGAAGGTGACAATACTCTAAACTATATTGTAGCCTATATATTCTTTAGAGTTTAGTATTTATAGTATATAGTTTAGTGAATATTATAGATCCAAGACAAAACTGAAGGGCGGGACTCAGTGAAAAAGGTGCAACAAAATCATCTGCTACTTCAGCAACATGAACAGCAACATCCCCCCTCACCCCCTTCGGAAATAATTACATTCAAAACACAACTTTTTGACTGATTAGCATAAAAGAATGAGCGAATTTGAAGCATGGTTCAAGCGCAAGGTTCTTTTTCCTCCTGAGAGGAGGGAACGGTAACAGAGCAGAGTGAAGGTAAGACAGCACACCTCTAGTTTGGCCTTCAGCAGAGCCACTCACTAACCTACATGGCTTTGCCGCCATTTTCAATGTGCTTTCTTTGTCTAGCCATTCGGATGCTACACGGCATTGTTGCCTTTTTGAATTAGCTTTCTTTAGTTTGACACCATTTTACATCAATCTCACACACATACACACACCCCTTTGTTCAGTTAGTCTTCATATTGTGTGTTTTTGTTTTTGAGTGAATATTGAATTCCAAATCCTTCATCTTTTAGCTATTAATTGTACATTTGGGTTAGAGTTATTAATTTAATGAATAATCTGAGTTCCAAATTGATAGTTTAGTGTATTTTGTGAGACTCAATCAATTAAATGACTATCATTTCCCTTCATATCCGGAAGGGTGGTGCCCATAGGTCTTTATTTATTAAAGCCATTATTTATGATTCTCTTTGATAATATTGATAGCAAAATATAACAGATTGCACCAACACAACTTTGTGTCTCTTAAATCATGGTCAACCCCAACAACATCGATAAAGAACACCACAAAGTTCGCACTCAGAAATATTGAGAGATAAGGAAACTTTGCAAATGTCAGACCAATTGTATCAGGTAAATGCTACTAGGCCTACTGAGTCTAATAAAACATAACTCTAACCATTCATAAAATATACACTCATTTATCATCACCCCACAAAGAATTTTGTATCGTTTTTTTAAATGTACTTTACCGTAGAAATCATTACAATGTAGTTTCCGCTTTAGCTGTGTGCCCTCCTGAGAGGTGCATGCAATTCTCACCGGGCAGGCATAACTCGGCACTACATGGGGCTAATTTGGCGCCCACAATTCTAAAGTTCCATTTCTGTAAAAATAACGTTAAACTTAGACATATGCTCATTGTTTCCTTTTTGTTGGAATCACTAGCTAACCTATGTTTGAAGAATGGAAATATATCCTAACGTTATATACCTAGTTGAGAATAGAAAAGCTAATATGATAATGGGGCATTTTAGCTTGCTTAGCTAGCTAAGGTTAGTAAGCTACTATTTCACTACTTCTGGTGTTAACGTTACATTAAAATTGATTTACAATAGAGCCTTGAATTGAGTGTTTGGAAACTGTTTAACGATGCTTACAGGCTGTGATGTTGAAAGAAAGACAAAGGAAAAAAATGCCCTGATTTCTGTGCAATAGGTTAACTTTACAATGCTCAAATTATTTGTAAAACTTGGGAAAAGGTTTATTACTGTTCCATTGCATCTTGTCTATAATATATGGTAATGAGACAAGTTATTTAACTACATTTTGTGTATTTTAATGTCTTAGTGTTCACACATAAAGGTTCAGTCCCTGAATTGAACCAATACAAGGATGATATATTGTTTACATTTTCAAACTGGTCCAGTTTGCATTCACAAATGCAAAATTCACAGGGTCCAGATATTGTAAACAAATGCCATGTGGTGGAAATGTTGTTTGATTATTGGTCATACAGTCTGTTGGTAAAAGAAGATCAAACCCCTCCAAATTTCTACTTGTTGGGATTCAGGTAGGGCAGGTTTGGTTATTAATGAAAAATATCAAATATTATTTATGAATATTAATAAAACTCTTAATGTTATTAATATAGATGGATTAATAATTACGGGGCACCACCTGGACTCAGGAATCAAAACCCAAACATGAAAAACAGTCTCAAAGCTACCTGTCCACCTAAAATGTTGATAATTGAATATTACCTTACATTAATGAAGGACAGTGAAGGGAGAGGGCCGAGCACTGACTATTGCAACCAGCTATTATCACAACAAATACACACAATAACCACAGGCAACTGCTCTTTAAAATATACAAAAATGTTTATTTAGCCTTATCATTGATTAACAATCAATAACTTCAGCAAACAATCACTATAGTCTAAGCTAAACAAAATAAGCATACACAATCAGCAAGCCAATAAGAGAGTGTGTGTGTGTGTGTGTGTGGGCAATAGAAAAAGGGGAGGAGTTGCGAGACAACCCCACGTGGGAGCATGAATTCAACAAAGGGACAGGTCCAAACAAAATGGCAGTCAGCCTGGTCTGCTCTTTAAATAACATGCAGCTTAGTTTTAGCTATGCTACCATGTTATCAGAGCACCGTTTGGGGCATCTAAAGATATGTGAGTTAGTGGAAAAAGGGGCGGCTGTGGCTTGGTGGAAGAGTGGTTGTCCACCAATGGGAAGGTTGGTGGTTCGATCCCGGCTTCCCCCAGCCACATGTCGAAGTGAAGCACAGAGAAGCAAGAAATCTCAGACGCTGTGGGAGGCGTAATAACTCACTTCATTCACAGTAATCTGACCAGACTTCCAACTGCATCTTATTACTGAACTTAAGCCTGATGAATTGCATTTGTTAGCTCCACAGGGCTATGGCTAACAGTTAGCTAACTGGACTTTAACACAAACTAAAAATGGCACACAGACAGCGCGACAGCCGTTGCTTTCCAACGTAGCAAGCACAATTCACAAGAAAAAAGCTTAGATGAATTAACACCCAGTTATAATATCTAACTCTGCCCATACACAATGTAGCCTCTTACTTGGGGATCCCTTTGTCCAAGCGATTGTAATCAGTCCGTTTTAACTGGTGAGGGGCTCCTCTCATTGGGTCCGGTGATTACAGTGTTTTCAGACCGGCGGCCGATGCCAGGGATTCGCAGGACGTCGGAAGACAGGTTGCTCGGGGCTCTGGGCTCTCTGACTCTCTTCCTTGAAGCGGAAAAGCTAGTCATGAGCTATCTGGCTTGCTACTGCAGGCAAGTCGTTCTGGACAAAACGACTGAGGATCCAAAGTATTTCAACAAACACTGACAGTCTGTTAGCCAGCGAGCGGGAAGTGTCCTTCTTAGTGCAATTGAACTCACATGAGGGCGTCTCTTGAGGTAACGTGGCATTAACCGGCTGCAAACGAAGTTGCTGTGGAATGAGCAATGGGGATGGGGCGTTGCAGGCTTTTATAACCTCGGTGACGTCGTAGTCGTTTGTAGGTTTCGTGCGCTGTCCTGCGCCTCACAGCCAATAAAAGCCTGTAAAATTTGGTTCATTTGAGAGCTTGCTTTGGTTCTGGGTCAGCTCTTAGTTTCAGTTCACACCTCAGTGTGAACAAACAGCTGTTTGCATGTGGGCTCAGGCTTGCCTCTTGACAACAGGTCTCAGTTCCTTTGTTTCCCCCACATGTCAGTTTAGCTAAGCTAGGCTAAGCTTAGGCAAGGTCCAACATACATCATGTAGCACTGTCAGTTTCTGTTGATCTGGAGAGTATAGTTAGTCAGTCAGTCAGTCATTGTCTACCGCTTGTTCCCGTTAGGGGTCGAGGGTGACGAGGGTTCCCAGTGACTTCGGGCCTTAGGTGGGGTACACCCTGGACAGTTGCCAACTAGTCACAGGGCTAACACATAGACAGACAACCATTCACACCCACATTCATACACCTGGGGCAATTTTGAGTCATCAATTAAACTAAACATGCATGTCTTTGGATGGTGGGAGGAAGCCGGAGAACCCACGGTGACACGGGGAGGACATGCAGACCCCACCCAGAAAGATCGTGTGATGTTGGTCTGGTCCGGGATTCGAACCCACGATCTCCTTGCTGGGAGGCAGGAGCTCTAACCACTCTGCCAGAAAGGGGTTATTTTTTTATTTTTTTTTTTTATGAAAAGACATAGAAAGGAAGAAGAAGTTAGTAATTGTCAGTTAGGTGTTAACAGAAGAGGTGCGTTTTCAGGTGCTTTTTAAAGGTGACTACAGAATCTGCTGATTTTGTAGGAGCAGGCAGATCATTCCACTAATGTGGAACAGATCCAGAGACAGCAGAGGAAAAGCGGGAGGGAGCGAGCGTATGCAGGTTGCGTCGGAAAGTGACCAGCGGTAGAACACTTGCAGCGTCTGGAGAAGTTAGGTCGAGGTCGAGAGTGACAAAGAAATGATCTGACGTGTGCAGTGGGATGAACTGAGCGTGATGAGTGGAGCAGTACCATTTGTGGATAAGATCTATTTGATTACCAGACTTGTGGGTTGCTGATGTGGAAACCCGCTCGAGGTAAAATAAAGCCACAGGCTGCGGACTTCATCAGCCTGGCTGCATCGTGTCCCCAAGTACCACCAGAGGAGTGCCATCTTCAGGGAAGGATGAAAGGAGCACATCCAACTCCTCCAACAAATGTCCAGGCTGACCTGGGGGGTGATAGATGACTACAAAGTGACTCTTAACAGGGTGGGTGATAGTAACAGCATGAAACTCGAAGGAGCTGTTGTCACACAAGGATGATTGCTGTTTGAACTTCCAGTCATTAGGGATAAGCAGGCCGGTTCCACCACCCTTCTTGCGATACGAGGACTGTGGGAGTAAGTTTGATTATGGGAGAGGGCTGCGAGACTGGCAGAATCCTCAGGCCACGTTTCTGTAATTGCTACAATTGAAAGACCAGAATGATTAACAAAAGCCGTGATGAAATCAGCTTTGTTCATAGCAGACTGGCAGTTCTAAAAGCCTACTGGGAAAGTAAAGGGGGTAGTTTTGGACAGTGGTACAACATGCCGATTGTGAACATTGCATTGCCTTTGGCATGAAACAGAAGATTTTCATGTTGTAATGACAGTAGGGATTTGAAAGCACATTGTATAAGACAAAATTAATAGCAATAAGGGATCAAAGGAAGTGCGAAAACAATTAGTCCAAGAAAGTGCAATACTCAAGTGCCCTGTGGTTGAGTCCCTGCTCAATTGTGTGTGTGTAATAATCATTTTGCTGTGTATCAGGCTGCACTTACACCCCTTGTGTGTGTGTCAGGATGTTGTAAAAACCCCTAGACAAATATAAGAAACAGACCTCTCTAATGATAACAGAGAGGCTCACTGCATGAGTAAACAGAACCAACATAAATTAACTGTCGGAAAAGGCCATAAAACTAGCCTCCATTGTGATCCCTGGGAAGAAGTTTTTATTCCCAGGCACTGGTTGCGGTAATGGAGGAGATGACGTCACCAGCTGTCACCAAGGGGAGAGCAAGTTTGCATCCACGCCTCGTCCCCCAACCTTTATCTGATCAATTAGATAGCAGCATAGTCTCATATATACTTTGTGTAATTTTAGTGACTTTTCTTTTGGACTGCAGCTGCCTGCGAGCAAGTTTCTGAAGAAGGAGAACCCGTCTACACGCATTTTTGATATTCTAATTGAAAAGGTAAAAAATCTTAAAGGAAGATTAAGTCTCTAGTTGTTTTTTGTGCTGCAAAAAAGATAACGCTAAAAAAATGGTGACCCCGACGTGATTGCAGACAATAGTGAATTGGTGGAACTCCGGATTATATATTTTCACCAGAACTGGCCCTGAACTCCGACTTTCTCCCCACTCACGAGAGCTCTCACAAAAACAAAAAGGTAAGCAGAACCTGTTTGTTAAATCAAATTCTGCATATTAGAATTGAGTGAAGAGAAAGAGAGAAGTGGCCAAATTTATAAGTAGTGATTAAAACTAAATTTTGATTGTATTAAAGAGAAATTGGAACATCAAAGACCTGAAAGCTGACCAGTCTAAAAGTAGTTTGTGAATGTATTTTAAAAGAATGAAATGAAAAAGGAATGAATTGAAGTGAAATGGAAAATGATTAAATACGAGTTAAATGACGTGACAAATTATGAAATATGATGAAATGGAAAAGTGATGAAATGGATTTGTGACGTGAAACTGTCCTCAGCACAATAGGGGTTGAGAAAATTGAATGTGGACAATTTGGTTCTGTTTCACTGTGTGACCAGTGGAACTATTAGAAAATACTCTATAATTGTGGATTTAGCAGTAGGCTAAGTGAAAATTGTCACATTGAGAATGAAAGAGAGGGAGAAGATAAATAGAGGTAGAAGGTAAATAGAGGGGAATTCATGTGAAAAGCACTAAAGTACTTAAAATCTGTGAGACATGGGGTAATACTAAGTCTGTTTCATTGCGGTTACACATTAGAAGTGGTTCTTTATGTATCCGAAATTGAGTCATTATATTTTCAGCTGGTACGAAAGGCTTGCAGGAGTCCAGCAGGGAGCCATTGGTCCAGATAAGAGTGTCTAAAGTACTCTGCCCTTGTGACGGTGAGTCCGAGGGAGATGATAAGACGGCCAAACGCAGTCGCAGCCAATGTGTAGAATTTTCTTTAAATTTACCATATGCATTGCTGATATGGCAGTAAAATGTCATGGAGGTTAAAAGAAAGTTAGTAGATTTGGAGATACATATCACCATATCAGAACCACCCAAATTAAATTGAAAATTATAAAACATTGCTTGGAGACGTCTCTGTAAAGCCTGAGTTTGTTTTGAATTACAGTAAAGCTGTGAATAAAAAAACAAAGCTAAGGTTGGAGAGCACTGGCACGTTTGACAGAGTAAAAACTAATAATTTGCATGCGTAATTTTTTGTGGGAACTCAAGCGGAATTGTTTGTCATATGTGGATGAATGTGAATCAGAAGGGTGAAATAGAATGGAGACAGGTGAAGGTGGAGTCCTTGTTGATGTGAGTGTTTCAAGTTAGCGTGCATTTAGAGGAAAAGTGGAATGAGACTAAATTGAACTGTATAGAAAAGAATGTACAATTCTGAATGTTATTTTCTAAGAGATTACAACAGTTAAAAAGTCTCTCAGTGAGTGCATTAAGAAATTAGAGGTTTGACTGTGGAATTTTATTGTAGTCTGGGATCTTGGTGAATATTGTTGATGTCATTTTTATATCTAGAGTCTTACTGATCCTGTTTAAATTAAACATACAGCATATGCGCTAAAATATAACTTCTTTGCAGTTAAAACTTGAGATACTTCTGCTGAGTTAGACTGACCTCTGACCCAGATAGTTGATTTGGAAATAACAATAATATTATTACAAGGAATAAGGATTACATCTCAAGACTTTCATTATTAAATAATAATAAAATAACTTCAAATAAAAACATAAAATAAATACAGGACAGGTCAGAGATTTTGTGTTGTGCGAAATGGAGGACAAGCATGATGCAGAAGACTTGGCAGCACTGGCAAAAACAATCACTCAAGACAAGTCACCTGGTAATGTGCCACAAACTAAAGATAACCACTGAAGAGTTAAAATTTGATTTTATTTACAGACTGGTGCTGCTACAGATGAGACTAAGGAAATGACAAAGCAGCAAAATAGCTGGAAACTACACGCCCATACAAACAAAGATAAACTGCCTGAACTAACTGAAGCTAACATAATAAAAAATCCAAGTGACGGCTATGGTGAAGAATACATTATAGATTGTCAAACCTGCAGTGATTATAACCCCAAGAAAAATTACAAGTGTCATCTGGAAGACTTCCAGTCTCTGAAGGACTATTACAAGCCATCACTAATGATTTAATTGTCAATGGAGCTGAAACTTGCTGGTGATGGTAAACGGATTTTGAAGCAATAATATACAAACATGTAGATGCAAAAATTGTGATAAAATTGTTAAAATGAATTGATTCCTCGTTATGTTGTCCCCAGAACTATCAGGTCAGATAACAGTACACAATTTAACAACAAAGAGTTAGTCGAGGTAGAGACAGCAATAAAGATCACGCAAGTTTTGTGCAGTGTATCCATTTTTGGGAATAGTGGAGAAGGCTAATCAGATTCTATAGAGAAAAATCAGCAAAATATGTTATGGCACAGAGCAGATCTGTGAGGATTTTTATTCCCCTGACACGCATGTCATTAAGCGCTTCACCTGGAGTCAAAACATCAGACTTTCCATGAGTTGCTGACAGGTAAGACCCATGCTATGGCCATCACTCAGAGACGGAGGTCATATGCCCTCTCTGGATGTTTGGCAGGTGAGTTGTGATGAGTACAAGACTGCCCTGATTAATTTGAATCGAGTTTTGTCTGAATTGGTGCAGTTGGCCGAACCTGATGCAACTAGCTGAGACTCCAGTGATCATGGTAGAGGACGGGTACGAGTGAGGGTCCACATGATAGAGTGGCCTGAATCCAGGTGGAATGGACTGAATCTTATGAAGTAACTGAGGTAACATTGCATGCAATCCAAGTAAAAGGAAAAGCTGGAGCAAATTGGCAACACTTGACACATTGTTTACCTGCACTACTGCCCTCTATATTTTAGCAGGGGTTAGAACTGATTTGGAAACTTGTGAGGGCTCAAATAATTAAGTGATATTTGGTTCTAAAAAACAGCCCCACAACCTTGATATTCTCTCTGTCATTTAGGCTTTTGTGGCCTCTGAGGCACAATATGTGCTCTCTTTACAGCTTCTGTTTTGGTTACTTGTCATTAGTGTGAAGAAAACCTCCTCAAGCAGACTGTGATTGTTTTAGATAAGACACCCCAAGTACCCCAGCTGTAAAAACACAGAGTGGGAGCTAGATTTACAATGCCAAAAAAATATTTGTGTTATTGCTTGTTAGTCAAACTCTGTGTGTGAAAAGTGTATGTTTGATTCTTTGCAAATTATTTCCTTGATGTGAGTGACTTTGTTGTGTTCAAAGGCCTAGAGAGATAAAGAATGACACAACAGATACACTGGACTCTGGGTGAGAATTTATTTTTGTTTTGTTTTGTTTTGAATGAAAGATTGATGAATATAAACACAGATTGTGCTGATGTTAAAGACTGAGATAAAGACTTAGACAGCTCTGAGTGAATGTGTGGGTGGATGGAATATCAAACATGTCATAATTATTTTAAATTTTAAAGAGTGGAAAGTAGTATGGAGTCTTAAAAGAAATAGGGAATAAGTATAACACTCTACGAGAAACGTACATTATCTGTCCTTGAATCGTTTACAGTGGATAAAAAGTATTTCATCCAAAAATGTCTAAAACTATCTGATGGTTGATTTCTGTGAGTTGTTCTGTAAAGGAATATGTCATTCATTAGGTTCTCAGATGTTTTTTTCTTTATTAAAATTTCAAATCCAGTCCTTTTATGTGTCCTCAGCCGAATTGAAGCTGCAGCTTTCATAGTTTTGTTATGCTAAAAACTTTTGTTATGAAAACCACTCCATCAATAACAAGTTTAGGTTGTTATCAATCACATAAATTAATTAAAAACATGAAATTATACATAAATTCTACAAAGAAATACTATTTTACAACTGTCCCCATGTTTTCGGTCAGTCCTGTCACATTTACATAAAATTCTACATTAAATGTGTGCGATATGCCTTTAAGGGTATGACTCAGAGTAAGTGACATAATTTGACTGAGGAGAAGCTGACATTGATCGAGGGGGAGTTCTGTCATTTAATTGTATGATTTTAAGCTTGTTTTTGTATGTTATTTTTGAGGAGGACGAGCTAAAGGGTCAGGCCCTGTCACGGTAAAACATCCCAGAAAATAATGAAAATGTTTTAAATCCAAAACATGTCTGAAAGGTTAATGAAATCCCTTGCTTGCATGTTAACAGTTTTTATGCTAGCATGCTAGCAGGCTGATTAATGGCAGTTTAAAATGGCCGACCGTCAGGCCCTGTGTGACAGGGCCTTACAAATCAATGGTGTTGTTCTTTTTTATTACCTTTATTGCATATAATGTGTATTTAATGCATGCCATATTAAAACATTATTTGAAAAAATAGACATTACAATGAAAATTTGAAGCTTTTTATGCGCATCAACAATTTATTTGAATTTTCTCCGTCTTTTACCTAGGCCTATGTAGCACTGCTTTTGAGTTTGCACTTTGTATATTGATGATATTTCAAAACATATATAGATATAATTGTCATTTATATTAGCTTTGAGTAATGATGACTAATTATTCAAATTCATACAGATTGCAGTTAGATGGCTCCAGTTAGTGCAGCTGAGAGACAAAGACAATGTCGGGGACGACTAAATGCAGACCCTGAGAGAAAGGAGAAACATCTTCAGAAAGAAAGGGAGAGATGGATGCAGAAAAAGGAAAGAAGTAAAAGTATGCATGAGTTGAATAAGTGAGACCAAAGACATAGGCGCAAATTATGGAGAGAGCAACAGAAAGCTTCTAGGTTTAAGAGAAAGGCAGCAGTTCCAGGGCCAGGGCCTTCAAGGTGAAGGGCTACCATCACAGTACCATTTCATAGTACAGCTTTGTAATAAAAGTGATACCATGGTTATATCTATATGATTACATAAGAAATTACATGGTAATAACAAAAAATTGCATGCCATTTCCTAAGTAATAATGTCGATATTACCATAGTATTACCTTGTTATTACTGAGCCGTATGGTGTGGTACCACAATTACTTTCATTGTGCTATTGAGTTAAATGCCTTTTGAATACATTTGCTGTATCATATTTATATAGAAAGTTATTTCCCATAGAACTACACAGTAACCAAATAGAGTAGTGTGACCTTTTAATGAGTGATGTGTGTTGCAACCAAAAGATAGAGGGGCGAAAGCATTCCAAGAAAGAGAGGAAGAAGCTCAGAGACAAAGTGAAAGAGGTACAAGAGGCCTTAGCAGCTGAAAAAAAATTAAAAGAGCGATATAAAAAAAGGTTTCAACGGGTGCTGACAAAATCAGCGTCTCCAACAATAAAAGCGAGATATACAAGGCAAAGAAACACTCCAAGTGCAAGGAAAGCCCTGTACCATGACGCATTGATTAGAGACCTACAGCAGCACATTCAACAAGCAGGTAATAGTCAGGAAAGAAGATTGATCAGTAACCTGGTGACAGGAAAGATTGTAAAGAAATACAGGCTACAGAAATATGCCCAAAGTACCCTTGGCTTCACCCAAAGGCGATGGAAGTCAGTAGGAGGGAATCCATACTCTTTTTCAAGAAAGAAATGTGTCCGCATGGAAGAGACATTCAAAAACAATGTAAGAGCCTTTTACACCAGAGATGACATGAGCCGTGTGACAACGGGGAAAAAGCAGACCATAACACAAGCCAAGGTCAGGATACAAAAGAGGTTCCTTATGGACACCCTGAAAAACTTGCACAAAAAATACTTGGCAGAGAATCCAATGAAATCAGTTTCCTATTCTCTGTTTTGCAGGCTTCGGCCCTACTGGCTAGTCCACCCAACACTTTCTGATAGGGAAACATGCTTGTGTAAATTGCATGAGAACTTGGGCTTTGTAGCTCAAAAGCTTTTCAGCATGAAGTTGCTCAACACCCCTGAACTGGAAACGTTGATGGCAGAAATCTGTTGTGACCAAACCAACAAAGAGTGCATGTACAATGACTGTGGGGACTGAAAAGAGAAGGACTTCTCCTTGCTCAGGAAGTATGAAGGCTCCACCCAGGTGGCATACATGCAGTGGGTCACAGAGGACACCAAAGGACAAACAAAGGACAACACTGAAACAACCTTCAAGAAGACAGTCAAAAAAATGGTTGAGACTACGCTAGGTGACCTCATCGAGCTCTTCCAAAACATGCTTGTTAAATTCAAACGGCATGCATTCAACATCCGGCAACAGTACAGATACAGCAGGGAACTGAAGAGGAACATGGCTGAGAACGAATGTGTCATACACGTGGAGTTCTCAGAGAATTATACATGTAAATATGCATCTGAGATCCAGGCAGTGCACTTTCGAGCATCCCATGAGCAAGCAACGCTGCACACTGGTGTTTTATATGTAGGACCAGACGCTGAGCCAGTTTGCTTCAGCACCATCTCGCCATCACGACTGAAGGGGCCCCCAGCAATATGGGAACATCTAAGCCCCATTCTGTCCTATGTCAAGGACCTCTTCCCTGCTGTCACAGTGGTCCATTTCCTCAGCGATGGACCTTGCACGCAATACCGCCAGAAGGGGAACTTCTACCTCTTCACTTTCCTCCTCCACAAAAAGTGATTCCAAGCAGGGACATGGAATTTCTTCGAGGCCAGCCACGGTAAAGGGGCGCCAGATGGGGTTGGAGGTGTTATGAAGAGGAGTGCAGATCGGTTGGTGAACCACGGCCACGATATCCGCAATGCAATGGATCTGTTTGAGGCCTTGGTGCACACAGGTACCACTCTTAAACTCTTCTATGTAAGCAAAGAATCCATTGACAGGGCAATGAAGGACATGCCAGACAGCATCCCCCAAGTCCCATCAACAATGCGAATACACCAGGTTGTCATTACAACTCCTGGGCATATGTTGCACCGGGACGTGAGCTGCATGTGCACTGTAGACAAGATTCTACAGTGCACATGCTATAACACAAAGGCATTCATCTTCAACACACCAAGCACACCAATGACAGAAGAGATAGAATGGGGTCCAGAAGTCATTCAAAAGTAAAATAAAATATGACGGAGACATCTACCCAGGCATCATCACCGCCATTGATGAGGTTCAGGTGCAAGTGAGATGCATGCACCGTGTGGGAGTGAACCGATTCTTCTGGCCCACCAGAGAAGACATAATCTGGTATATATTTGACAATGTATTCATTCCACCTCCTGAGCCTGTAACCACCCATCACCACGAGATCCGAAAAGACATTTGGGCAAAGCTTGTGGAGCACAAGGATTAGAAATGTGTCCTTCTAATGTGTCCTTCTAGTTAGTAATTGTTATTGTTAATGTTAAATTAAGTTTACCATATGCTTACCATTACAATTTTGTTTTCACTCCTGCCTGTGTATGTGCCATTAGTTGTTTATTGTTATTGTATCTGGCCATGTTATTGGTCAATGGAATTTTAATGAATTGTTAAATCAATTGTTAAATTAAATTTGTTTTTATATAGAAATAAAATTGTATTAGTTTATTGAATTAAAAAGATGTTTGGATTATATCAGTTGTCAGTCATAATTCTAATGAATTAAGTCCTTATTATATGTCCTTTGCTAAAATTTACCATAGTATAATATTACATTAACATTAAAATTATGATAATTTAAAATAGGAATGCTTATCAAAACTGAAAGAACACAAAACATAACTTTTTCTGCATTAACGCAGTCCATAAAGTCAGTCCTGTCACAGCACCGTCAGTCCTGTCACGCCACCGTCAGTCCCGTCACACAGGAAATTATGATATAAAAATGTACTATTTGAGAAAATATTGATGAATTAATCTTTTTAACTGTGTAGATAAACGTGGGGGAATATATCCACTACTATGTTTTTGTAAAAATCTCCTATGTAAGGGTCATAATTTTATAATTATATGAGTGCCTTGCGGGTATTCTGTGATTTTTGTGTACTACAGTTGACTGAAAAGTTGTTAATATTTCTTATAAGAATTACAAAACCATGTTAGATACAATCAGGGACAAGTGGCCAATAGGAAAATGCTATTTATATTTAAAAAATTCATTAGGAAAGGTAGTTGAGACCATCTTACACTCTAGAGCCCCTGCCATGAGGAAATTGCATGCGGACAAGTGGAAAATTTTTACTACATGGTGCCTGGAGCGCCATCTTGACACAGTTCACAGCCCGATGGCTTGAGTGCTGGAGTTCCTCCATAGCCGGTTTTCGGCTGGACTCTCCCCCACTACACTTAAGGTGTATGTGGCTGCGTTCGCAGCATTCCACAGTTTGGTGGATGGCTGCTCGCTTGGGAAGCACCACTTTGTTACCAGTTTCCTTCGTGGCACCTTGAGGATGAGGCCTCCGGTTCGAGTCAGAGTCCCTCCGTGGGATCTGACAGTGGAGCTGGACGGATTGACCACAGCACCTTTCGAGCCACTGGACGATGCATCAGACAGGTGTCTGGCCTTAAAGATGGCATTTCTGCTGGCCATGACTTCTCTCAAGAGTGGGAGATCTGCAGTCCCTGTCGGTGGCTCCTGCTAACCTGGAGACCGTTCCAGGCGCAGTTGGAGCCATCCTGCATCCCAGGCCGGGTTATGTACCTAAAGTACCCACTGAGGTGGCCCGGCCGGTAGTCCTGCAGGCATTCCATCCTCCTTCAGAGTCGGCGGAACAGGAAGGTAGGCTGCAACTGCTTTGTCCAGTCAGAGCCCTGGAGTTTATGTCCGGAGGACATCCCAGTGGCGCAATTCGGACCAATTGCTGGTATGTTTCGGGCCCCCTTGTAAGGGCTGCCAAAAGCGGCAGTAAAGTCCAACATAACCACACGTTATAAGAATTATCCATGCTTCTAAGCCATCCATCAGTCATCTGTGGAAGAGCAGTACAGGTAAAATGTACCTTCCTATACGCATGCTGAAACATAGTCATCAAATTATTTTTCTGGAATTAATTACTAATTTGTGTATGAATGATCCTTTCCATAACCTTACTGAGTGCAGGCAGAATACTTATAGGTCTGCAAGTTTTGCCCGTTATAAGATCGATTGTCTATTTAACACAACGGAGCAGCTATATATTCAGCTATTTTATTCAAAACTCGGCTGTCCAAGTTGTCAATGCCTGGACTACCATGTGTTGGAAGAGATTTTAACAGGGCCATCACTTCTGCAGTTTGCACACAATTAAAGTTGAAATTACACATTTTATCAGCCATAATTTTTAATCAGTTCACAGTAATTAAAATGTTGTGCTCCAAAACCTTTTCTTAAATTACTAACTCTTTTTATAAAATATTTATTAAAATAGCCGGCAATATCATTGGATTTTGTTATAAAACCTCCATCGGACTCTACAAAAAAAGGGGATGCATTTCTATTTCTACCCATAATTTCATTTAGGCTATTCCAAAGCTGTTTGCCATCATACTTAACACTATCAATTCTGTTTTTGTAATACTCTTTCTTGTTTCTTTTATTCATTTTAGTAACTCGGTTCGTTAATTTACAATATTTTAACCTGTCCTCTGATAATGCCGTTTTCACAGCCACTTGTTTTGCTTCTTCTCTTTGCTTCATCATAACTTTCAGTGTTGAATCAGTCCACCTTGCTGACCTGACTGTTTTAGTAGCCTTCCAGGGGTGCGGCAATGTAATGTCATCGGCACAGTACTTCACTCCCATCCCAGATCTGTTCACTTATTACATTTACATTTACATTTAGTCATTTAGCAGACGCTTTTATCCAAAGCGACTTACATGGAACATTCAGAAACCGAAGGCGCAGCTTCGGGAGCATTATGGGGTTCAGTATCTTGCTCAAGGATACTTCGACGCATGGCTGGGGGATCGAACCGCCGACCTTCCGATTGGCAGGCGACCGTTCTGCCACCAAGCCACAGCCGCCCACTTATAATTATTTTCTTGTACTAATTTCTTCCTAAAGGAACAATTGTTTGTTATCAATGTAATGCTTCCATGTTGAAACTCTCATTAGTTGCTGAAATACACTAAACACATATTATATGAACATGGGCAGACAGGCCATCTGGCATACTTTCCCGGTGGGCCGACGTGCTCTTTTGGGCCGACTGCATTTTTTTTTTCGGCCCATGAACAGGCCTTTAAATGTGGTAGGCCTAGATCAGCGGCCCAATGTTTTTTCAATTGACACTAGGCTGCTGGCCCAAAACACTTTAGTCCAAAATATCACATAGGCTAGGTTTTTTTTCCTTCTGACAGAAGGTAGCTCAGCGGCCCATTGGTTGTTATTTCTGATCTCTCTGAGAGAGTACATCCCTGGGTACCTGAAGTTGGGAGCAGATATCCTGTCAAGACAGGGGCTGAGGCCCAGGGAATTGTGGTAGGATGTGGACCTGTTTGCGTCTCAAGAGAACGCGCAATGTCCCCTCTGGTTCTCCCTCATCCATCCAACTCCTCTGAGACTGGATGCCATGGTACAGCCGTGGCTGAGGCTCCAGTTGTACACTTTTCCCCTAATCACTCTGCTCCCAGGAGTTCTAGAACAAGTTTGCCGGACAGCGGCTCAACTCTTGTTGGTGGCCCCATTCTGGCATGCACGAATATGGTTTTCAGACCTGACGACCCTCCTGGACAGTCTCCTATGGAAGATTCCCGTCTGGTGGGATTTACTGTCGCAGGCAAACAGCGAAATATGGCACCCCGGACTAGGGTTGTGGAAGCTGTGGGTTTGCCCCGAGGGGGTCCAATTCCAAAATGTCGGTCTCTCTACAGAGGTTGTTGGGACCATCTTAAACTCTTGAGCTCCCTCCATGAGGAAACTTTATGCTTTGAAGAGGAAATTTTTCACTTCATGGTGCAGAGAGCATCAACTAGACCCATTTGACAGCTCAGTGCTTCACTGGTGGAGTTTCTGCAAGGCCAATTTTCAACTGGGCATTCCCCCTTTAGACTTATAGTCAGTGTTTTTGTTACCATTTTGTTCAACGGTATTTATTGACAATACCCAAAATCATAGTCATAAAAACATCCAAGGAAGCTTCAGGGTTGTGGCCACTGTAAACATCTTTCCAATCGACATTGTTTTACCTCTTTTTTGACCTACAATCTTTTCAATAGCAAATGCTTTATCAAATCTTTTATATGTACCAAAATTAGCTTTAGCTTTAGGAACTTTAGCTATCTTGTTAACAGCAATAAGATTATAATCACTAAACCCTACTGGTGTTCACACAACGTCAGTACACAGTTCTGGTACGTTAGTGTAAATGTGATCAATACATTTTGATGTTGTAATGCCCGCCTTATTGCTAAAGATTCTTGTTGGCACATTAACAATTTGATGTAAATTACAGGCACTTATGTATGAAAGTAATTTATTTTCTTTGTACATCTTTCATCATTCCAATCAATGTTCATATCTCCAATGTTCAAATGTGCCAAAAACCAAACCTTTACTGGTTTTGGTTGGACAGATTAGTGTGAAGTAAGGAACATAGCTTCAAACATGTCGCAAACATAATACTTATACATTACAAAATGTCTTAGTTCTGTATCCTTTCCTCTCTAGGCAAAATTATTAATTTGTCATACCTTAATATTGCCTCTTCACCTTGGACTCTAGCAGCTTTAAGTTTGGGCCACAATTCCTTTCTTCTCTGAAGCACAGCCCCGGAGAAATCCTCATTTATGTAGACGTTAGAACTCTGAGATTTTTAGCAGAGGAAAGAATGCACTGTTTATCTTTGAGGCGCAGCAGATTCACCATACTTCTCCTGGGCCTTCCACCCTCCTGGTACTGACCCATCCTCTGGACACGCTCTGTTTCAATCCTCCCATCCAGTCCAAGATTCTGAGGTCCACAGCAGGCTTGCTGCTACACAAAGATTCATATAACCGTAGTATGGTCTCTTTCAGGATGTATGCTGCATCCTTATTCTTAAGATAATACATTTCTGAGGACTGCAACAGGCTTGCTGCTACGCATAGATTTCTCCTGTAAGGGTACTGGGAGCACCCAGTTCCCACCCCCTCTAAAGACTGGCAGTTCTTTAATCCACTGAAGAGTTTTTCATATATATATATATATATAAATTCTTCCCTAGTGTATGCTGTTTGTAGACATTTTTAAGTAATTTAAAAGAGGTAAGGGTTAAATCAAATATGTTAGTGTTATTCAATTGTATTAATGTTAAAAAATGTGTTTAAATAAGCAGTGAGTAAATCTTACATTTGTAATGTGATTTGTTGTCATTATTATGCTCTTGTTTTGATCACTACACCATTGGACCTATCTATCCACAGCATTATCTTTAGTGAATTGTAACGTAACTATAGCAAACTGGTGACATCCAGGTTGGAGAGATGGAGAGACAGAGTTCATTGGCTCCCAGGCCACTTTATTTGCATTACAACAAACATTTGGGCTGGTCTTGATGGCATTTGCTTATCAGCGGCATCTCTCCCGGCTCCTACACCTTCCTTCCGTCCCCCAAGAGCACCAGCCACAGAGCACCAACGCCACCAGTCAGGCCTCCAAGATGTACTGCAGCTCTAACCTGACTGGCCAGCACTTCTTCTCCTGACTGTAGACCTGTTATTTCATTGTCGCTAAAAATCTCCTTTAGATGAAACAAAAATGTTTATTGGTCCGCGATAATTAAGATGGATGGAAATTAAAAAAATCAGTAGTCCCAGAACTTCCATCCATCCATCTTCTGCCGCTTATCTGGGGCTGGGTCGCGGGGTCAGCAGGGACACCCAGACTTCCCTCTCATCAGACACTTCGTCCAGTTCTTCCGGGGGAATACCAAGGCATTCCTAGGCCAGCCTGAGAGACATAGTCCCTCCAGCGTGTCCTAGGTCTTCCCCAGGGCCTCCTCCTGGTTGGGCATGCCTGGAACACCTCCCCAGGGATGCCCGAAACACCTCAGCTGACTCCTCTCGATGTGGAGGAGCAGCAGCTCTATTCTGAGCTCCTCCCGAGTGACCGAGCTCCTGACCCCATCTCTAAGGGAGCGCCCAGCCACCCTGCGGAGGAAACTCATTTCGGCCGTCTGTATCTGGGATCTTGTCCTTTTGCTCATGACCCAAAGCTCATGACCATAGCTGAGGGTAGGCACGTAGATTGACTGGTAATCTACTGGTAGATCGCTTTGCAGCTCAGCTCCCTCTTTACCACGACAGACCGGTATATCGACCTCATCACTGCAGAGGATACACCGATCCACCTGTCGATCTCCCGCTCCGTCCTTCCCTCACTCTTGAACAAGACCCCAAGATACTTAAACTCCTCCACTTGAGGCAGGAGCTCTCCACCAACCTGAAGGGGACAAGTCCCAGAACTTGCAAGGTTCAATTTCATTAATATAGCCCAACGCACAAATAACAATTTGCCTCAAAGGGCTTTACATATACAACATGATACCCTCTGTCCTTAGACCCTTGATTTGAATCAGGAAAAACTACCCATAAAAATAAATTTTACAGGGCAAAAAATAGAATAAACCTCAAGATAAGAAATAGAGGAGGGATCCCTTAGAAACCAGGAGGGACAGACATGCAATAGATGAAAGAATAGATTCACAACAGAAGATCATAGTATCTACAATCACAATGACAAAATGTAGATTGTAAAACATAAGTAAAGAGGATGGATCCAGAAATCGTAGTATATAAAATGATGATAAAGTGAAGAGGATGGATCCAGAAGGATGACTAAGCAGGTCCAGGTGATGCCCACAAAGAAGGCTCTGAGCCACACCACCTCCCCTCCCCACCATCACAGAGCCAAACTATGCATCTCCAGAGGCAATAAAACCTGCGGAAAGTGAAAGTAAGAGGGAAGAGAACCACAAGAGAGAAGAAAGCACAAATCTACAGGAGAGAGAAGATATCGAGTTAGTAACATCCATTAATGGGATAAGAATGCATACAGAGGGAGAGGAGGAGAGAAGTGCATCATGTGAAGTCCCCTGGTAGTCCAGGCCTATAGCAGCATAGCTAAGGGATGGTTCAAGACTCACCTGAGTCAGCTCTAACTATAAGCTTTCGCAAAGAGAAAAGACTTAAGCCTACTCTTAAATGCGGAGATGGTGTCTGCCTCCCGAACCCAAACTGGGCTCTGATTCCACCACTGAGCTTGATAGCTGAAGGCTATCTGGGTTTGAGGTGAAAAAATTCTTTATTTTAAACTTTTAGTAGGCTTTTTAGCCCTTACATAAATTCCTTTATTATTAAAGTGATTATTGTAATGTAATGTATATCTTACTTTTACATCGTACTTAATCATATATACTCTATGTGACCTCTTTGCTCCGATAGTTCAATTCAATTCAATTCAATTTAATTTAATTAAATTTTATTTATAGAGCCCAATATCACAAATCACATTTGCCTCAAAGGGCTTCACAATCTGTAACATACGACACCCTCTGTCCTTAGACCCTCGATTCGATTAAGGAAAAACTACCCAAAAAAACCCTTTTAAAAGGGGAAAAAATGATAAAAACCTCAGGAAGAGCAACAGAGGAGGGATCTCTCTCCCAGGACGGACAGACATGCAATAGATGTCGTAAGTACAGAATAGATTCATAGCATAAAAATTATAACATATACAGTTATGATGGCAATGGCAAAATTGTTGTATATATATGTAATTATGTTGAAAAGTGTGGGATGTAAAACATAAGGGAAGATGATGGGTCCAGACGGACAACCGAGCAGCTCCAGGTGGAGCCCAACGAGCAGGACCCGAGCCACTCGTCCCCTGCACCATAGACACAGCAGCACTGCCCCAGCAGGTCGCCATAGTCACCGAGCCAGATACATCTCTGGACACTGAAATACCTGCTGAAAGTGACAGTAACAAAGAAGAGACGGATGACAAAGCACAAAACTCCGGGAGAGGGAAGAAGTCAAGTTAGTAACATGCATTTATGGGAAGAGAATAGCATATGGATGGAGAGGAGGACAGAGGGGAAGAGAGAGAGGTGCATCATGTGAAGTCCCCCGACAGTCTAGGCCTATAGCAGCATAACTAAGGGATGGTTCAGGTTCACCTGAGCCAGCCCTAACTATATGCTTTATCAAAGAGAAAAGTATTTTGCCTATTCTTAAATGTGGAGATGGTGTCTGCCTCCCGAACCCGAACTGGGATCTGATTCCACAGGAGAGGAGCTTGATAGCTAAAGGCTCTAGCTCCCATTCTAGGCTCTGGCTCCCATTCTAGTTCATGAACTTCATTTGTGAAGGAGGATTCTCCTGCCTCTACCTAGACCAAACTTATTAATTGAGGAGAGGACAGACCCCAGAGGTTCTGGATCATCGTCTTTGCTATCCTGAGGGACCTGTTTGAGTCCACAAATTCCACAAAAAGATGGTGATGCTAAATTTTTTAAAATTGATCCTGAAAATGTATCCATGGTAGAAACTGTAAATATTGAACAACAAATTGAATTGGGGAATTATGTTTTCTTGATTTTATTTTCACTGATAACTCTTTTAGTAATTATCGCATAGGTACTATTGTTTATGGAAAGAACTTACTGGCTTTATTTGTTTTTCCTCAGTGGGTCAGAGAAAGGTGATACTATTCAATGTGAACAATTGTTAATGTCATTTAAGTAAAGGAGGAAGGGAAAATAATGGTGAATATTTGACTGTGACAATTTTATAGTTACCGCATCAGAGTTAAGGTAAACTAACATCAAATATTGAAGTCCTTTGACCTAAGAGACCGGTCTGTCTGTAAGAAGTAACAGCTTTAGCCTTTGGTTGTGCCATAAATTAACGCTGTCCTTTCCCATTACTCATTTAGTGAATTTAAGTTTATCACACTGCATATTTCAAGAAAAATGGAAGGAATCAAAAATGATTCCATTATGTAAAGATAAATGAGCCACATTTACTGGGCAGAACAGCAGACCAATTAGTCTACTTCCTATACTGAGCAAAATTATGGAAATTGGAGATTGCATTTGAACAGATTCATCAATATTTTTTCCAATGGGTTAATCACAAAGTATCAGTATGCATATCGAGAGGGACACTCCACATGCACTGCTTTATCTCATATGACAGACCAGTGGTTGGAGGAAATAGATTAAAATAGATTAGTAGGTGCAGTAATAATAGATTTTAGTGCCGCATTTGATCTGACTGATCATGAAATTTTACTTAAAATATTAGAATGCTATGGTTTTTCATCTCCAGCTCTGTCATCGATGGGCAGCTACCTATCTGACAGAAAGCAATGTGTATTCTTTAATGGTCAGTATTCATTTATGAAATTTATACACTGTGGAGTGCCTCAAGGTAGCTGCCTTGGCCCCCTTTTATATTCTATCTTTACTAATGATTTGCCTTGTTCATTGCAGAATTCAACTGTGGTTACGTATGCAGATGACTCGACCTTGTACTATGCTGCACAAACAGCAGAACATGTATCAGACTTACTTAATTTGGATTTGAAAAAAGTGAGTGAATGGATAAAGGATAAATAATTGGTCCTAAATATAACTAAAACTACATCCATTGTGTTTGGTAACAAATCTAAACTAACAAATGACAGCCTAATGAAACTGTCGGTTGATGGGTTCCAGTTGAAGCAGGTGAAGCAAACCAAATTACTGGGTGTCACCTTAGACTCTCCTGGTCTGCACACATCGATGGCATGGTGGCCAATATGGGTAAAGGTATTGCTATGACAAGGAAATGTGTGCCATACATACCCACGCTTGTTGCTAGGCAAATAGTACAATCTCTTGTCCTGTGTTATTTAGAGTATTGTCCAGTCATATCTGCTGCATCACAAAGACAGCTTCATAAAATACAGGTGGCTCAGAATCGGGCTGCTAGGGCCGTTCTTTAGTGTTCGTGTAGCGCCTTTAACCTTAATGGAAGAAAGCAACCCACATTCCCCTAGGTTCAGGAAGCTGGACTCTGACTGGAAGATGAACAGTGATCATTTATTGCCTCACAAGCAATTATTATTTTGCAGTGCATGTAATTAGAAAAAAAACAAAATAAGCTGTCTCAATAAAATAAAAAAATAAAATAAGAAAATAAAGTTCAAAGAAAAGTGTAATATAAAAGAATTTATATATTGTTTTGGAATGCACTATTTTACAACAGCCGATAATTTTTGCTGAGAAGTTAGTTTTTGTTGAAAACAGTCACAGATACCAGACTAGCCGGGTACCCGTCTGGCATCTGGTACTAGTCTAGTCTAGCTTCACTTTAACTTTAACTTGTTAAAGTGAAGTACAAGAATATTCTACAAAATGGTAGCCTTTACTTCTTATACTGTCCTTATTTTAAAAAGCCACTTTTTTCCTCTTTTTAAAAGCAACTTTAAAATGATTTGTTGCTGCATTAAATGAAGTATAATCCAAATCGCTGGTACAGTCATTTCAGACGTTTGTGAAAGTGAAAACTTCTAAACTTTTAGTTAATATAAAATATATTGCCATGAGTTATTGATCACATTATTTTTTTTACAGTGTAGTTCATTGTAATGCCATCATTTCTTCCCCTCTTTTGTGCAGTTTTAGATAATACACCAACACTTTTACCTGTTCCCAAGCAAATAACACCCTCACGAGAAAAAACATATCTCTCAACAATTACGCTGTCGCGCTGCGCTTAAAGATCCTGTCTACCCTGCAATACTCGATTCATTCGAAAAGCGCTGCGAATTATTCTTGAACCTTCCGCAACAGGTTGCTACCTCCTCCGCTTATAAAGCCACAATCTAATCCTGTTAACATGAAATAAGCCTATTCCTGAGCAGGTTTAAGCTTACGGAACTGTTGTTATGACAGCAAGTCCAGGATGAGCGTTGAAGAACCAAACAATCCGAGATCGTGCCAAATCGTCAACAATCAAATCCAGCTAACTGAGTTAGCGACCTACGAAGAACGGACCCCAGCTTAGTGCGGTTCCTTTAATGTCAATTAAACATTCCAGTCTCTGTTACAGGATTTAATGGTCAGTGGTGTCACTAAGATCTAACAAAACAAGTACAGAGACAAGTCCATTGTCTGATGCAATTTAAAGGTAATTTGTAATTTTCACCAATGGTGTCTCTGTGCTATGATGCACTCTAAATGCTGACTGAAAATCCTCAATTATAGTGTTGTTATTTAGAAAATCACATAACTTCTTGGCAACTGTTTTCTCAAGGATCTTAGCAATAAAGGGAAGGTTAGTATAGGTCTATAGTTGGATAAAACCCCTGAATCAAGAATGGGCTTTTTAATTACAGCTACTTTATAAGACAGTGGTACATAGCCTGTTAATAAAGACAGACTGATCATATCTATTAAAGAAGTCCTAAATAAGGGTAAAACATGAGACAGACTGAAATTAGCATGAGTCCTCTGTTATATTGAGACATAGTATTTAGTTAAATTTAGATGAAATCACTTCCTTAAATTTAGCTTCAGCACTATCAGATAGACATATAGTGTAGCAGTATTTGCGTAAAGGCGTGTAGTCCAGTATTATTACTAAATTATAAATTTAGAAAACACTCCTAAAATAATCCAAAACATCTTTAATTCAACCAGTATTTTGTCAAAGACTTAATACTGTCCAGTTATTGTTTGTTACCTTGTTCTAAGGCAGAACCACATGGCAGCAACACATACAGTTCAGTACTCTTATGAGTTCAAAAGTTTTAAATAATGGTCTGATATTGAAGGATTCTGTGGAAAGACTATTAAACGTTCAATTTCAATGCCATATACCAGAACAAGGTACACGGTTAAAACAGTGAGTGGGTTTATGAACACTATGAGAAAAGCCAATTAAATCTAATAATGAGATAAACGCAGTGCTAGGCTATCATTTTCAATGTCCACATGGATATTAAAATCATCGACAATAATTACTTTCTGTTTTAAGGACTAAACCTGATAGTAACTCTGAGAATTCAGATAAAAAATAAGGATCAGGAGCACTATAACAAATAGAACTGGCTGTCGTGTTTTCCAGGTTGGGTGTGAAAGACTAGGTTTAAAAAGAAGAGGTTTCATTACAGCTACTTTAAAAGACTGTGGTACATAGCCTGTTAATAAAGACAGACTGATCATACACCACCAAAATGAATTTTAACCGGCATTTGGTGGGTGTTAATTTAGAACCCTGATTGGATAGGTTCTGGGGCTCCAAGGCAGGGAGAGGTTGAGGGAGAGGGGAGGGGAGGTGGCAGACGAGAGCTTGGGAAGAGTGAAGGGCTGGCTGGATGGCAATGTGGAAAGGAGAGGCAGGCAGGCCGGCAATGGCTTTGGTAGGGTGGAGTTTTGGCAGGACAGCGTGGCGAAGGTCCCAGTGCAGGCACTGATGTTACTGATGGTAAGATGAATCCTAGGTGCGAGAAAATGACAGGTTGCAAGTTAAACAAAGAACAGGAATCCAAAAAACAAGGTCCTTTTCTGTGAAGCCATGTCGTTCCCACGGAGGTAAGCTGAAGATCTGGCAGAATCTAGTGTGACATATAAGATGTGTGCGGCCTGCTTGTGAAGAGAGCATGCGCTAGCAGCCCTCGAGGGGACTGGCTGTGTGCATTGCGAGCGATTCTCGGTTAGGAAGCTCCACTCTCGGCTGGGGCTTTTTGAGGAAGGCGGCCAGCTCTGCTCCCCACGCGGTAAGAGACCGGCAGCTACTGAGGCATCCCTGTGCCTCCACTCCTGGGGCTCGTAGATGGACCTTTGGGACGAAGGTGAGACAGCTTTCGGCTCTTTTTTTACCGCGGGTTTTTCTCCCACTTTCGGGATCCGGAAGCCCACCCCGAGTCCGCGGGTTCTTCCGCCCTGGAACACTGCCCACTCGCCGAGACTCTAGTTCCGAGGAACTGGATGTGCTTGGGGCGGAGGGCGGTGACATTGGTGGCTCGTCAGCCTAGTCGCTGCAGTATGAGGAGCTGCTGGAGGTGGTTTCTCGTGCTGTGGATAGGCTCAATATTGCCTGGCCAGCGGAAGAGCAGGAAGCAAGCTCGACGAGCGTTTCCTTGTAGCCCCACCTCCACGGCCGTGTCAGGATTTACCGTTCTTTCCGGACCTCCACACTGAGGTGACGAAGTCCTGGTCCAGACCGTATTCCGCATGGCTTTCTATTCCAACTGGTCGCCAGTGTGCTTTGATCTGCGGGTGTAAGGAGAACGGATATGGCTGTATGCCCGGTATTGAGGAGATGCTGGCGGCGTATTTATCACCGGAAGCTGCGTCCTCCCTGAAAACCCCGACGTTGCCTACGAAGCCCTGTCGTACTACCTCTGCTTTAGTAGGCAAGGCTTACATGGCAGCAGGTCAAGCCGAAGCATGCCTGCACACCATGGTGGTGTTGCAGGCATACCAGGCCGATCTGCTCGATGACCTCGACGACGGGGGGCCCCTCGCATCTGAGGATGTTAAGGAGCTTTGCCGTGCGATGGATTTCTCCCTCAGGGCAACTAAGGATACGGCCCGTGCTATCGGGCGGTCCATGGCCCTGCTGGTGGCGACAGAGCACCACTTACGGCTGACTCTGTCGGGCATTAAGGATAGGGATAAGACCTTCCTTATGGATGCTCCGCTTTCACCCGTTGGTCTCTTCGGGGAAGCGGTCGGCTCGGTCGTGGAGCGCTTCAGCGAGGCACGGCAACAGGCTGCGGCCTTTCAGCGGTTTATCCCTCATCTTAAGAGGTCATGGTCTGAGGGTGGACCATTTCAGCCTTGGGCATCTCGCAGCTCTTACATGCTGGCTCAGAAAGCGAGTGTGGCTCAGCGTGCCCCTCCCCAGCGGTCGAGGAGCTCGCTCCAGGCTGCTCGAAGGGGACCTGAAAGAAAGAAGAGGGACCTGAGGGTCGTGCTTCTCCCCCGACAGGCTTACAAGAAGAGGCCCTGACTCATGCGTCGGGCCTCGGAGGGCGCCCCCATTGGGCATGTTCCTGCCGCTGCAGCATTTCGGGTAACCGAGGCTGCTACTCCATGTCCCTCAGCCACTAGCCTCTTGAGGCTGGTCCCACTGAGGGACTTTATGCCTGCTTGGGAAGCTATCCCAGGCGTGTCACGCTGGGTTTTGCGCACCGTCAGACAAGGTTACACACTTCAGTTCTGGTTTCGACCCCCGGGATTCCGAAGGATCCTGGAAACAAGGGTTGACCGAGTACAAGCACAGGTGATGAAGCGAGAAATTGATTCTCTCCTGTACAAAGGGGCCATAGAACTGATCCCCAACAGGGAGATGCATACCGGGTTCTACAGCCAGTACTTTATAGTTCCAAAGAGAGATGGTGGTCTGTGCCTCATTTTAGATCTTCGTCACCTGAACTGGTCTCTGAGGAGGCTTCGGTTCTAGATGTTGACGATCCCTATGATTGTAAGTCAAATTCAGTTCGAGGACTGGTTTGTCAAGATTGATCTAAGGGACGCTTACTTCCATGTCTCTGTCATTCCGGGACACCGGAAGTTCCTGCAGTTTGCTTTCGGGGGCAAAGCTTACTAATATCGGGTGCTTCCCTTCGGCCTAGCACTCTCCCCTCGCACCTTCACGATTCCGCCCTGGCTCCTCTCAGACTCTCCGTCGCACACTCTCGACGGACGCCTCCAGCACAGGATGTCTTGGAAGGCTGCACAGCCCGAGGTCTGTGGTTGACCCTGCATCTATGGCACATAAATTGCCTGGAGATGCGAGTGGTCTTGTTGGCCTTAAGGCCATCCTGCATCCCAGGCCGGGTTATGTACCTAAAGTACCCACTGAGGTCGCCCGGCTGGTAGTCCTGCAGGCGTTCCATCCTCCGTCAGAGTCGGCGGAACAGGAAGGTAGGCTGCAACTGCTTTGTCCAGTCAGAGCCCTGGAGATTTATGTCCTGAGGACATCCCAGTGGAGACGCACACTTATGAAATAACGTGCCATGTTTAACCAGATGAATACAATCTGTAATTTGTGAAGTGAGCCATTTCTAAAAAACAGCCTCTTGTGTAACTACATATTGTACACACCAGCAGCTAACAACATTCATTTACAAAGACACATTGAGTCCATTTTTCAATATAATATCCAGTAGATAAAACTAAAATTGGAAAGAGACAGACATTTTAAAATAGGTTATTATTTTACCAAAGCTCACGTCTTTGACAAATTCAGCGAATATCTTCTCGCAGGCCGCTAGCTGTCTGTTCAGTGTGTTTCTCACTTCTGGCCGACAATGCTGCGGGCGATGAGCTCTTTCATGATCTCATTGGTGTGTGCTTCGGGCCCCCTCGTAAGGGCTGCCCGGCAACCAAACACACTATTAGCAGGTGGATAGTTTAGGCTATCGTTTCGGCATACGACGTGCGCAGTTTGCCTTCACCTCTGTCGATAAGAGCCCACTCCACACAGAGTATGGCGTCCTCCAGAGCTTGGTGGTCGGGAACCCCCCTCTCCAATATATGCGATGCTGCGGGATGGTCCTCGCCTCACACCTTTGTGAGATTTTACAGCCTAGACCGCTTAAATAATCTTTGGCTCTCTTCTCCTAAGTGTGCCCTTCTGGCTTCACACTCTGACAGACATCCCTTCAGCATGGCGGAGTTGGTACTGCGTTCCCCATAGCATCAGCTGACGCAGCGTGGAAGTTCCCTTGAAAGGGAACATACCAGGTTACATATATAACGCTGCATCTCACTGCCATACTTCCGGCATGCCTGTGAGCGGCTTGCTTCAGTCGATCAGAAGGCTGACGACAAGAGTGAAGCCGGCTCCCTTTGTACCTCCGGTTCCGCCGGCATGCGTCACGTATTGACGCTAAACCCAATCAAGATTGGACTAGTTGATACAGAGATTCAGAGGTGGTCACACTGAGGGCGTTCCCCATTGCGTCAGCTGACACAGCGTCTCGTTCCCTATCAGGGAACCATGGTTACCTACGTAATCTGGTATGTTTTGTGTTTTCTTCAGCTTAGGTGATGGAGATGACAGATGGAAAATTGACTACGATAGAATTAAAAAAAAAAACTGGGTGGTACGGAGTGAAATAATGAGTAAGGAGACAAAGAGAAAGAGAGAGGCTGCAGGGAAACAGCCATTTCAATATTCAGATTGAAGACATGCCTGATGCAATTGCAAATTATTCAGAATTCACATTTGTGAAATTGAGGTGGTGCTGAGGTGAGTGAAATTAGTCTGGCTTCAATCTCGTGTCTTCTTGAGACCTTCACCCATCATTATCAAGGGCAGGTGTACAACTGACTTTGCTATGGTGTGTACTGTATGTGGCTTTCTTCGTTCAGCTCTAAATCACTGCTTTTATTGCTCCGCTCAACTACTTATGAGGCAGTCCATTTGTGGGAAACGAGAACCTCTGGCTCTGATTTGAGCAAATAAATTCACACAAAGTGTCCATCGGTTGAATAACTGGCAAACAACTGTGCTGGCTTCTTTGTGTGCGAGTGTGTGTCTGTAGTGATGGGGAGAGATGCTGGTAGAGTCAGAGACTGATATAATAAGCGGTGGATGTTCACAATAAAATATTTTTTCAGTGCTGTTATCTTTTTGCTCTCTTTGTTCTTGAATGTATTTCCATCACGGTACCCCTCTGACCACAACAGATGTTTTTTTTATATTTCGACTGTCTATGTGTGTTGGTGCAATTGGTGCAATGACTGCTGATCTGTACATATTACATCCAGGTACACATATAGCAAGTCCACTGAGTAGTTTTCCACTGCTGTAATTCTTTGCTAATTAAGACTGATGAATTAATTAGCACTCTTGTAAACAATTGGTTTGTTTGAGCAAAGGTTGTTCAGAATTTAAAGACCTTCTGTCAACCTCATTTAAGAAGTAAATGGCTGGTCTGTGATCTACCTGGAATGTTAATGATCCCTCAGGGATTGCAGTCGTTCTACTGTCATACACAAAGCAGAAACCAGACAGCTATTCAGAGAAAATGCCATCCATCATTTCAGTCACAACATGAGCGTTACAACCAAAGGTAAGTATTCAACACATAATTCTGTATACTTTTGCTCTGGGGCTGTTTTTCCTGCTTCGGGCTAGGCCCCTTAGTTAAAATGAATGGGAATCTTAATACAAACAGTCATAATTGTTTTGGCTTGTGACCCCTTTAAAACAAAGGTCTTCTTGCAATTAATTGTCACTGGCTGCATATTGGCTGTTACCAGTTTGTCGGAAAAGTGATTTTTGTTTTTACTGTTATTTTAATTTAAGAATATTTAGAGGCTAGAGGCAAAATTATTATTATTATGTAGTCCTTCACACCAATCCTGGAAAACAAAACAGCAAATTCTATTTGTTATAGTAAACCACACTCCTGGTCCTTATTCTGAATTTTTATCTGAATTCCCAGTTTTTAATCAAGTTTAGTTCTTAAAACAGATAAAGTAATTATTGTAGGTGATTTTAATATCTATGTGGAGGTTGATAATAATAGCCTTAGTACTGCATTTATCTCGTTGTTAGATTCAATTGCCTTCTGTCAGAGTGTGCATAAACCCACTCACTGCTTTAACCACACCCTCGACCTTGTTCTGGTATATGGCATTGAAATTGAACATTTAAGAGTCTATTTAGTAACTTTTGAATTCCTATTATTGTACTAGACACCACTAGCAAAACCTCCTACACTAGATTTAAGGAAGTGATTCCATCTACATTTAATTCAATACTATGTCTCAATATAACAGAGGAATCCCATGCTAATTTCAGTCCGTCCCAAATTGATCATCTTGTTGATAGTGCTGCAGGCTCACTGCGATTGACACTCAACTTTATTGCCCCTCTAAAAAGGAAGATAACAAAACAAAGAAGGTTAACTTCATTGTACATCCCCCAAACCTGCAAATTAAACCAAACATTGTGAAAACTTGAAAGTATGGAAGAATCTTGTTAAGTCTGGCAAGATAGTCTTAAAACTTATAGGAAAGCCCTCCATAATTCCAGAGCAGCCATTTCCTCAGCATTAACAGAGGGAAATAAGAACGATCCCAAGTTTCTTTTTAGCACTGTAGCCAGGCAGACAGAGAGTCATAGCTCTATTGAGCCAGGTATTCCTCTAGCCCTCAGTAGTAGCAACTTCATTAGCTTGTTCAATGATAACAATGATGGCTGCTTAACAATGATTATGTCAGTATCATTTGCAGTCAGCAGCATTGCACTAAATGTCGTACTGTCATACTGCTGTGTATGTACAAAGAGCGCACAGAAAACCGGAGTCAAATTCCTTGTATGTGTACACATACCTGGCCAATAAAGCTGATTCTGATTCTGATAAAATGTTAATAATTAGAGACAACATTCATCACATCCTGCCCTCAACCGGTACCAATTTAACCCTAACCCTTCAAACACATGAACTTTAGAAACAGCTTGATGGCTTAGAAGAAATCATTGAAGTTAGTTGAAGAAGGTCAATGGGAGGAAAGCTGTATAAATATCCGGTTTTACAGCTTTGACGCCATCCCAACTAGGATGCTTAAAGATGTTTTACCCTTAGTTAGCACTTCTTTACTGGATATGATCAATCTGTCTGTATTAACAGGCTATGCACCACAGTCTAAAGTAGCTATAATTAGACCTCTTCTTAGAAAGCCCACTCTTGATCCAGAGGTTTTAGCCAACTATAGACCTATATCTAACCTTCCCTTTTTCTCTAAGATCTTTGAGAAAATAGTTGCCAATCAATTGTGTGAATTTCTACAAAACAAGCGTCTGCTAAATGATTGAATGTAACTGTTTTTTTGAGGATTTTTTTAGGTCTTTTTCTTTTTTCAAGTCAAGTCAAGTCTGCTTTATTGTCAATTCTTCCACATGTACATTACATACATACAGAGAATCGAAATTGCGTTACTCTCAGACCCCCGGTGCATACAGATAACACTAACAGAAGAGCCTAAGCTCTAGATCAAATATAAGCTAAAACTATACAATAAGGGTATCTATAATAAAATTTAAAAAAAGACATAATTAAAAAAAAAATAAAAATAACTTGACTAAAAGCAGCGCAAGGCACATGGTAGATAAGTGCAAACCAGTGAACAGACACTGCAGATAAAAATATTTTAAGTGCATAAAAAAATAGCTTATTCAGTCTGATTAAAGTGACAAAGAGCTTATTTTAATTAAACTGACGAGGTGGTAGAATGTGGTAGTGAGCAGACCAATGCTACACAAAGTGACTGGTGCATGACATCATATGTTCGTGGAAGGTCCTGGGGATGAGGGATCCTGGGGGGGGGGGGGGGGGTCATAGTTCAGTGGTGCCTGGTGCAGAAGAGGGACGGGGGGGCAAGTTCCGGAGCGAGTTCAGCTTCCTGACAGCCTGATGGATGAAGCTGTCCTTCAGTCTGCTGGTCCTGGCCTGGAGACTCCGCAGTCTCCTCGCTGATGGCAGCAGACTGAAGAAGCTGTGTGACGGGTGTGTGGGATCACCTGCAATGCAGAGGGCTTTGTGAGTGAGACGGGTTCCATAAATGTACTGGAGGGAGGGGAGAGAGACACCAATGATCTTCTCAGCTGCTCTCACTGTGCGTTGCAGAGT
>CM022486.1:28928187-28970329 GCA_011952105.1 Coreoperca whiteheadi | reverse complement strand
ATTGGACCAAATTTTTTAAAATAAACGAAGAAGAAGAGAAAAAAAAAAAAGGAGAGTAGGAAAGAGGAAACCAAAGGCCAAAGTAAACCCAAAACAAAAGAGGATCTCCAGTGTAAAGACTGGAAATACGTAGAATAACAGGATCCTGACTAAATAAAACATTTAGACAAGTGGATAAAAGACTACAAGTTTGACGGTAGATTAAACACGCAAAAATGTACCTTATTACAGGAAGTAATAATTAGAAAAACAAAGAAGAATCCTAAAAAGATGAAACAAGCTGGTTATGATGACACAAAATATTGGATAAAAGTAGCAGCAAAGTGAGAGGAAGGAGACAGAGAAAGGAAAAGGGAGAAAGAGAAAGGACAAGAAAAGGAGAGTAACAGAGAGGGCCAGAAACAGGTAATGTTTCACAGGAAAGAGGATGATGAGACAGGACCTGTAGCAAGAAGACAGGAAGCATGTAGAGAACAGAGAGTAGAAGAAGGTGCCACTACTAAACCAGAGGCAGACAGATCAGGACTAGAGCTCTATCCTGAACTAACAGAACTCACTGAACAACCCCCTACATACGAAGAAACACCCCAGGAAAAGACTAGATCAGCGACAGGACCAATAAGTTGGAACTGGTCAAAAACAATAGGGACCCTAGCTTCCCTATCGACGTCAGCCCCACCTATTGTGACACTCTCCGACTACGACGCTTATCCGATGATACAAGTAGCAAAGCCAAACACAGGCGATAATCAACCCCCAACCATTTTGGTCTACAGAACATGGACCATGAAGGATGTTAAGAAAGCAGTAGAAGGAGTGACCTCCTATAAAGAAGATGTAAACCAGTTCACTCAGGATATGGAAAATTTAAAAGCAGTCTTATCATTTGAATGGACAGGAGGTTCAACAGATATGGATGGCAGCTTTAGGCTCTGACTGGTATAATGTTAGGGGGACTTGGAACCCCACAGCCGCAAACGGCACCCCCCTGACCCACAACTCCCGAGACCTAGTTACGCAGCTAAATAACAGAGTAACTGCTCGTTTCACACGCAGGGCCAACTATACAGAAATAGGTAGGGTGAAACAAAAAGAAAATGAAACCTTTGACAAATTTAGAGTTCGAATGACGACTGTATTAAAGACTCACTCAGGACTCACTGAAAGCGCTGACGATAGTAGCTCATACCAACAGCAGCTCAAAAATGCTCTCCATGCAGGATCTAGAGATGCAATCCATAGTTGGGTACAAAAACATTACATAGGTTTACCCACAGGCACCTTGGACTATGTTAATCATGCTCTCCATGCTGAGAAAGTCGTGAAAGAGAAAAAAGGGAAAACACCTAGCCGATGAAGGTCACAAAGTAAAAATAAACTACAATTGTGCAGAAGACAAGTGAAATATTTAGGACACAACCTTAGCTCAGGGGGACGGACTATAGTGGAGGACAGAAAAACTGCAATACTTAAAGCACCCAAGCCAGTGTCTAAAAAACAGATGATATCGTTTCTAGGACTGACAAATTACTGCAGAAACTGGGTGCCAAGTTATGCTGAAATAACCGCGCCGCTACAAAGATTAATGTATAATGAAAACATAAAAATGAGGTCACCCCTATGTTGGATGGCAGAAGCTGAGGACGCATTCTGTAAACTAAAACAAGCTCTGGTATCCAGTACAGCTCTAGCACTGCCAGATTATAAAAAAACATTTATACAGATGGTAGACTGTAAAGGTCATTTTATGACCTCGGTATTAGCCCAACAGCATGGGGACAAAATGAAACCCATAGCATATTTGTCCTCGAAATTAGACTGTGGCATGCGTTCTACCTCACTGCGTAAGAGCAGTGGTAGCGGCCTCGATGGCTGTAGAAATAAGTGCAGCTATAGTTCTGTTCCACCCGCTAAAATTAAAAGTTCCTCATGCTGTCTCAGCAATACTGTTGCAAACAAACATGACTTTCTTGTCACCTGCCAGACATTTGTCGTGCATGGCTACCCTGTTGTCTCAGCCTCATTTGACAGAAATGCAACAACAGGCTCCATAAAACCAAAAGTACTTATGGAAAAAGCATGGTGCTAAGCTAATAAATGATACCTATGTATGACCAAACAATAAACCCATCCTTCCACGAAACTTATATAAATGGGCTGCAGTATTGAGCCATGGTGTAACACATGTCTACGTATGACAGGGTGCCGAGAGGAGCTGTGGTATTGTATGAGGAAGTCTGGAGTGGCAGAGAAGTATGTTAGAATGGTGCAGGACATGTATGAGAGCTGTAAGACCGTGGTGAGGTGTGCTGTAGGTGTGACAGAGGAGTTCAAGGTGGAGGTGGGTCTGCATCAAGGATCGGCTCTGAGCCTGTTGGAATAAATGTACATAGTTTTCCCATATTTACTCTTTTATGTCTTTTCCATAACTAATGTGTGAATGTAGTCTTTGTGTGTGAAGTTGTTTTCAGATGGCGGATGGAGTGTCTGCAATACAGCAGGCATTGGAGGATCTTTCCAAAACAGGAGTTGCGCTCTCTGTACAAGGAGCATGTTCAAGGACAACTGAATTTCTGAGAATGATGTAGCGCCACATTTCTCACGTAGCTGCTGTGTGCTCCCCCTTCTCTTAGAGTAGTTACGTGCATGTAACCAAGGTCACCTAATTCTAATAAATTGGAGGAGGCAGCGAGATGTTTTCAGAGCGGTAGGAGATTGTAACTGAAACCATCTCTGTCCGTTCTCCTCTAGAGTAAAATTGCAATAACGACTCTTGTCTTTCTTTCCTTTTGTATGATTTAAATGTTCTAGGTGACTTAGACCTGACAGAGCCCCTTCTTGTTTGCTCTGGTGATGGACAGGCTGACAGATGAGGTTAGACAGGAATCTCTATGGACTATGAAATTTGCGGATGACATTGTGATTTGTAGTGAGAGCAGGAAGCAGGTCGAGGAGAATCTAGAGAGATGGAGGTCTGCTCTGGAAAACAGAGGAATGAAGCTTAGCCTTAGTAAGACAGAATACATGTGTGTCAATGAGAGGCACCCAGGTGGAACGGTGAGGTTACAGGGAGCAGAGGTGAAGAAGGTGCAGGAGCTTAAGTACTTAGTGTCAACGATTCAGAGCAATGGAGACTGTGGAAAAGAGGTGAAGAGGCAAGTGCAAGTAGGTTGGAACGGGTGGAGAAAAGTGTCAAGTGTGTTGTGTAATAAAAGAGTACCAGCAAGAATGAAAGGAAAGGTGTTCAAGACGGTGGTGAGACCAGTGATGTTGTACAGCTTAGAGACAGTGGCACTGAAGAAAAGACAAGAGGCAGAGCTGGAGGTGGCAGAGCTTAAAAGATGTTGAGGTTCTCTTTGGGAGTGACGAGGATGGACAGGATCAGGAATGAGTACATCAGAGGGACAACTCATGTTAGATGTTTCGGAGATAAAGCCAGAGAGGCCAGATTGAGGTGTCTTGGACATGTTCAGAGGAGAGACTTTGAATATATTGGTAGAAGGATGCTGAGGTTGGAGCTGCCAGGCTGGAGGTCTAGAGGAAGACCAAAGAGGAGATTTATGGATGGAGTGAGAGAGGACAAGTTAATTGGTGTGAGTGAAGAGGATACAGAGGACAGGGTTAGATGGAGGCACATGATTTGCTGTGGCGACCCCTGAAAGGGAGCAGCTGAAAGGAAAAGAAGAAGACCTGATGTTGATGTTAGATTAAAAGTCAGGGATCACCCAAGTTATTAGGATTTATCTTTATGGGGACTTTAGATATCTGTACCAAATGTCATGACAATATATCCAATAGTTGTTGAGACATTTCATTCAGTGCTGCTAGATGTGAAGTCAGAATTTCACAAAAGTCCCTAGGATTCAGCCTCTGGGGACTATGAATATCTGTATAAAATTTCATGGCAATCCATCTGAATGTTGTCATGATATTTCAGTTTAGACCAAAGTGGTGGACTGACCAATTGTAGGAATTACAAACTTTGTTAATTTGAATTCATGCAGATCAGTTTAAAGATTTGTCGTGTCTGACTTTGTAGTTTGTTCTCTTTTTTGTAAGCCAAGCAATGGCATGGCTCTTCAAATGCACTTCAATACGTACATCAGTAAGTGAAGACATCACCGTTCATACAGCCACGATATTCAGCGCTGTTTCTAACTGGCCTTTGTAGTCTGTCAGTAAAATTTTTGCTTGGAAGTGACATATTGTGTGTCACAGTTAGGTTGACAACAATGCTCCCAGTCACCTACACAGTCACGTTTTTGGTCACCAGAGAGAGAAGCTCCGTTGCAAAAAGCTACTTATTTGTTCAGTGACATTGGTGATTCAGTATAGTTAGTTGAGTTTGAAGATTCAGTGTTAATGATTCATCCATAATCTGAACATCTCTAGACAATTATTGCCTTCCCTAGAGCTACACAGTTAGCATGGCGAAACACACGTTTCATCCTTCAAATTTTGTCAGATGGCATTCAGAAATTAAAGCTAATGCTGAAAATGCTACTTTCTGTGTTCAGTTATCACCATTAATCATTTCTTACAGTACATTGGTCTTTATTTTTATACAATTATCAGTTATGTACAATATATTTCTCTGGCATTTATTCACATGTGAATGAATTTATTGAATGAAAATCTTTTTGAGCAAATTATAGACCTAACCAGTAAATCCAATAAAGTTCACGTCTGTTATGTCAGCTAAGAGAAGTCATTGTCCTTGTAAATATATTTTCGTACCAACAACCATCAATCAAAAGCCATTATTTTTCCCTCCTGCCCATCACCTCTGAAGTTAAACATGTAATGTTAGCAGAATAAATTGCATTATGTTTTGAGATACTATCAACTCTTAAGTCTCTACATTTTTTATTTAGTTTGTGTTGACAAAGATCACTATCTGCTATCACTTATCTCTTATCAGAGTGATGAAATGGAATTTCAGCGGTGGATATATAGGTGATTCTCCAGGAGCCAATCTGTTATACACTAGAAACACCTTATCTGTCATCAGCTGGGATTTTATTCATGTTTAACTGCTTTCACCCATGCTTAGATTTATGGCCAGTTTGCCCATGCACAAAACCTCCCGCATAACCTCCACCTTCATATGCAGGCATGATTTGTGTTGTTGATACTGGAAGTGGTATTGAAGTGTAAGAAAATTGTGTGTTGGATTTGTACAGAATATCTAAAAGAAATATGGGTTTGCAGTCAGCCGCCATTGAACTGTTAAAAAACTCAACTGGCTTTGTTGATGTCTTGTATGAATTACATCTATGAGTTGGAAGGCTTATCAGATGACAAAACACTGCATAGAGGTTTATAATATTAAGAGACAGGATTTTACATCCCATGGTGACAATCATTCATTTATCATGTGTCATGATAATTGCAAAATAAACTACGGTGGTCCTGAGGGTCAAAACACAACGACATTTCAAAAAACACAATATTTCACAAAACAAAATGACATTTCACCAAACACAACCTTTCAGAGTACGGAAAAGGAGGGACAACACTTCTTGTGTTTGAAGTCCCTGGGGATTGTTCAATGTCATTTCCTGTTTGTCTAGCCTAGCCTAGCCTACTACTCTCAACAGTGTCCTTGCATAAATCTTAAACTGAGTTTGAAAGGATTGCTGTGTTTTGAGAAATGTTGTTGTGTTTTTTGAAATGTTGTTTTGTTTTGTGAAATTTTTTAGTGTTTTGTGAAATGATGTTTTTGTGAAATGTTTCTGTGTTTTGTGAAATATGTTTGTTTTGTGAAATATGTTTGTTTTGTGAAATGTTGTTGTGTTTTGTGAAATGTGATCCCTTCATGCCAACACAGTGGTCTGAAATGGATGAGGAGGCCATCTTTCTTTCTGGCAAATTCTTATTTAAGACTTATTTGGTCAAACAATTCTACAGATGCAACAATATTACTATGGGTTAAGTCATGTGTACTGAATCTGAGCTATTCCTTCTTTGAATTTGTCAAATGAAGCAACTGTAAATAAAGAGCCATTCACTACACTGAAAACGTTCCATTTGGTCAAAAGACTGTACTAGTTCAGTTTGGAGGAAATAGATATGTGCATAATCAATATATATAAATAAGAATTTTCAGTTAAATCTCAAAACAAGAAGAAATTTTACACAGGAGTGGGTGAGAATGCTGTGTGACAGAACTGAAAGCTATAGCATGTAAATGGACTGTACTTAGCGCCTTTCTACTTATCCTACTACTCAAAGCGCTTTCACACTACATATCACATTCACCCAGACACACACATTCATACACTGATGGCAGGAGCTAACTGCCCATCAGTACAAATGAAACTAACCATTCACACACCGAAGGCACAGCTTCGGGAGCAATTTGGGGTTCAGTATCTTGTTCAAGGATACTTCGACACCTGGATGGGGGAAGCCGGGATCGAACCGTCAACCTTCGATTGGTAGACGACCCGCTCTGCCACCAAGCCACAGCCGCACCAACCGCATGTAAATCATAAGGAATTGAAAAAAAAGAACCTACAGGCCTTTGATTTTTGTTTTGTTTATATGGGAATCTTTATCACCTTTGTGGCAGACAGAAATTTTTTTTCCTAAAAGATAGCAGATAAGAAGTTTGAAGATGATAAATCCAACAGTGACTCTCAATTTCATACTAAAATGTGGACACAAAGCTGGCCAGCCTGCTAATTTAGACTCTGATTAGATGAAGGAGAAAAACACTATGAAAAAGTAAAGAAACATTTTAGATTAATAGCCTGTCAGTCCATGTGGAATCTAATAACATGGATCAGTGAAATCAGAAGTTAGTGGTTTGTGTTTCAATGTGGGATAAATATGTTTGAGCAAGCAAGTCCGAGGTTTGGGAATAGTTTCTGTGCAGGCTTTAGGGCATTGAGGATTTTAGCCACAAATTGAAAAAGCCATCAATAATGCCATTGGTTGGCGAGTTTATCCAAATTAACAATGCTACCTGAAGCAAAGATGTATATATTAATATAGTTGGTTCTCACTTTTGGAATTTCATATTTACCTTTACAGGATAGGTTCTAAGTGTTTTCAGGTCAATCTTAATACAATACTCAAATGTATTTTGAAAGTGGTTTAGATTACTGTAATCATTCCTCCTCTCCATACTGCCTGTGAAGTTATGGCCTAGAGGCTAGCACCTGGGCAGCTGTGGCTTGATGGAAGAGCGGGTTGTCCACCAATCGGCGGTTCGATTCCGGCTTCCCCCATCCATGTGTCCAAGTATCCTTGAGCAAGATACTGAACCCCAAATTGCTACTGAAGCTGTGCCTTCAGTGTGTGAGTGTATGTAAATGATTAGTTTAATTTGTACTGATGGCCAGTTAGCGCCTGCCATTAGTGTATGAATGTGTGTTTATGGGTAAATGTGATATGTATTGTGAAAGCGCTTGAGTAGTCGGACAACTAGAAAGGCGCTATACAAGTACAGTCCATTTACATTTACATAGAGCAACCACATGGGGGACGAAATCCACAATCCTCATTCTGTGTAAAAAAAAAAAGTTATAGAGGTCAGATTCAGTTACATTTATTTCAGTTCAATTTTATTTAAAGTCAAATTTCACATATCACAATTTGCCTCAAACGTCTTTAGAATTGACACAACATCCGATACCTATTAGGATCCTCGAAAACCCTTTTAACAAGGAAAAAATGATAGAAACCTCAGGAAGAGGAACAGAGGAGAGATCTGTCTCCCAGGATGGACAGACATGCAATAGATGTGTGTACAGAATAGATTCACAACAGATGATCATTGTATATACAATGATGACAAAATGTAGATTTTAAAACATAAGTACAGATGATGGATCCAGAAATCATAGTATATACAATTATGATGAAAATGATGAAATGTATGATATAATTATGATAAAAACATGCGGATTGTAAAACATAAGTGAAGAGCTTGGATCCAGAAGGACAAATGAAGAGGATAGATCCAGAAGGACAACTGAGCAGCTCCAGGTGATGACCACTAAGTAGGATCCTAGCCATACCACCTCCCCTCCATCATAGAGACAGCAGCATATTGTGGTCCACCTGCTTTCCAACATCTCTGGAGGCAGAAATACCTGCTGAAAGTGACAGTAAGAGAGAAGCGAGAGATGAGAATGCACATAACTTACATAACTTAGGGAGAGAGAAGATGTCGAGTTATTACCATGCATTAATGGAATAAGAATCAAAATCAGAATCAGCTTTATTGGCCAGGTATGTGTACACATACAAGGAATTTGACTCTGTATTTCAGTGCGCTCTATGTACATACATGACAGTACGACAGTTAGTGCAATGTTGCCGAGTGCAAATGATGCTGAGATAAATATGATTAATGTAACAGGTAGACAATGTACGTGACGTAGATATGTGGATATACACAGTATTTCCCTGGTTTGTACAGCGTGCGTTGATTTAAAAGTATTAATATTTAAATAAACCATGAGAGAAATGTACAGGTACAGTGGATGTTAATGTCACTGGTGACTGGTGTTAACTGTTCATCAGAGTGACAGCCTGTGCGTAGAAACTGTTCTTGTGTCTGGTCGTTTTGGAGTACAGTGCTCTGTAGTGCCTACCAGACGGTAGAGGTTGGAACAGGTTGTGTGCAGGGTGTGACGGATCTGCAGTGATGTTTCCTGCCCTCTTCCTGATTCTGGCCATGTATAAGTCCTGAATGGACGGCAGGTCGCACCGATTAACTTTGTGCAGCCCTCAATTATTGCAGAGTAGAACTGGATCAGCAGCTCGTGAGGCAGGTTCGACTTCCTGAGCTGGCGCAGGAAGTACATCCTCTGCTGAGCCTTTTTGATGACGGTGTTGATGTTGGATGCCCACTTTAGGTCTTGGGAGATTGTGGATCCCAGAAACCTGAAGGCTTCCACAGTAGACACAGTGTTGTTCAGAATGGTGATGGGGGGCAGTGTTGGGGGGCTTCTCCTGAAGTCAGCCATCATATCCACAGTTTTGAGTGTTCAGCTCCAGCTTGTTCTAACCGCACCAGAGGGCCAGCTGTTCAACCTCCTGTCTGTATGCAGACTTGTCACGTCCTGGATGAGGCCGATGACCATTGTATTGTCTGCAAACCTCAGGAATTTGACAGATGGGTATCCTGAGGTGCAGTCGTTGGTGTAGAGGGAGAAGAGCCGTTGGGGGAGCACACACCCCTGGGTGGCGCCTGTTCGCCAGCCTCACCTGCTGCCTCTGGTCTCTCAGGAAGTTTGTGATCCACTGACAGGTGGGGGCTAGAAAGGAGAGCTGGATCAATTTGTTATGTAGGATGTCCGGGATGATGGTGCTGAACGCTGGGCTGAAGTCCACAAACAGGATCTTTGCGTATGTCCCTTGACTGTCGAGGTGTTATAGGATGTAGTCCTCAGCTTGGGGGATCGACGAGTCCACAACTGAGCCTTCTGCCTCTGCTTCCTTAGAGGAAGATGTGTCGGTAGGTTTGAGGAGATCCTCAAAGTACTCCTTTCACCATCCGAGGATGGCCCCAGTCGAAGTCAGCAGATTCCCACCCCCACTGTAAACATTGTTTGCAGGGCTCTGCTTCCCCCTCCTGAATCGCCGGACAGTTTGCCAGAATTTCTTCAAGGGCGACCGATAGTCCTTCTCCATGGCCTCATCAAACTCCTCCCAGACCCTGGTTTTTGCATCCGCAACCACCCAAGCTGAAGCTCCGGCTTCGGCTACCTCGGAGTCCCCGGAGCCAACCAGACTCAATAGGCCTCCTTCTTCAGCTTGACGGCATCCCTTACTTCCGGAGTCCACCACCAAGTCCGGGGATTGCCACCACGTCAGGCACTGGAGAACTTGCGGCCACAATTTCGAGTGGGCGCGTTGACAATGGAGGTGGAGAATACGGTCCACTCGGACTCAATGTCTCCAGCCTCCCTCGGGATCTGGTCGAAGCTCTGCCGGAGGTGGGAGTTGAAGATCTCTCTGACTGGAGACTCTGCCAAACATTCCCAGCAGACCCTCACAGTATGTTTGGGTAAACCAAGTCTGTCCAGCTTCTTCCCTGGCCATCAGATCCAACTCACCACCAGGTGGTGATCAGTTGACAGCTCCGTCCCTCTCTTCACCCGAGTGATCAAGAAATATGGCTGGAGGTCAGATTAAACAACCACAAAGTCGATGATCAACCTCTGGCCTAGGGTGTCCTGGTGCCACGTTAACTGTATAAATAACTTTGCATATGTGACAATACTGATGTCATTTCGTTAAGATGTATTGTTGTGATTCTGTGTTGTGTTCGTTAATCTGGTAGCCACTGCTAAATTGATGTTGGTTATGATGCTACACACAGGGTCTTTGCATGCTAACTAACCCCTTTTCACGTGGCACTATTAGCTTACAGATCATCTGCTAGAACACAAACACACACCTCAAGTTGGCCTTCAGCAGAGCCACATTGGTACAAATATAACTTTATTCGAATCACCCTCTCTCTTACATGGCTTACCGCCATCGTTACATTCACCTTTGTCTAGCCATGCAGCTAATGCTTAGCTTAATGACACTTATGCTTATGTAACTTTAAATTCACGAAACTCATCGCCACTTTGACTTGGCGTTCTTTCTTTGATCAACTTTACGTCTGAATAGCCATTTTGGGCACATTCACACACATACACTCATACACATACACACACATCTTTTTGTCTGTAGTTTAGTCTTTTTAGAGTTAGTCTTCATACTGTGTTTTTGCTTTGTTTATCTTTGTAAATAAATACTTGTCTTTAAATATGCTGGTATCTTTAATGCCTCACAAGAGTGAATAATTTGCCAACCTCTTCTATGTTACATTTCAAATCCTTCACCTACTAGCTGTTAATGGTAATTTTGGATTATAGTTATTAATTTAATTATTAATCTGATTTCCAAATTGTTAGTTTAGTGTATTGTATGAGACTCAGTCAATTAATTGGCTATCATTTCCTTTATCCAAAGGTGGTGCCCAAAGGTCTTTATTAATTTTTATTATTTATGATTATCTTTGCTAATCTTGTAAGTCAAATCTAATTGATTCAACCTAAACTTGTTACCCCTTTAATCATGGTAAACCCCAACAAATGGTGCTGCCATGTGAGGCATATTATTGTTAAATCCAAACACAACACAATGGACATTCTTTGCATGTTGAGCAGTATTAATTTTTTATTTCCACCCTGTCTTCATTTCCATCAGGGCCATCCTCCACTGTCCAGGTCATTCCTCCAGTCTGGAACTTTTCCATTGTAAAGCGGCTCCACAGCTCACACTGCAAATTGTCAACAGTTGCTTGGCTATCAAGTCGAAGCAAACATTTGATGAGCTCTTCAAGGGCTGTATCTGGAAGACTATTGGATGTTATTTGGGAAAAGTGTCTAGGGTCCAGAAGGGCTAGGTCAGCATATAGAGTGCCATGAGACAGAAAGCACCTGTGGATACTATCTGTGATTATATCCACAATTTGATTGTGGAATGATCTTAGGAGGAGTGGTAACATGTTCTCAAATATCCGAATAAATATTTGACCTGTCAGTATGGTCTCATACTGTAGAAGAGCCTCAGTAAATCCTTATGCCTTCACCCTAAACGTTGTCCTCATGTTGGCCTTTCCTTGTATGGCTGATAGTGTTAGAATCAACAGACCTTCTTCAAGGCCCCTTTCCTTAGCCCACCAACGAGTTGCTCCGATTGGTGATAGGCATCTATGTCGCTTGTTCTGGCTCTTCTTCTCTCACACATACATCCATTTGTGGGATTCACGGAGTAACACAGCAATGTTGAGAGCAAACTGTGACCCACTAGCTAAAACAATTTCAGTTGTGTCAAACAAAACCAGATGAAGGACATGTGCATAGCACCATAAATGCTGTTGACTGGGTCACATTTATGATAACCGAGTAGAGAAGCCCTTATATTTGCCCTGCATATTGGGTGCTCCATCTCTACCTTTGCCAATGCACTTGCTCATGTCTAATTTTAGTTTATCCATGACTTTCAACAACTGGACAAAGTACTGTCCAGTTGATGCATCACATTTCACAACAGCCTCAAGCCTCTCTTGTACAACGTCAGTCACATATCTCACGATGACAGAGCACTGGTCTTGACAAAATATGTCCTAAATGTGTCGAATCTGAAGAGAGAAAATTCCAGCTTGCTTAATTTCGTGTGAATGACAATGTTTACAGTATTTTTTGAAAAGAGAAGAAGTTGAGTTAGTAACATGCATTTATGGGATGAGAATGCATGCGGCTTGAGAGGAGGAGAGAGATGCATCCTGGGAAGTCCCCCGGCAGTCTAGGCCTATAGCAGCATAACTAAGGGAAGGTTCAGGACTCACCTCATTTTGAGACAGGAAGTGCCTGATTTTTGCAATGTTACATAGGTGAAAAAAGGCAGTCCTTGAAGTTTCCTTCGTGTGGGAGTTGAAGGATAGATCCTGATAACTCCGAGGTTTCTCACAGAGGTGCTGGAGGCCAGAGCAATCCCATCTAGAGTAACTATATCCGCTGATAGTGTGTCTCTAATCAATTTGTATATAATCATAACATCTTCCATGACCATCAATTTTTGATTTCTGATGCCACAGTGGACCGTTGATGTGAAAATTATAGTTTTTACTATTTTTCACCAGATTCCACCATTTTTCTATGTTTGCCCTGTGGAGAAAATGTGAAATGAAAACAGACTTACACTCATCCGCTGAAGCTGTGACAAGACTGGAGACGGAAAATAGCAGCAGACAAAAACAACAGATCTGTGTGGAGCGATGAGGAAACTGTAACCTTTTACACATTAATACATGAAACAAACTGCCAAAAGTGCTAATAAAAAAATCTCTTATTTGAAGACGACAGAGTCACTGGAATCTCAATTCAAAGTATTTATTGCAGCAATGAATCATTACATGCAAGGAGTCATACATGCACTTGACAGTAGAAGTCTACACGGGTCAAAAAATTCATACCCGAACCCAAAGAGACCCGTAATGTGCAAAACGGAACCGACCCGGATCCGTCTATTATTTCAAAAGCTGGACCTGGACTCGTGCAGATCTGAGAAATGCCAAGATTTTGTTCCCGGAACCGAGCTGGACCCATCTATTATTCGAAAGTTGGAACCGAACCCGGCGGGAAGACACAGTAACGACTGGACCCGATTGTCACATATTCCCCAATAAACTGCTATTAATAAATCAATAAATATGTTGCAAAAAAATATAACTTTTTGTCTTACCTGTAGCTGTCGTTCTCCCTTCCTTGTACCTGATTGTGATGCATTACAATCCTTGCCAAAAAGTTCTATCCATGCTATTCCTCTTTTGTTATTGTTGTTCCAAGCATGCTTAATTTCACTCATCATTTCAGCTGTAAAAGTCCACTTTATGTCACAGTGTCGGATAACAAATGCGACTTTGCAGATTTGAATTTTGACTCGAGTTAACTCGCATAATAGCTGTGACTGTTTGCCTTTTTGAACTATAATAACGATTGCTCGCTCGGTGCCATGGCTGCTGACGTTAGCATTATTTGCTATCATCTCTGTGAGCTGAGTCTGACCACCAAGACTTTAAGATTAAACAAGACGGTTCATTCATATTATTATTATTATTATAAGTCCTTACAATCACTGCGGAAGTTCGGGTTGCCAGACAAACATGACACGCGCTTGAGACTGCACATGCACGTTACCTAAAATCTGAGCTTTTCACGGCCAGGTGTTCTCCGAGTACGATCGACTTGGCTTTTACACACAATGTTAAACAGACCTGGGACCCAAAGTTATAGATTGGGACCCGACCCAGACCCGGCTGACCATTTAAAATATGTGAGCAATCATGGAAAGTCGGTTCTGGGGCATTTTGAGTTATTCACAGATTCTGAAAGTGTAGTCTCCAAGCTTTCCAATGATGTGTAACAAATGGAAATCTGATAATATTTGGAGAAGTTGTGGCCATTTGAAGGTTGGCACTTAAAAAAGCTCAAAAGGGAGAAAACGGCCTCTAAAGATTGTGCAGTTCTCACCTGTTCTCACTTGCCTGGAGTGACAATAGGGCTCATTTACATTCATTTAGATAAGCCATACCCCCTGTAAAGCTCCCCCCTGTAAAGCTACATGGTTTCAAAGCAATGACAGATGCAACGAGAAAAATCGGACCGCATACTATTAATAATAAAGTATAATGTGCATTGTATGTGCATCTTTTCACCAATATCAGAATGTATTGTACAAACTATAGGTACTTTTACTTTACTGAAGTAAATTTTATGATGAATACTTTTTACTTTTACTTCACAACATTTTAGAGTCTGTATCTGTACTTCCTGGTTTAGTCTTGGTTTAATCCTGGTTAAGCACTGGCGTATCCAGGACATTTTTAGTGGGGTGGCCAAGATGGGACACAAAGCTAGAGTGGGGTGGCCGTATATACTATAGAGAAATGTTATGTAGAACTTCAAACTCTCATGAACATTAAATGATTTTAGTAATAGTAACAAAGAGCAATAACAAAATGCTTTCACATAGGCCATAAAGACGACAAGACAAGTCCAATGCAATGCCACCATACTAAATATAACTTAAGGGTTAAGATGCTTCTTCACGATGTAACTTGTTCATAAACAATTGTAACAAACAAAACAAAACTTAATAAACTACAAAAAAACAATTAAAAAAATTCTGTGTTCATCCATCTACCACCAGATAATTTCTCCTGTTTTGGTGATTGATAGCAAAAACTTGTCCATGTCAAGTGACTTTGCTCTTCTAGCATCAATGCTGTGAACACTCAGGTTGCTCAGTCTGTCATCTGTAATTGCAAATGGGTCTTGATGAGTTTAAGAGCTGAGAAGCTGCGCTCACATGCTGCACTGCTTACCGGGAGAGCTATGGCTATCTTGCACAGTTGAAAAAGCTTGTGAAAAACCTCCTTATGAGGTTCAAGGAACACTGCACGTTCAACAATACCGTACAAGTTCGGCATTCCACTTTGTTGTTTCCTTTGCAAAAGCCTCCTTGTCTGGTGGAGTTCATGACTGAGATCTTCAGAGTCACTTTCATAAATTCCTCCCAGGCAAAAGATTGTTTCCTCTTGAAGGAAACATGTGCTTTTGGGGTCCAAAGCTTGTATTCCTCTGATTATTTCACAATTGTCTTTGAAGAAGCGCTTGTCTAACTCTCCAAGTATGGTGTCCATAATGGGATAGAAGATTGTCCTCCTAAAGGAATCCTTGTCACCATCGTTACAATTGCGCTGACCCACTGTAGAGGTTATGACAGACCCACCAAGTCTGGAATTAACTTTTTGAGACCTCTTTTTCTCTGCATTTTCAATGGCTATATTGCACTTTGTGGCAGTTTCTACAATACTTTTCCACAGATTGTCAACAAATGTTTCACTTCTGTACTCCTGAAATGAGTCTTTGAGTGCACTTACTAAATCCACTGCCATGGCAAGGTCAAGTGAAGTAGTTTGGAGGGTGTCAGACAGCACCTTTGTATCCCCAAGGAGCCTTCAAAAGGTTGCAAGAAGACTGACAAAGCTTAGGTCTAGCTAAGTCAGCAAATCTCGTGCATCTACAGATCTTTCCCCACTATTTTCTGTAGCAATGTCATGCAGAACACGATGCACAGCAAGTAATCGGTCGATTAGATTTCTGCAGGCCAAGTATCTACATGCCCATCTTGTGTCACTGAGCTTCTGCAACTCCCTCGGCTGACCTTCATACATTGCCTTTTGCACATCCAGCCACTTCTGGTGAACATAGGACCCAGACATATACAAATAAAGCTTCTGCAGTAGTGCAAAAAAGCAATCAGCCTCTGGGACTACCTTCAAGGTATCAATGAGTACCGAGTTCAGGCAATGTGCGTTACAGTGTACATAAACTGCATGTTTTGCATCACACTTTATTCTGGCTGCCACTCCAGAGGGTTTCCCACTCATTACTGATGCGCCATCATAACCTTGTCCAACAAGATTGGATCTGTAGTCAAATCCATATCTTTCAAAAAAGTGGATGAGTCATTGAGTCCTTCTGCATCTAATCATGTGGCTTGTTGAAAGTTAAGAAAACTTTCGTGTACTGTCCCATAGTACCTAAGTACCTGTGAGAGCTACTCCTTCTTTTTCAGGTCTTTGGTTTCATCAGCAATCACAGAAAACACTTCACTTTCATTCACTTCCTGAATTATTTCCTCACTGACCATATTTGCCAAGCATTCTAGGATTTCATTTTGTATTACACTGCTCGTGTACTTGCTTTCCCTTCATTTTTTTCTCTACCACTGGGTCACACTTTGCAATTTCCAAAATTTCTAAAAAGTTTCCTCTGTTATCTGCCTTTTCTGTCTCACGGTGACCTCATTGTGCAATATTTTGTGTTGCAAAATGGCAAGTGATACGATGCTGACGATTACAATTAAAACCACAGTCCTGAGCTAGCTAATAACAATAGGTAGGTATGGGAAGGTCTAAACATGGACTAAACATGAGATAACATGTATGTGTTCTTAGAATGAACACAAAACAACAGACTTTGATGTTTATGTAAACTCACCCCATAAGAAACAGAAAAGTATTCTTGCAAATCTCGTTGCCTCTAATGTAATAAGTCATTCAGGCACACTTTCTCTGGTCTTCTTTGTGGTTGTAACCATCTCCAAAGTTTGAACTGTGTGTCTGTTTGCCTCTAAATGTCCAATAATTTGCATGTCCTGCCACTCTTTTTCCGCAGCTAAAGAATCCAGCCGTATGTTGTACATAAAACAACATTTTCGGTGTAACAGCCATGGTTCAGCTCATCTGCGATAATCTTTGCGACGTGCATCTTCATTGAATTTTTATATCAGCTAGAGCCGGCCAGAGCATTGCATAATAAGTAGCCACGCTTCCCATATGGGTCCCGGGTCAAGTCCAGGGTCCACGAGTCTCGGGGCTCCGTGAAGACCTCTACTTCACAGTACGGATCTGACTAGCAAGCAATCACACAAGCCATTTTAGGTTATGTATGTAACCATGGTTCCCTGAAATGGGAAGACGCTGTGTCGGCTGACGCCAAGAGGAACGCCTCCAGTGTTGTTGTCTCTTGTACAACATTGCCCAATCTTGATTGGTGCAACATCAACACATGATGCAGGCGGAACCGGAAGTTATAAAAGGCTTCACTGTTATCAGACTTCTGATCGACTGAAGCAAGCCGCTCACAGGCATGCCGGAAGTACGGCACAGGGACACAGTGTCTCGTTCCCCTTTCGGGGAACCATGGTTACATAGGTAACCTGAGACATTCCCTTTCAAGGGAACTTCAACGCTGCGTTGGCTTACTCCGTGGGGAATGCTATGCCAACCTTGAGTGTGAAGCCAGAGGGCACACATCAAGACAGAGGCGCCACGGACCCCAGAGTATCCAGGCGGTCTAGGCTATAAAACCTCACAAATGTGTGAGGGGAAGACCACCTCAGCTCCACATATATCAGGGAGGGAGGTTCACAATCACCACACCCTAGAGGACGGCATACTTCATGCGGAGTGAGCCTTAAGAGCCAGAGATGAAGTTAACCCACGCACCTTGTACGCCTTAGCAATGGCCTCAACAATCCACCTCCTAATGGTGTGTTTGGTAGCCGGGCAGCCCTTACGAGGGGGCCAAAAGCATACCAACAACTAGTTCAAATTATTCTACAGAGATGTCCGCCGGACATAAATCTCGAGGGTTCTGACCCGACAGAGCAGCCGCAGCCTATCCCATTCCTCTAACGCTAGGGGAGGATGGAACGCCTGAAAGACCACGGGCGGGCCACCACAGTGGGTACCTTTAGATACATACCCCAGCCTCAGATGCAGGATAACCTTAAGTGCTCCTGGAGCGAACTCCAGGTAAGCAGGGGCCACTGACAAGGTCTGCAGACCTCCTACTCTCTTGATAGAAGTCATGGCCAGCATAAATGCCAATTTTAAGACCTGGCACCTGTCTGATGCATTGTCCAAGGGCTCAAAGGGTGCCACGGATAACCCATCTAGCACCACAGTTAGGTCCCAAGCAGGAATGCTAACCTAAGGAGGCCTCATCCTCAGGGTACCACAGATGAAACTGGTGATAAGTCGGTGCCTGATCTGTTGATGTTCATGTCATTTATGTCTGTTTTCTAGGGATAAGGAGGGTTTGTTGCAAAGTTTTGTTATTTTTGGAAATAGTCTTTTTTGTAGGTCTCTGTTCCAGGTCATTTTAAGTTTGGTATGGAGTTTGGATATTCTGTAGATGTCTGTCCTAGTTTTTGGTTCTGAGTTGTTGTCTTATTTTGAAATTGTCTGTGTTTTAGGTTTTGGTTCTGGTGCTTCCCGTTTTATTTTGTAATTTGTCTGTTCCCTCCTGTGTCTGTCTGTTTTACTTCCTGCTCCCTGATTTTCTGATTATGTTCACCTGGGTTATGGAATTCACCTGTGCCTCGTTTGTTCACCTCCCCTGAGGGTATTTAGTCTGTGTGTCGCCCTGTCTTTTTGTCAGATCTTTGTTGTTTTACTCCCGTGTTGCTCTTTGTTTTTCCTCGCCGGTGGTTTCTCTGATGTGTTGGTTCAGTTTGCCTGTTGGTTTTTTTGCACTTTGGCCTGCCTCTGACTTTCTGGATTTTGCCTGCCTTTGGTCGTTTGGATTTTTGCCTGCCTCCTGGAACATCCAATAAACTCTCCACTCCTCAACTAAGCAGTCTGCATTTGGGTCCTCCTTCCCTTTACTCCCTACCTGCTACCAACACTGCAAAACACAACACATACACCTTAAGTGTAGAGGGGGGAAAGCCCGGCCAAAAACCGGCCTTGGAGGAACTCCAGCACTGAAGCTACAGGGCAGTTAACTGGATCCTGATGGTGCCATACAGTGAAAAGTTTCTACTTGAAAGAATACAGTTTCCTCGTGGAAGGAGCTCTAGAGGGCAGAATGGTCTCAACTACCTCGATACCGGCAGCTCAAAAGGTGATCCCCCTCAGGGGCCACACCCAAAGCTTCCACATTCAATGGTGGTGAAATATTTTGCTGTTGGCCTGGGACAACAAATCCTTTCTGATGGGAATCTCCCATGGGCGATCATCCAGGAGGACTGTCAGGCCCAAAAACCATATTCCCCGGGCCTCGGCCCCTGCCTTGATAGGATGTTTGCTGTTAGAAAAATCGTATTCAAAAACAACAGTCACTTGAATCTCGATCAAAAGCTCTACTTGCACAACGAATCAAGACATGCACTTCACAGTACAGAATTGACTACTAGAGCAATTCCATGCAGCCCTTTAAATACATGCAAGCAAGCCAGTCTACGCCCAGGAGTTACATATTTCTTAAGGGCAAAGTTCAGTCTTATGGGATTATCTTCCGGCTGCAGTCAGTGAGGCAAGGTCCTGTTTCGTCTTGTACGTCAATGAGTTCATTACAAGCACATCAATGATTTCATTACAAACACAAGAAATCGTACAAACACTTATCTTGTGCAACAGTTTAACATCCTAGATTTTTTGTAATAAAATGTCACATCAATTATCAATTTTCATTAACTATCATCAATGAAATACATGCAAATTGCAATAGAAAGAGAAAGATATATAAAATCTTCATAAGACACTGTTCCTCCACAACTATCATTTTCATAACCTGCATCATTATTTGTTCACTTCAGTGTCAAATGAGGTACACTTTATCAAAAATTGGAGTCTCTTTATCATAGTCATAAACATCAGTCTGTATTTGTTGATACATAATCTTAGTCATTGCAGTGTCAAACCACTGTTGGAGAAGGCCTTTGATGCAGGGAGTGCAGCAGCGTCCACATACAGCCATTAGAGTCACAGGTACTGTGAACGAGACTAGGAGAGAAGATATTAGACCACTTCATTTTCCAAACCAGGATTCAAGAAGACTATTAAATGAATCGTTGATTCCAGAGTTTTCAGTCAACTCTTCTGAGAGGGTGGTAAGACCCTCTAGGGCCCTGGTAACGCTCCCATCTGGAGCTGTGTTATTTGGGATAAAGGTACAGCAAAATGTTCCAAATATTTTACATACACCACCTTTCTCAGCCAGCAACATGTCCAAAGCCATCTGGTTTTGAGATGGTTTTACTCCTTCGAGTCCAGCCGTGTTTAATTAAACTGATTGGACTTGATTAGGAAAGGCACACACCTCTCTATATAATACCTTACAACTCACAGTGCATGTCAGAGCAAATTTGAATCATGAGGTCAAAGGAACTGCCCAAGGAGCACAGAGACAGAATTGTGGCAAGGCACGGATATGGCCAAGGTGACAGATCTCCAGATCTGTGGCTGAGCTCCAGAGATGCAGTAGGGAGATGGGATAAAGTTCCTGAAAGTCAACTATCACTGCAGCCCTCCACCAGTTGGGGCTTTATGGCAGAGTGGCCCGACGAAAGCCTCTCCTCAGTGCAAGACATATGAAAGCCCACACAGAGTTTGCCAAAAAACACATGAAGGACTCCCAGACTATGAGAAATAAGATCCTCTGGTCTGATGAGACCAAGATTGAACTTTTTAGCGTTAATTCTAAGAGGTATGTGTGGAGAAAACCAGGCACTGCTCACCACCTGCCCAATACAACCCCTAAAGTGAAACATGGTGGTGGCAGCATCATGCTATGGGGGTGTTTTTCAGCTGCAGAGACAGGACGACTGGTTGCAATTGAAGGAAAGATGAATGCAGCCAAGTACAGAGAGATCCTGGAAGAAAACCACCTCCAGAGTGCTCAGGACCTCAGATTGCGCCAAAGGTTTACCTTCCAACAAGACAATGACCCTAAGCACACAGCTAAAATAACAAAGGAGTGGCTTCGGAAGAACTCTGTGACCATTCTTGACTGGCCCAGCCAGAGCCCTGACCTAAACCCAAATGAAAATGACTGTCCACCAATGTTCACCATCCAACCTAACGGAACTGGAAAGGATTTGCAAGGAAGAATGGCAGAGGATCCCCAAATCCAGGTTTGGAAAAACTTGTTGCATCATTCCTAAGAAGACTCATGGCTGTACTAACTCAAAAGGGTGCTTCTACTCAATACTGAGCAAAGGGTCTGAATACTTATGACCATGTGATATTTCAGTTTTTGTTTTTTAAAAATTTGCAAAGCTTAATACATTTCAGTTTTTTTTCTGTCAAGATGGGGTGCTGATCATACATTAATGAGAAATAAAATGAACTTTTTTGATTTTAATGGCTGCAATGAAACAAAGAGTGAAACATTTAAAGGGGTTAGAATACCCCATACCCACTATATCTGGCTCCGTGCCTTGAATTCATCAGGCACACCTCTTGGGGTGCCGATTGTATCTATTGTGGCAGGGTGAAGGATCACGCAACACGGAAATGGGTGCCAAACCCCCAGAGGGTCGATTTATTTGTGACGGTAGGGAACAAACGTTGAATGACAACAGTGCAGGTGCGCTGGGTGTCCTCCTTCCCGGTTCCTTCGGGTTAGCGGTGCCGTCAGCGGCCAGTGTGGTCGGAGCGTCACAGAGAGGCGTTAGCGTAGTGCTGCATGGAGATTGAGCTCACCCTGAGTTCTGAGGTGATGGCTTTTGTAGGGTGTGATGATGGCCTGCAGCTGTGACAGTCCGGCCCGTGCTGAGTGCGTGCAGGTGTTTTGAGTTTGTTGCCAGGGCGACGCTGATGAGGGCTCGGGAGACTTGTCACACTCCCCCCCCCCCCCAAGCATCGCGCCGGTCCTGAAACGAAAGTCAGCGGCAGACATAGGGGAACACAGGGGAGGGCGGAGAGTGCGCCCTGACAGACCTGCGTAAGCTGACCACAGCCTGGAGAGTCCGTCGGCGTTGGCCATCCATTGAAGTGGGGCGTGCTCCATCATCAGAGTGAAGCGGCGTCCCAGTAGGTAGTAGCGGAGCCGCTCCAGGTGGTCCTGCCAGGTCTCGGAGTGGATGACCACGTCGTCGAGGTAGGCGGCCGCGTACGTTTGGTGAGGGCGTAGGAGGATGTCCATCATCCTCTGGAACGTGGCCGGTGCCCCGTGGAGGCTTGGCGTGGAGAACGCCGTCTTCTCCTTAGCGGAGTCTGTGAGTGGGACTTGCCAGTATCCTTTGGTGAGGTCGAGTGTCGTGATGTACCGGGCCCTCCCCAGACGTTCTAGTAGCTCGTTGACACGGGGCATTGGGTAGCCATCAAACTCCGAGACCTTGTTGAGCCGGCGGAAGTCGTTGCAGACCTGGGGGGTGCCATGACGATGGGGCTGGACCAAGCACTGCTGGATGGTTCGATTACCCCTAACTTGAGCATCTCACAAATTTCATCCTCGATGACCTGTCTCCGAGTCTCTGGGACCTGATAGGGCCGCTGCCTCGAGATGACTCCTGGTGGCGTACGGATGTCGTGCTAGATTACATTGGTCTGCCTGGGACTGGTGGAGAACACATCCGAGAACTGAAGGACCACATGGTTCAGCTCCGTCTTCTGGGCGGCTCCCAGATGGTCCCCGACATCTACAACCAGGGGATCGACGGAGGTCAGCCCAGCGAGCTGTTCCCGGGTCCCCGCCCACCTCTTCAAAAGGTTGATGTGGTATAACTGTTCTTCCCGCCGGCGGCCCGGTTGGCGTAGCCGATAGTTGATGGGACCCACTCGCTCCACGATGGTAAAAGGACCTTGCCAAGTGGCGAGGAACTTGCACGTGGAGGTGGGGACCAGCACCAGGACTCGATCCCCCGGTTGGAACTCTCGTGGCTGAGCCGCCCGGTCGTACCGTTGCTGTTGGGCCTGCTGCGCCTTGGTGCGGTGTTCCCGGACCAATGGCATGACCCTCTCGATCCGCTCACGCATTTCCCTCACGTGTTCGATGGCGGAGCGGAGAGGTTCGCTGCTGTTCCCAGGCTTCCTGGGCCACATCCAGGAGGCCCCTCGGCTGACGACCAAAGAGTAATTCAACAAGGGTGAATCCCGTGGAAGCTTGGGGGACTTCCCGAACTCCGAACAGGACGTAGGGGAGCATCAAGTCCCAGTCTCTCTTATCTTCTGCTGCCACATGCCGGAGCATCTGTTTTAGGGTCTGGTTAAAACGCTCTATGAGGCCGTCCATCTGCGGATGGTAGACTGTGGTGCAGAGCTGTTTTACCTGCAGCAGCCGGCAGAGGTCCGCCATCAGCCGGGACATGAAGGGGGTCCCTTGGTCCGTCAGTATCTCCGCTGGGATGCCAACTTGGGTGCAGAGCAGGAAAAGCTCGTGGGCGATGTTTTTGGCTGTTGCTTTCCTCAGGGAAACTGCCTCTGGATACCGGGTGGCATAGTCGACGATCACCAGTATGTGTTCATGTCCTCGGGCAGACTTAGGCAACGGCCCCACCATGTCCATTCCGATTCGCTCGAAAGGTACCCCGATGATGGGAAGCGGAATGTGTGGGCTGGGGGGAGGAGCTCGTGGGGTGGTTCGTTGGCAGGTCGGACAGGCTTGACAGAAGCACTTCACCTCTCCATCCAAACCTGGCCAGTGGAACTGGTCCCGGATGCGCTGGATGGTGTTGGCGACTCCCAGGTGACCGGCCGTCAGATGGCCGTGGGCTAGTTCCATGATCATCTCTGTCTTCTGTTTTGGCACCACAAGGAGCTCTTTAACCTCCCCCCTCCACTGGGCGACACAGTACAACAGGTCGTTCCGGACGATGAAGTGCGGGAGAGGATGGGGTGCTGGCTGATGGTCCTGGCCGTCGACCGATAGGACCTGGGCCAAACAGTTCTTCAGGCGGTCATCCTCCAGCTGAGCCTTCGCGAATGAGTCCCCTCCCCGGACCTGTTGAAAAACATCAAAGAAGACGTTAGGAGTTTGGGAGGGGGACTCACCATCTCTCCCGCTGTCTGACGCCAACAGAGCGGCCTCAGTCGTCCTCCTTCTCCGCCCGCACCGCTCTCGGCGGCGGCTCCCGGCCTGGCTGGATGGCTGGGTGGAGGTGCGGAGCAGTTCCTCAAAACCCGGCCAGTCTCGTCCGAGGAGTACGGACAGGGGGAGGTCCTTCACAATTCCCACTTCAACTGGCCACGCGCCAAAGCCACGGAGATAGTTACTCGGCGGGCAGGGACATGCCGTGCACACAGGTGATAGGCAGCTGGGCTTTGGAGTTCTTATGTGGTGGCAAGATGGCGGCCTGGACGAGACTGACCGAGCTCCCGGAATCGAGAAGGGCCAGCACCTTGGTTCTTGGCTCTTGATGGACGGTGCAGCCAGCCAACCAGGCGCGTACCGGCGTAACCGGTTCCTCCGTGGGCATCGGCTCGTCCTGTGTACTGCGTGCAGGGTACCTTCCGGCGCGTGTCGCTGCTGGACCGCCCTCCGGGGGAAAGACGGCGCTCGCTCCCCAGGGTCGCGGTGCATCGCCGCCTCCACCAGCTCGATCGCCTCGACGAGCTCGCTGATGATGGTTGGCTTCGTCATTCCCACCGCCCGCCGGGTGGGCGGCGGGAGAGCTCGGAGCAACCGGTCAATCGTCACGCGCTCCGCCACCTGACCTGCGGTGGGTGTTCCGTCGAGCAACCAGTGTTGGGTTAGTCTTGTGAGCTCAGCGGCCTGGGCGCCGGCAGGGCAACGCGGCTTGAACTCCCATTCATGAAACAATTGGGCCGCTGATATGGACGACAGCCCGAGGCGTCCGAGTATTTCTCTTTTTAATTCATCATAATTATCAGCACTCTCCGTGGGCAGGGAAAAATAAGCTTGTTGTGCCTCACCGGTCAGCAGGGGTCCCAGCAGCCGTGCCCATTTGCTCCGCTCCCAGTCCTCCCAAACAGCCGTGGTCTCGAATAGTTGCACAAACAGTTCGATGTCATCATGGCTGGTTATCTTCGGCAGCAGCTGGGTTGCACGGACGTGCGGGTCAGGCAGCGGAACGCGCTGAGCGGGGAGCGAGGCGGAGAGCGGCGATTTCCTCTTCAACCCTTTCCCGACGGGTCGCCAGGTGTTCGGAAATCTGTTGCTGTCGCAGACTTATTTCCGACAGGCATTTCAGCAAGCCTTCCATGATGGGGAGGAGCGCTGCCTTTTTTCCTTTTTCCGATCCTCGTTGAGGGCGTGAGGGAAGAAGAGGAAAAAAAAAAACAATGTCAATGTTCGGGGGCTGGTTGGTGATCCTTCACGCTCTTGCCTGCATTCTCCACCAGTGTGGCAGGGTGAAGGACCACGCAACACGGAAATGGGTGCCAAACCCCCAGAGGGTCGATTTATTCGTGACCGTAAGGAACAAACGTTGAATGACAACGGTGCAGGTGCGCTGGGTGTCCTCCTTCCGGGTTCCTTCGGGCTAGCGGTGCCGTCAGCGGCCGGTGTGGTCGGAGCGTCACAGGCTGCTGTCTGGGTGGAAGAGATAGAGAGGCGTTAGCGTAGTGCTGCATGGAGATTGAGCTCACCCTGAGTTCCGAGGTGATGGCTTTTGTAGGGTGCGATGATGGTCTGCAGCTGTGACAGTCTGGGCCGTGCTGAGTGCGTGCAGGTGTTTTGAGTTTGTTGCCAGGGCGACGCTGATGAGGGCTCGGGAGACTTGTCACACTATATACACTGTATTATCCAATAGTTTTTATCTGCATAACCCGTCTCTTAACACAAATTTTTCATCTATTGTCACATTTGTGAAGTACTTAACAACGGTGGTTGGTTGTTGATTAGTGACGATTGTCTTGTTTTGGGTTGATTTTTTTTGCCATTTGTGGCGATTCAGATTTTTAAAAAGAAGTGTCCAATAGGATCTCTTCCTTGGACTTCTACCCCTATAGTAAACAGTCTTTGATCTGTCCTCTTTTGGGGATCTCTTAAGTTAATGAGGAGCTTGTTGCAGTTATCTTTTGCAATGCATCCGGAGCCTCCTTTCTTTATCACTGTTAGTCTGTTTTTCAAATCACCTAAATCATCAGGTCCCTGCATTGGGTACCCATAATTTTGTGTTGTGGTCCATAGATTCTGGTTCCAGATGAGACACAGGCGGCCTTCCTGGTTGTTGCTGTATGCCATGCATACATATTTGTCACCTCTAAATGACTGGGATCCTATTTCTTTACTGGGTTTGAGACGGCCCGCTAAGCATTACTAATAAGCCTCCTTTGTAGACTTCCCCCAATCACCGACGAATCGGTAATTTAAGAGCCTTCAGTCTGACCTGCCCCTTTAGACAACCCAAATACATTTACATTTACATTTAGTCATTTAGCAGACGCTTTTATCCAAAGCGACTTACATATGAGAACATTCACAAACCAAAGTCGCAGCTTCGGGAGCATATTTTGGGGTTCAGTATCTTGCTCAAGGATACTTCGACGCATGGCTGGGGGATCGAACCGCTGACCTTCCGATTGGCAGGCAACCCTTTTGCCGTTCCATACATTATTTCAAATGGAGTTAAACTTGATGTTGGTGTATCATAACATTACCAGGAATGCATGGTTAACATTACCAGGGGTAAACAGTGCAACAATTTTTTTTCCTGTCTCGTCCATGTTTTGTTTTTAGCTTTGATTTGATAATTCCATTGTGTATTTCTACCAAACCTGCAGATTGTGAATGATATTGACATGATATGATTCTTTAATGTAATTTTTAATGTATGTACCATGAGTGAGATGACATTATTTACAAAATGTGTTCCGTTGTCACTGTATATTTTCTCTGGAATACCGTATCTTGGAGCTATTTCATTTGCTATTGCTTGAGCAACTGTTGAAAATACTTCTACCCATTTTGTAAACATATATATTATTACCAGGCAATATTTCTTCCCCTCACATTTGTTTAGTTTTATGAAATCCAAATGTGTTGAGGTTTCGGAAATTGGAAATCTTAAGTTCCCTTTCAAGGGAACTCGCACTGCGTCATCGGGATGACACTTTGGGGAACGACCCCAGCGTAGCATGTCTGAAGTGAGAATGAAAACAGGCCAATCTTGATTGGAGATCCGTACGGACGTCATATTTGACGGCATACCCAGAAGGCATAAAGGGACACATAGCACAGTTAGCTTTTTGCTCTTCAGCTTTAGGGCTCTGGGTAATGAGAGCTTGAGAGAATGGCTAGTAGCGAGCATTGTCGGCAGTGTGTGCCTCCATGTCCGCGTTTTATTAAGGGCAGGGACACGCATCAACTGTGTCTCGGCGTGCAGCACGCCCGGGCTGCTCTCCAGGGAGTGGCCTGTGGCTGCGGCGCGTGTGAGCTGCTGCCGCTGAGGGTGCTGCGCTAGCGGTTGGCCGGGTTCCGTGAAGCCGGTCAGCCCCGCGACCCTCGCGGCTCTGGACGCCATAGATCGTGGGGCGCGCAGCTGGGTCTGTCGGTGGCAGGTCTAGCGGTGTGTGTCTCCGTGTCCACGTACGGGCACGGACACACATCATTTTTTGTGTGCGGTGCCTCGCCATAGAGATTGGCACGCCCGGGCCGCTCTCGATGGAACAGCTTGCGGTAGTGTTAGCTGCGGGTGCTGCGCTGTTTGATAACGCCGGTCAACCGCGTGAGCCTTGCAGTTCTGGGCCCACAGCTGCTGGGGCAGCGCAGCGCCACAGGCCGAGGGGCTCGCAGCTGGATCTGTCTGCGGGACGGGGGACTGCTGAGGCATCTTCCTCGTTCTCGGCTGACGATCCGGATATCCTCCCGCCTGCCACTCCATGCCTGCTCTAGAGGAGCTGGTGGAGGTTTTGTCACGCGCGGTGACCAAGCTTGGCATCGACCGCACCATGACTGGTATGGTCTGTGTTTGGAGAGGACATATTCCTCCTTGTTTTTACCTTCTGGTCTGTGCAGCGGCGCAGTAAATACCGTTGTCAACCACCTTCCAGTATTTCTCCTTCGCTGTTGGAGGTAGTGGCCACAGTCATCCAGCTCTTCGCAACGTGAGGTGCAAAAGCAGAGCGTCGCCTCTCAGAGCTGACGCTCTCGCGAGACGACCTCTCAATAGAAGAGGCCAGGTGAGAGCTGCCACCCACAGGGCAGCGCGACTGAGGTTGCATTCCCCCCGATGCTCTTGGGGTTTCAACGCTGCGCTCCCGCCGGTTAATACGCTCGGGCCGCGTCATTTCTCCGCGGACGCACACTGCTTCAGCAGCCTCTAGTGAGACCTGCGGCGGAACAGCAAGTGCGTTCGCACACCGACAATCCTACTCGTTTCCCCCTGCCGGTCAACCCACCCCGAAGTTCGGGGAGGTGGTTTGGACGATAGTCGCCCTGAGCAGGTGCGGGTAATTGAACAGGAAGTGCACTCTCTGTTGGTCAAGGGGGCTATCGAAGCCAGACAAGGGGTCCAGGTTCTACAGCCGGTACGTCATAGTTCCCAAGAAGGATGGGGGCGCCCTATCATAGATCTCAGGTCTCTGAGAAAATACAGGTTCGAGATAGTGAGTCGGATCCAGTTCGAGGACTGGTTCGTCACGATAGATCTGCAGGACGCATACTTCTATGTCTCCATCCTTCCATGTCACAGGAAGTTCCCGAGTGTCGCTTTCGGGGCGAAGCGTACCAGTATCGGGTTCTTCCTTCCGGCCTGGCTCTTTCCCCTCGCACCTTCACAAAGTGCATGGATGCAGCACTGAGGCAGGGCATCCATGTACTCAACTACATCGATGACTGGCTCATTCTGGCCACATCATACGATGTGGCGGTGCGACATCGAGATGTTGTACTGGCCCATATGAGGTGCTTAGGGCTGAAACTCAACCAAGAAAAGCATGTTGACGCCCTTCCAGCGGACTACGTTCCTGGGAGTCGTATGGGACTCGACTACGATGCAGGCACAACTGTTCCCCGCACATATCGAGTCCATACGGGTGGCAGTCTAGGCCGCAGCCTCACTGTCAAGCAGTTCCAGAGACTGCTGGGTCTCTTGGCAGCAGCATCCAACATAATTCTGTTCGGTCTGCTCAACATGAGACCCCTAGAGTGGTGGCTGAGGACCAGGGCGTTTTCCCCAAGGGGAAATCTATTCCGTATCATCAGGGTAACGCGGAGAGGCCTTTGTTCCCCCAACATACGGAGGACACCTTGGTTCCTGGCGCAGGGTTTTTCAACCGTTTCAACAGATGCTTCCCTCACTGGCTGGGGCGCGGTCATGGACGGCCGGTTTGCGAGAGGTCTGTGGTGGTCTATAAAGCCCTGAGGTGCTTTTTTCTGGACCTCCGCAGCCTCACTGTCAAGCAGTTCCAGAGACTGCTGGGTCTCTTGGCAGCAGCATCCAACATAATTCCGTTCGGTCTGCTCAACATGAGACCCCTAGAGTGGTGGCTGAGGACCAGGGCGTTTTCCCCAAGGGGAAATCTATTCCTTATCATCAGGGTAACGCAGAGAGGCCTTTGTTCCCCCAGCATACGGAGGACACCTTGGTTCCTGGCCGTTTCAACAGACGCTTCCCTCACTGCCTGGGGCGCGGTCATGGACGGCCGGTTTGCGAGAGGTCTGTGGTGGTCTATAAAGCCCTAAGGTGCTTTTTTCTGGACCTCCATGGCCACCATGTCCTGATACAGTCCAACAATATGGCCGTGGTATTGTACCTGAACCATCAGGGGGGTCTGAGGTCATGCCCTCTATGCAGATTACCGTACTGGGACCTCCTGTGGTCCCAGGGGAGACTGTCGTCTCTCAGGGTGATGTACATCCCCGGGGACCAGAATCAGGGTGCGGACATCCTGTTGAGGCAGGGGCTGAGGCCTGTGGAGTGGCAGCTCCACCCAGTGGTGGTGAAAGCTGCATGTGAGGGGTTCGGCCGGGTGGAAGTTGATCTCTTCGCGTCAAAAGACGTCCCACTATCCACTGTGCCATGGCATCCAACCCCAGATGTGGCCGAGGCTGTATGCGTTTCCCCCAGTTGCTCTGCTCCTGGGAGTTCTGGAGAGAGTCTGCCGGGACGGCGTCAGCCTTCTCTTAGTAGCACTCCAGTGGCCGACCAGGGTTTGGTTCTCTGACATTGTCGACCTACTAGACGGCCTCCCTGTCTCAGGCAGAGGTCACAATATTTTACCCCCTGACGGAGCTGTGGGACCTCTGGGTCTGGCCCCGAGGGGGCCCGGTACCTAGGAAAGGGCTTGTCAGCAGGTTTGGTGGAGACCTTACTCAGCTCCAGGGCTCCTTCTACCAGGAGACTGTACAGCCTGAAGTGGAAGGTGTTTTCCACTTGGTGTAGAGAACGTGAGGTATACCCAGTTCACTGCCCGGTGGCTTCAGTGCTGGAGTTTCTGCAAGATCGCTTCTCCTCTGGGCTTACCCCGTCCATGCTTAAGGTGAACGTAGCGGCTGTTGCGGCGTTCCACTCACCTATAGGAGATGGATTGCTGGGGAGGCACCCGTTGGTTGTACAGTTCCTCCGGGGGACTCAGAGGATGAGGCCTGCAACTCATTTCAGAGTCCCAACCTGGGATCTGGCAGTGGTGCTCGAGAGGTTGGCCGAGGCTCCCTTCGAGCTGCTGGAGTCCGCTGAGGCTAGGACCTGACCCTCAAGGTGGCCTTTCTCCTGGCCATCACTTCTCTGAGGAGAGTGGAAGAACTCCAGGCCTTGGAGGTTACGCCAACATGCTTGGAATTTGCTCCTGGCAGAGTCAGGGCTGTCTTGCACCCCGTCCCCGGCTACATGCCCAAGGCACCGGCTAATGGGGCTCGATCTGTGGTTCTACAGGCCTTTTATCTTTTACCTCATGTGACGGCGGAAGAGGGCAGACTTAGTAAATCCTCAATGCCCCAGGAGATGCAGACAAGTCTGCGCATTGGAAATCATGTCAGATCAGTTGCATGCTGCAAAGCTGACGATCAGTAATTGGATCGTCCAGGCTATAGCCAGAGCGTATCAGGTGCGCAATTTGCCTTCACCAATAGCTGTGAGGGCTCATACCACCAGGAGCATGGCCTCCTCAGTGGCCCTCCTGTCGTGAGCCTCATTGCAAGACATCTGTGAGGCAGCGGGGTGGGCCACCCCGCACACCTTCATCTGATACTATAGTCTGCACCTCCCTACGATGCCCGGTGCTTCATCGCAGGAAAGCTAACTGTGCTATGTGCCGGCGTCCCTTTATGCCTTCCGGGTATGCTGTCACATACGACGTCAGTACGGATCATCAAGATTCCCTTCAGACACGCTACGCTGGGGGCGTTCCCCAAAGTGTCACCTCGATGACGCAGTGGCTAATTCCCTCTCAGGGAACCAGGGTTAAAAATTTTTAGACTAGTTCGAGAAACCAAATGCTGTAAATACCTTGTTTATTATTTCAATCGTACCGCCTGTTGAGACATGACAAGGTCCATGGCTCAAAAATGCAGCATATTTAAATAAGCGATGTCGTAATATTATTTTCTCTTCCTAGGATTGTCAGTTAACAAAAAAATAGTGTTTTCTTTGTTGTTATCTTGGAAGAAAACAATATTACTAGCTGTTTTAGTTTTCTTTCCTGCTTTTTGCTTTTAACATGTTGCTGTGCAGTGTGTGTATAGTCTCCAAAGTTTGTTTGTCGGGCAGTTCGATGGTCAACCATGTATTTGTTATGAAGCTACTTACAGTATTTGATGCAGAGAGCCTTTCAGATAAGCGTTTTTAAGTTGTTGTTCATAGGGACCGTCATTATTTGCATTGTCGGGGGGTTCGACCCCACTGTGCATATCAAATACTTCTTTCAGACCCTTTGTTTTCCCACTTCCTCTTCTCTGTTGCAGGAGCTGTTATTAACTTGTTGATCAATGTGTTTATCTTGAGGTCCCCTGTGTAAAATATCAGCTGTTGACGTGGCCGTTATCTTAACTTCTACATCTGCTTTGTTCTTTCCTGCTGAGATGGAATCTGTACCACATATGTATGTGCTGAACACTTACAAATTGCTACCTTTTTAGGGAGTTGGATGGCAGTTAATAGATTCAATATGAGATCTCTGTGATTTATTGGCATCCCTGTTGAAGTTACCATACCTCTATTTTTCCATTGTTGTGCAAAAACATATACATTGGAAAATGCATATTGGCTATCAGTGCAAATATTAGCTATTTTGTTCATAGCTAATTTGCATACTTCTGTCTACGCTACCAACTCAGCTGCTTGTGCTTTACCAGTTGATCTATTAAGGCTAAAGCTTCTTTTTTATAAATGTTTTCTTTTCTGTTTTTGTGCCCTTCCTTTCTTTTATTTGCTTCTACCAACCACAACCTTGCCTCTGCATGGCCATTTTGTTTGCGTTTCCTCTCATCCCTACCACACTCTATTTCCTATACTAACTTTGTACATTCAAATACACTCAATTTCCCTGAAAAACAGTACTTTTCTTTCCACTTTTTCAAATAGTTTTACATTCCTTTCTCCCTTCTGTAATATATACTTCACATCTCCACTTAGCTCTTCACTTTCTCTCTTACAGCATTTACAGTAAATGGACTGTACTTGTATAGCGCCTTTCTAGTCGTCCGACTACTCAAAGCGCTTTCACACTACATATCACATTTACCCATTTACACACATTCATACACTGATGGCAGGAGCTAACTGCCCATCAGTACAAATTAAACTAATCATTCACACACACCAAAGTCACAACTTTGGGAGCATTTTGGGGTTCAGTATCTTGCTCAAGGATACTTCGACACATGACTGGGGGATGCCGGGATCGAACCGCCGACCTTCGATTGGTAGACTACCTGCTCTGCCACCAAGCCACAGCAACCCGCTGTGTATGGAGTTCACCCGAACAACTGACCCAACTAATAAGACATTGCTTTTGTTGTCACCGTTTAGGTTTCGGCTGTCTGTTGTCTCATTAGGACAGACACAATAAAATTAAAATAATTGAGAGACCATTGTTAATTCCATGCACTCACACATTTACTCAGAATTACCTGTGCTTCTTTTACGTGCTTCTCTTCCAGAGACTTGAACTCTCTCAGCACGGGGTTATTTATTACTGGTAGTCTTCCCACATAGACTATGGACTATTTGCCGTACTCAGCTACGGTCTTACTCTGGGTCCCAGACCCTTTAGCATCAGCCAAATCTGAGTTCACATTCATAATCTTTCATTCAAAACAATAATCAACCGCCTTCGTCGTCCTCCTCCTGTCTTGCCTGGTTCTCGCCTGCCCGCCTCGTCCTCAGTCGTACTCCCCGCCACTGGCCGCTAACTCGGACTGGAGTGTGGGGATCCCCACCAAGCTCCCTCCCAGTTCCTGTGATTCTACAACTCGCTCCCTGTCTGTAAATAAACTAACTTTTGCCAACCAGATCCTGTCTCCCGTCCTGCATTTGAGTCCAGGCTAAGTAAAACGCAACCCCAAGTTGTTAGAAAAATCTTACTCACTGGAATCTCGATCAAAAGCTTTACTTGCACAAGGAATCAAGACATGCACTTCACAGGACATATTTGACTACTGTAGCAATTCAATGCAGCCCTTTAAATACATGTAAGCAAGCCAGTCTACACTCAGGAGTTACATAATACTTAAGGGCAAAGTTCAGTCTTATGTGGTTCTCTTCTGGTTATCTTCCGGCTGCAGCTGTCATTGAGGCAAGGTCCTGTTTTGTCTTTTATATTAATCATTTCATTACAAGCATGTCAATGATTTCATTACAAACACAACAAATAGTACAAACAGTTATCTTGTGCAACAGTTTAACATCGTAGATTTTTCCATCATCCGCTCCCACATTCAGCTACCCAGGGACATAAAGTGCTCTCAAAGAGAGCAACTTCCCCTAGGCCACAGGTAGGATCCGATGCGCCAATCTGCACAGAGGGCTTGATCTCAGACCCTCCCTGCTGGTTTATGTAGGAGACCACTGACATTTTGTCTGATCAAACCAGAACATGGTGGCCATAAGGCTAGCAGAACCACCAGCATCTCTGGGCAATTTATGTGCCACAGACGATGCGCCAACCAGCCTTCAGGTCCGCCTTCTCCCTCCTGGGCCTTGGGCGAGCAGGCTGCCGTGAGCCCCTCGACCGCTGGGGAGGGGCACGCTGCACCACGCTCTCCTTCTGAGTCAGCATTTAGGAGATGCAAGATGTAGACGGCTGGCCCACCCCCAGCCGTGCATTGGGACCTCTGATGAAGGGGGATAAACCGCTGAAACCCCGCTGCTTTCTCCTGTGCCTCCCGAAAATGCTCAATCACTGAGCTGATGGCCTCCCCAAAGAGGCCAGGAGGCGAGACCGAGGCATGCAGGAGGAAGGCTTTATCCTTCTCCCTGATGCCTGACAGGATCAGCCATAAGTGGCGTTCCATCACCACCAGCAATGCCATGGAATGGCCAATAGCCCGGGCCATTTCCTTGGTGACCCAGAGCGACAGATCAGTCATCCCGGCTGTGCTCTTTCACATCCTTGGATGCGACAGCCCCGCCATCGTCGAGGGTCCCCAGCAGGTTGGCCTGATATGCCTGAAAGACCGCCATGGTGTGCAGGCACGCACCGGCCTGACCCGCCGCCATGTATGCCTTGCCCACTAAGGACAACGTAGTCCTGTAAGGCTTACTATGCAACGTCAGAGCTTTAAGGGACGACGTGGCCTCAAGCAATAAATACACCGCCAACGTCTCCTCAATGTGCGGTATAACATCGTAGCCATTCTCTTGGAGCCCCACCATCGAAGCATGATGAAAACGGCTTAGACCAGGATCTCGACATGGAAAAAATGGCAACTCACGACATGGGCATGGAGGTAGAGCCCTGAGAAAGCGCTTATCGAGCTTACTACGCTGATGAGCCTCCGGCTGCTTCGCCAGCCAGGCGATGTTGAGCCTGGCTACCGCACTGGTAACCGCCTCCAGCTGCTCCTCATACTGTGGAGACTGGGCTGACGAGGCACCCGCTGCACCGCCTTCCACGCTTCCAAGGAGATCCACCTCCTCAGAGCTAGATGGCCCAAGCGCGGGTCCCACATTCAGGCCCGAAGAAGCCACGGTGCGGGCTTCCGGATCCCGAATGCAGGTGTAGGAACTAGCGGAAGAGAGCTGAGAAAGGGCCAAAGCGTCTCGCCCTCATGAGGAAAAGAGGAGACATAAAAACAACTGCCTGCTTAGTGTCATAGGGCTGTCTTATGTCTCATGGTACAAAGCTCTTTTTGAAATGAGCCCTTCATCATATCAGGGTCCTGTACCTGCGCCCGGAGGACAGGAGAGTGAAGTGAAAGTTGAGGGGGTGCTCTGGGTCTGTTATTAGATTAGAGTGTAAAACTGATGTGATGAGAGCCTCTCAACAGACAAACGATTTATTTGCATAAAACGTAGCCCACTGCGACTTTGTGTTACATTAGAAAGCAAGTATGCATGGCCAAATGCCAAGCACTGCATATATTAGCATTCAGTAAAATCTGCTCTGGCTGCCGCATACATGGAACATTAGTCTATTCGTTATCCAACATAATCATAAACACCATTCATCACAGTGCAAGAATAGTAGACTTCTGTGGTTTTCTCCAATGCCTTTCTGGGTCCAGACCTGTGCTCCCTGCCCTGAAGAGAAGTTGGAGGAAGTCTGTCTTGTCTTATTAAACTGATTACAATGTCCTCACTTTATAAGGGCTGAACGAAAGAAATAATTGCAGCCTTGTAGGCACAGGTCAGTAGATAATTGAGACGTTTTTCATGATAATTAGCTCTAAATGGTTTAAGTACAGTACCGCTCCTTGGGATTCATGCCAGGCATGATGTCTTGTTATTCTGTAGAATTTTTCTCTTGGGATATTCCAACTGTGTGATGCTGAAACACAAAAAGGTGTCATTACAAAGATAATGAATTTGAATACAAATACAGCAGTTAATCCAAATTTGCAGTTATGTGCCTCTGATTCCATGTTAAAGTGCACTAAGGTAAAAAAGGCACTTTGATGGATTAGGTAAAAGGTAGACCCATCAGTGATATACTGATACATTTGAGACTCCCCTGATAGGTACAATACTATGATTATTACACATTATCCGGCTGTGTTGTGTTCTGGCTCTGTCTTGACTGCCAGAGCCAATCTGCGTATGTACACCAGGTCCATGTTCAGCATTACTCTTTTCCCTGCTCAACTATTATTATGAACCTGTGCAACTTTTGTTCAACCTGTTCAACAGCATATGTCTATTGTTGACAATAGAACAAGTTGGTCATTTTGGGTTTATCATATCCACAATTTGAATGTATAAATACATAAAATACATTTTTAACAATGCATTTCATTTGTTTCTGAGTTAGTCTTCACACATACTCAGCAAATCTATTTTTTGTGTTCATAGTTACTAAGAGAGAGAGAAAATGAGAAAAGTGAGGAGGGGAGGGAGTTAAACCTCCTAGAAGTCTCCTTCTGCTCACTGGGATCACCTATACTGTGTTTAAATGCAGCTGAATTCACAATATATCTGTTCTCATTTACATATTTTTCTGTTTCTGTTGACAGAAAATGGTACGAGTATGAATTTTGATCACTGCTGCTGAGCTTCAGATAAAATCATTGTTTAATGATTACAACACTTAATCATGACAGAGAATGTTTGAAGTATAGCCAAAAAAGCACCTGTTACCTCATCTAAATGACCCTCAAATCAGTGGTAATGCTTGTAAAACATGAAGAAATGTGTGCAAAACCACTCTAAACTATAATATAAATGTGGCTGCTGAAGAATGCTACACCTCCGAAATGTTTCCAGTGGACTATGAAACCATGATGGCGCTGTGACTGTTCCGCAGCGTGACGCAGCTGGATGCTGTGTACATTCAGCATTTACATCTGCACAGTACAATCTTGAGCAATATCCCTGCAAAAGTATGTGGACAGCTGTTTAACATTTTGGGATATAGAGTACACTTATTTTCTTTGTGCTAAGAGTTAGATGAGAAGATTGATACCACTCTCATAGCTAAGTTTCCATGAGCAGCCTTTTAGCTTAGTTTAGAATATCATCTTAAATATTCTGAAAATTAGTATATTTATTACATATAGCTTTAAATTATTAATTTGGGCACCAGAAGTTCATACAAGGATAATATGATCATGTGATTACAATACATTTCCACTGATAATTGAAGAGATATTATTGATCATTCTGTCCTACTGAATATAAATGTAGTTGGTAATTAGCAAGAGATATTTTTTCCTTTTTGGCATGGTACCACAAGACGTTCGTTTGTAGAGCACAGGGATCTGGCAGGAACATAGGTCGTGATAACATGAGCCAGTGTAACCTAAGGAAGAGAGGGGTTACATAGTCCAGTTTGGACAGGACAAGAGCCTGGACTAGGACTTGTGTAGACTGCTCAAATAGGAAAGGTCTGATTTTCCTGATTTTGTAGAGGATGAATCTACAGGACCGGGTGATCTGACATGTGCAGTGGAGTGACCTGAGCACGATGAGTGGAGCAGGACCGTGTGTAGATAAGATCTAGTTGATTACCAGACTTGTGGGTTGCTGATGTGGAAACACGCTTAAGGTCAAATGATGCAGCCAGGTTATTGAACTTCACAGCCTGTGGCTTTCCAAGGTGGATGTTGAAGTCCCCAAGTAACACCAGATGAGTGCCATCTTCAGGGAAGGATGAAAGGAGCACATCCAACTCCTCCAAGAAATATCCAAGCTGACCTGGGGGGCGATAGATGAATACAAAGTGACTCTTAACAGGGTGGGTGATAACAGCACGAAACTCGTAGGAGCTCTTTTCACACAAGGGTGTTCGCTGTTTAAACTTCCAGTCATTAGGAATAAGCAGGCCAGTTCCACCACCTCTTCTTACGATGTGAGGACTGTGGGAGAAAGCGTGATTATGGGAGAGGGCTATGGGAGTGGCGGAATCCTCAGGTTTGATCCAAGTTTCTGTAATTGCTACAATTAGAAGACCAGAATGAATAACAAAAGCTGTAATGAAATCAGCTTTTTTCACAGCAGACTGGCAGTTCCACAAGCCTATTGGGAAGGTAGAAGGGGCAGTTGTGGACTGTGGTACAACGTGCAGATTATGAACATTACGTTGCCTTTGGCATGAAACAGAAGATTTTCGTGTTGTAATAACAGTAGGGATTTGAAAACACATTGTATAAGAGCAGAAGGGAAATATGCAAGACAAATTTAATAACAAACAGGGATAAATTATAAAGTGTGATACTCAGGTGCCCTGTGGTTGAGTCCCTGCTCGGTGGAGTCATGTGTACGTAGATTCGATGGTCTTTACTCTCTTTGGTCTTCACTTGATGAGGGCTGCCACGAGTGCGACCGGAGATTATACACACTTAAATACCCGTCTGACTTAAGAGATTGAATTCAGCAGGACACGCCTCCCGTGACCCAGAAACAAACCACGAAAAGTGACAGTAAGAGAGAAGAGAGAGGCGAGAAAGCACAAAACTATGGGAGAGAGAAGATATTGAGTTAGTAACATACATTTATGGGATAAGAATGCATATAGATGGAGAGGAGGACAGAGGTGCATCATGGGAAGTCTCCCGGCAGTCTAGGCCTATAACAGCAGTAAATAAGGGATGGTTCAGGACTCGCCTGAGCCAGCTCAGGACTCGCCTGAGCCAGCCCTAACTATAAGCTTTATCAAAAAGGAAATTCTTAGGCCTGCACTTAAATGTGGGATCTACTTTTGGAGACTCTAGGAACCACAAGTAACCATGCATTCTGGGAGCCGAGTGTATTAGTGGGGTAATAGCATACTATGAGCTCCCTGACCATTAAGAGCTTTGTAACAACTGATAATACTTGCTTTAATATGGGAGAATTAAACATAGACCCTTATTAACACATCAGGAAGAATTAGAGATCTACTGTGGAAGTGGATGGAAGTTTTGCCCCTTGAACACAAACAACCCCACCCCCTCTTATAGAAGACTTTAAGACAAGAGAAAGCTTTTGCTCTGGCTCTCTGAGTCTTTCGCCCTTCTCTGCTGCTGACCAAGACATTAGTGGACTGAAAACTCCCCGAAAGGTGGAGGAATGCGGGAATGCCAGACTGCATCCTGTGGCCCACAGGCCTCACCTTTAACAAGACAAAGTTAGAAAGAAGAAACATTGGATCTTATGCACCAATCATGTGGTGCAGAGAAGGAGAAATAGAGAGAGACAGCAAGCTGGAGCAAAAGAGTTAACTCTAAAACAAAGAAACTATTATCAACGCTGCTAGATTGTCATTATCAGATTGAGGAAGCCATGCTACATCCACTTGCAATACCGGAGTCCTTACTAAGGCCATGACCAACTTTAAACTCCGACGCTCACCCATTTTGCCACCACAACCGAATTTTACCAGGCTGCTTATGGAGGAATTGATCCGACTTGGTCCAGAGGCAGTCCCATGAGATCGACAGTTTGGCCTGAACATGGATTGCCACTGAGTGTCCAGAGAAATGGCACCGCCTCACCTCTCCCTGTCACGGTTTCTGGGACTCGAAGGGTTTCCTTGTGTTTCCTATGTCTGCGTCTCCCTTTTTTTCTCCCTAGTGTGTTTTGTTGTTTCCCTGGTTGCAAGGGGCATGGTTTTCTGCAGGAGCTCTGGCCAGAGAAATATACCTGTTTCCCATCTGCTCATTCTCTCGCAGCATAAAGTTGCCAGCCAGACATCACTTTTAAAGTTTGTCCACATAGTGGTTTTCTGTGTTTACACAAGCTAATACCGCTAACTGACAGAGGTGTCAAAAGTATTCACATTCATTACTCAAGTAGAAGTATAGATACTAGGGTTTAAAAAGACTTCTTCTTGAAGATTTTCTTTCGCACCCTTGTGCTCTGCACGGGTCTCACTCAGGTCCGCAATCATGGTAAAACCTGCGGGACCTGAGTACTGCTCCCAAATAAGCCAGCTTTTGTCTTCAGCTGACATAGGTGGAGCCAGTGGGGCCCGCAGCTTAGAGGGCTATGCCTATACGCCCTCCAAGAGCTGTTGCTATAGGGATAAGGGCGAACCTGGATGTCCAGCCAGAGGTTTTCCACCAGAGTCCACAACCACCAACACACCAGTTCACAGGCACCATACGTGCACAGTGCCCAATGGGATGAAAATATATCTACCGCACCATGACCCTCCCCTGCTACCAAACCTGATTGAGTAACACGGATGGAGCATATCACTCACATAACACACCTGAAGGTGTATGAAGGGGGGGGTCATGATGTGGCTCGTGGGTGCGCACAGCGGTTGCAGATACACCCAATCACACACATTGAACTTATGTTGGAAGAGCAGTGTGGACGGCTGTTACACACTGTGACAGTCCCAAGGCTCGCACAAATAAGTTAGGTGAGAGCCTCAGCATGTGCCAGCCTGCAGTGCATGTATCGGGTCTCTACAGCGATGCCTGTGTGTGCGTAACGTGCCCAGTGTTGACAGTGTGTCTCTTGTTGTCAAGCACGTTCAATACGGAGTGGGTCAGGGAGAACCCAGACGTATCACGCAGGTAGAACCGAATAAAAGGACACGGTGAAGCCCATGATGCCGCTGTGCATATGTCTTCCACAGCCAGGCTAGAGTGGGCACAATGCCAGGTGGAGGGTCTTCCCCCGCCGCGACATATGCCTGTGTGATTGTCTCAAACAGCCAGTGAGCTAGACGCTGTTTTGTCAGAGGCTTCCCTTGGGAATGCTCTCTGTAATGCACAAACAACTACTGTGTCTGTCTGAAAACTGCCGTGCGCGCGACATAATGTGACAGCGCGCTCACTGGACAGAGGCGATGTGATGTTTCTTTCATGCTGTTCCTGTGAGGGGGAGGAAAAAACCCCTCCAGGGAAATAACTCTTGATCTGAAAGAGCTAGTTATGAATTTGGGCGTGAAAGCAGGATTCGGCCTCAAAGTGGCTGAGCTCCCGTCCTGTCGGATAATGAGACAAGATGGAGTGACTGAGAGTGCACACAAATCACTTACTCTTTTCGCCGAAGTCAGAGCTAAGAGAAGTGCTGTCATTAAGGGCAATAATTTGAGAGGAATTTGTCCTAGTGGCTCAAAAGGGGGATTCCCCAGAGCCTGTAAAACCAGGGGTAAATCCCACTGCGCTGAAAGGGAGCGCATGACAGGTCGCTGTCTCCTGACTCCTTTCAAGAAATGCTTGACTTAGCGGATGCGCAAAGACAGACTTCTCTCCGTAGCCTTCATGGCAGGAGGAGATGGCCGCGGCATATGTTTTGACGGTGGATAGAGCCAAATTTCAATACACTAACAGCTGGAGGAAGGTCAGGACGTGAGAGAGGACACGATGTGGGATCTGTGTCGCTCTCTATGCATCAGCGCTGAAACGTTGACCATTTCGCTGTGTAAGAGGCCGTAGTTGACTGAATAGTGCGTACAACCTCAGGGAGCAGGCCTAACCGTTCCAAGCGCTCCCTTCAGGGGCCAAGCACACAGACGCTGTCCTATTCAATTCAATTCAATTCAATTCAATTTTATTTATATAGCCCAGTATCACAAATCACATTTGCCTCAAAGGGCTTCACAATCTATAACATACGACACCCTCTGTCCTTAGACCCTCGATTCGATTAAGGAAAAACTACCCAAAAAAAACCCTTTTAACAGGGGAAAAAAATGATAGAAACCTCAGGAAGAGCAACAGAGGAGGGATCCCTCTCCCAGGACGGACAGACGTGCAATAGATGTCATAAGTACAGAATAGATTTATAGCATCAAAACTATAACATATACAGCCATGATGGCAAAATTGTTGTATATATATATATTATTATGTTAGAAATGTTTAGGTGGAAAAACATAAGGGAAGATGATGGGTCCAGACGGACAACCGAGCAGCTCCAGGTGGAGCCCAACGAGCAGGACCTGAGCCACTCGTCCACTGCACCATAGACACAGCAACACTACTGCCCCAGCAGGTCGCCATAGTAACAGATCCAGATACATCTCCGGACACTGAAATACCTGCTGAAAGTGACACTAAGAAAGAAGAGACGGACGACAAAGCACAAAACTCCGGGAGAGGGAAGAAGTCAAGTTAGTGACATGCATCTATGGGATGAGAATGCATACGGATGGAGAGGAGGACAGAGGTGAAGAGAGAGAGGTGCATCATGGGAAGTCCCCCGACAGTCTAGGCCTATAGCAGCATAACTAAGGGATGGTTCAGGACTCTCCTGAGCCAGCCCTAACTATAAGCTTTATCAAAGAGAAAAGTCTTTAGCCTACTCTTAAATGAGGAGATGGTGTCTGCCTCCC
>CM022486.1:28852658-28865716 GCA_011952105.1 Coreoperca whiteheadi | reverse complement strand
AATGGAGGCACATGATTCGCTGTGGCGACCCCTGAAAGGAAGCAGCCGAAAGGAAAGGAAGAAGACAGGTTAGGCCTACCTGTGGAAAGCCTATGCTGTGAGTCTCTGAAGAGAGAGAGAACCCGCGTATTTGATATTCTAATGGCAAAGTAAATAATCTTAAAAGGAAGATGGAGTCTTTAGTGGTTTTTGTCCTGCAATAAAGATCACGCTAACTAACTCCAGACTGTTCACAACTCAGCTGCCAGGCTTTTAACCAGAACCAAGAAATGTGATCACATAACTCCTGTTTTGCCTCTTTACACTGGCTCCCAGTATGTTTTAGAATACATTTTAAGATTTTACTGATTAATTTAAAGGCCCTTCATGGCCTCTCTCCCTGCAATATCTCTGATCTCTCAGTACCATGCATACCAGCACATACTTTGACATCCTCAGGCAGAGGTATTTTGTCTGATCCAGAGCCGGCTGAAAACAAAAGGGGACAGAGTGTTTGCTGTCAGGGCCCCAAGGGAAATCAGGTCAGGGAGTCAGTGATCTGTTCCCTTTCAAAAGCTTCACTCGATGCTGAATGAACTTCTGTTGTGAATCTATGCTATACATAAGACATTTATTGCATGTATGTCCGTCCTGGGAGAGGGATCCCTCCTCTCTTGCTCTATAATTTTTTTTGGGTAGTTTTTGCTGAGTCGAATCGAGGGCCCTTTGAGGAAAAATTCGGATTTGTGATATTGGGGTATATAAATAAAATTGAATTTAATCACAGCCAGCCACATATGTGAGCTCATCAATATTACTACGCTCTTATTTTAAAAATAGTGTCTTCCACTGGCCAGTTGCATGTCTGTAACAAAAATAATTTCCCCTTGGGGATGAATAAAAGAAATTCTGATTCTGATCACATGATGAGATAAAGACACCCCTGTTTTACATCCTGCATCTTACTTTGTGGAAAATACAATTTTTATTTATTTGAATAAATAAATCGCAGTCCCTCGCTAACATTTCAGAATATGTTTTAAAACGAAAGAAACAGCAGTTCCCTTTCAAAAGCTTCACTCAATGCTGCATGAAGTATGTATATGGGAATATCTTTAAGTGAACAGGCTGTGAAAAGTGTGTTTAACCACGTCAATGAAATTGACTATAAGTAGATGGGCCCCAGCTGCCAGCCTTCAGGTCTTTTTGTTTTCAGACCGATACCAGAATCAGAATCAGAAATACTTTATTTAAACCCCGAGGGGAAACTCTTTGTAACAGCAGCTCACTATCATGTCAGTGCACACAAGAATGGAAGTACTAAGCAAGGCAAAAAGCAATAATATACTACACTATAATACAGGTAACTACAAAGTGGGTATAAGTTTAAATTTAAAAATAAGTGTAATGTACAAAGTGGGTTAACTGGTCGAGGTTGTAATAGTGCATGAACTGTCAAGTAACGTGTAGCTTATTAACAATATGTAATGGGACAGAGGATATTGCACAGCTGTACTAGAAGTATAAATAAGTATCACAAATTAAATTTAAAACAGGGTGTGTTGCACAATAGTTTAATCACCGAATAGTCCCAAATTATGTCCAGTATTGCAGAGATGTTCATGATTGGTGTCCAGTTTAGTGACTCAGGGTCATATCGACTAACACTTAGAGGGAGGAGTTATAGAGTTTGATGGCCACAAGCAGAAATTACTTCCTGTGGCGCATTTTGGCATTTTGAGTCTTCCGCTGAAGGTACTCCTTTGCTTGACCAGCACATCATGGAGTGGGTGGGAGACACTGTCCAGGATGGCATGTAGTTTGGCCAGCATCCTCCTCTCTGACACAACCGACAGAGAGTCCAGCTCCACCCCAACAATGTCACTGGGCTTACGGATCAGTTTATTGAGTCCGTTAGCGTCCGCTACCCTCAACCTGCTGCCCCAGCATGCAACAGCATACAGGATAGCACTGGCCACCACAGACTCGTAAAACATCCTCCGCATTGTCCAGCAGATGTTGAAGGATCTCAGCCTTCTCAGAAAATAGAGGTGGCTCTGGCCCTTCCTGTATGGAGCTTGAGTGTTCTTAGCCCAGTCCAGTTTATTGTCTATGTGTACGCCCAGATACTTGTAATCCTCAACGATGTCCACACTGACTCCCTGGATGGAAACCGGAGTTACTGGTGCCTTGGCCTTTCGTAGGTCTACAGCCACCTCCTTGGACTTTGTCGCATTGAGCTGCAGATGGTTCTGCTCGCACCATGAGACAAAGTTACCAACCACAGCCCTGTACTCAGTCTCATCACCACCACTGATACATCCCACCACAGCAGAGTCATCAAAACATTTCTGAAGGTGGCAGGACTCTGTGTGGTGGCTGAAGTCTGTGGTGTAGATGGTGAAGAGGAAGGGAGAGAGGACAGTCCCCTGAGGGGTCCCAGTGTCCGACACACAGTGCTGCAGACGCACATACTGTGGTCTGTCAGTCAAGTAGTCAACAATCCAGGACAAGAGGGGGACATCCACCTGTATCGCTGCCAGCTTCTCACCCAGCAAGGCTGGCCGAATGGTGTTGAAGGCACTGGAGAAATCAAAAAACACGATCCTCACCGTGCTTGCCCAGGTGGGTATGAATGCGGTTCAGCAGGAAGATGATGGCATCCTCAACTCCCAGCCAGGGGTGGTAGGCAAACTGAAGGGGGTCCAGGAGGGGTCTGACCATGGGCCGCAGCTGTTCCAGCAACAGTCTCTCTAGGGTCTTCATTATGTGGGAGGTCAGTGCCACCGGTCTGTAGTCCTTGGAGCCACTGGGACGCGGCATTTTCAGCACAGGAACAAGGCAAGATGTCTTCCACAGAACAGGGATCCTTGGAAGACTCAGGCTCATGGTTGAAGACATGTTGAAGAACTCCACATAGCTGGGGGGCACAGGCTTTTAGCACTCCGGGGCTAACTCCATAGGGGCCAGCAGCCTTGTTTGTGTGGAGTTTCATCAGCTGTCCTCTCACCTGGCAAGCAGTTAGGCACACAGCAGAGGTTAGAGGCAGGAGGCATCAATGTCAATGTGAAGAGGGCTGTTAGCCTGAGAGCCAGTTGAGGGGGCAGCAGGACTCTCCCAGGGTTGATTAGGGAGGGGGGAGCAGTTGAGTTAGAGGGGGGATGAGCAGGAGCCAGTGTGTCGAATCTGTTAAAGAACAGATTAAGTTAATTGGCCCTGTCCAACCTGCCTTCAACTCCTCTGCTGCCAGTCGGTCTGAAGCCAGTGATGCTCTTCATGCCGCTCCAGACCTCTCTCATGTAGTTCTGCTGGAGTTTCCACTCCAGCTTCCTCCTGTACTTCTCCTTGGCCTCCCTGATCTTTACCTTCAGGTTAGCCTGGATGGCCCTCACCTGCTCCCTATTACCATCTGTAAAGGCCCTCCTCTTGGCATTCAGGATGTGTTTTATGTCCTTTGTTACCCGCGGTTTATTGTTAGGATAACAATGAAACATTTTAGTTGGGACATTGCAGTCCACACAGAAGTTAATGTAGCCCGTTGATGTCCTCTCCATGAGGCTCAAAGAGTGCGTCCCAGTTTATCACCTCAAAACATTCCTGCAGTGTCTCCTCACTGTCCTTGTGGTCACAGGCTGCCTTTTAACCAGAGACATATAGCAGGATTTGAGGTGAACCAGGTTGTGGTCTGACCTGCCCGTGGGGTAGGGGGGAATATGTCCTTAACGTTAGCATACAGCAGGTCCAATGTCCTCTCCTCTCCAGTAGGACAACTCACATACTGGGTGAAATTAGTCAGTGTTGTTGAAACACTGACATGGTTGAACTCGCACGATATTAATATGAGTGCACTCGGGTGTTGAGTTTGGAGTTGTGCTATGGCGGTGTGAATGGCGTTGCACGCCGATACAAAGTTAGCAGAGGGGGGGATGTAAACAGCCACAAAAATGGCATGTGAGAATTCGCGTGGCAGACAATATGGTCAGAGTCCCACAGCTAACAGTTCAATGTCCGGGCTACAGATACTCTGCTTGATAGTAACGTCACCAGGGTTACACCACCTGTTGTTAACCAGCACAGCAAGCCCGCCGCCTTTCCGCTTACCGCTCTCGGTGTAATCCCTGTCGGCCCGAACAGTCTGAAAGCCGTCGATGGAAACGTTATGATCCGGGATATCCTGGTGTAACCATGTCTCAGAGAAGCACATCAAACTACACTCACGGAACTCCGTCTGGCTAACGTCGTTAGCTCGTCCATCTTATTCGCCAGTGATCTCACGTTGCCCATTACGAGAGAAGGCAGACATGGCTTAAATCTCTTGTTCTTAAGTCTCTTTTGTCTGCACCCCTCTCTCTTCCCTCGCCGCTTCGTTCCACCTCTGCATCCTCGGTGTGTCCTCCTCCAGATCTCAGCGGGGACATTGGTAGTCCTGGGTGCCATGCCGCTCAACTTCAGCGTGATCAGCTGTTCTCTGGTGTAAACAATGCGGCCAAACAGCTGTTCAGCAGCAGTGCCCTGACCAAGTAGCAGGAGAAGTTCCACAGCGAAAAAAGTACTAAAATACTTTCTACCCTCATTTTCTTAAGCGCGTAGTTTAATTTATACTTACACACAAGTTACTCAAGTTTGGAAGAAAAAGGAAGGCTAAAAGTTAGAAAAAGTCAGACGACGAGACGGAGCTACGCAACAGGCATACATTGACTTCCTTCGACCCGCGACCCCCACAAAACCTCTCCACTTCCGCCACCTTTGGTGCTTCAGGGGGCAGCGATGTGTAAATCCTGCTATATTCCAGGACACGGGTTCTTTAACATCCCCCTAACAGGAAGGGTCTCTGATAGAGACTAATACCTCTATCAGAGAGCCTGGCAGCATGGTCACTTCTGCCAGGCGTTTCTGTATGGGTGTTAAGCACAGTATGGAAAGGATACAGGATCCAGTTTACTCGTGGCGGCTGCGGCTTGGTGGCAGGGCGGGTTGTCTACCAATCGGAAGGTCGGCGGTTCGATCCCGGCTCCTCCCAGCCATGTGTCGAAGTATTCTTGAGCTAGATACTGAACTCCAAATTGCTCCCGAAGCTGTGCCTTCGGTGTGTGTGAATGATTAGTTTAATTTGTTCTGATGGGCAGTTAGCTCCAGCCATCAGTGTACGAATGGGTGTGTATGGGTAAATGTGATATATAGTGTGAAAGCACTTTGAGTAGTCGGACGACTAGGAAGGCGCTATACAAGTTCATTTACATTTACTCGTCATCCTGCGAACTCTTCTGAGCAAAGGGGCCATAGAACATGTTTCTCTTCCAGGAAGAGAGCCAGACTATTACAGCCAATACTTCCTGGTTCCCAAGAAGGATGGAGGGCTGCGTCCCATCTTAGATCTTTGAGGCTAGAACCGTTCAGTCAGGGCACTCAAGTTCAAGATGCTAACTGAAGATGCTCGTGTCGCAAATCCAACATTGCAATTGGTTCGTCACGATCGATCGCATATTTCCGCATAGAAATATTGCCATAACACAGGAAGTTCCTGAGGTTTACTTTCGGGGTCGAAGCTTACCAATTTTGGGATCTTCCGTTCGGCCTAGCCTTGTCACCCCGCACATACACAAAATGGGTAGATGCAGTGCTGGCTCCTTTGTGACTCCAGGGCATCCGCGTTTTGAATTACATCGACAACTTGCTAATATTAGCACAGTCGCGAGAGATGGCGTTTCAGCACAGAGATATTATGCTGGCTCATAGTTTCTCTCGGGCTGAGACTCAACGCCAGGAAAAGCATTCTCTTTTTAGCTCAGGGAACGACTCATCTGGGAGTTGTTTGGGATTCCGTCACGATGTGGGCACACCTGTCTCCCGCTCGGATCGAGACCATTCGGGCCAATTTTCGAGCGTTCCTGCTTTTCTGGGTTATCCTGCCCATTAGGTGTCATCATCATACGTCATAAATTGGACCGCATGAGCATGGCCGTAGCCTCTGCCTCGGTAGAGAAATTGAGTTTTAAACCCTCACACGCTGTGATGGCTAAAGATGGGCCTTCTTTATTCTCGCAATCCATTCCTGGAGTTGGGGGGCCAGATCCGAGGCCACAATGCCACGTCCTGGGCCCACCTCGACACCCAAATAACGCGCTGTCTCCCCCGGATCGACTAGGTGTATAGACGTTCCACCTATCGTCCAGGGTTGGCAGCCGTTCACGACGCCGTTGTCGAGGAACAACCCATGACACTTCCTCAGCCCAGTCAGTTGACAAAATGACTCTACAACCTCAAGGTTCCTCATCATCCCCCTCACCGAGCCGCTCAACAGGATTAGATCTGTGAAAGCCAATGTTGTTATGGACCTGCCTTCCCAACCTAGGCCACTTTGTCCATCCTCCAAGGCCTGGATAAGGGGGTCCATGGCCAGGTTGAATAGCAGCGGTGACATCGGGTCACCAAGCCCTTGGAATAGCCCCTCTACCTCCCATCTCTGACAAAACGCTTCATAGATTTGGTTGATAGGCAAGGCACATTCCGCACTTGCGGCGCCATCAAGGATCAGTGCCGCGAGCTTAGCCTGATCCCTACTATACAACCACTGGTGTACATGGAAATCATGCTTCTTCTGGGAGAGCTGCTTCTCCCAGCCCTTCATTGCTCCACAGCCATTCCCCGCCCTATTGGGAGTCCCCCCTTTTCCAACCTTCGGATAAGGTCAGACGCCGAAGACTCGATCAATCCAGGGTCCTGATCTACGTCCTTAACCAAGTTCGCAATGGCCCTGATCTCATTCTCACTTTCTGTGTCAACCGCCCTCTCCAACGCTTCCCTTAGCCTGATTCTGGCCAAGATTGGGGGTGACCTTGGAACAATCGGGTTTGCCTCCGTTTTGGGAAGGTTGCCCTCCTTAACCGCTGCTTCATTTGGACCATTTTGAGTCAATTCTTTCTGCAGGAGTTTTCTTTTACTCCTCACCTGCTCAGCTGATTTACCTGACCCAAGCTCATCCGCTATGACCTTGTCCATACGGGGTTTCCCCGTGTATTTAAGTGCGAGCTCGATCAGGGATTTGACTTCATCCTCACTCCACAACCTTGTTCCCTTTACCTCTCTTTCCGCCGCTTGCGCTCTGCCTATCTTTTCCGCCTTCAACTCAGCTGGATGGGCGTGCCGCCAATGTTGGGTCAGCCCCGTGCTAGTCCCGAACCTCGCTTTGCAGAGTCTGCACGCGTACTCCCAATCACCTCTGGACACTTCCTCCACCCACTTACACTTGAGGACATGGCAGGAAATGGAGTGGCTGTTAGCATTGGTTCGACCACATCAACGACACTTGTACAGGACAGCTAGCATGCTAACTTTGCTGACCTGCACCCCACACAGTGGGCATTCCGGGTCAGGGTTAGGCAGAGGCACCTCGATACCTTTGAGCACCGGGTCAGCCACTTGGCTACCCAGCCCCTGGGAGTCCTGGTTACTGTGTTGAGTTGGTTCCATCAATTCCCTATCGACTCAAGGGGGGATGTTTGGGATTCTTTCCTCTCCCCTCTGCCTACCGGTGCTTCTATCTGGGGTGTTACTGTTGGCCATTACACATTGGTCTACCCTTCACCAATCTGTGATGGGGGTTCACCACTCTCTGGGGCCAAATTCCCAATTTCCCCGCCTCCGGCTATAGCAGGCTGTGTTGTCAGCACGACCTCTTCCAACTCTACCGTTATTGTCAAGTTTTCAAATGTCTTTGATTCGATCACCACCTAAGGATCCTCCCCCAATCGTCTGGTTATATTTTATTTTATTTTATATCTTTAAAAGCTTCATACCAGTCATTGAGGGAGGTCTGCATACTTACAGAATTGGACTTTAAGTTCAACATTGGATAGTGTTGCTGCACTACAGTGCCTTGCTGATGTCGCCCCCGGACTGGTCTTCAAACAAAATAACCTGAAGGCTGGCAGGTGGGGCTCATCTACTTATAGCCTCGGGCAATAGGTGCGCCGATGACGTCACCAGCCGAGGCTATAGTACCACTGAGTCAATTTCATTGACATGTTTGAACACACTTTTCACAGCCGGTTCACGTAAAGACGTTCCCCTATGCATACTTCATGCAGCATCTTGTTCCGCTTTATCAGGGAACAGGGTTACAGTCAAGCAACCCCGAGAGTTTTCCTTAAATACTTTTATTGGAGAACCTTTTCCTCAGTTTTAATTTTCTTTGAACTGTCTATTACTTACTTTTTCTTGTTTTGTTTTTTTAGGTTTTCTTTTAAAACCAGATGGTTTTAATACTTGTGTGTTTTCTGCTGCCTTTCTGAAGCACTTTGTAACATGGATCTTTCGAAACATGCTCTATAAATTAAGATTATTGTTATTAGAATGTTGCCCTGATTTTTCATCCTGCACCATCTTCAGGTAATTTGAATTTGTTCAATACTCTGGTTTGTGACTAAATACCTACATAACTAATGGCATTTCCATCATTCTGAGCTGTATTTTGTGTTTAATGCTAATTAGCAAATGTTACTAATGTTAGCAAACACACTAAATTAAAATGCAATCATGGTAAAAAAAAATTATACCTGTTTAACATCAGTGTTTTAGCATGAGGTCTGTATTGTAACTGAAGAGACTATCAACATTCCACATCAGTAAGTTTTATTATTCCGATATATTATAAACACTGATCTAGATATTATAATACTTTTTGATACATACAGGCTGATATTTCTGTCTGTCCTCTATCCATCTATCACCGCCCTTGTGTTCCACAACAGAGTAGATGACGTAAGGTATGGTTTACCCACCCTTTATTTTACCATAACAGCCTTGCTTTTGAGGTTGCACGCATTATGTTTAAAAACCTTTTCCATGGCAGCATATGCATACAAACAGAATCCTTCCAGGAAGAAAACGATTGATAGTGAAACATCACAAATTTCACAATAGACTAGTAAATTATGCCAAATATAAAGGGAGGAATGAGCTGTGGATCAGTCTGACAGTGGCTTCATGCCAGTAGTTCTTAAAAATTCTCATTAAATTTGCAACTTGTCAAAGTTTTTGCAAATAAAAGTGTTCCCTTGATGGTAATAGATCATCAGACTAAAACTAATATTCATTTTGCCATAGTATCAGCAGAGTGTGTCTCACTTGATGGAGGTTGAGTGCGGCACAATGAAGGGAAATGAGAGATCCAGACTATTTTGGGATTTACAGTCATTTTGTACTTTAGAGCCCTTTGCACTCACCGAGGAAACAGGCTCCACACACATCTGCACTATGTATATGAAGATATTAACTTCTGAAAATTGTTTTGCCATAACTTAAAATGCAGAAATCACAGCAGTGGGTCTGCAAATCTTAAAAAAAAAAAAAAAAAAAAAAAAAAAAAAAAAAAAAAAAAAAAGGAGAGAAGCAAACAAAAACAAATCCAGCACAATCTTATTCATCAAACCTCTAAGAAGCGTCAAAAGAACATCTTGGATTATTACTGCCTTAGAAAATGGAGCTTTTGAGAACATTTTGAAAATGATCCCCCCCTAATCTGTAAACATGATGGAATCCTTGTTGTCAAAGAAGAAATCCTCAAATCATTTTAGTGCATAACGGCCTTTTTAGCAAAACTGGGTCATTTTAGTTAATCTACCTATTGCACTAGACTTTCCATTTCTTTCTAGAGGCAGATGCTCAAACAGCACTTCTAAAATAGGAAATTAAATCTGGACTAGCAGCTTAACATAAGTGCAAAAGGCAAATAAACTGAACCACTACAGAGAAGGAATGTAGGGTGTTCACACATTTGTCTGATACTTCTGTATAAGTGACACCAAAGACTGATGTCAAAGAAATGCCAAAACATGCAGAATCTAATGTTAAAAAAAAGCATATTTGATATGGAGTGTAAGAGGTTTCTCATCATCTGATAAAAAAAAAGAATCTACGTTCAGAATGAATTCCATCTGCAAATCTGCGTTTCAGGAGCAGCACAATGAGAACGGAGAGCTGCAGCTCAGTAAAGTACCACCCTTGTCATGCTTTCATCAGGAGTGAAGAGGGACAACATAATAACCATAAGCATGTAACACCATTATGAAAAAGCTTCTGTTAAATGTTTAATTAAGTCACAATCATGTTTTTTCAATAATGCAAGACTTAATCTCTGAAATATTTCCTTGTTTTTAAATGCACCTATATCTGCCACAGCTAAAGGCATTTCAGATTTGTGAAGAGCGTGACCCTCCTTCAGTTTGCTGACATACTCTGTTGTATATTTGCCTTAAATTTTAATTTGCGTGGTAAATTATTAAGACTGTTAGAGCTTGGCTCAGACTCCCTAGGCTGCAAGCTAGCCATGCAATAGCACAGTAACAGTCCATTCATATGCACAAGAGCCCTCCCTGTCACCATGTCTGCTGCTTCACAGCCACATTTAGTTAAAACATTATATAATACTTTGAGGTTTATCTGATAAGGCCCAGTTCGTCAGTGAATACATGAAAGTTGTCAAATTTTTTGTGGTAGAGACTTCTACATAATAACAGGAACCTCTTCAGTGTCAGAGGAGCTGTCTGTTGAGAAGCAGAGACACATAGATAGACCGATACACTGTTCCCAAGGGGAAATTTGACTTGGACTCTACATAACTAGACCCGTCAGAAATTCTCATCCCAGGGCGTCATATAGCGACATTTCACGCCCTCTGCGTTGTATACAGATGCTCATGTGTACTAGACGCCTTCAGAAATTACTTTTTTAGGTAGTGGGAAGTCATGTGACGTAGAAGACACATAAGTCACATGACTTCTAAGTTGGTTAGGTTTAAGCAAAATAATTACTTGGAAAGGTAGTAGGAAGTCCCGTGACAGCAGTGACAACACATGATTTGTAACTTAAAATAACTGAACATTCACTTTTGGTCTTACACAGGACACAAACCCCAGTCTGAAAGTCCTGTGTTTGTTTGTACCACCCATTCATCCCAACCGCCTTCATTATGCGGACTATCTTTTCTATATACTACGTCACCTGAAGTCTTCTCCTACAGACAAAAAAAATTTCTGAAAAGCATATGCTGCAGATGCTAAAGGGTACATTGTGCGTCTTGTGGCAACCTGGGGGACATATAGGCACGATTCACAATGAAATATGAAACCCGGAGACAGTGAATATTTTACAAAAGGGTTTTCGCCCTGGCCTGTGGATTAGAACAGAGAAAGCGGTGAGTCCTTTAATGGGTTACCTCGGTGGTAAGGGTGACCAGGGTGATTTCCTTGAACCAGCTTCTGTCAGCCTTGGAGTGGCTTGGCCATTTCCCCTTGTTTGCCAAATACAGCCCCCCCCCCCAGCTCTAGGTGGGGGCTAGGATCGTCAATAAACCAGCAGTCATCTCTCCTGGAGAGGGCATCTGGGTTTCCATGGGCTCTTCCAGAAAATTTAGCTCCACCATGTGATTCTGGCACTAGTGACCCTGGCTGTTGACATCCATTTTAGCAGTGTATGGTCTATTATCAGGGTGAATTTTCTGCCAAGGAGATAATACTGTAACTTAGTTAAAGCCCACTTAATTGCTAGGCATTCTTTCATATTTTTGCAATTTACGGCTAATATACATCACCGGGTGTTCCTCTCCGCCTCTGACCTGTGATAGCACGACCCCAATCCCCGTTCCTGAGGCATCTGGATGGACAATAAATGGGTCCTGAAAGTTTGGTGTGCTTAGAACAAGGCACAAGGCTTTTTGAAGGCCGGTAAATGCCTCCTCAACCTCAGCACCCCAGAGGACATGATGGGGGTGGCTTTTTTTGACATTGGTGGGAAAAAACGTTTGCATGGCCACAAGTTATTATTGCGTGGGAACGAGATAACGTCAATTTTGGAGTGATGCTGTTTATGAAGTTTTTGCTGAATGAAAGGTAATTATACTTTTATATTAACGTGTATAAACCTATGATTTAACTAGGGGTGCAGCTGTATCCATGAAATCTAAACTGAAAAGGCTGTTTTCTGCTGATCTGAACATGCCGGTGGCGTGTCGTCATCATTGTTGGACACACTTTACCTTTGCTGTGGTATTATGCTATGGTGCAATAACAACGCTAAGGCTACTGAACGGCAGGAGGAGCTTACTCTCCGAGCTATAGGCTATTCATTTGCCAGGTATAGAAACTGCTTTGGCCCGTGAGCACATGGACAGCGTACAGTGCACACAATCCAGTAGTGCAGAGGGTGTGTGTGAAAAAGTGAATTAGATTGAATAAGACTACTTCGTGATTTCATTATGTTTGTCAAATTTGATAGTCCTGTGAATGTTTTATTATTAGCCTACAAAATATTTCTGTCACTGATTGTCTGTTGGGCCTTCTTTTCTGAAAGCCTGCAAGCTTCAAGCAGTTAAATTTGAACAATATAAACTCTGACTGTGAACTTATAAATTGTCTTACATTTTGATGCTTCTAAAGGATACATACAAAATGGAGAGACAGGTAGATGCCTTCCTGCAATTTCTGCTGGAACTTGGAACTCAAGAAGAAATCACAAACAAACTAAAAAACAACAAGGTATTTTACCCAATTATACAATTACGAATCTCCTACAGTGATACCTTAGACAATATATAGGCTTTGACAGAGCTTATAAACATACTTCCTATATATATATATATATATATATATGTATATGGTAACACCCACCTCTTCCAGAAGGAGGAGAGATCCACCTTCTGTATGTTTTACCATATCACAATGTTCACAGGAAATTACATGGCAAGTTTCAGTTTATAGCCAGTTAGTAGTTTGAACAATCATGTAGTTGTGTAAATTGTAATTATTTAACGATGTCATAAAAATGTCATATTTACTAAAGAACATACACATGTGACTTAAGAAACCATTTCATATTTGCATAGATTCTGTGGATTAATAAACCCTAATAAATTTTGTTGCAGTATCATAGCATCAGTCCAGTGAGGTAAATTTCAAATGTTTTATGAGTGTCAAGTGTGTTAAGAGCCTGCTACCCATTTTGTTGTTCAGACAGGAGAAATTAGCCACACAGCAAAGAAGACTTTGTTGTAAACCTTGAAATACTTAAAAAAAAAAAAAAAA
>CM022486.1:28827920-28848780 GCA_011952105.1 Coreoperca whiteheadi | reverse complement strand
CTCTCCTCAGTTTGCGGAGGAAGTAGAGACGCTGCTATGATTTCTTGGCCAGTGCTGCAGTGTTGTCGGTCCAGGAGAGGTCCTCTGTGATGTGCACGCCCAGGAACTTGGTGCTGCTCACTCTCTCCACAGTCGCACCGTTGATGGTCAGAGGAACATGCTGAGTGTGCGCTCTCCTGAAGTCAACAACAATCTCCTTCGTCTTCTCCACGTTCAGAGAGCGATTGTTGTCACTGCACCACCCGGCCAGGCGGCTCACCTCGCTCCTGTAGTTTGTATAGTAGTATATGCATCTGTTGTAAACAGCTACCTTAGTTTGCCCTAAATGCTGTTGAAATAAAAACTGCTGGAATGTATTTTGTCAATACCATTCATTGCACACTAACACTACTTTCTGGTATACTTTAAGAGAGTTTTCGTTATCATTAGAGGAAGCCCAAATCCCAGCAAACAAAATACATGAGTGAAATCGAAAGTTTGAAGAAGAAAAAAATATGTTATTGTACATTCATTTAGTGTGTGATACCACTGATAATAAAGAGGAGATTCAATGCTACGGTTACGTGTTGACGAGGTTGGCAGTAGAAAAGGGTAAGGAGGACCCAGATGCAGACAGTACTGGAGGAGTGGAGTCTTTATTGACGCTTACTACAGGTAGACAGGTGAACTTGGAGAACAGGCAGGCAAACAGAAAACCAGGAACATGGCAAACTCCACGAGGAGACAGATCCAACACAGAAGGGAATAAAACGCAGGGAAGATACACAGGAAGGTACAACCAATGATCTAGCACCACGACAGGGATTCACACGAACTAAATACACTCAGGAGAGATAAAGACAACGAGGCACAGGTGCAGGACAAACACAGGTGAACGCAATCAGGGAATCAGGGACAGGAAGTAAACCAGTCAGACAGAGGGGAACAGACAAATACAAATTAAAACAGGAAGTAATGAAACCAAAACCCCAAAACACAACTGAACAACCAATATCAAACTTAGACATGAACACAGAACCGAAATCTAAGACAGACATCCTCAGAATAACAAAACTATACCAAACCCATGACAACTACTGGTAGATAACCTTTACTATAAAATTTTAAAACCTCTGTCCTGCCTTTTGTGTTAAAAAGAAGCACTTTTATTATGTTATCTGTAAGACTTAAAATTAACTTAAATACAAATAGGTAAGCTATTTTATGTGCTGTACATGATAGGCCAATAAACAAAAACTCAGTATATATTATGATTGCTCTTTTATCATTGATTAATAAGAACCATGTTGCCTTTACACAATGAAAAAAAATCCAAAAGAGCAACAGAATGAAGTACTTCTAGTACGGCTGTGCAATATCCTCCGTCCCATTATATATTGTTAATAAGCTACACGCAACTTGACAGCTGACGCGCTATTATTTTATACTGTAATATTAACCTCAACCGGTTAACCCACTTTGTACATTACACTTATTTAATTTTAAATTTATACTTATATCCACTTTGTAGTTACCTGTATTATATTATTGCTTTTTGCCTTGCTTAGTACTTCTATTGTTACGTGCACTGACGTGATAGTGAGCTGCTGTTACAAAGAGTTTCCCCTCGGGATTAATAAAGTATTTCTGATTCTGATTTGAATCAACTCAAGTAAATCAGGGTTTTAGCATGAAAATGTAAGCTTATTTGTGTGATTTCAAATGATGGAGCATACAGTAAAGTCCTGAGCAGAAATGCCAACCCATTTGTGTTTTGTCCCACTGTACACAGACAGACATGTCAAATCAACGTTTTTGGTGGAAAGCACATTATTATTCACAGCAGTGTATTGTACATATGTGTACATAGTCTTAAAGGTCCTTCCAGTTGGTGCATGATGAAATCTATGCCTTCCCCAGGGTCTGCATACTGTTTCCATGTGAGCCCATGCTTTTTGAGCAGCCAAATGAAGTGTCTCTTGCTAAGAATCACTCCATGCCTAACTGCAAGTGACTGGAGTATGTCATTCCAATTCATTCCCAGATTAAAATAAAATGAAATGGATTCAAACCTGTCCATGTTTGCAAGCAGCTAAAGGAGCAATCAGTCTCTCCATGGAGATGATTTTTGAATGGCGCTTTAATTACCTCGTTCCCACACCTTAATAATGCATGGGCACGCCTTTATCTAGTGGCCACGCAATAATAACTTGTGGCCACGCATTACATTTTTTCCCCACCAACGTATCCGTAGCAATGGTAGCAAAGTGAAAAATAAAACGTTAATTATAGCCCACAAGTCCCAGGAAGGTCCCCTCCTTTAAAAAAAAAAAAATCAACCTTATAGTGGTGGAGGGGTTTGCGTGCCTGAATGATCCAAGGAGCTATGTTGTCTGGGGCTATTGGCCCCTGGTAGGGTCTCCCAAGACAAACAGGTCCTGGGTGATGGGCTAGACAAAGAGTGGTTCAAATCCATTATAAGGAAATTAAACTCAAGGCCCGTGATGTGGCCTGATATGATGCAACCAGGGCCCCACCCTGGAGCCAGGCCTGGGGTTGGGGCTCGCGTGCGAGCGCCTGGTGGCCGGGTCTTACCCCACAGGCACATAGGTCTCTCACTGTTATTTGTGCTTACAGGCTGAATGGCAGTGTAGAGTACTCGACCTTCTTGGCGTCTCTGGGAGGGGGTGCTGGAAAGTGCTCCAACCGGGGACTCCGTCGTTTTACTGGGGGACTTCAATGCTCACGTGGGCAGCGACAGTGACACCTGGAGGGGCGTGATTGGGAGGAACGGCCCCCCTGACCTGAACCCAAGTGGTGTTCTATTATTGGACTTCTGTGCTAGTCAGTTTGTCTATAACGAACACCATGTTCAAGCATAAGGGTGTCCATCAGTGCACGTGGCACCAGGACACCCTAGGTCAGAGGTCAATGATCGACTTTGTGGTCGTTTCATCCGATCTTCGGCCGTATGTCTTGGGCACTCGGGTGAAGGGAGGGGCGGAGCTGTCAACTGATCACCGCCTGGTGATGAGTTGGAGCCGATGGCGGGGGAGGAAGTTGGACAGACTTCGCAGACCCAAACATGCTGTGAGGGTCTGCTGGGAACATTTGGCAGAGTCTCTGGTCAGAGAGATCTTCAACTCCCACCTCCGGCAGAGCTTCAACCAGATCCTGAGGGAGGCTGGAGACATTGAGTCCAAGTGGGCCATGTTCTCCACCTTCATTGTCGACGTGGCCGTAAGGTTTCCGGGCTCAAGGGACTCCGGAGGCAGCTGATGGGTACCAGGCCAAGCGAGCTTCAGCCTGGGTGGTTGCGGAGGCAGTAAGTCAGACTTGTTTCTGGTGAATGTTGGACTCCGGCAGGGCTGCCCTTTGTCACCGGTCCTGTTCATTATTTATATGGACAGGATTTCTAGGCACAGCCGTGGGCTGGAGGGTGTCCAGTTTGGGGACCACACGATTTCATCTCTGTTTTTTTGCAGATGATGTTGTCCTGTTGGCTTCATCAAATCAGGACTTTCAGTGTTCACTGGGATGGTTTGCACCCGAGTGTGAAGCTGTGGGGATGAGAATCAGCACCTCCAAGTCCGAGGCCATGGTTCTCAGCCGGAAGAGGGTGGCTTGTCCCCTTCAGGTTGGTGGAGAGCTCCTGCCTCAAGTGGAGGAGTTTAAGTATCTTGGGGTCTTGTTCACGAGTGAGGGAAAGACGGAACGGGAGATTGACAGGCGGATCGGTGTATCTTCTGTAGTGATGCAGTCGATATACAGGTCCGTTGTGGTAAAGAAGGGGCTGAGCTGCAATGCGAAGCTCTGTATTTACCAGTCAATCTACGTTCCTACTCTCACCTATGGTCATGAGCTTTGGGTCAGCCTTTGTCTGGTTGTGGTTAACCAGCCACAAGCCAGACAGCAATCTGCGGTCAGACTGGGATGGTGGGGTCAAACATCCAGAAGTGGAACCATTGAGCCCTTGTCTGGAGGTTGTGACCATAATGGGCTAAGATGGACGGCCTCAAGGCACCATAGTTGCTCACTTCGGCGGGGCCATGGTCTTGATAGGCTTTTTGGGCCTCTCCTATTAAAAAAGGGGCCAGGATGTCAGCCTACTGTGCTTTAGGCCACCGCTCTCTCTTTCCTGTCCTCTCAAATACCTCGAGATAAACCTCAATGTCATCTTCAAAAGTCTGCTTAGTAAGCACTTTACTGGGTCCTGTAGGATGTTCTTGTTTTATCAAATGCTGGCCCCGAGTGGTTATGGTCTCTTGTTACGCTATAAGACTATGAACCTGCTGGGTTTGGGTTTGAATGAGCTGGGCTAGTGCATTCTCCATCACAAGGTGTCTCTCTCGGTCTCTCGCTTTCCTCCTTCAACCACCTATTTTATTGTGAATCAACAGCGACAGAATGGGCTCTGCTCGCATTCTCCACCAAAATCAGGCAACCCGGGGCACATAGAGGCAGGACTCCCAATGAAATAGGAAACCTGGAGACGGTGAACATTTATCAAAAGGTGTCAGCCGTGTGGTGGAGCCGAGTGGCATTCCCTGCTTGGTCCTTTGTCCCACTGCCTAAACCTGGCTGTGTGGCAGCTGGGTGAGTAAATACCTCCTCTGATTACCTGATGGGCCACAGGTGTGTCCAGTGCCATGTGCCTAGTGGCTGCAACACTTGCACTGGATGGAACACACCTTTTACCACCTCCCCTACCTAGGGTTTGGGGCCACGCCTCCTGCCCAAGATTGGCTTGGCCTTTTCCCTGGTTTGCCACAGTCTGTATAGAACACTGAGGGGCGTGACAAAATGTCTCTATATGACACCCAGTGAATGAGAACAGGGTGCATCAGCATATATGGTTTTTAATGAAGACATTAAAAACATTAAAGAGCACACAAAAAATGTGACTTTTTCATTACCTAAAAACAAGCTATGTTGATGTTTAAAAGAATTGTCCAATATTTGGGAAATCTGTTTATTTTCTTTATTTCCAAGATTGAGATGACAAGATTGATATCAGTCTGATGTCTATCAAGATATATTTAGCCTAGCTTATCATAAAGACTGGGAGCAGGGGGAAACTTTAAGCCTGGTTCTGTCCAAAGCTCAAAAATACACCTAGAATACCAGCACCTCTAAAGCTCACTGATTAACACGTTGCATCTTATATCGACACAAACAGAAATAAAGTGGTATAGTTGGTGAACAGGTTATATTTTAGGTCTGCTTTTCTCTGATGAAATATGGTATTTTATTTTCTACTTCAAGGTCGATTTTCTAGAGTTTTCCCCTGCAGTGAGATAGGTCACAACAAGCAACATCATACCGCTGTATTACCATCAGCATTGTTAGTGTATTCCCCATAAATTTATCAAAAATAAGTCAAATTGAATTGTGGGGTTAATATTGCAGTTTTCAAAAAAATGGCGCTTGCGGAAAGGGTCCATATTCAGCCGAGGTCAAAGGGGAAAGAATCCAGAAGGAGGGAGAAAAAGAAAGACGGGGAAGACACAAAACAAGCAGAGTCTATGCAAGCTAGCTACAGTGAAAAGAAAATAAGTTGTTTGACTACTTAAAAGTTGATCATTATTCAGGACAGAGATACTGTGTCTCAGTATTTTGTTGTTCACAAGAAGGTTACGTTGGACCAGAAATGTATGTGTTTTGATGATTGTTCTCTGGTAAGTGTACTTTTTTCTGTGCACTAGCTTACACGAAATGTAGTATGTGTTCATTTTCAATTACATTTTATTTGTATAGCCCAATATCACAAATCACAATTTAGCCTCATGTATGTTACAGATTTGCCTTTACAATCTGTAACATACGACACCTTCTTTCTTTAGACCATCGATTTGACTAAGGAAAAACTAGCCCCCCAAAAAAATGATAGAAACCTCAGGAAAGAGCAACAGAGGAGGGATCCCTCTCCAAGGCCGGATTTCGGCCGGGCTTTCTACTACACTTAAGGTGTATGTGGCGGCGATCACAGCCTTCCACAGTTTGGTGGATGGCTGCTTGCTGGGAAAGCACCGACTTATCACCAATTTCCTCCGTGGTACCCTGAAGATGAGGCCTCCGGCTCCCACTTAACCATGTGACCTAACCGTGGTGCTAGATGGATTGTCCGTGGCGCCCTTCAAATCCTTAGATGATGCATCAGACAGGTGCCTGGACTTAAAACTGGTATATTTTTTGCTGGTCTCAAGAGAGTGGGAGATCTACAGGCCTTGTCAGTGGCCCCTGCTTACCTGGAGTTCACTGCAGGAGCAGTTGAGGCGAGGTCGGGCCTGTGGTCCTTCAAGCGTTCCATCCTCCTCTAGCATCGGCGAAACAGGATAGGCTGCCGCTGCTCTGACCGGCAAACATCTCAGTGCCACAGTTTGGACAAGTTGCTGGTATGCTTTGTGCCCCCTTGTAAGGGCTCCCGGCTACCAAACACCATTAGCAGGTGGATTGTTGAGGCCATTGCTAAGGCGTACAAGGTGGGCGGGTTGCCTTCACCTCTGCCTCTTAAGGCTCACTCCACACGAAGTATGGCATCCTCTAGGGTGTGGTGGTCGGGAACCTCCTCCCCGATAAATGTGGTGCTACTGGGTGGTCTTCCCTTCACACGTTTGTGAGGTTTTATAGCCTGGACCGCCCAGCTACTCTGGGCCCATGGCACTTTTGTCTTGAAGTGTGCCCTCTGGTTTCACACTCGGACAGGCATCCCTCCAGCATGCTGCTTTCCCCACGGCTGCAGCAATGTGCAGTGTGAGACCAAATAGGTTTTTTTTTTAAATTAAACCACATCAACCTATTCTAACCCAAAACAGAATTATGAAAATGAGTATAATATTCATATACTTCAAATCAAAAGTAATTCTGACGTTACATGTTCATGACTAAATAAACAATCAAATGTGAAGTTTGGGGAAAAACAATCTGTTATTGATGTCGCCTGGTCACTGTCATGGAAATCATGTCAACAAACAACCCAACAACTGTTCGCATATGTTAATTCAGATATTGCTAAATCCTACAGTAAGTACACTTCTCAAAAATATTAAAAGAACAGACATTTAAATAAGCCACTCCCACTCCTAGGTGTTGTCTTCACACCACTCAAACATTCTAATCACACAAACAATGCTCAAAAATCTAACTTTTATGGTAGACCGCCGGTGTCATTCTAAATGTTTGTTTCTCAAATTTTGTTGAGTAGTCATGTGTCATCACATTCTTCCATCTGATTCCTGCCCATTTCAAACCAGCGAGAAGAACATAGATAAAAACAGCGCAGACAGAAATCTGACTGAAATAATCAAAAGTGTTCTAACTTTGGCAGAAAATGTTTATCTAGTAAGAAGCGGCTTGAAAAAAAAAAAGCAGACTCTCAATTCCTTTAAGACAATTCACAGATTATTGGTGACTCATTTTGGTGTTTTGCAACATATTCTGAACAATGTTTTGTACAGTGTGATACATTGAGTCATTGCAGGAATAATTTGTCATCACCAGAGTCCCACCATTCTTAAAGAAATGTGTTCATGTTTTTCTTCTGAGATTGTGTACAAGATGACCCTAAGAGTCATATGTGGAATAGACAACGGGTCAAAATTGTTATTCTTCCCATTGGAATACCAGATTCAATAGAGGACCTTAAAGGAGAGATAAGACAATTTGGCATGTCAGAAAACAGACGGACTTCCTGTGACATCATGGTAGGGGCAGCAGCCTGATTTTTAAGCTCCCAGGGGAGAATTCGCAAAAACTAGCCAAACCTTAATTAAATCTTTTATTTCCTGCTATAATTACTCACACCAACCAACAGAAATGACCAGCAACCAAAAAGACCTAGAGAAGAAGGGCAAATCAAAAAAAAGACGAACAGAATCCAAAGGACGAGGGAAAAGAGAACATGGCGGCAGTGCTAGCCGAGTTGCGCATATTAAGAAAGGAGCACACTGAAGCCTCTGACGCCACTAAAGACTCCTTAGCAAGAGTAGAATCCGCACTGGCCGAAATAGATAAAAGGACGACAGAATTAGAGCAGCGAGTGACCGAATGTGAACAGAAGCTAAGTCAAGCAGAAGATAAAACGCAAAGGAACAAGCGAGCCCTTTGTTACTTGCTACAGAGAGATGCTAGCCTGTCAGCAAAATGTGAAGACCTAGATTCCAGAGGAAGACGAATTAACGTTCACATATACAACGTGAAAGAAGATGAGAAATCCAACAAGGACATGCTGAGCTTCATAAACGATCTCATCCGAACCTCACTGACATTACCTGATGAGCTCAACTTAAATATAGTGAGCACACCGCTCATTGACTATGAGACCGAAAGACTTAGCGAGACTACAGAATCAAAGAAAAGGTAATCCAGGAAGTATGGAAACGCCGCAGAGGAATGCCATATAACGGACAGAAGATTTTCTTTGACCAGGACTACATGACAGACATCCAGAAGAAACGCAAGTAAGAGATATGATGAAACTGCTTAAAGAGAAGAACATTAACGCTCAATCGCCGTTTCCTGCCATGTCAAAATCTGGAACAAAGATTTTCACGACCCTCGCGGATGCAGCCACAACGCCCTCGTAGAGCTGGGTCTCCAGGTTCAAATTAATGAGCACGGGACGCTCCAGATGGAACTTTTGCAGAATAAATGGACTGAGGATTCAAACTCATGACGCATCCTCCATGGCAGCCATTGATACTCTAATTAAACATTAAGGAACTGTGAGTAGGGAATTACAAAACATGTAACCCATGTTTGGCTAGTTTCAACATTTAAAGTTATTTACTAAGAAAGGATAGATTCTCCTTTTTTTTTCTTCCCTATTATCTTTCCCTCTGGGTTGGGAATAGGCCATAATACAGGTGACTTATCAGCGTTAGCTATAGTTGCAACAACACTTTGCGAACATCCACGGAGAGGATGGTCACACCTCTCCATTCCTGTTCAGACTGAGTTTATGCCTGTTTGAACAGTCAGGTTTTTGAAAGTTAGTTTTTTTTGTTGTTCTAGCCATGTGTTCTTCTTCTCCACAATGGTGGATGTTGTATGTAATTTCTACAATTAAGCAGTAACACGAAGTACTTTGGTAACATGGGCATGGGCCTACATTCAGAAAATCCATGTTAAATCTAAAAGTCAAAATCACGGGATATAGTTATCCACATGGATAAATTGATTGTAGTGTAGGATAACAAGGTGCAAAATGTCAGGAGAATACCTGAAGTCTGTCAGTATTGAGAGAAAGAGAAACCCTGGCCCCTATCAGTACTAATTGATATTAGCTGCTTTAGTCCTGATTGACTAGCGTTCGTTACCCTCAACCCAGCAGGGCTGGCCAGATGGTGTTGAAGGCACTGGAGAAATCAAAAAACATGATCCTCACCGTCCTTGCCGGCTTGTTCAGGTGGGTGTGAATGCAGTTCAGCAGGAAGATGATGGCGTCCTCAACTCCCAGCTGGGGCTGGTACGCGAGGGGGTCCAGGAGGGGTCTGACTATGGGCCGCAGCTGTTCCAGCACCAGTCTCTCCAGGGTCTTCATTATGTGGGAGGTCAGTGCCACCGGTCTGTAGTCCTTGGAGCCACTGGGATGCGGCGTTTTCAGCACAGGAACGAGGCAAGATGTCTTCCACAGAACAGGGACCCTTTGAAGACTCAGGTTGAAGACATTTTGAAGAACTCCAAATAGCTGGGTGGCACAGGCTTTTAGCACCCCAGGGCTAACTCCGTCAGGGCCAGCAGCCTTGTTTGAGTGGAGTCTCATCAGCTGTCCTCTCGCCTGGTCAGCAGTCAGGCACACAGCAGAGGTTACAGGGGGGGGAGGGGGAGGGGGGGGCATCAATGTCAATGTGAAGAGGGCCATTAGCCTGAGAGCCAGTTGGGGGGGGGGGGGGGTACTCTCCCAGGACGATAGAGAAAGTGGAAGCAGTTGACTCACCAGTCAAATCTGTTAAAGAACAGATTAAGTTAGTTACCCCTGTCCAAGCTGCCTTCAACTTCTCTGCTGCCAGTCGGTCCGCTTGTTCTGCTGGAGTTTCCACTCCAGCTTCCTCCTGTACTTCTCCTTGGCCTCCCTGATCTTCACCTTCAGGTCAGCCTGGATGGCCCTCACCTGCTCCCTATTACCATCTGTAAAGCCCCCCCTCTTGGCATTCAGGATGTGTTTGATGTCCTTTGTTACCCGCGGTTTATTGTTAGGCTAACAATGAACCATTTTAGTTGGGACACTGCAGTCCACACAGAAGTTAATGTAGCCCGTGATGCAATCAGTGAGCCCGTTGATGTCCTCTCCATGAGGCTCACAGAGTGCGTCCCAGTTTGTCACCTCAAAACATTCCTGCAGTAACTCATAAGCGTCCTCTGACCATCTCCTCACTGTCCTCTGTGGTCAGAGGCATATAGCAGGATTTGAGGTGAACCAGGTTGTGGTCTGAGCTGAGCTGCTCAGGGGGGAGGGGGGGAGATGTATGCGTCCTTAAACTTACAGGGTGTGCAGAATTATTAGGCAAATGAGTATTTTGACCACATCATCCTCGTTATGCATGTTGTCTTAGTCCAAGCTGTATAGGCTGGAAAGCCTACTACCAATTAAGCATATTAGGTGATGTGCATCTCTGTAATGAGAAGGGGTGTGGTCTAATGACATCAACACCCTATATCAGGTGTGCATAATTATTAGGCAACTTCCTTTCCTTTGGCAAAATGGGTCAAAAGAAGGACTTGACAGGCTCAGAAAAGTCAAAAATAGTGAGATATATTGCAGAGGGATGCAGCAGTCTTAAAATAGCCACGCTTCTGAAGCGTGATCATCGAACAATCAAGCGTTTCATTCAAAATAGTCAACAGGGTCGCAAGAAGCGTGTGGAAAAACCAAGGCGCAAAATAACTGCCCGTGAACTGAGAAAAGTCAAGCGTGCAGCTGCCAAGATGCCACTTGCCACCAGTTTGGCCATATTTCAGAGCTGCAACATCACTGGAGTGCCCAAAAGCACAAGGTGTGCAATACTCAGAGACATGGCCAAGGTAAGAAAGGCAGAAAGTCGACCACCACTGAACAAGACACACAAGCTGAAACGTCAAGAGTGGGCCAAGAAATATCTCAAGACTGATTTTTCTAAGGTTTTATGGACTGATGAAATGAGTGTGAGTCTTGATGGGCCAGATGGATGGGCCCGTGGCTGGATTGGTAAAGGGCAGAGAGCTCCAGTCAGACTCAGACGCCAGCAAGGTGGAGGTGGAGTACTGGTTTGGGCTGGTATCATCAAAGATGAGCTTGTGGGGCCTTTTCGGGTTGAGGATGGAGTCAAGCTCAACTCCCAGTCCTACTGCCAGTTTCTGGAAGACACCTTCTTCAAGCAGTGGTACAGGAAGAAGTCTGCATCTTTCAAGAAAAACATGATTTTCATGCAGGACAATGCTCCATCACACGCGTCCAAGTACTCCACAGCGTGGCTGGCAAGAAAGGGTATAAAAGAAGAAAAGCTAATGATATGGCCTCCTTGTTCACCTGATCTGAACCCCATTGAGAACCTGTGGTCCATCAAATGTGCGATTTACAAGGAGGGAAAACAGTACACCTCTCTGTCTGGGAGGCTGTGGTTGCTGCTGCACGCAATGTTGATGGTGAACAGATCAAAACACTGACAGAATTCATGGATGGCAGGCTTTTGAGTGTCCTTGCAAAGAAAGGTGGCTATATTGGTCACTGATTTGTTTTTGAATGTCAGAAATGTATATTTGTGAATGTTGAGATGTCATATTGGTTTCATTGGTAAAAATAAATAATTGAAATGGGTATAAATTTGTTTTTGTTAAGTTGCCTAATAATTATGCACAGTAATAGTCACCTGCACACACAGATATCCCCCTAAAATTACTAAAACTTCCAAAAATATTCAGCTTTGATATTAATGAGTTTTGTGTTCAATGAGAACATGGTTGTTCAATAATAAAATTAATCCTCAAAAATACAACTTGCCTAATAATTCTGCACTCCCTGTAGTATACAGCAGGTCCAATGTCCCTGGTGTCTCTTTGGTTGTGTGTACCTGCTTTGGGCGTGGTATCTCTACCCTAGGTTCTCCACAATCATCACCCACTGACTCCTGCTCTGCACACCTGTTCCTCATCTTCATCAAGACTCTGAAGATCTGGCGGAGTCTGATGTGACGAGTTGGTGTATATATCCTGCAGTTTACCTTAGTGGTAACCGCTCGGCCAAACGCCAAGTCTAAACTTGTGTCACTTGCTAATTTGTGACTTTCTTCTGCTCAGGATACGCTACCACGTGCCGCCATCCCACCAGCATCTCCACGATCTATGCCACGCCATACCTCCATTCCTCACTGACAACCTCTTCCTCCACCCAGGAGCCTCAGAACCTCCTTCTCATCCCTCCTCCATGATAAATAAATTGAAACCATTACAACTCACCTCCAGAGTCTTGCATATCGAGTCCAACCACTTATCCTTAACAAGTCATGCTTTCACAACAGTGGCACTCTTGAATTGAAGTACCAAACTTAAGTCAGATACCCTATATGGTTTGGCATCATAAATAATCAAATACAAAGTGAATCCTTGAAGTGCAGAGTTTGATGATGTGGCTCAGGCTATGATAACTAAGTATCCTTGTTTAAAAGGAGTGAGGACCAGTCTCTAATCTGGTTGGAAAATAAGCTTGAATCACAAAATGGCCAACTACCGCATTACACTGAGGAACACTGGCTGCCCGGACTTGAGCAATAATGCTATGAAAGAACAGCATGGTACCACGAGCCAAAGTCCAAACCAGGTGAAGAAGCCACGGAAAGCCAAAGTCAGTCACTGTCCTGATTATTCTGCAGGCGAAACTAAAGAAAAGTCTTTAAGATGAATGGCAAGCACTTTTATTTGATGTGAAGAAGACAACAGATCAAATCTAAAGAACCTTTGCCTGTAGAAGACAGGAAATCATTCAGGACATGCCCTTCATCACAGTTCTGAAACAGATGGCCAACTCCGTTTTCTGTAACTTAATGGATGGAATTAAAGTGAAAATAAATGATTCCCTTATTTGCACCACATGTCCTGTTCTGTATAACACTGCATTTCAGCTTGTATCACTCAATATGTTTCAAGTAAATGCTGAATTCACCTTTATCACCACTGTTCCGCGCAGAACACAAAATAAGCCTGATCACAACAACCATGGATAAGGTAGCGAGTTGTATTAAATGGTGTAGTTTGGGCCCTTGCCCCTGTTTTACCATCTTTATCATATATGCACATTGTTGGTCTCCCAGAGAATTCCACTGTTGGTAGTGTTCTTTAAGTCAGAGGTTTGTACAGTGGGAGGTGGGGCTCCAAACAGTATCAGTGTGAACGGAAGTCAAAAAATATTATGTTAGTTATCAAAAAGAGATCACATAGAATAGCCTAAATGTGTCTTACCAAAAGCAGAAAGCTTGACAAAGGTTGATGAATAGTTTATTTGCCAACTTACAGGCAGGCAAACAGGCTGGCTGACCTAGCACAACTACAATGAAGAACTGACTAAGAACAAAGGACAACCATAACTTAAATACCCTCAGGTAGGGGAGAAAACGAGACACAGGTGAACACAATGACACAGGTGGAAACAATCAGGGCAATCAGACAGGACTCAAAACTAACAGTCACAAGAGGGAAAAGACAAATTACAAAATGAAACAGGAACTAAAAGAAACTAAACCCAAAACCTTGACAAGTGATGCAGTAGTTTTGGATAATTGTACTGTTAAATTAATCAGTTCCTTATGAAAGAACATTTTATGGATTGGGTGTTAAGTTATGTGAAACAGCAATATTAGGCTATCTTGGCTTAGAGTATCCATGGAATAAAGGAACATAATCATGCTCCCATGAGGTGAGGGGACACCTTTTTCCAAGCTTTGTCCAACGGGAGGCCCAAAGTCTCTGACTTTTAAAACGCCTGCTTTAAGTAATTTTTTAACCAAAATGCCCAACAATTATTTAGTTCGAGTTTCTCAAATAAAAGGGTTTGGCTAGTTTCTGTTTTAAATCATGGTAAACACCTCAAACTGACACTTTAGAAAACTGTTAATGGGTATTTTTTAATGTTTACATTTAGCAGACGCTTTTATCCAAAGTGACGTTCACAACACATAACAGCTTCGGGAGCAATTTGGGAAAGAGGTGCTCAAGAATACTTCGACACAAGGCTGGGGGAAGCCTTGGATTGGACCGCCCGATTGGTGGACGACCACTCTATCACCAAGCCACAGCCGCCCGTTGTTTACTGTAACATTATTATACAATCGATTGAGAAAATGTTATTAATTGAAACTGAACATGACATGTGGCAGTCCAACTTCTCTTAACCTGATTTTCATTAATGCTATGTTCTAATCTCTAATCCTCTTTGAGGATGTTGATACTGGTGCAGGAAGAGGAATGGAGGAAATGGTGGTGGGAATCGTACGAGGTTACGTAGGTAACCATGGTTCCCTGATAGGGAACGAGACGCTGCGTCAGCTGACGCTATGGGGAATGCCTTCAGCATGACGGCCTCTGAATCTCTGTAACAACTTAAACCAATCTTGATTGGGTTTAACGTCAACACGTGACGTACGCCGGCGGAACCGGAAGTATAAAGGGAGCCGGCTTCACTGTTGTCGTCAGCCTTCTGATCGACTGAAGCAAGCCGCTCATAGGCATGCCGGAAGCATGGCAGCGAGACGCAGCGTCTCGTTCCCTATCAGGGAACCATGGTTACATACGTAACCTGGTACGTTCCCTTTCAAGGGAACTTCAACGCTGCGTCAGCTGACACTATGGGGAATGCAGTACCAACTCCGCCATGCTGAAGGGATGCCTGTCATAGTGTGAAGCCAGCAGGGCACACTTCAAGACAAGAGAGCCACAGATCCCGGATTATTTAAGCGGTCTAGGCTGTAAATCTCACAAAGGTGTGAGGCGAGGACCATCCCGCAGCATCGCATATATCGGAGAGGGGGGTTCCCAACTACCAAGCTCTGGAGGAGGCCATACTCGGTGTGGAGTGAGCTTTTATCGACAGGGGTGAAGGCAAACCGCGCACCTCGTATGCCGAAACGATAGCCTCAACTATCCACCTGCTAATAGTGTGTTTGGTAGACGGGCAGCCCTTACAAGGGGGCCCGTAGCATACCAGCAATTGGTCCGAATTGCGCCACTGGGATGTCCTCCGGACATAAACTCCAGGGCTCTGACTGGACAAAGGAGTTGCAGCCTACCTTCCTGTTCCGCCGACTGAAGGAGGATGGAACGCCTGCAGGACTACCGGCCGGACCACCTCAGTGGGTACTTTAGGTACATAATCCGACCTGGGATGCAGGATGGCTCTAACTGCGCCTGGAATGATCTCCAGGTTAGCAGGAGCCACCGACAGGGACTGCAGATCCCCCACTCTTAAGAGAAGTCATGGCCAGCAGAAATGCCATCTTTAAGGCCAGACAGCTGTCTGATGCATCGTCCAGTGGTTCAAACGGTGCTGTGGTCAATCCATCCAGCACCACCGTCAGATCCCAGGGAGGGACTCTGACTCGAACTGGAGGCCTCATCCTCAAGATGCTATGAAGGAAACTGGTAACAAGCGGTGCTTCCCAAGCGAGCAGCCATCCACCAAACTGTGGAATGCTGCGAACGCAGCCACGTACACCTTAAGTGTACCGGGGGAAGAGTCCAGCCGAAACCGGCTATGGAGGAACTCCAGCACTGAAGCCATCGGGCAGTGAACTGGGTCAAGATGGCACTCCAGGCACCATGTAGTGAAACATTTTCCACTTGACCGCATACGGTTTCCTCGTGGCGGGGGCTCTAGAGTGTAAGATGGTCTCAACTACCTCGGTAGAGAGACCGGCAGCTCAGAGGTGGTCCCCCTCAGGGGCCAGACCTATAGCTTTAATTTCCCCAGCTGAGGATGGAATATTTCGCCTTGGCCCTGCAACAGCAGGTCCCTCCTGACGGGAACTCCCACGGGGGGCCATCCAGGAGGGATACCAGGCCCGAGAACCAGATTCTGGCGGGCCAGAACGGGGCCATGAGCAGCACCTGGGCCCCTGTTCAGCCAACTCTCTCTAGAACCCCTGGGAGCAAAGCAATCGGGGGAAAAGCGTACAGCCGTGGCCGAGGCGTCCAGCCCCAGCCTGCTGGAGGCGTCCGTTGAAAGTGTGCGACGGTGAAACACCATTCCCAGCACTGGGCCCTGGGTCAGGAACACCCGTTGTCTCCACCTGTCTAAGGCACGCATACACCTCCATGTAACCTTGATCAGGCAAAAAGGATTGCCCCTCGGGGAAAATCCGGCGTCCCTGAGCCCCCACTGCAGCTGCCTCATGTGCAGCAATCCAAGCGGAATCACGGTGGATGCTGCAGCCATGAGGCCTAACAGTCTCTGAAACTGAAGTGCAGTGAGATGTCGGCCTAGCTGCACCCTGAGTACCATGGTCAGGATTGACTCGACGCGTGCGGTAGACAGTTGTGCCCGCAACGTGACTGAGTGCCACACTACTCTTAGGAACGTAATCCTTTGTGTTGGATGTGTCCCAAGCACCTCAAGTGCGCAAGTACAACATCTCGATGCTGTATGAGACGAAACTGGGATAAAATCAGCTAGTCGTCCAAATAATTGAGGATGCGGATCCCCTGGAGTCTGAGAGGAGCCATGGCGGAATCCATGCACTTCGTGAAGGAGTGGGGGGACAGGGCTAGGCCAAAGGGAAGCACCCGATATTGGTGAGCTTTGCCCCCGAAAGCGAACCGCAGGAACTTCCGATGTCCCGGAATGACAGAGACATGGAAGTAAGCGTCCTTCAGATCGATCATGACAAACCAGTCCTCGGACTGAATTTGACTCACAATCATAGGGATCGTCAACATCCGGAACCGAAACCAGGCTGGTTCAGGTGACGAAGATCAAAAAATGGGCGCAGACCACCGTCTCTCTTCGGAACTATAAAGTACCAGCTGTAGAACCCGGTATGCATCTCGCTGTCGGGGATCTGTTCTATGGCCTCTTTTTACAGGAGAGAATGAATTTCCTGCTCCATCACTTGTGCTTGTACTCAGTCGACCCTTGTTTCCAGGATTCCTGGACCCTGCTCGACCCTGATGGGCGGCACCCTCTGAGGCCCGACGCTCAAATCAGGGCCTCTTCCTGGAAACCTGTCGGGCGAGAAGCACGGCCCTCAGGTTCGCCTTCTCCCTTTCAGGCCTCCATCGAGCAGGCGGGAGTGAGCTCCTTGACCGCTGGGGAGGGGCACGCTGAGCCACGCTCGCTTTCTGGGCCAGCATGTAAGAGCTGCGAGACGTCGAAGACTGAGGTGGTCCACCCTCAGCTCCGGCCCGAGACCTCTTTCGACGAGGGATAAACCGCTGGAAGGCCGCAGCCTGTTGGCGCGCTTCTCTGAAGCGCTCCACAACTGAGTCCACCGCCTCCCCGAAGAGACCAACGGGCGAAAGCGGGTCATCCAAAAGGAAGGTCTCGTTCCTATCCTTAATACCCGACAGAGTCAGCCATGAGTGGCGCTCCGTCGCCACCAGCAGGGCAATGGACCTCCTTCGTGGCCCTGAGCGACAAATCCGTCGCACGGCGAAGCTCCTTCACATCCTCGGATGCAAGGGGCCCCCCATTGTCGAGGTCATCCAGCAGATCGGTCTGGTATGCCTGCAAGACCGCCATGGTGTGCAGGCATGCACCGGCCTGCCCGCCGCCATATAAGCCTTGCCGACTAAAGCAGAGGTAGTACGGCAGGGCTTAGTAGGCAACGTCGCCAGTGTCTCCTCAATACCTGGCATGCTGCCGTAACCGTTCTCTTTACACCCGCTGATCGAAGCATACTGGCGACCAGTCGGGCTAGACAGTCGTGTAGAATACGGCCGGGACCAGGACTTCGACACTCAGTGTGGAGGTCCGGAAAGAACGGTAAATCCCGACGCGGGCGAGGAGGTGGGGCTACGAGGAAGACGCTCGTCGCCGAAGTAAGCTCGACGAGCGTCCTGCTCTTCCGCTGGCCAAGTGATATTGAGCCTAGCCACCGCATGGGAAACCACCTCCAGCAGCTCTTCATACTGCGGAGACTGGGCTGACGAGCCACCCATGTCACCGCCTTCCGCTCCGAGCACATCCAGTTCCTCAGAACTGGAGTCTCGGTGAGCGGGCTCCCGCTCCGGGACGGAAGAAGCCGCAGACTCGGTGCGGGCTTCTGGACCCCGCAAGCGGGAGAAAGAACCCACGGATGAAGGGAAAGAAAGAGCCGAAGCTGTCTCACCTTCGTCGCCAAGGTCCATCTGCGATTCCCATGAGTGCAGTCGCCGGGATGCCTCAGCAACCGCCAGCGACAAGCGTCCTGCTCTTCCGCTGGCCAATTGATATTGAGCCTAGCCACCGCACGGGAAACCACCTCCAGCAGCTCTTCATCCTGCGGAGACTGGGCTGACGAGCCACCCATGTCACCGCCTTCCGCTCCGAGCACATCCAGTTCCTCGGAACTGGTGTCTCGGTGAGCGGGCTCCTGCTCCGGGACGGAAGAAGCCGCAGACTCGGTGCGGGCTTCTGGAGAAAGAACCCACGGATGAAGGGAATTAAAGAGCCGAAGCTGTCTCACCTTCGTCGCCGAGGTCCATCTGCGATCCCCATGAGTGCAGATGCCGGGATGCCTCAGCAACCGCCCCCCTTACCGCGTGGGGAGTTGAGCCGGTCGCCTTCCTCAAAAAGCGCCAGCCGAGAGCGGAGCTTCCTAACCGGGAAACGCTCGCAATGCACACAGCCAGCCCCCTCAAGGGCTGCTAGTGCATGCTCTCTTCCCAAGCAGGCCGCACACATCTCGTGTGTGTCACCGTCGGGAATATAGCGTGGGCAGGGATACACGCACTGCCAAAACCGCTTTGCACTCGCCATTTCTCAGAGACCCAGAGCGGTTGCTGAAGATCAGAAGACTGACGACAACAGTGAACCCGGGTCCCCTTATACCTCCGGTTCCGCCGGCGTGCGTCACGTGTTGACGTTAAACCCAATCAAGATTGGTCTAAGTTGTTACAGAGATTCAGAGGCCGTCACGCTGAAGGCGTTCCCCATAGCGTCAGCTGACGCAGCGTTGAAGTTCCCTTGAAAGGGAACTACATTATCCAACATGAGGGAGCAGAGCCCACAGATCTGCCTGAGGATGTCGGCATCTCAGTTGAGGGAGTTCAAGTGCTGCAAAAAATTATGGTAACAACCAATGTACTGTAGAAAATCACAGTAGCCTACTGTAGAAATTCATAGTAACAAATTATGTACTATAGAAGATCACATGAACCAACTATGTACTGTCAACCTGTTCATTCCCAGGTCATCAAATACCAACTTTTTGCCATGCCCCTTGGTGTCTCATTCAGACACACAAGGTCCTTTAGCGTCTGTATGAGACAAACCAGGCTTTCAAATAACTCCAATGTAATACCACTGGGGGCAATAATAGATGCTCAGAGGAACTGCTCTGGTCAGCCAGTCACTCCAATATTAACCTGACCGCAGCACTATAAAGCGCTGTGATTCCCATTGGAGAACCAACGAGAACCCTCCGCCCAGAAGTATTTTTCTTGCTGTTAATTCCCATGTTAAGGTTTTCTTTCAATGATATCCTTGACATTTCTCAACAAAAAACATAAAAAAGTGTCCTTGATAATTCAACAATAACATAGATTAATGTTACAGCCATCAGTTTAGATAATTTCTTATCCGACTGTCAGAAATAAAGTTTTTTGTTGTCAGTTTTGGATAGCGGAAGGCTAACCTACATTACCCGTTATCCAGCAGTGGATGTGGTTTGGCAGGGGCATATTTTGAGTTCTGGTATTGGGCTGGTTTTGATTGACCATTGGGTTGGCTTTGTCACACAGACCTGGCAACCCTGCTTTTTCACAACATAGATCATCTAGATAAACTGTAGGTATTATTTCAGCTGTAGATGATATTTTATATATTTAGTAGATATCTTTTAACGATCCTATTTAAAACACTACTTTGAAAACTGCAAGAACTACAACTGTGGTGCTGATTTGTATGAAGCTGAATGGTGGGCCTCTAGGGAATTGTAGTTTTTAGGAAATATTTAGTTTAATTATTTTCAAAGGATTGGAAGTTGTACATACTGAATTGAGAATACACTGACACCAAGGTCAAGGTTAAAATGTCAGTATCTCAAAGCAGGAGCGATGAAGAAGACCTTTCCAATGAAGTATCTGGTTTATCTCCAATATATAAAATAAAGTTTTTGTTTGTTTACTAGTTGAACTTGTGACAAAAATGTCACCTTCAGAGATTATGGTACAATATTGCTGAGAATCTAGGGCATTACAACAGGCTTGGAGGAAGGCCTGAACTGCTTGGTTTATGGCTGAAAAGACCAACCCATTCTCATTCACAGGTCATCAAATACTGAGGCATGCATAGGCTACTATTTACACAACCCTGAAGAATTTTTGTATCTTTATGATTCTTCGTTTTGGGATTTTATGTCAGCATGAAAAAGCCCATTCAATCATAATCTGTTTTATTAGCCAAAGTGTGAGGCCCACTAATGTGTGTTCACAATTGTGTTAATGTATGTTGTTTTCATGTATTTATAATCAACATGTTTCCACGATAGAACAGGGTGGTCGTTTTATGGCCTTTAGGTCAGAGTGTTTCCTCATTCTTCTGAGCAAGGCTAAACGAACAGGAAGTGAAGTTGCCCTTTCTCATTTACATTAAAATACATTAAATTCAATTCAATTCAATTCAATTTTATTTATATAGCCCAGTATCACAAATCACATTTGCCTCAAAGGGCTTCACAATCTGTAACATACGACACCCTCTGTCCTTAGACCCTCGATT
>CM022486.1:28794738-28820290 GCA_011952105.1 Coreoperca whiteheadi | reverse complement strand
AAGAAGGGGCTCAGAGCCGATCCTTGATGCAGACCCACCTCCACCTTGAACTCCTCTGTCACACCTACAGCACACCTCACCACGGTCTTACAGCTCTCATACATGTCCTGCACCACTCTAACATACTTCTCTGCCACTCCAGACTGCCTCATACAATACCACAGCTCCTCTCTCGGCACCCTGTCCTACGCTTTCTCTAAACCTAAAAAGACACAATGCAACTCCCTGTGACCTTCTCTGTACTTCTCCATCAGCATCCTCAAAGCAAACACTGCATCTGTTGTGCTCTTTCTAGGCATGAAACCATATTGCTGCTCCGGAATCAAGTAAGTGCTGGAAAAGGGGCGGGGCTCCATGGAACCTTCTGGGAGGCACAGCTGGGCACAATGATCCATCAGGCACCAGGGTATTTAGAGCTTCGCTCCACACCCAGCCCCAGCCAGACCGTCCGTTTGCCGTGCGGTAACATTTATCAGCGCCTCTCTCAATGAGTAATTAGTTCAGTAATTTTGTTCTCTCATACTAACTCAAATCTCCTTGTCTAGGTACGTGCCAGCCTTTCTGCTCTGCCACGTCTGCTCCACCCAAACCAACGCTTGCCTCCCTGTCTTGCCTGTTGACTCCTGCCCCCCCCGTGCCTGTCCTACTCTTAATTGGTTCCTCTTTTCTCAATAAACGACACTGTTGCTTTGACTCCGGTCCACATCTGAGTCCATTCCTTCAGTCAGTTCTTAACAGATCCATGTACATGTTAATTTTCGATCTTCTAATTACAATAAATCATTTGAATTAAGGATTAGGTTTCAGTTTGTTTTCTGTCCTGCAAATAAAAGAACACGCTTACATGAGTCACACAGGGACTGTGCTTCTCCGCAGCAGTTCCTACCAGACCAGTCTGAAATAGTCCCAATATAAAGGCTTATTATAAGTGTAACATTACCATAATTATTAAGGGCATGACAATAACACGGTTTGCGAAATTGATTCATGTTGTACATTCTCACTATATAATTTTTGTTGCAGTCCACGAATTAAAAAAAACAACAAGCATCACAATCCAGTTAACATTAAAACATGGTTTAAATAACGACTAACTGCCTTTATACATTGATAAATGTGGTTCCCTTTCAAGGGAACTTCAACGCTGCGTCAGCTGACGCTATGGGGAACGTCTTCAACGTGACTGCCTCTGAATCTCTGTATCAACTTAGACCAATCTTGATTGGGTTTAACGTCAACATGTGACGCACGCCAGCAGAACCGGAAGTATAAAGGGAGCCGGCTTCACTGTTGTCGTCAGTCTTCTGATCTTCAGCAAGCGCGCTGAGTCTCTGTGGAAATGACGAGCGTGAAGCAGTTTTGGCAGTGCTTCCTCCCTGCCCACGGATTATCCCCACCGGCAACTCACGTATTTTGGTTGGAAACAGTGTACCCGCATTTGGGATCCGGAAGCCAGGCTGATCTTCTGCCCTGGATGTGGAGCCCGCACAGAGAGGATCCAGTTCCGAGGACCTGGATGTCCTGAGCGCGGAAGGTGGTGATGTGGGTGGCTCGTCAGCCCAGTCACTGCAGCATGAGGAGCTGATGGAGGTGATTTTCCCAAGAGAGGAAAATGGTGGCTAGGCTCAATATCGTCTGGCCAGCGGAGCAGCAGGACACTCATCGCCGGAGTAGCTTGGTGAGTGTTTCCTTCTAGCCACACCTCCACGCCCACGTCGGGATCTGCCGAGGTATGGAAATTCTGGTCCAGGCCGTATTTTACACGGTTTTCTAGCCCGATTAGTCGCCAGTCTGTGTCGATCAGTGGGTGCAAGGAGAACGGCTAGGGCGGGGAGACGCTGGCGGTGTTTTATCGCCCAAGCCGCATCCTCCTTTAAGACCCCGACGTTGCCTAGTCACATTACATTGACTTTAGTGGGCAAGGCATACGGGGCAGCGGGTCAGGCTGGGCATGTCCACACGCCATGGCATGTATGTGGGTGTGCCGACCTGCTTAGGACCTCGACTTTGGCGGGGGATGGGACAGAGTTCCACCATGCAACGACGGTGGTTTAGCCCCTGTCGCCAGAGGTCTCGGGCCTGAACTGAGGGTGGACCACCTCAGCCTTCGAAATCTCGCAGCTCTTAAATGCTGGCTCAGAAAGCGAGTGTGGCCCAGCGTGCCCCTCCATAGCGACCAAGGGGCTTGCTCCAGCCTGCTCGGAGAGGACCTGAGAAGGAGAAGACGGACCTGAGGGTTGTGCTTCTTGCCCGGCAGGCCTCACAGAAGAGGCCCTGACTCGAGAGATCAGCCTCTTAACCCTGTCGCTGGTGGCGCTTCGGGGCATGGCAAGTTCCGTGCAACCGCTGCCTTTAGACCTGCACGTCTGTGCAGCAGTCAGGTCAGAGTTGCATCCTTTACTTAGGCCTGTAGAAGTTCCTTTCCGGTTAAATCCTGCCGTTCCAGCCCTTCGGGGTACCGCAGCTCTCACATTGCAGGTTCAGGGGGCGGTCAGGCATGTACATGCCGATCCTCGGGGATTTCCCGCCACTACAGCGCTTCGGGTAACCGCGGCTGCCACTCCAGGTCCCCCAGGCACCAGCCTCGAGCGGTTGGTTCCCCTGAGGGACTCTTCTGCTCGCTTGAGAAGCTTGACCTGGCGTGTCGTACGGCATCGAGATGTCGTACTTGCGCACTTGAGGTGCTTGAGGTTGAGGCTCAACACGAGCAAGAGCACGCTCACTCCAACACAAAGGATTAACGTTCCTAGGAGTAGTGTGGGACTGTAGTGTGTCACGTTGTGGGCACAACTGTCTCCTGCAGGCGTCGAGGCAATCCTGACTATGGTACTCAGGGTGCAGCTAGGCCGACATCTCACTGCACTTCAGTTTCAGAGACTGTTAGGCCTCATGGCTGCAGCATCTACCGTGATTCCACTTGGATTGCTGCACATGAGGCAGCTGCAGTGGTGGCTCAGGGATGCCGGATTTTCCCCGAGGGACAATCCTTTTCGCATGATCAAGGTACACGCAGGTGCATGCGTGCCTTAGACAGGTGGAGACAATGGGTGTTCTTGACCCAGGGCCCAGTGCTGGGAATGGTGTATCACCGTCACACTTTGGAAGGCCGCACAGCCCAAAGTCTGTGGTTGACCCTGCATCTAGAGCACATAAATTGCCTGGAGGGCAGTCTTGTCGGCCTTATGGTACTTTCTTCCAGACCTCAGGGGCCACAACGTGCTTGTCCGCTCCGACAACACAGCAGTGGTCTCCTACATAAATCAACAAGGCGGTCTGAGGTCGCGCCCTCTGTGCAGACTGGCGCGCCAGATCCTTTTGTGGTTCCAGGGGAAGTTGCTCTCTCTCAGAGCACTTTTCATACCTGGGTACCTCAATGTGGGAGCAGACATCCTGTCGAGGCAGGGGCCGATATAGAGGAGATTCGGCAGAGCACAAGTGGACCTGTTCGCGTCCCCAATCAACGCTCACTGCCCCCTTTGGTTCTCCCTTGTGTATCCAGCACCCCTGGGGCTGGATGCCATGGCACAGCCGTGGCCGAGGCTATGGCTGTACGCTTTTCCCCCGATTGCTCTGCTCCCAGGGGTTCTAGAGAGAGTTCGCCGAACAGGGGCCCAGCTGCTGCTCATGGCACCGTTCTGGCCCGCAAGAATCTGGTTCTTGGGCCTGGTATCCCTGCTGGATGGCCCCCCGTAGGAGATTCCCGTCAGGAGGGACCTGCTGTTGCAGGGCCAAGGCAAAATATTCCATCCCCAGCCGGGGAAATTGAAGCTGTGGGTCTGGTCCCTGAGGGGGACCACCTCCGAGCTGCCGGTCTCTCTACCGAGGTAGTTGAGACCATCTTACACTCTAGAGCCCTCTCCACGAGGAAACTCCATGCGGACAAGTGGGAAATTTTCACTACATGGTGCCTGGAGCACCATCTTGACCCAGTTCACTGCCCGATGGCTTCAGTGCTGGAGTTCCTCCAAAGCCGGTTTTTGGCTGGACTCTTCCCCCGCTACGCTTAAGGTGTATGTGGCTGTGATCGCAGCGTTCCACAGTTTGGTGGATGGCTGCTCGCTTGGGAAGCACCGATTTGTCACCAGTTTCCTTCGTGGCACCTTGAGGATGAAACCTCCAGTTCGAGTCCCTCCGTGGGAACTGACAGTGGTGCTGGATGGATTAACCACAGCACCGTTCCAGCCCCTGGACGATGCATCAGACAGGTGGCCATGACTTCTCTCAAGAGAGTGGGAGATCTGCAGTCCCTGTCGGTGGCTCCTGCTAACCTGGAGATCATTCCAGGCGCAGTTAGAGCCATCCTGCATCCCAGGCCGGGTTATGCACTGAGGTGGTCCGGCCGGCAGTCCTGCAGGCTTTCCATCCTCCTTCAGAGTCGGCGGAACAGGAAGGTAGGCTGCAACTGCTTTGTCCAGTCAGAGCCCTGGAGTTTTATGTCCGGTGGACATCCCAGTGGCGCAATTCGGACCAATTGCTGGTATGCTTTGGGCCCCCTCGTAAGGGCTGCCTGGCTACCAAACACACTATTAGCAGGTGGATAGTTGAGGCTATCGTTTTGACATACGAGGTTTGCCTTCACCTCTGTCGATAAGAGCTCACTCGACATGGAGTATGGCATCCTCCAGAGCGTGGTGGTCGGGAACCCCCCTTTCCGATATACGCGATGCTGCGGGATGGTCCTCGCCTCACACCTTTGTGAGATTTTACAGCCTAGACAGCTTAAATAATCAGGGATCTGTGGCTCTCTTGTCCTGAAGTGTGCCATGCTGGCTTCACACAATGACGTGCATCCCTTCAGCATGGCGGAGTTGGTACTGCGTTCCCCATAGCATCAGCTGAAGCAGCGTTGAAGTTCCCGTGAAAGGGAACGTACTAGGTTACATATGTAACCATGGTTCCCTGAGAGGAAACGAGACGCTGCATCTCGCTGCCATAATTTTGGCATGCCTGTGAGCGGCTTGCTTCAGTCAATAAGAAGGCTGACGACAACAGTGAAGCCAGCTCCCTTTATACTTCCGGTTCCGCCGGCGTGCGTCACGTGTTGACGTTAAACCCAATCAAGATTGGTCTAAGTTCATACAGAGATTCAGAGGTAGTCACGCTGAAGGCATTTCCCCATAGCATCAGCTGACGCAGCGTCTCGTTCCCTATCAGGGAACCATGGTTAAATATGTAACCTGGTACCTTCTTACCGTTTAAACCGAATATTCCTGAAAGGTTCTCCCCCACACCTTAACCGTCAGTGAATTAAACAATGATTGACACACCCAAGTTAACATTAAAACATGGTTTAAATAACGACTATCTGCCTTTATACGTTGATAAATGTAGTTCTTACCTTTTCAACCGAATATCCCAATCCCACACAGTTTTCTCTTGGTGCTATATTCACTGCCACGGTAGCTGAAGCTGAACAAATATCCTCCTCCTCAAGAATGAGCACAAAAAAATCGGGTAACGTTATGTCTGTTTATGTCTATGGTGAGTCACACAGGGACTGTGCTCCTCCGCAGCGGTTCCTACCAGACTGGTCTGAAATAGTCCCAATATAAAGGCTTAAGTTACCAATACAATTATTAAGGGTACGACAAAAACACGGTTTGGAAAATCGATTCATGTCGTACATTCTCACTATATTATTTTTGTTGCAGTCCACGAATAAAAAAAAAAATGACACGCGTCACAACCCAGTTAACGTTAAAACATGGTTTAAAGAACGACTAACTGCCTTTATACGTTGATAAATGTGGTTCTTATCTTTTAAACCGAATATCCCAATCCCACACAGTTTTCTTCTGGTGCTAAATTCACTGCCACGGTAATGTTAGCTGAAGCTGAAGCTGAACAAATGGGTACGACAAAAACATGGTTTGGAAAATCGATTCATGTCATACATTCTCACTATATAATTTTTGTAAATCTTGAACACAAAAAAAGTGACGGACAGCAGCTTTAACCGTCCACAAATTAAAAAAAAAACGGCATGTGTCACAACCCAGTTAACGTTAAAACATGATTTAAATAACAACTAACTGCCTTTATACATTGATAAATGTGGTTCTTCTCTTTTAAACCAAATATCCCAATCCCACACAGTTTTCTTCTGGTGCTAAATTCACTACCACGGTAATGTTAGCTGAAGCTGAAGATGAACAAATATCCTCCTCCTCAAGAATGAGCACGAAAAAAACGGATTTGGAAAGTAACTCAAAATTTGTGTATGCTCCTGACTCCTTGAAATGACGCCCCCCACAGAGCTTTTTCAACACTGCAACTGTTAAAATAATACACAAATCAACACCCATTCACTCGGAATAATTTACACTGGGAATTTAACTCAAATTAGCACTACATATTTTGCTGTGTACCCTCTGTTCCTGAACTTGTTTTGAGTTGCCAAAAAATGGCACTCAAAATCCTCACAAAAAGTGTTTTTTGCAGATCCCTTTGAGCCTACAGAATTGGCTGTATGGGAGTGAGTTTTTTAGGTTTAGGGGGTGGCAACTGTCTGCTCTGAGGAGTGAGTTTCTGTATGTGGGTTTGACAAAGAGGTCAGTAATATAAGTTTTCCTTTTCTTTAATTATCCAAAGATACAAGTTACAAAACTGTAATCTATTTATTTTGGCATAAGGAGTCACTACAATAAAGGTTACCGGAATGACATCCTCAGGAAGGGAAGGAAATTGTTCCACAGCTTTTATCATGTCTCCAGATTATTTTATGGAAGGTCATTTCTGAGCTATCAGTCTTATGGAAAAGTCAACAAATTTTGACATAGGTGCTGTTAAAAGTCTTAATTACTTTTTTTAATTATTAACAGGTCCCACTGATGTTTTTTATAGAGTAAATTTTGGTAATAGTATGTTTGAAGAAGAGGATGAGTGTAAAGTTTTGTTTATATGGTAGCTATGGTGGTATATTGATCACATGACAGATCAATGTACTGAATAAGGAAACCGGAAACAGCCTCAGGCACTACCCAGATTAAGGCAAGATAGCCAAAAATGAATAAAGCGTGGTGTACTGGAGAAGAGTTGTTTTAATTACATTGTCCCATAAACATAATTGTTATTCCACATCCAATCGTATACAGATATTCTCTGTGTGTTGAAAACCTGTTGACATCAAGTGTACAGGCAAAAAACACAATTTCACCTTCACATTCCATCCATCCATCCATTTTCTACCGCTTATCCGGGGGCAGCAGTCTGAGCAGAGACACCCAGACTTCCCTCTCCCCAGACACTTCCTCCAGCTCTTCCGGGGGAATACCAAGGCGTTCCCAGACCAGCCGAGAGACATAGTCCCTCCAGCGTGTCCTAGGTCTTCCCCGGGGCCTCCTCCCGTTTGGACATGCCCAGAACACCTACCCAGGGAGGCGTCCAGGAGGCATCCGGAACAGATGCCCGAGGCACCTCAGCTGATTCCACTCGATGTGGAGGAGCAGCGGCTCTACTCTGAGCTCCTCCCGAGTGGCCGAGCTCCTCACCCTATCTCTAAGGGAGCGCCCAGCCACCCTGCGGAGGAAACTCATTTTGCCCGCAGGTATCCGGGATCTTGTCCGTTCGGTCATGACCCAAAGCTCATGACCATAGGTGAGAGTAGGATTGTAGATCGACTGGTAAAAAGAGAGCTTTGCCTTGCAGCTCAGCTCTCTCTTTACCACAGCAGACTTTCACATTTTTTTTATTAAAAAAAAAGTCCAAGAATATGTATAAGAATCACTGACATGCCAATTAAAGGCATTTCTGATTAATCTTACTTATTCTGAAAATAATATATCATTAGAAAAAGTAGAATTTTCTTTTAATATTAGGTTTATCTTACTATAACAGCTAAGGTTAAGAGGGTAAAACGTGGAAGAGAAAAACTAATATACTAGGTGAAAATATTTAGGCAATAGTAACAATATAAGAGTTAATTGTGGGATATTGATAGTTGTTAATTCACTTACTGAAGCACTTCCAGATACTGTCCGAGCAGGTAGTGAATGGTGCAGTTAAATGTCCCAGGCTGTGTGAGTACACCTTTAATGCATTGTTTGTTTTAATTATGCGCCTTAGGCTTAAGAAACTTAAACTGAGGCTTTATGCATCTGTTCTGCTTAATGGTTGTGTAAGCACAACCTGCTTTCATCAGCACATTCAGCCACTCTTTTTAAATGAGTTTCTCTTGTTAAAAATATCTCACACTTCTTGCACTGGTGACGCACACTGACAGCTTGTCTAAGTTATTAATTCAAATTAAACTTTAAAACCATGTGGGCATCCAACTGGGGAAAATGTAACTGTAGCATATCACTGCTTTGTCATTTCATTAAAAACAACTTTATACTAACATGATGAGGAAAAACAGATTGATTGATACAAAGTGATTTCACACTTCCAAAATGTGTAGAAAAGGAATTTTCTAGGATTCAAACACACTGAGCTGCTACAGCACTGTAGTTTATTATTAGCTGGATCAAAAACACAAGATTTCAATTCAATTCAATTTTATTTATATAGCCCAATATCACAAATCTCAATTTGCCTCAAACAGCAACTGTACAACGAAAGATTATAGTATATACAATTATAATGACAAAATGTAGGTTGTATAACATAAGTGTAGAGGATGGATTCTGAAATCATAGTACATACAAATATGATGGAAATGATGAAATTGTAATATATATAATTATGATGAAAAATATAGAATGTAAAATATAAAAGGAAGAGGGTTGCGCCTGGTGATGCTTACCGAGTAGGATCCGAGCCACACCACCTCCCCTCCACCATAGACACAGCAGCACTGCCCCACCAGGTTGCCACAATCACAGATTGACTCTGCATCTCTGGAGGCAGAAATACCTGCTGAAAGTGACAGTAAGAGAGAAGAGAGAGACGAGAAAGCACAAAACTACGGGAGAGAGAAGATATCGAGTTAGTAACACGCATTTATTGGATGAGAATTTATACAGATGGCGAGGGAAAGGAAGAGAGAGGTGCATCATGGGAAGTCTCCCGGCAGTCTAGGCCTATAGCAACATAGCCAAGGGATGGTTCAGGACTCACCTGAGCCAGCCCTAACTATAAGCTTTATCAAAGAGGAAAGTCTTAAGCCTACTCTTAAATGTGGAGATGGGGTCTGCCTCCCGTACCCAAAATGGGATTTGATTCCACAGGAGAGGAGCTTGATAGCTGAACGCTCTGGCTCCCATTCTACTTTTGGAGACTCTAGGAACCACAAGTAACCCTGCATTTTGAGAGCGCAGTGTTCTAGTGGGGTAATAAGAAACTATGAGCTCTTTAAGCTAGGATGGTGCCTGACCATTAAGAGCTTTGTAGGTGAGGAGAAAGATTACAAATTCTATTCTGGATTTTACAGGGAGCCAGTGCAGAGAAGCTAACATTGGAGAAATGTGATCTCTTTTCCCAGTTCTTGTCAGTACACGTGCCACAGCCTTCTGGATTTAGGAAGCTATATGATGTCTTTGTGGTTCATTTACATAACACAGCATCTTTGCATTATCACAATATACAGTATTATAGCAGATGTAGATGTGCAATGTTTCAGTAAATGTAATACGAAGATGAAAAACTGAGCAGGATTATGTGGGCCTGCTTTAAAATAATAATAATAATAATAACAGATGAAAGAGGAGGAGTTAAGGGAATCGTAACTAGCTCACTATCCTCTAAAACATGCTGTAGAGCAGGAGAAATATTAATTTGTCTCACTGCAATCTAAAAACAAAAAAGTTAAAAATCTTGTGTGTTTTTCCTCCTCTGTACTTCTGTCCACTTTTCTCTGTGGCGGTGAAAAGCCCAGTTAAAGCCAGAGCTGGATTTGAAGGTGATGATGGCAGCAACGCACTAACTATGTGTAATGGGGAACCCAGTGAATGGCAGCTATTGTTCTCTTCCCAGCAACTAGAAGAGGGTGTCCGCTGAGGAAAGGTTTCGCTGAAAGGACAAGAGAGAAAAAAAGGAGGACGAAAGGCTTTACATCACACATGATGGCTAGATTTGAAAGTGTGAAATGTGATCACGCAAGAATTATAAAAAATGAACATAAAACTACAGGACAAATTGCTCACATTATAAAAACTGACAGGGATTTAAAATCTCAGAGGCACTCGATACTGTGTAAATCAGAACATTTAAGCTTATTGTAAATACATTTTGTTATATTAACAAATAATCACTGACTTAACATTAATCTCCTTTAATATCTTGATTAAATCATTTTGAAGATCAATTCCCAACATTTAATTGTTTCTCTGCTTCATTTGCATATGTGTGATCACCTCCAGAGCGGTCACATATCTCAGCAGAGGACGCATGGCTTTCAGCACTGGATGCTGCAATTGGCTCATATACCCGTGGGGAGCAACACTTTCTGATTGGCCGGTCCAGCCAAGGGTCACAGTTGTGATAGCCAAGGTCAATCTCGCTCACCAGGCCAAGTCTTTTTTTACATTTTCTTCTTGGAGCTGATCAGGCTTTAGGAATTTTCATTGATTGAAGAAAACACATAGATTCTTTAAAGCCTGGGCCATCTCGAGTGGCAGATTTCATGGATATGGTAATGAGGCTGGATTTAGTCGCTGGACGTCCTTGTTTTTCTCCACAAGAAATTCTTATTTGAAGATTTACTCTCTTTCCTTAGGAACGAGCATCAGATAGGTGTCTGATTTGGACAGTATGGAGATGAACCTATGTTCAATTCAATTCAGTTTCATTTATATAGCCCAATATCACAAATCACAATTTGCCTCAACATACAACACCCTCTGTCTTTATTCGAATAAGGGATCCCTCTTCCAGGACGGACTGAAAATGCAATAGATGTGTGTACAGAATAGATTCACAACAGAAGATCATAGAATTTATAATTATAATGATAAAATGTAGGTTGTACAACATAAGTGTAGAGGACGGATCCAGAAATCATAGTACATACAAATATGATGAAAATGATGAAATTATAATATATATATTATATATATAATTTTCTAAAGAAAAATGTAGAATGTAAAATATAAAATATAAAAAGGGAAGAGGATGGATCTAGAAGGAGAAGTGAGCCGCTCCTGGTGATGTCCACCGAGCAAGACCCGAGCCAGAAGGATCTTAGAGATAAAGGTTAGCGCGTTAGATATAGGTCTATAAATGGACTGTACTTGTATAGCGCCTTTCTAGTCTTTCTGACTACTCAAAGCGCTTTTACACTACATCACATTCACCCTATTCACACACATTCATACACTGATGGCAGGAGCTAACTGCCCATCAGTACAAATTAAACTAACCAGTCACACTCACTCACACACCGAAGGCGCAGCTTCGGGAGCAGTTCAGAGTTCAGTATCTTGCTCAAGGATACTTCCCGGGGGAAGCCGGGATCGAACCGCCAACCTTCCGATTGGTGGACGACCGCTCTGCCACCAAGCCACAGCCGCCCAAATATAGTTGGCTAATACCCCTGGATTAAAAGTGGGATTTTTAAGAAGAATTTTTACAGCTACTGCTAAAAGACTGTGATACATAGCCTGTTAATAAAGACAGATTGATCATAACTAGTAAAGAAGCGCTATCAAGGGGTAAAACATCTTAAGCAGCCTAGTTGGAATGGGGTCTAAGAAAGGTTGATGGCTTAGATGAAGAAATTGTCGAGGTTAATTTGAATAAGGTCGACAGGAGAGAAGCAGTCAAAATATAGAATATCAGATTTTACAGCTTTCTAAGGTTTCTGCATTTAAGGATGGATGGGTACTAGTTGACGTGATGAATTTTTTCTCTAATAATTAAAATGTTATCATTAAAGAAGCTCATGAAGTCGTCACTAATGATGGATATAGGAATACATGGTTCAGTGGAGCTGTGGCTCTCTGTCAGCCTGGATACAGTGCTAAAAAGAAACATGGGGTTGTTTTTATTTTCCTCTATGATTATGGCTGCTCTGGCATTACAGAGGGCCTTCCTATATGTTTTAAGACTATTTTGCCAGGCTAACACCATTTCCTTTCAAGTTTTGGTGATGTTTGCTTTAATTTGCAGGTTTGGGGGTTATACCATAAAGCTAACCTTCTTTGTTTTATTATCTTCTTTTTTAGAGGGGCAACAGAGTCGAGTGGCACTATCAACAAGATGATCAATTTGGGACCGACTAAAATTAGCATAACAGTCCTGTTATATTGAGACATAGCATTGAGTTAAATTAAGATGGAGTCACTTCCTTCATTTTAGCTACAGCACTATCAAATAGACATCTAGTGTAGCAGTATTTGCCTAATGGTGTGTAGTATAGTAATAGGAGTTCAAAAGTTATTAAATAATGGTCCAATATTGAAGGTTTCTGTGGAAAGACTGTTCAATTTCAATGCCGTATACCAGAACAAGGTCGGGAGTGTGGTTAAAACAGTGAGTGGGTTTATGTTCACTCTGTCAAAAGCCAATCAAATAATAATGAGATAAACACAGTACTAAGACTATAATTTTCAACTTCCACATGAAAATCAGAATCCCCTACAATACTTTATCTGTTTTAATTACTAAACTTGATAGAAATTCTGAGAATTCAGATAAAAACTCAGAATAAGGACCAGGAGCGCAGTACACTATAACAAATAGAATTGACTGTCGTGGTTTCCAGGTTGGGTGTGAAAGACTTAGAACAAAGCTTTGGAATGAGTAATAATTTAGTTTAGGCTTAGGGTTAATTAATAGGCTTGAGTCAAAGATAGCTGCAACTCCACCTCCTCGGCCGGTGCCTCGAGGAATGTGAGCATTAATATGACTAAGGGGAGTGGATTCATTTAGGTTGACATATTCTTCATGACCAAGCCAGGTTTCAGCTCCTGTTAAAAGGGATATTTATTTGGGTAGTTTTCCTTAGTCGAATCGAGGGTCTAAGGACATAGGGTGTCGTATGTTGTACAGATTGTAAAGCCCTTTGAGGCAAAATTGTGATTTGTGATATTGGGCTATGTAAATAAAATTTTAATTAATTTAATTGAATAGCTAAACATTTGACACACAAGAGAGAGCAGGCGAGGTAGAGAAAAGTGGGAGAGAAGCCATTGCTAGCTTCTAAGCTAAAGAACGGTAGCTAGCAAAACTGATTAACGAGAAGGTTGCTATAAGGGAACAGCTATAAGTGTATAGCTGAGAATAGCGCCACAATGATAAATCTTAATGAAATCACATCAGTAACGTCACATATGGAAAGTTAACTAAACGGTTCTGCACTTATCAGACGGTTCTGTACTTAACTATGCTAAGTACCCTGTTGAGATAACATGCTATGTCCAGTGGTTGTTACCAGTCTGTGGGGAAGAGGAGAGGTTACTTTGGGAGGCAGGGGAGAAATTGTGGTTTCGCTGTGGAGAGTGTCTGTTGCTGTGTCTGCATGCAGGTGGGGAAGACATTCATTTGCCTGTGGTCGGTCGTGCTCTGTACAGTTAGCTTAGCGCTAACTCGTTCAGTTGCTTCTTAAAGTTTAGCTGGCAGACTTGGCGTTAAACTTTGTCGCAAGAATCTTATGCAGGATCTTGCATCACCACTGTAAGAGTGAGAGTTCGGTTCTGAAGGAAGACATTCTTCTTTGTTGCAGCCTGCTGCTGGCTGGCACCAGGCCAGGAGAAAGTTGGGGACCATGTCCGTCCACTCAGGAGGAGCAGAAAGAAGAGAGAGCGAGCAGAGGTCGCTGACCTGCTTTGTTGACTTGGTCACTTCTCGGTCACACGTCAGACAGACGTCAATGGCTGCGTTCACATCTCACAGATTGTGGGATAACAGGGAATGCAGTCCTTAAATCAAAGTTCAGTTAAAAGTACATCTCAAAGTTACTAGGAAGCATCATCTGAGTAAGATGAATTTCTGTATAAAATATCATGGAAATTCAGCAAGTAGATGTTGAGATATTTCAGTCTGGACCAAAGTGGTGGACCAACATACCTAGAGAAATTTGTTAGCAGACTGGGTTCTCTTTTGTCCCACAATCTTGGGAGCGTGTGAACACAACATTTCTTGCTAGTCTGATCTGTGACCCGGAAGTCACTAGGTCAATAAAGGGAGTCAGCTACCATCTCTCGCTTTTTCCATCTCGCTTTACTGCACTCTTTTCCTCCTACAAAGACAGCTGCTTGCTGTCCTCCCCATGCAATCTACTCACAAGAAGCTCACAGCAGGACTGAACTCTGCTGATCTACAGATACGCTGCAAAGGCCTGTTAGATCTCTGCAATAACGTTTAGCGCCATCGGCTATTGCACAGCTAACATTAAAAAGCAAGAAGCAACTTAATGCCAAGCTGTTAACTCTTTGAGGACAACAAAGAAAAGCGACTGGATCCTCAATCTCTATAAACTGTAGGATATCTCTGAGCAGAACGTAGAGACAGCTTAAAGGAGGACTCTACTTCCTTTCCCACAGCTGTAAATTAGTTGTGAGACCATTAGACCACTTTGACCAGCTACCAAAACAAAAATAATGTTTAAATTTAAGACAATCAAAGCCCATTTAGAGGATGCAGAAGATGAGACAGGATTAACAACTGACTGCTAATGGCGCTTGGGGACGATGTTTGAGCTTCCCCAGACCTCATCAAATACCTGGAGTGCCTGGTATTTGACTTCTAAGACTGTCCCTCAAATCTACAGGAAACTAGAGTGGAAACAAGAAAGGATTAAAAGAAAGAGAATAGAACCTAGCATGGAACTGCCAGATTAAAATGTGTGCCTCAACACTGTAACTGCACAGCCACTCATCACTCACCCTGGGACACTCCCCCCAGACACTCAAACCTCCTTCTGCTTGCTTCTCTGCTCCAGTTTTTCAAAGAAGGAAACTCTTAAAATGCGTCTAAAATGACACATTGCTATTAATGTGTTATTTTTCTTATTGTTTGAATGTGAAATATATTAGAAATTTGCTACAACAATACGTACAACTTGTGGAATTTAGTTATAAAGTCAGGTGTTAATATCTCAGTAACCATTAGAGATAAACAGGTGATGTATGGCACCATTCTATTTCCCTGAGCATCATAACACCAGATCTTTATTCATGGTAGTTATTTAGTAACCAGAAATGTTGTTTTTAAGAAATTGTCTTGAAAGTAAGTAAGAAAAAATAATTTGGCCTCTGACCTCTAGTGGACAGTGTCCCAAGTGGAGGAACATTGACACCGCCCTGGAGGGGTCAGTACGTCCACTGATTGGTGAGGCGCTTCTCTGAGCTTCCTTACCAGACTTTCTCTATAAAAGACCCTCCTTGGAATGCAACGGTGGATTTTCTTTGTTACCAGTGCAAGTTGTCCACCACTTTTACACCAGTTGCTTCCAGTGATGGTCATTACTGTTATTTGGTTTATTCATATGTTGCATCTGCAAAACACTCTTTCTGCATTCATATTCCTTCACTGTAGTCTTATTATGTGTAGTTAGTGTTGTATTGCGCCATTGTTGTGTCTTTTTTTGTTAGTAGTGTTAGTAATAAATTTATTAAATATAAAGTCCTTGCTTCGGTTTTCTATAACTTACTTTAGTTAGAGTAAAGTTACTTTACGTATTGTTCCTTGTTATACCTCTTGGTACCTGAGTTCAGGGTAATTCCCAAAGCTAATTTGAGCATTTTAGACACTCTTGGCTGATCACCAAAAGAAACTTTTATCAGTGCTTGTTGTTTGGACTCTGAAATTATATCGCTGGACGAATAGTTAAAGGGGTTCCGCTTAATAAATCTGATTAATGTTGTAACTGAACTTTAATTACATATTATGGTGAAAAATTCTTTAAATGTCAGCTGTTTCCCAAGCACATACATTTCCTACAAAGTAGAAACTGTACAGCAAAAGACTTCTTCAAGAGAACTACCATTTTTTCCCGCCTGACCCATACACGATGGACGGAACGCCAGCTAATGGAGCAGCAACCCCAAAGCGGCCTTCTTTTCCCCCACGGACAGATAACGTAACAACTGGGCGTAAGCATAGAGTAACAGTATATATAGCTAAGCAGAGGACTGTTTAACTTGTATACATGTGACATTACTGACAGGTTTTCATTGAGGTATTATTGTTGTGATCTTCTTCATGGTTAACGTGAGGCTATTATTGTGACCATAGTTCTCAGCCACTGCTAAGTTGATGTTAGATTGTTATGTTTTAAATCTGTAGCACAATTCAGATTTTTTGAATATAAAATGCGTTACAAATAAAAATTATTTTTAATAATTATTATTATTATTTTTGTAATTATGTTCCACACAGACAGAGTCTTTGCATACCAACTAACTCCGTTTAATTTGGCTCTGTTATCCTAAACAGATCATACACATACACCTCTATTTTGACATAATTTTGCGAAATTTGGGGAAAATTTGGGTTGTCTATTTACACATAGCATTCATTTGGAGTCATGTTTTTGTCCACCTGATGAATGTAAGTCTAACATTCACTCTGTTTTAGGTCTGATTTGATCTCCACCAACTCCTGAGAAAAATATCTGGCTCTTTAGCTATTGAATGCTCCTCTATCTTCGCCTAGTCTCTGTGTGTATCTGCTGTTTGGGGCCGGGCAGGTAGTGGACAATGATTTTATCAAAGCTTTTTCACTGAAAAGAGATGCCTGCTGCGGCTGGAAACCAGGTTGATGAATGCGATGAGAGTGAACCAAAATAGTAAAGTTCCAAAACAATGAGTTATCTTCATCTCATCACAGTTCTCTGTGATGAGATCAGACGAACCTCATCATTCAATCCATTGTTCATATAAATATATTGATCAGTACAGGTTTAAAAGCAAATACGTGATTTAAAATTTTAGTACCCACAAGGGTAGCATCAAAAAATGGAGTGAATGATCTGAAAGAATCACGCACTGCACCAATTTTCCACAGGATTGTCTCATTTTTTTACAAACAAAAACATATGCCATCAGAATAATTTGGAAGATGCTAAAATTATGTGACATTATTACACAGAGTGAAATGTCTTCTCAACAGCATTAGTAAAAGTTCCACTTATGGAAAGCAGTACATATTTCTCCTCACTTTCTTCTTCAGTTGGTGTTCTTTTGTGTATAAACAGGCTGGGTTGACAAATACAAGCATGCTGTGTGCAGTTTACTGATGTCATCATACCAGATTTCTGGGAATGGAAGTTCTCCAAATTCAAACATTTGCTTGTCTCTGACATTTTGTAGCACTAACATGCTAAGTTGCCGAGAGTAAGTTTAGGTTTCAAATGTCTTAAACCAAAAGTCAATACCCAAGAAACTACAGTTCCTATCAGTATGTATATTACACTGTATGTGTAGTGTATTCTCACAAAGCTGGAGAATTGATAGCGCAGCTTTCGGTGTTGTTAGTTGGTCCACTTCATTAGTTTAGAATGCATGGAGAGAAACCACAGCCAGGCCTGGGAACACTCACTCACTGAAGGCTACACACTAAATATATCTCCCCTGTCTTCAGTCTACCATATTTAATGTGACACTAGCACTTTATTGCAGATATAAACAAAATGGCCCAGGGGAATTTTGCTGCAGCTTCTATTCTTTTTTTAAGTAGTGCATAAAGTAGGTCATGAATTTCAAAAGTGCAGATTACCATTTCCACACTCAATCCCATTAATCAACGCTTCCACCATCGAGTACCACCAGAGAAAACAATGAATAAGAGCATGTTACTTTGGAATTAATCTATTAATCAAAAGGCGCATGAAGAAGTACCTGTGACACAGCATCGGCAGTGGGACAGCATCCAGGGGGTTGTGGTAATGAGCAAAATGAATCCCCACCCCACTTATCTGGGAAACACTGGCAGGTTGTGCTGCACTTTAAAGGAGTGGAAGTTTTATTAAGGATACAGATTGTGAATATACACACTGAAAATATTATAATCTCATAATGGTGACCATTCTGACTATGGGTCATACTAATTTTGTGCTTGCCACCTCTGTTGTAGAGATTTTGGAAATGTAGTCTGGCAAAAAATGTATGTTGGGGCAAAAAGCAAGAGCTTCCTAAAACTTTCCAAATAAACTACATAAATCATTCCAAATAGTCTCTGAGTCCAACTAAAAGTAAACACATAAATTAGTCTGGGTTAGCTATTATAACTAACTGCAAAGATGTCCTCTTCCAGGGAAATTTGTTGACTAACCAAACATATTGCCTTTTATAATATACTGTAAGAGCCAGTTTGAAAATGACTGAAATTAACAATAGCTAAAACCTTCCCAAGTGGGTCCCTGGGACTGACAGAAAGGCTGTTCCTGGGGCTCCACAAACACGTCAAAAATTTTGGACCTAATCTAAAACATATTTGTGAAAAATGTACACAGTCCAAAATAGACCTAAGGATAATTACAACTTATCCTTAATGAGGGTGGCCCAAGCTGGCCCAAACAGAGAGAGAACACCTACACTGGCAGCAGCAAAGAGCAGCAATGCATGGCATGTTTCCCTCTCCATGGACCCACATGTGGCTCGGTGTAAGAGCGGGTTGTCCACCAATCGGTGGATGAAGGTCGGCGGTTCGATCCCGGCTTCCCCCAGTCTGTCGAAGTATCCTTAAGCAAGATACAGAACCCTGAATTGCTCCCAAAGCTGTGCCTTTAGTGTGTGAATAATTAGTTTACTTTGTACTGATGGGCAGTTAGCTCCTGCCATCAGTGTGTGGAAGGAGTTTTATTATTCATATAAAGATGGATGACTTGACAAAAGTGAATCCAAAACATCTGGATCATTATACAAAGAGAGATATTAAAAATAATAGTGCACCCCAGGGATGGAAAGAGTACTAGAATACTAGAATACTTTATTCACGTTAAAGTAGTTACTGTAAACAAATAATGCCTGTTGCACCCGCTCAAGTAAAAGTAAAATGTACTCACATAAGTAAAATGTAGATCAGTTGAAATGTACTCTGAGTAAATTATAACTTTTTTAAAGGAGGAGGGGGTAACTCCTTTAGGCCACAAAATTAATTGCATTAAATGTCAACATATACAATAGTGGAACAACATCATCCCACCAGGCCCTTTCTTTTTCTATAGACCACTTTGCAGCCAGAGGCTATGCATGCAAGTATACATATACCACCGTCTTCCTTAGTGAAGCCTTAATAGAATTAACCAGAAAAAAGGACAAAACTCCGACAATTAAACAAAAATGACTGACAATAAATAAAACATCTATGGACACAACAGCGGGTGTAACAGGCATTATTAAGACACAGAAATTACATATCCTTCATGCACAATCAACACCAGAATAACGCATCACAAAGGCAGACAACAGAGAGATGTATAAAGAATAAAAATGCCACAGCGGCTGCAGCGACAAACACACACATTAAAGCTAAAAGAGAGAGCTGCACAGTTTTTATGACCTCCAACGACTACAGACACACCGGCAGCTTCTTCTCTGCTCTGATTGAGCTTGCTTTATCGTGGCGTTTTCATGTGATTTTTGTTCTTACTCTGTAATGGATGTGACTGGAAATGTAACACAGGACAATACTTGAGATCAAATGTACAAGTAAAGTAAAATATCATTACACAATCTATCCTATTGAACTCCTTTCCATGAAAACTAATGTAGTTGTGTGAAGAATGAAAAAAGAGAGAAATCACTTTGAGAGATGATCAGATTTTGCTTACATTCACACTTCTGCACACCTGGTGCACGTAACAAGGGCATTTTTGTCCTGTTGTTTCGGAAGCTGGGGCGAGTGTGCTTCAGACACTGTTCAATGATTCAACAATCACTTTGTTTGAAGAATACTGAGTCCTTCTCCCTCCCTTTTTTTCAGTCTGATACTTAAGTATTGTCGGGTTGTAATGTACTTTGCAGCCTCTAGGGGCCATTATTTGAGCCTCAGATCTTTACTGTTATTTCTTTCTGCAAACTGCTAGGCTGTTGTTTTCATGGTTGTCTTTACTGTTCCCCATTTCCCTGTGAAGAATCCCTTTGCCACCTGTAAGGCTGTCACTGTAAATAAGAGTAATGTTTTTACCAACCTTCCTCTCCTTCCACCATGTGCCACGTTGAGAGGCTCTTAAAACTTGACATAAAGCTCCGTCTGTGCTCTAACAGTGCCCTCTTACTTTTTTGTGCTGTAAAGCAATCCTGCTCAAAATCAAACCCAGCAGTACACAATGTCAAAGTGAGGTCTTGCAAATTGTTTAATACAGCATGTTATGCTAGTGTGATAATGATCTGTCCATTTAAGAACACCATACATTTTTTAAATTCACTTCAAGGTCTGGTAGAGAGTTTTGAAACTTGTTACTTTCATTGCTGTTAGACGAGTATTCATGGCCTGCTAAAGGCATAGGCCATATAGGCGGTCGTCTAGATCGCCACCTGCTAGTGGGTCCTGGTTGCCCTCAAAGGAAAAAATAAATATATAAAAAATTTGAAATTTGTTGGTGGGCACTCTTCCTCATTTCTGCCATGAGGTAAAAAATGAACAAATAAAGAAAGAAAGAAAGAAATATACATTCCACCCCTGTTCCTCAAAATGTTTCATGTCCTCTTCTGGCCTGCACTTACCTACTGTGTACACTGAAAGTGAGGGATGGGTTACGGTTTGATGTGCATCACAGATGGGCCCTAAGAAGTGCCAGGGGATTGCTAGACTGACTAACTGATGGAGAAATGACAAGAGGCAGATATCTATTTTCATTTTTTATTTCATAATGAAAAGGCCCAAGCCTTCAGGTGTGCAAGGAAGAAAATGGAGAAAAGAGGAGGAGAAAAAGAAAGCCCAGAATAGAGGTCCAGCCATCCATCCATCTTCTACCGCTTATCTGGGGCCGGGTCGCTGGGGTAGCAGTCTTAGCCTCTCCCCAGGGAGGCGTCCAGGAGGCATCCGGAACAGATGCCCGAGCCACCTCAGCTGACTCCTCTCGATGTGGAGGAGCATCAACTCTACTCTGAGCTCCTCCTGAGTGACTGAGCTCCTCACCCTATCTCTAAGGGAGCGCCCAGCCACCCTACGGAGGAAACTCATTTCGGCCGCCTGTATCCGGGATCTTGTCCTGTCGGTCATGACCTAAAGCTCATGACCATAGAATAGAGGTATGTCGTCTTATTTAATTCAATTATATTTATATAGCCCAATATCACAGATCACAATCTGTCCTTAGACTCTCGATTCGAATAAGGAAAAACTACCCAAAAAAACCATTTACCAGAAAAAAAAATTAAAGAAACCTCAGGAAGAGCAACAGAGAGGGATCCCTCTGCCAGGACGGACAGACATGCAATAGTGGTTGTGTGTACAGAATAGATTCCCAACAGAAGATCATAGTATATACAATTCTAATGACAAAATGTAGGTTGTAAAACATGTAGTGTAGAGTACAGCAGAAGATTTTTGCTCGGGTTCCGTCGGGTTCAGTCTTAATTTCTATCATTTTACCCAGGCTCAGGCCAGGCTGGGGCTTGTGTTTTGGGTTCCGCGGTAAATGAGAGTCAAGTGATGCGTTTTGATTATTGTGAAAATGGATGCTGAGGAGGTGAAACGGAGGCTGACAGTCAAAATGTACTTGTCGGGCAGAATTCTATCAGGCTCGGTCCTTGTCGGGTCTAACTTTTAATGACCGATTACACCTCTAGTGTAGAGGATGGATCCGGAAATCATAGCACATACAAATATGATGGAAATGATGAAATTGTAGTATATATAATTATGATGAAAAGTGTAGAGCGTAAAATTGTATGTTACCATTAAAAGGCTGTTTTGTATAGCTAGCTAGCTAAGTAACAATAAAGCTAATGCTAAATAATGATGATAAATCTATGATAGCTGCTAGACCCAGATTCAGATTGAAGGATATGAATTTGAATGGCAAACCAGTGGCTAGCTATCTGGATAACTGCTCATTCCTAAAACATAAAGCATAAAGCACTAATTTATTTTGCTGACCAATTTATGTGACATTTTATGGTTGACACCTACCCTAGGAGCATGTGTAACTATTTTGTTGTTATCTCCGTGGTGCAACCACGTTCATTTTAGTAATGCATAAATCACAACTTGGTAATAATTTACATTATAACTAGGCTAAGTTTGAACTTACACAGAGCTGGTGCCACAGGCTTCAGCAGTTGTTTGTCCTACTCTGCAGCTACATGTTTTTGCTTGTAAAAGGTTAATTACTCTATTACTGCCCAGATGCACTGAACCATCTATACCACTCTCTGACGCATGAAAGTTCAACCAATTATTTGTGGTCTCTGTGTAATTGTCATTGCTATGTTGTCATTGTTATTATCATTATTGTCCAATGTTACAGTTACACCTTGTTTCTAATTAGATATAGGTCTTAGTAAAATGAAATGAAGTTTATTTAAAAGTATATTTGTACAGTGCTACTTTATATGCAGTAGAATGAAACTAAGGACTGGTGGTGTGAATGTACTGTATGTTTCAATATAGCTGCAGGTCAAGCAACATCCAGCACCATATAAAGCACTCCATCTACCTCTAGTAAAAAACAGCCTGCAGGTCCAGTAGGTAGCGATATTGCTGTGTGCAAGCTACAATTCCCATGGCTTTCTGTCACTGTGAAGGGTTAGAAAATGGTTAAAGGTTTGGCCAAAGTATTGGCAAATAGATTCCCTAGCAAGCAGGACAAATGGACAAAACATTCCAGATATACAGGGTGAGATGTAAAGTAGCTGGTAATATTTAAGAATTTATTCATTCTTTGATACGTGATTCATTTGTTTGAGAATTTCAATTCATAAAAACAAAACTACATGTTTTTGTCTTGCGATGTTAGTTGTCCATATTTTATATTGTAGAATGATTGAGTGGTGATGAGGCAGCACTGAAGGGGAAATGTGATGGTGTTGGTGTGTGGGGGGCACCAAATCCTAATCTTGCCTAGGGCACCAAAAATGGCCCCTGTTGTAAGGTAATTCTTGTGGTCCAGATAATTTGAGATTATATCTGTATTTTATTTTATTCTCTTTTGAAAGGGCTTCTGTACTTTTTATGAGTAATATGGTTTGTAAACCAAAATAATTAAATTGCTACAGCAGTTTTTCAACAGTAGGCAGCAGTGTGAGACTGTGGTTTACCCCAGGGATGTGCACGCTCCACGCTCCTTGAAACCGTTGAGAATTCAGTCACGTTTCCCGGTTTCCTTGTTTTTGTCCTGTATATCAGTTTACATTTATGTTACTGTGGTTACTCATTCCTGGGACAACTTGGTTTTAGCTTTAGATTGTAAATGTGTTGAACTATACTGAACGTATCGAAGCACTTGCTTATCGGTTTTGGGACTGGGCAGGGATTTGTTTGATATTGTTTGTTTCCACATTCCATACATTTAGTCACTTGTTGTATAGCTCACTAGGTAAAGGGGTGGTTCCCACTGTTGTAGTCTGTTTTTAACCAGTAAGATTAGATATTGTGGATATGATAAAGACAAAATGTGTTAAAGTGTGATAAATAAAAGATAGGTTGTGTAGGAATTAAGGGGCTTATACACACACCCAATTAGGAAAGGTATTTTACTTATATATACTATGTGTCTCTTTTGTTAACCATTGTATACCAGTCAAAGTAACCGGATCCTGAGGGAAACCACATGCATAGGAAAGAGGAAAAGGATGTGGGGCAAAGGTCAAGCCAAGGTCTGAATATAGATAGGAATGTAAGGAGACAAAGAGTTGTAAAATATACAGTGTATGACAGGGTGTGGCTTTAACATATATAACCGACTGCGTTGTGCCTTTAACTTCGGACACATCTGGGTGAGCCATGGCGTTAAGATGGTAAGCACTGTATGTTGGGTCTCCAGACATATCTGTGTTGTGTGTTTCCCCAGATATATCTGTATTGTTTGTTTGTGTGGAAATAAATACTGCTTGAAAGACATTGGTAGGTCTTGCGTGGTTCCCTTCTCATCAACGAACCCGGAGAGAGGTTGGCGAACCTAAACAATATGCAGGTTTTTTTCTCCTTTTACTTTCGTGGAATTAGCCAGCTACATTGCTGTGAATTTAAGTTAGCAGGTAGTAGCATTTTCGTTTGACTTGTTTATTGATTTGGCGCTATTTGCAGTCCTTTTCCTTTATTCACTCACCTCAATTGACTCAGTAGTAACCTGTATCTGTTTTCAAGTTTGTATTCATTATTCATTGTATTTACTATATATTTGACCAATAAAAATACATGGCGACCAACACCTGAGTAGATCGGCCTTATTTTTCTTCCCTTCCCACGACACCTCACTGGAACTTAACAGAAATAATAGAGAGTTTTGAAACTCAAAATTACTTTCTCTGACTCAGCAGTGTCTGTTGCAACAGTGAGAAAGCATTTAAAGGTGAAGAAAGACAGAGACATCAGAGGCAGAGTAAATGATGGCCATATTTAAACTTGTAATTATAGGCTTCTGTATCTTCAGAGCTGCCTGCTGTAGGAATAAGATGGTCCTCTGCTCACCCTAAACCCACATTAAACCTTTAGAAAAGTTAAAATGATTCTATCATGCAGAGACAGAGAGAAGGAGCAAGCAGGGATGTTATTTTCGAAAACGTCACTAGGTTTGTCTGGGCTTTATGTTTTGTATGGTTTCAATAAAATAGGTTTTATAAGGCCTGTGCTGCATCTCATATGGAGGCACCATTATGTTGGGGTTACACATGGCAATACTGTTAGTTAGATTTGGCTATCAGGATTATCAAAGATAATCATAAATAATGCTTTAAATTAATAAAGACCTCGGGGCACCACTCTTAATAAAAAGGGAAATGATAGCCAACTAATTAATTCAGTCTCATAAAATGCACTAAACTATCCCACTAAACTACTAACCCAAATTACCATTAATAGCTAGTAGGTGAAGGATTCGGAGTTCAAACATAGAAGAGGTTGGCAAATTATTCACTCTTGAGAGACATTAAAGAGACCGGCATAATTATACACAATCATTTATTTACAAGGGTAATTAACATAAAAACACACTGTAAGGACTAACTAAATACATTAACTACAGACAAAAGGTGTATGTGTGGATGCGTGTGTGTGCGTGTGTGTGAAATGTGGGCCAACAAAGTATGTTAAATTAAGATGGTGGGAGCCATAAGAGAGCTACAAGCTAGACAAAGGGACATTTAAAGATGGCACATGGCAGTAAGCCATTTAAAGATGGCAGATGGCAGTAAGCCACCTAGGAGGGTTGACTCGCTAATGGTGTTAGCACACGCGTGGCCTCTGCTGGAGGCCAGCTAAAGGTGTGTTTGTGTACTAGCAGGTAAAGGGGACCTGTAGGCTAATAGTGCCTCATTAAAAGGAGGTTAGTAGCATGCAAAATACCCTGTGTATAGCATCATTCTAACATCAATTTAACAACGGCTACTAGATTAACAAACAGATTGAAAAGAGTCCATCCATCCATCCATCCATCCATTTTCTACCGCTTATCCGGGGCCAGGTCGCGGGGGCAGCAGTCTAAGCAGAGACGCCCAGACTTCCCTCTCCCCCGACACTTCCTCCAGCTCTTCCGGGGGAATACCGAGGCGTTCCCAGGCCAGCCGAG
>CM022486.1:28779867-28794491 GCA_011952105.1 Coreoperca whiteheadi | reverse complement strand
AAACCCCTCCACCACAGTAAGGTGGCGGTCCTAGGAGGGGATTGAAAAGAGTCACAATGATAAATCTCAAAGAAATCACATCCGTAGGGTCATGTGCAGAGTTACTAAACAGATCTGTGCTACACTAAGCCCAGTATTTAGCTCAACATGCTATGTTATGCCGGTAGATGTAACCAGTCCGTTTTGGTGCTGCTTTGTCCCACGGCCGGTGTCTGTCCAATGGCCGGAAGGAACTTGTGGTTTGCTTTGGAAGCAGCTGTTAAGGTGAGGGGCGACCTCAACAGCTCGGCTTGTCGCCCAGTATCTTTAGCTTCAACTAACGGTCGGTTCCTTCTTAAAGTGGCTGGCTTGCCGCTACTTGTTGCGGCGGTGCTCTTAGCGGGAAATTCGTGTCGCCGCGGTGAGAGATTCTGCGGGGTTCTTTCGTTGGGCCTTCTGCTAGCTGTTTCGAGGCCAGCAGCTTCTGCTCAGCTGGTCGCTGAGAGGCCGGCAGTGAGGCGGCAGGTCCGCTTGGCCAAGAGGCGAGAGAACGGAACTGCTGCGTGTGCCTCCACATGCTGAGAGATCGGAAGGGCAAGAGAGAGAAGCGGGGGCTGTAACACTGGCTATATTGATTTGAGGACTTCCGGGATCGCACGTCCGGCGGGAGTTGATGGCGTGTCACAGTCTCAGGAATTGTGGGAGTGCAGTCAATTTTAACAAAACTCAGTTAAAATTACCCACAGCGAATGAACTCGACGGAATGAAGACATGCGGCTTAACATGTCATCACTGGTCAGATTTGGGAGGGGCCCAGAGAAAACAATAGAGTCCGACAATGTCTTTGCACATGTACACATCGACTAAACATTCATTTTAGTGACCTCCGATTGACATAATCGGGAGTCATTACCGCCGACGTGAATAACAATCTTACAGTATTTACGTTTATCCTCAGCCAGCAGTTTCAAATATGATTCAATGTTGCCCGTTCTGGCCCCAGGAATACATTTAACTATGGTCGCTGGTGTCGCTAACTTCACGTTTCTCAAACTGGAGCTGCCAATGGTTTCTCAGCAGGTGTGTGGATTCCCGACTGCTTGGGAGCTGCTGGGGGACGGCTAACAGTAGCTAGCTCTGGTCGGGCCGCACCGGCTAGTGTGGCCTGGCAAGTAGCTACTGACTGAGTTCCTATGGTGCAGAACCGCATTTCCAAATCACTAAGCCTTGCCTCCAACGCTACAAATAAACTACATTTATTACATGTACCATTAGCAGTAAAGGAGGCAGAGGAATAGCTAAACATTTGACACACTGAGCAAGAGAGAGTAGGAGAGGGAGAGAAGCCATTGCTAGCTGCTAAGATAAAGAATGGTAGCTAGCAAAACTGAAGAGCTATAAGTACTTAGTCAAAATTAGTGAATTTTCAAATGTAACATTATAGCATAAAGTTAGTCACTGTAATGACGTATCAAAAAAATTAGTCATGATGCGCTAGAGCAGCAAACTACACGCTAACAGTAACACAAATACCGGTGACCGGAAATGAGGCAATACGCTTACATCAGCATGTCGTCAATGATGCGTTTCAGCCGTGCCTGCAACCACATTAAGGGTTAGTTGAAGTAGACCTGCCAGCAAGCAGGTTTACCATAATAACAGAATAAGTGACCTTGGCTTTTGGAAGGGGAAACTCCTATTTTCCATCACCTCAGAGTTCAAAATCTACGTTTTCATAAACCTGCTATCTGAAATTCAACTCAATTTTATTTCTATAGCCAAATATCCAAATCACAATTTTACCTCAAAGGGCTTTACAATCTGTAACATACGAAACCGTCGTACGTCATACGACCCTCGATTCGACTAAGGAAAAACTATCCAAAAAAAAAAACCCTTTTAACAGGGAAAAAAAAGATAGAAACCTCAGGAAGAGAAACAGAGAAGGGACGGACAGACATGGATACAGTAGGTGCTTCCTGGGAAATCTCCTGGCAGTCTAGGCCTATAGCAGCATAACTAAGGGATGGTTCAGGACTCACCTGTGCCAGCCCTAACTATTAGCTTTATCAAAGAGGAAAATCTTTAGCCTACTCTTAAATGTCAAGTGAAATAGTTGTTTGCAGCTTTTCCCACCTGAAAGTAAGACTCTTTACTTAGCTCAACAGGAATCCACTCCATTGAATTCTTTTCCACTTTTATTATGGCAATTTGAAGCTGAAGGATGGTGAAAAACCTAAAGTATAACAAAAGGCAAATGTACATGCCTGGAACATAAATGCAGCTTTAGTTTTAACACTACAAAACAGTCGATCTGTAAATTTCAGTCAATAATTCAACTAGACATGATTTTAACTATCACATTTTTACACAGATTTCTAATTGATGTGTTTAAGTTATTAACCCATTGTAACACAAAATAGCATCCACACTGCTTTACATTATTTTAGTCACAGTTTATATCCAAACAGTAAATTTGTATTTCTCAAGTTGGAGTTTTAGTAATTCAATACTTATTTATAGCCTTAATTTAAATAATTAACAAGTCATTGAATGTCATCTGATCAGATGCATTTTAGCGCTAATGTAAATCTCAAATTACAAACTATAATAGTTTAATTATTAGTCATATTTAGCATTTTAACTAAGCAAAACAACCTATTGTACACTTATTTTCAGCAGTAGCTTACATCAAATATAACATGGTTAAATTAACTCATCTATCAAAAATAGCTTGTGTTAAGTAGTTTATCCCGACCATATTACCAAACATAAAAAGTCCATAATAACGTGAGGACATTGACACAACCCCAACAGTAAACAATCTCTGGTCAATGTGATCAGTGATCAAGAAAATTAGCGATTGTGCTTACAGGCTGTCTTTCATCAGTAGAAAGGTTAATCCTGCAATCTGTTCTTTTTTTTCCTTGAAGCGAGTGACGAGTGCTTCTGACTTTTGGGACACCTTTTTTATGAATTTTGAAATTTCAACCTCAGATCCTATAATAAGTTTATAATACACTGTGTACACAAAATGGACAACCCATTAAACCCATTAAAACATAATTTTTTTATCCCACTGTAATTATGGCATAAAACAATGCATTCTCTGAAGTCAGCCATTCAGTCTGCAGAAAACCCTACACAGTTGTAACTTTTACTTTTGTCCACCAGATGGCGCCACCTTCCCATTGAATCTCAATAGGGACATTTTTGTCCTTAGGGTCCTGAGTGTGACGATTTTACACTACAAAGAGAGAAAAAATACATTCAAATTAATGTTGTTGCTAATCATTGACATGGCCCAGGCTGTGATAATCCCACCCAAAGAAATCCAGTTTGCATTTAGTATATATAAAATAATTTAGTAGATCCTCAATGCCCCGAACCGGGCAGATGAGGTGAAGTCTGCCCTCTTCCGGCGTCACGTGAGGTGGAGGTGGAAGGCCTGCAGAACCACAGACCAAGCCACATTAGCCAGTACCTTGGGCACATAGCCCGGAACCGGGTGCAAGACGGCCTAACTTTGCCTGGGGCAAACGCCAAACAAGTTGGTGTAATTGCCAAGGCCTGGAGGTCCTCCAATCTCCTCAGAGAAGTAATGGCAAGGAAAAGGCCACCTTGAGGGTCAGGTTCTTAGCCTCAGCCGACTCCAGTGGCTCAAAGGGGGCCTCGGCCAACCCCTTGAGCACCACTGCCAGGTCCCAGGTTGGGACTCTGGAACGAGCCACAGGCCTCATCCTCCGAGCTCCATGGAGGAACCGTACAACCAGATGGTGCCTCCCAAGTGGTCCATCCCCTATAGGTGAGTGGAAAGCTCGAATGGCAGCCACATACACTATAAGTGCAGACGGGATAAGCCCAGCGGAGAAGCGATCTTGGGGGAACTCCAGCATTGAAGCCACCAGGCAGCTAACTGGATCCAGCTCACGCTCTCGACACCAAGTAGAAAACACATTCCACTTCAGGCTATACAGTCTCCTGGTGGAAGAAGCCCTGGAGCTGAGTAAAGTCTCTACGACACCTGCTGACAAGCCCTCTCCTAGGTACTGGGCCCCCTCAGGGGCCAGACCCAGAGGTTCCACAGCTCTGGCCAGGGGTGAAATATCTTGCCCCCCGCCTGGCACAGCAGATCTCTCCTCAGAGGGACCTGCCATGGGAGGCCGTCTAGCAGGTCGACAATGTCGGATAACCAAACTCGAGTCGGCCACCGGGGTGCTACTGGGAGAAGGCTGATGCCCTGCCGACGAACCCTCTCCAGAACTCCCGGGAGCAGAGTAATTGGGCGAAATGCGTACAGACGCAGCCTCGGTCTCGACTGTGCCATGGTTCTTGAGGGAGCACCACAGTGGACAGTGGGACATCTCTTGAGACGCAAAGAGATCCACTTCCTCCAGGCCAAACCTCTCGCACGCAGCCCTCACCACCTCTGGATGGAGCGGCCACTCCTCAGGCCTCAGCCCCTGCCTTGACAGGATGTCTGCTCCCTGGTTCTGGTCCCCGGGGATGTATATTGTCCTGAGGGACGACAGTCTCCCCTGGGACCACATGAGGACCTGATGCCCCAGTCTGCATAGAGGGCGCAACGTCAGGCCCCCCTGATGATTCAGATGTTCAATTTTCAATTTCAATTTCAATTTTATTTATATAGCCCAACATTTGCATCAAAGGGCTTTACAATCTGTACAAGATACGACACTCTCTGTCCTTAGACCCTCGATTCGAATAAGGAAAAACTTGCCAAAAAAACCCTTTTAACAGGGAAAACAAATATTTGAAACCTCAGGAAGCACAACAGAGGAGGGATCCTGCTCCCAGGATGGACAGACATGCAATAGGGCCCTCACATCCGAGGATGGGACGAAGCTCCACCATGCTACGACGACGGTTTAGCCCTCGTCGCCAGAGGTCTCGGGCCTGAGCTGAGGGTGGACCACTTCAGCCTTCGAAATCTCACAGCTCTTACATGCTGGTTCAGAAAGCGAGTGTGGCCCAGCGTGCCCCTCCCTAGCGGCCAAGGGGCTCGCTCCAGCCTGCTCGGAGAGGACCTGAGAGGGAGAAGACGGACCTGAGGGCCGTGCTTCGTGCCCAGCAGGCCTCACAGAAGAGGCCCTGACTCGAGAGTCGGGCCTGCTCGGAGGGTGCCCCCCCATCGAGGTTGAGCACATGGCTGCTCCCCCATTGTGCCCTTGGGAGCTCAGCCTCTTAACCCTGCCGCCAGTGGCGCTTCGGGGCATGGTGAGCTCTGTGCAACCGCTGCCTTTAGACCTGCACTGCTGTGCAGCAGTCAGGCCAGAGTTGCGTCCTCTACTGAGGCCTTTAGACGTTCCTTTCCGGTTAAATCCTGCCGTTCCAGCCCTTCTGGGTACCGCAGCTCTCATATTGCAGGTTCGGGGGGCGGTCATGCATGTACATGCCGATCCTCGGGGATTTCCTGCCGCTGCAGCACTTTGGGTAACCGAGGCCGCCACTCCAGGTCCCCCAGGCACCAGCCTCGAGCGGTTGGTTCCCCTGAGGGACTCTTCTGCCCGCTTGAGAAGCTTGACCCGGCGTGTCGCACTGAGTTTGCGCACTGTCTGACAAGGTTACAAGCTTCAGTTCCGGTCCACACCCCCATGATTCCGAGGAATCTTGGAAATAGGAGTACAAGCATAGGGGATGGAACGAGAAATACATTCTCTTTTGTACAATGGGGCCATAAAACAAATCCCCACCTGAGGGATGCATACCAAGTTCTACAACCGGTACTTCACAGTCCCGAGATAAACGGTGGTTTGCGTCCTGTGTCTGAGGACACTTAGGTTCCGGATGCTGACGATCCCTATGATTGTGAGTCTGATTCAGTCCAAGGACTGGTCGGTCACAATCGATCTAAAGGACGCGTACTTCCACGTCTCTATCATTCCGGGACACCGGAAGTTCCTGCGGTTTGCTTTCGGTGGCAAAGCTTACCAATATCGGGTGCTTCCCTTCGGCCTAGAACTCTCCCACCGCACCTTCACGGAGTGTATGGACTCTGCCCTGGCTCTACTCAGACTCCGGGGGATCCGCATCCTCAATTTTTTTTGGATGACTGGTTGATTTTATCCCAGTCTCGTCTCACACGGTACGGCATCGAGATGTTGTACATGCGCACTTGAGGTGCTTGAGGTTGAGGCTCAACACGAGCAAGAGCACGCTCACTCCAACACAAAGGATTAACGTTCTTAGGAGTAGTGTGGGACTCAGTCACGTTGCGGTCTGCACTTCAGTTTCAGAGACTGTTAGGGCTCATGGCTGCAGCATCCACCGACATTCCGCTTGGATTGCTGCACATGAGGCAGCTGCATTGGTGGCTCAGGGATGCCGGATTTTCCCTGAGGGGTAATCCTTTTCGCCTGATCAAGGTTACACGCAGGTGCATGTGTGCCTTAGACAGGTGGAGACAACGGGTGTTCCTGACCCAGGGCCCAGTGCTGGGAATGGTGTATCACCGTCGCACACTTTTGGCGGAACGCCGCACAGCACGAGGTCTGTGGTTGACCCCACATCTATGGCACATAAATTGCCTGGAGATGTGAGCGGTCTTGTTGGCCTTACGGCACTTTCTTCCAGACCTCAGGGGCCACCACGTGCTTGTCGGCTCCGACAACACAGCGGTGGTCTCCTACATAAATCGAGAAGGTAGTCTGAGATCACACCTTCTGTGCAGACTAGGTGCCAGATCCTTTTTGTGGTCCCAGGGGAATTTGCTCTCTCTCAGAGCGCTTTTTTATACCTGGGTTACTCAATGTGGGAGCAGACATCCTGTCGAGGCAGGGGCCGAGGCCCCGGGAATGGAGACTGCACCGATGATATAGAGGAGATTTTAGCAGAGCACAAGTGGACCTGTTCACGTCCTCAGACAACGCTCACTGCCCCCTCTGATTCTCCCTTGTGTATCCAGTGCCCCTGGGGCTGGATGCCATGGCACAGCCGTGGCCGAGGCTGGTAGCCCGTTAGCCCTCCTGGATAGCCCCCCATGGGAGATTCCCGTCAGGAGGGACCTGCTTTCACAGGGCCAAGGCGAAATTTTCCATCCCTAGCCGGGGAAATAAAAGATGTGGGTCTGGCGCCTGAGGGGGACCACCTCCAAGCTGCCGGTCTCTCTACCGAGGTAGTTGAGACCATCTTACACTCTAGAGCCCTCTCCATGAGGAGAGGAGTCTGGAGTGGCATGAAGAGCATCACTGGTTTCAGACCGACTGGCAGCAGAGGAGTTGAAGGCAGCTTGGACAGGGCCAACAAACTTAATCTGTTCTTTAAGAGATTCGACACACTGGCTCCTGCTCATCCCCTCTCTAACTCAGCTTTTGCCCCCCCCAGACCCTGTGAGTCAACTGGTCCCCCCTCCCCCATCATCCTGGGAGAGTCCTGCTCCCCCCCCCAACTGGCTCTCAGGCTAACGGCCCCCTTCACATTGACATTGATGCCCCCCCCTCCTCTCCCGCCTGTAAGCTCTGCTGTGTGCCTGACTGCTGACCAGGTGAGAGGACAGCTGATGAAACTCCACTCAAGCATGGCTGCTGGCCCCGATGGAGTTAGCCCATCAAAAGCCTGTGCCCCCCAGCTATGTGGAGCTCTTCAACAGGTCTTCAAACTGAGCCTGCGTCTTCAAAGGATCCTTGTTCTGTGGAAGACATCTTGCCTCGTTCCTGTGCCAAAAACGTCGCGTCCCAGTGGCTCCAAGGACTACAGACCGGTGGCACTGACCTTCCACATAATGAAGACTGGTGCTGGAACAGCTGGCAGCGATGCAGGTTGATGTCCCTCTCAATTCAATTCAATTCAATTCAATTTTATTTATATAGCCCAGTATCACAAATCACATTTGCCTCAAAGGGCTTCACAATCTGTAACATACGACACCCTCTGTCCTTAGACCCTCGATTCGATTAAGGAAAAACTACCCAAAAAACTCTTTTAACAGGGGAAAAAATGATAGAAACCTCAGGAAGAGCAGCAGAGGAGGGATCCCTCTCCCAGGACGGACAGACATGCAATAGATGTCGTAAGTACAGAATGGTAAATGGACTGTACTTGTATAGCGCTTTTCTAGTCTTTCTGACTACTCAAAGCGCTTTTACACTACATCACATTCACCCCATTCACACACATTCACACGCTGATGGCAGGAGCTAACTGCCCATCAGTACAACTTAAACTAATCATTCACACTCACTCAGACACCGAAGGCGCAGCTTCGGGAGCAGTTCAGGGTTCAGTATCTTGCTCAAGGATACTTCGACACATGGCCGGGGGAAGCCGGGATCGAACCGCCAACCTTCCGATTGGTGGACGACCGCTCTGCCACCGAGCCACAGCCGCCCCTTATAGAATAGATTTATAGCATCAAAACTATAACATATACAGCCATGATGGCAAAATTGTTGTATATATATATATATTATTATGTTAGAAATGTTTAGGTGGTAAAACATAAGGGAAGATGATGGGTCCAGACGGACAACCGAGCAGCTCCAGGTGAAGGCCAAAGAGCAGGACCTGAGCCACTCGTCCCCTGCACCATAGACACAGCAACACTGCCCCAGCAGGTCGCCATAGTCACAGATCCAGATACATCTCCGGACATTGAAATACCTGCTGAAAGTGACACTAAGAAAGAAGAGACGGACGACAAAGTACAGAACTCCGGGAGAGGGAAGAAGTCAAGTTAGTGACATGCATTTATGGGATGAGAATGCATACGGATGGAGAGGAGGACAGAGGTGAAGAGAGAGAGGTGCATCATGGGAAGTCCCCCGACAGTCTAGGCCTATAGCAGCATAACTAAGGGATGGTTCAGGACTCTCCTGAGCCAGCCCTAAATATAAGCTTTATCAAAGAGGAAAGTCTTTAGCCTACTCTTAAATGTGGAGATGGTGTCTGCCTCCCGAACCCGAACTGGGATCTGATTCCATAGGAGAGGAGCTTGATAGCTAAAGTCTCTGGCTCCCATTCTACTTTTGGAGACTCTAGGAACCACAAGAAACCCTGCATTCTGAGAGCGCAGTATTCTAGTGGGGTAATAAGGCACTATGAGCTCTGTAAGATACGACGGTGCCTGACCATTAAGAGCTTTGTAGGTGAGGAGAAGGATTTTAAATTCTATTCTGGATTTCACAGGGAGCCAGTGCAGAGAAGATAATATTGGAGAAATATGATCTCTTTTCCTAGTTCCTGTCAGTACACGTGCTGCAGCGTGTCCTGGATTGTTGACTACCTGACTGGCAGACCACAGTATGTGTGTCTGCAGCACTGTGTGTCGGACACTGTGGTCAGCAACACTGGGGCCCCTCAGGGGACTGTCCTCTCTCCCTTCCTCTTCACCATCTAGACCACAGACCACCACACAGAGTCCTGCCACCTTCAGAAGTTTTCTGATGACTCTGCTGTGGTAGGATGTATCAGTGGTTGTGATGAGACTGAGTGCAGGGCTGTGGTTGGTAACTTTGTCTCATGGTGCGAGCAGAACCATCTGCAGCTCAATACGACAAAGTCCAAGGAGCTGGTTGTAGACCTACGAAGGGCCAAGGCACCAGTGACTCCGATTTCCATCCAGGGGATCAACGGGGACCAATCGTTGAGGATTACAAGTATCTGGGAGTACACATAGACAATAAACTGGACTGGGCTAAGAACACTCAAGCTCTGTACAAATGCAATGTAGTTAAAATCAATACTGTGCCTACAGGGGATGAGCCCTAGTAGTAACATACACAAGGTCAAAAGCAGTGGACCCAGTACCCATGGTGGCTACCTTCTGTAACCTGCATTACTCCTAGTATTGGTTGTGCGCATCCTCAAGAATATTTAATCAAGCACATGAATAGTCAGGGATGTGAAGTAAGTTCAGCAGTAAATTCTGAACCAACAACAATCGTGATAGACTTTGAAGACAAACTAATAGAGCTTGCTGCTGCTGCTGTTTTTTTAAGTAAGCGCTTCACGTTTTGAAAGGTTGGTTCAGCCCTGATCTGTCCCTCAGTGAACATATTTGTTGATCATCTAGTTGCATATAAATGCAGGCAAGTATGGGAACAGTCACATTGTAACCATTAGTCTATGTGTGCACATTGGTAAAAAAACAAAAAAAAAGAAACAAGGGTATCATGAGCCTAAGATGACCTCACCTAGAAATGAGATTACATATAAAAACATGTCAGTGTATGCACATTTAAAGTATGTCTAAGAAAAATTTAACTTTTTGTAACTTATACATAAATGTTTTCATGTGCACCCAAAAATTATTATGTTTACTCCTGCACGAAGAGACTGATCACTGCAGTTTACGGTAAACATAGTCCTGCATTATTTATTCAAAAAATCATGAAGGGAGCACTAAATAATCATAAAAATATAGGAATGTTAATGTTCATAAAAATGCATTTTAATGAGTCGCACATGTGACTGCTCGAGTGTGTTGGTTGCTATGGTTTCAGGTGTGACAGCATGGTGATTTAGAGGTAGTGGGGGGTGAATGATGCCGTAGCTGGAGTCTTATGTAACAGGAATGTATTTGGCATATGAAGGGCAAAAACAATTCAGGCTACATGAGTTGAGATTGAAAATCTAAGAGACTGTGAATATAAATGTCCATCATGATGTCAAAACTAAAACTGAGAAAAGTACTGAGAAGTGTTGTTTTACTGGATTATATTGCTGTTTAATATGTTGTGGTGTAAAATAGGTTAAATGACTAAAAGGGAAATATTAGTAGTATACTAATATTTGCCGTTTGCCATTTGCTGGTTGCCTGGCATATTGATATATTTGCATGCTTTTTTATATTCTTGCTACCTCCATCACAGCTTTGATCTGACTATATACATCAATACAAACACAACTTGTAATTGAATGCATTCCTCCTTTCTTTTGTGATCATTCTCTCCAGAGTAATTATTTTATCCAGTTTTCACAGCAGTGAAGACCAACTCCTATTACAAGCCTCATTGATCTGCAGAGGAGACAATGTGAAGTGAATTGCAGATAGTGAGTGTATTCAAATAAAGTCACTGCTACTCTGCTACAAATACAGTCAGCACAATCAGGTAACATTTGTATGGCAGGAGCTGTAACAAACTGACAGTAAATTATTTTCCCCATACAATGTTTTTTTTCATTTTGTATCAAACAGTAATTAACTGCATTTATTTTCTGATGCTTTAGTTTCATAAAACCATTGTGTACTCATAAAGCATTTTCCTGTAATGTTTTTTTTATAAAAAGGACACATATCCCATTTAAGTATAATAATAATTTTTTATATGTAAATCATGATTTCAATGTGTGCAGTTTTCAAAGTCAAACAGCTGCGATATTAATTTTAATTAATAATTAATGGTGTCTTAACAAGTTGTAGGAAGGGAAAGGGTTATTTGTTGACCTTTGATTTCACCAGCTACAATGATAACTGGCTGGCAAATTTACTCAGAAGTAGATAACTAACATGAATTCTCTTTCAAGGGAACTTCAACGTTGTGTCGGCTGATGCCATGGGGAACGCCTCCAGCATGACCGCATCTGAATCTCTTGTACAACCTAGCCCAATCTTGACTGGTGCAACGTCAATACGTGCTGCACAATGGTGGAATCGGAAGTTGTAAAAGAAGCGGCTTCACTGTTGTTGTCAGACTTCTGATCTTCAGCAAGCGCTCTGTGTCTCTGTGTGAAAATGACGAGTGAGAAGCTGTTTCAGTGTTCCACCCTGCCCATGCTTTATCCCAACCGGTGAGACACACACGACATGTGTGTTAGCTGTTTTGGCCAAGAGCTACGCTCTGTCAGCCCTTGAGGGGGTTGAGTGCGAGCATTGTGAGTGTCTCCCTGTGAGAAAGCTCCGCTCTCGGCTAGCCTGCTCTGCACTCCGCGTGGTGTGGGTCCTGCGGTTGCCGAGGCCGCCCGATGCCTGCACTCGTGGGGATCACAGATGGATCTAGGGAACGAGGGCGAGATGGCTTCGGCCAGTTGGAGCTGGAACTGGACCTGGGAACAGAAGCGGAGGGTGCACCCTTTGAACAGGAGGGTGATCCACGGGCAGTAGCCATAAGCAGGGCAGATTCTGCTCACCGCTCCAATGCCTCCAGACAAACTAAGACTGAAAGTTCAGTTACTGGATACTCCTATTGAAGCAGCCACAGCAGCCGTCATTAGCTAGCCCCGAGTGAGTCACAGACCCCTGCACTACAACAAAACAAAAGATTGGCATTGCAGGAAATTGAAAGACACAGGCGGACGAGAGATGTCACTTCTTGGATGTGCTGGCTTGTATGGGTCTACAGGAGCGGCATTATAATTACCAAACAACTGGCTCAACAGCAGCGACTATGACAGGCAAGACAAAAACTGGAGGATGTACGGCTCGTCTAATTTTTCCTGGAGAGGAATGAGCAGGGTGTTGATCAAGCCGCTACAACAACTCTTTCACCAGATACTGCTCATCAGTGTATTGGCACATCATCCAGAGGGAAGCCTCACCAACCCATGGACTTTCTGACAATCAAAGGTTCACGTCATACACCATCCGCTGGTGAAGAGGAGTCCGGTCTGTCTCCTTTCCAAGCATTACCAAACCTTGCAGGCCAGCAGCCCTCTTGTCCAGGACCAGGTCTAGCAATGGTGGCAGCTGCCCAGCCATCAGTTGACCATGGAATCACCAACATCGCCACAGGTAGATCCTCTACTGTTGCTGGTCTACCCTTTTTGCAAGGAGAGCGCCCAACGTCATGGAGCTACTGGTGGCCTCAGCCTATGCGGTTCTACAGTTCAAGCTCTCCTACTTCGACAGTGGGAAGGGAAGTGATTCCATTTTTCTGGAGATGGCCCTGAAGAGCTTATTTGGGGATCCACACTCATCTGTCGGAAGAATATAATTACCAGAGGTCTTGTTTAAAACTACATTTACATTTAGCAGATGCTTTTATCCAAAGCGACTTATATATGAGAACATTCACAAACCGAAGGCACAGCTTCGGGAGCATTTTGGGATTCAGTATCTTGCTCAAGGATACCTGGACGCATGGCTGGGGGATCGATGCGCCAACCTTCCAAATGGCAAGCGACCGCTCTGCCATCAAGCCACAGCCACCCTAACTGAAGTGTATGCTCTTCTGTACCTTACCAAAGGCGATGCAATTGTCATAATCTACATGTTGTAGGCTTGTGGAACTGCCACTCTCCTCTGAACAAAGCTGATTTCATTACAGCTTTTGTTAATCATTCTGGTCTTTCAATTGTAGCACTTACAGAAACATGGATTAAACCTAAGGATTCCGCCCCTTCCGCAGCACTCTCCCATTTTCTCCCACAGTCCTCGCATCGCCCCTCCTTGAACCGCCACCTTATTGTGGTGGAGGGGTTTGCGTGCCTGAATGAACCTAGGAGCTATGTTGTCTGGGGCTATTGCCCCTGGTAGGGTCTCCCAAGGCAAACAGGTCCTGGGTGACAGGCCAGACAAAGAGCGGTTCGAATCCCCCTTATGGCAAATTTTAAAACTAGGTCTGTGACGTCGCCCAGTACGGCGCAACCGGGGCCCAACCCTGGAGCCAGGCCCGGGGTTGGGGCTCGAATGCGAGCACCTGGTGGCCGGGTCTTGCCCCATGGAGCCCGGCCGGGCTCGGCCCGAACGAGCGACGTGGGGCCGATCTCCCGTGGGCTCACCACCCGCAGGAGGAACCGTAGGGGGCCGGTGCTTTGTGGATTGGGTGGCAGTTGAAGGCGGGGGCCTCGGCGACCCAATCCCCGGACACGGAATCTGGCTCTAGGGACATGGAATGTCACCTTGCTGGTGGGGAAGGAGCCTGAGCTGGTGCGGGAGGTTGAGAGATACCGACTAGAGATAGTCGTGCTCGCCTCCACGCACGGCTTGGGCTCTGGAACCCAACTCCTCGAGAGAGGCTGGACTCTCTACTACTCTGGAGTTGCCAGCGGTGAGAGGCGGCGGGCTGGTGTGGGCTTGCTTCTAGCCCCCCAGCTCAGCCGCCATGTGTTGGAGTTCACCCCGGTGAACGAGAGGGTCGTTTCCCTGCGCCTTCGGGTTGGGGATAGGTCTCTCACTGTTCTTTGTGCTTATGGGCCGAATGGCAGTGTAGAGTACCCGACCTTCTTGGCGTCTCTGGCAGGGGTGCTGGAAAGTGCTCTGACCGGGGACTCGTTGTTCTACTGGGGGACTTCAACGCTCATGTGGGCAGCGACAGTGATACCTGGAGGGGCGTGATTGGACTTCTGTGCTAGTCACGGTTTGTCCATAACAAACACCACGTCCATGAGTGCACGTGGCACCAGGACACCCTAGCTCGAAGGTAGTTGATCGACTTTGTGGTTGTTTCATCTGACCTTCGGCCGTATGTCTTGGACACTCGGGTGAAGAGAGGAGCGGAGCTGTCAACTGATCACCATCTGGTGGTGAGTTGGATCCGATGGCGGGGAAGGAAGTTGGACAGACTTGGCAGACCCAAACGTACTGTGAGGGTCTGCTGGGAACGTTTGGCAGAGTCTCCAGTCAGAGAGATCTTCAACTCCCACCTCCGGCAGATCTTCAACCAGATTCCGAGGGAGGCTGGAGACATTGAGTCCGAGTGGACCATGTTCTCCACCTCTATTGTTGACGTGGCCGCTCGGAGCTGTGG
>CM022486.1:28718942-28729867 GCA_011952105.1 Coreoperca whiteheadi | reverse complement strand
GGAAAAACTACCCCAAAAAAACCCTAACATTGAAAAACAATGATAGAACCCTCAAGAAGAGCAACAGAGGGGGGATCCCTTTCCCAGGACGGACAGACATGCAATAGATATCGTGTGTACAGAATAGATTAACAACAGAAGATCCAAAGTATAGACCATTATAATGACCAAATGTAGGTTGCAAAACATAAGTGTAGAGGACGGATCCAGAAATGATAGTACATACAATTATGAAATTGTAGTATATATACACATTAATTATGAAGAAAAGTGTAGAATGTAAAACAGATCCAAAAGGACAACTGAGCAGCTCCAGGTGAAAGCCCCACCACCCACAGCAGCACTGCCCCGCAGGTGGCTCACAACCACAGATCCAGATTCCATCTCCGGAGGCAGAAATAACTGCTGAAAGTGACAGTAATTCCTGACTAAATCTTAAAGAGAGAGACAAGAGAGCAAAAAACTACAGGAGAGAGAAGACATCGAGTTAGTAACTGAATCTGAATCAAGTGGAGAACGTTAAGGGACTTTTTCGGGCAGATAATAAGAAATTGCAGTAATCCAGCCTGTAAGTAACAAATGCAAGGATGACATAGGGGGTACTGTATCGGCGGATGAAGGCTGAATCCAGGGGTAGGCAAAAACACAAGGGCTTTCTCCCCAGGGTTAAACTGCCTAACTTTTGCATTTTTATCAAACCAGCATTTTATTTTGGACTGAACAGCAGACAGGTTTTGTTTTGCCAAGTGACAAGCTCTATATAACTTGTGACGAAAGGCGCTAACGTTATCCAGTACATTCTGGGGTTTTGAGTCACACAACCACTTTTCCCGAAGCATTTTTAAAGGGCTATGCACATTGTGAGCAAACACCAAATTTGCTGGCCTAAACACAGTCGACTCCTGCACAGCCTTATGAGCTGCAAACAGCAAGAAGTGAACACCACTCCTTCTTAAACTCAAGGCAGTAAGCACTGTAAAAGCAGTGGGTGGTGTCCAGCTCTCTAGCAACCTGTGTAAAAACACATGACATGAAGTTATTACCCTGATCTGTTTGAATTACTTTAGGAAATCCAAAAAGTGAGAACAACTTGACAAGGGCCTTTACAACAGCTGGCGCAGTAATTTTAGGCAGTGGCATGGCCTCCAGGAAACGTGTGGAAGCACATGTAATAGTGAGCAAAAATCGGTTGTCAGATTTAGTTCCAGGCAAAGGACAAACACAGTCTACTAAAACATGGTCAAACAGTGAATGAACAGCTGGAACAGGATGCAGTGGAAAAGGCGGGATGGGCGGGTTTGACTTCCCCGCAACTTGACATGTATGACAAGTTTTACAATGTAATTTCACATCCCTTTTGAACCCAGGCCAACAAAACTGGTGTAAAATGTGATTGTAAGTTTTGTTAATCCCCAAATGACCAGCTAAAGGATTTCCATGTGCCAGACTAAGAACTTCTAATTGAAATTTTCTCAGTACAACCACCTGTATAACAACACTCCAATCGTCCTGTGGAGAAGCATACCGCGGAGTCCATTTATGCATGAGAATATCATTTTTTATAACATAGCCAGAAGACTTTTAGTGCTTACTAAAAGAGGACTCCACCGTCCCATCCGAATTACTTTAATACTCTTATTAATTTAATACATGGAACTTAACTTTTAGTGCTTACTAAAAGAGGACTCCACCATCCTACCTGCCTGATAGTGTCTAGAATTCTCAGGGCTTTTCAATGACTCCCAGTCATTCACAGGTTTTTTACTGAAAACCTACTCACGGAATTTAAGTCTGTGACAGGACTCCGCCGTCCTCACCGTTGTCTTTCTCCTCCAGATTACCGTCAACCCTTGGATCCCAGTCGACGGGAGGAGGACCAGTCCTTTAACAGGATTTTAACAGCTCAGCCTAGAAGCTCGCTGTGGCCACAGTCTTCCTGGAGTCCTCCACGTCCACTGGAATCCTTAGGTCTGTTGGTATCCGGCTCGAAGGACCAAGTTAATGTCAGGTTCAAAGCACCTAAAACATTTAAATCATACACAAGGAAAGAAAGACAAGAGTCGTTATTGCAATTTTACTCTAGAGGAGAACGGACAGAGATGGTTTCAGTTACAATCTCCTACCGCTCTGAAAACATCTCGCCGCCTCCTCCAATGTATTAGAATTAGGTGACCCTGGTTACATGCACGTGGCTGCTCTAAGGGAAGGGGGAGCACACAGCAGCTACGTGAGAAATGTGGCGCTACATCATTCTCAGAAATTCAGTTGTCCTTGAACATGCTTTGATTTCCATGTGGTTATCTCTGGGAGTAGCTCCTTGTACTGAGAGCGCAACTCCTGTTTTGGAAAGATTCTCCCATGCCTGCTGTATTGCAGACACTCCATCCGCCATCTGAAAACAACTTCACACACAAAGACTACATGCACACATTAGTTATGGAAAAGACATAAAAGAGTAAATATGAGAAAACTATGTACATTTATTCCAACAGAGGCGATACTAGGATCTAGTATACTAGATAGTTCCTAGATACTAGGAACTGTGGCCATGGGTAGCTACCGAGCTAGGGTAAACAACAATCAGGCGATGAGTGGCTGAGCAGCCTGGGTAGATTAGATTGAGTAGATTGACAAGGGAATGACCGGAGGTAGGGGGAAAACAGACAGGACCACAGGGAAACAAACAGACTGTAGAACTATAACAGGACCCCCCCTCAACGGTTGCCTCTGGGCGACCCACCGGGTTTGTCGAGGTGTTCTCGGTGGAAGTCACGGACGAGGGACCGGACCAGGATGTCCCGGTGCGGGACCCAGGAGCATTCCTCCAGACCATACCCCTCCCAGCTGATGAAATACTGGAAGCCCCGCCACGAAGCACACGACAGAGGGGTTAATGACCGATTCAATGATATAAGGCCCAATGTACCGGGGGTAGAGTTTCCTGGATTCGGTCTTAAGGGGGAGATCCTTGGATGTGAGCTAAAAAGACTCACATGGAGCATAGGATGGCGTCGGAGTTCGGTGGTGGTCTGCGATGCGGCAGTTGTGCTCAGCCGAGCGTAGCAGGGCCGCTCGGGTCTCTCGCCACACTCTGCGGCAATGTCGGAGGTGGGCTTGTATGGATGGAACCAGGACCTTGGCCTCCTGGGCTGGGAAAAGAGGTGGTTGAAAACCCATTGAGCACAGGAACGGTGACGTAGCTGTGGCGGCGCTGGGCAGGGAGTTGTGGGCGTACTCCACCCACACCAAGTGGGAGCTCCAGGAGGACGGGTTCCGGGATACCACGCACCGGAGCGCTGCCCCGAGGTCCTGGTTCACCCGTTCCAGACCTGCGAGATGAACTGGGGTCCCCGGTCGGAGACTATGTCCGTAGGAATGCCATGCTGGCGGAAGACGTGGTTGGTAAGGAACTTGGCCGTCTCTAGAGCTGAAGGCAGTTTAGGCAGAGCAACGAAATGTACAGCTTTCGAGAACCGGTCAATAATTGTGAGGATGACAGTGTCACCCTTGGAAGGCGGGAGTCCGGTGACATAGTCCACGGTGATGTGCGACCACGGCCGACCAGGAACAGGGAGTGAACGGGGAAGGCTGGCCGGTGGTCGGTGGGCGACCTTGGAGCGTGCGCAGACTATGCAAGCGGCAACGAAGGCATGGGTGTCGATGTTCATCTTTGGCCACCAGAACAGGGTGCGGCCGACCCCGGGATGGCAGGAGACCCTGGAGGTGTGTGCCCACTGCAGGACCTGGGGACGCATAGACTCAGGCACAATCAGGTGGTTAGCGGAAGTGTTACCTGAAATGGGCTGGTCCCGTTGGGCCTCCCGAACCAGGGATTCAACCTCCCAGGTAACTGCCCCTACCACACAGAAGGCCGGGAGGATGGTTTCTGGAGGGAGAGGGACCTCGTCGGAGGAGAACTGCCTGGACAAAGCATCAGGCTTCTGGTTGCGGGAGCCAGGACGGAAAGTGAAGATAAAAGAGAACCGCTCAAAAAACAGGCCCCAACGAGCCTGCCTGGAGTTGAGACACTTCTTCTTCATCAATCCATCGCTTCGAAGGATTCATCTTTAAAATACACAAACTGAGATCGATCTGATAGGACTTAAACCAGCCTAGTGTTGGGCCTTGCTAAGGCTGGTTGAGCATCACTGCCATGTGGACTCAGACAAAGAGATTTGGGCCTGTTGTAAAAGACAAAGCCTGTTTGTTCGCACTAAGGTGTGAACAGAAACTCAGATCTGACCTGGAACCAAAGCAGCCTCAGCTGACCCCAACTTTACGGGCTGGGATTGGCTGTGAGGAACACAGGACTACAACCAGAAGCCCAGTGTACGATGACATCACCTTAGTTCATAAAAAGGCATGACGCCCATCCACCATTGTTCCTTTCCACCGCAACTCTGTTGCAACAGGAGGACACATCAGTCTCTCTCCGGTTAACGCCACGTTACCTCGAGAAGACAACCTTAAAATTTCCCTAGGAAGGACAGATTGCTCGCTGGTTTGAGTTAGCAGACTGTCAGTGTTCTGAGAAACACTTTTGGATCCCCCGCTGTTCATCCAAACGCCTTGCCTGCAGAAGGAGCCGCCGCTCGTAACGAGCCACCGTTCAAGGAAGAGCCACGCCACAGCCACCGGAGAGCCAAAGAGAGCCTTCCACGACGTCGACATCGTATCCCTCGTCTCACCCGCCAGCAGATATTCGCTAATCTACGGAGCCACTGATCACGGCATCCCCTCTCCGATTTAAACGGACTGGCTAGATCGCTGGACAAAGCAATCTCCCAAGTAAGAGGTTAAATTGTGTGTTTAGATATTATAACTGTGTGCTATTTCATCGAAGCTTTATTGTTGTGAATTGTGTTTGTTTTACGTTGCAAACTGTGCCCACCGCGCCGCCGCCTGTTGTGCTATTTTTGGCTGTGTTAAAGTCCAGTTAGCTAACAGTGTTAGCTGTTGCTCTGTGGAGCTAATGTTAATAAACAACTTCAGCAGCCTTAGGTCCAGTAATAAGACGCAGACGGAAGTCTGGTCAGATTACTGTGGATGAAGTGAGTTATTACGTCTCCCACAGTGTCTGAGAATCTCTTGCTTCTCTGTGTGTTTTTCTCTTTGCTTTAGAAGTTACCATTCTTGTATGGCCACGCCGGTAACGTTAACTGCTATCCTAGCTCTGTGGAGCTGACAGCGTGTTTGTAGCCAGTTCAGTAAATGTAGCTGCGGTACGTGAAAGTCCGCAACAGCGTGTTGCTGAGAACGCCACCACCCTCAGCCACAGCGCTAGGATCTTGTGTTTCTTTGTGTGAGTTCTCTCCCTCTTTCCTCTCCACTAACTCACATATCTTTACACACACATTTACACGCTCCAAACGGTGCTCAAATTACATGGTAGCCAAGCACAGCTAAGCTAACAGTTATTGTAAAGAGCAATTCGATTGATCGCCATTTTGTGTCCTTTGCTCAGTTTGGCGGGCTGCTGACATCTTGTTTCTTGGGGTCGCCTAGCAACCCCTCCTTCCCCTTTCTATTGTCCCCACAAACACACACTCTCTGATCGGCTTGCTGATTGTATATGCTTGTTTGTTTAGTTTGGACTATAGTGATTGTTTGCTGAAGTTATTGATTGTTAATCAATTATATGGTTAAATAAACATTATTGTATATTTTAAAGAGCAGTTGCCTGTGGTTATTGTGTGTATTTGTTGTAATAATAGCTGGTCGCAATAGCTAGTGCTCGGATTCATCCTTCACTGTCCGTTATTAATGTATGGTAATATGCAATTATCAACATTTTAGGTGGACATCTACCTTTGAGGCTGTTTTCACGTTTGGTTATTAATTCCTGGATTTCAGGTGGTGCCCCGTAATTATTGATCTATATTAATAACTTAATAACATTATGTGCCTTATTAATATTCATAAATAATATTTGATATTTTATGTTAATAACCAAACCTACCCTACTTGAATCCCAACACTAGTATGGTTCCTTTAATGCCAATTAAATGTTCCAGTTTCTGTAATGGGATGTGATGGTTAATGGTCACCAGTGCGGTCTCTGTGCTATGATGCACTTTAAATCTTGACTGAAAATCCTCAAATATACTATTGTTATTTAGAAAGACACAACTGATTAGCAACTGTTTTCTCAAGGATCTTATAGAAAAAGGGAAGGTTAGATATATGTCTATAGTTGGCTAACACCCCTGGCTAAAGAGTGGGCTTTTTAAGAAGAGGTTTAATTACAGCTACTTTAAAAGACTGTGGTACACAGCCTGTTAATGCTTACTAAGTGCTAACTAGGGGTAAAACATCTTCAAGCAGCATTGTTGGGATGGGGTCTAAGAGACAGGTTGATGGCTTAGATGAAGAAATTGTCGAGGTCAGTTGAATAAGCCTGACAGGACAGAACCAGTCACAGTATACATCACGTTTTACAGGTTTTCTGTAGGTTTTTCTAAGGTTTCTGTCTTTGAAGATAGATCAGTACCAGATTAAGGCAGGACATGATGAATTTTATCATTAAAGAAGGTCATGAAGGCGTTACTACTGAGTGCTATAGGAATACATGGCTCAATTAAACTGCCTGGCTATAGTGCTGAAAAGGAATTCACACAACATTTTTTTTATTTTCCTCTATTAAGGATGAGTAGTGGGTAAATGGACTGTACTTGTACAGCGCCTTTCTAGTCTTCCAACTACTCCAAGTGCTTACACGCTACATTCACCCTATACACACCTCATACACTGATAGCAGGAGCTCATCAGTAGAAAGTAAACTAATTATTCACACACACTCACACCCAGAAGGAACAGCCTCATGAGCAATTTGGGGTTCAGTATCTTGCTGAAGAACACTTACATGGACTGGGGAAAGCCGGTATCAAACATCCGACCTTCCGATTGGTGGACGATCTGCTCTTCCACCAAGCCACTGCCGCCTAGAAAGTTCCTATGGCATTAAGGATGGCCTTCCTATATGTTTTAAGACTATTTTGCCAGGTTAAAAAAGATTCTCCCAGATTGTTGGAATGCCATTTCCTTTCAAGTTTTCGTGATGTTTGCTTTCATTTATACCGTGGAGCTAACCTTCCTTGTTTTATTTTCTTCTTTTTCATGTCTTATTTTGAAATTGTCTGTTTAGTTATGTTTTTGGCCTGGTCTTTCCTGTTTTATTTTGGTAGGTGTCTGTTCCCCTCTGTCTCGGTCTACTTTACTTCCTGCCCCTGATTTCCCGAGTATGTTCTCCCTGTGTCTTTGTCAGTTCGTCGTTGTATGTCCAGGATATTCACCTCCCGTTGTCTCACCACCCGTGTTCCCTGTATTGCTTCTCCCAGGGTAAGTAACTGTCGTTGGATTTATGTTGGTGACTCTTTGCTTTTGGTTTTTGGACTTTGCCAGTTGGTTGTTGTTGGATATATCCCTGCCTCCAGGACAACTAATAAACCCTTGTTTCCTCACCTACCGGTCTGCATCTGGGTCCTCCTTCCCTTCAAACCTCTAATCACAACAGAACAAACTGACCAGATATGGACCCAGCAGACTCGCCCCCGGGGAGAATGATTGATTTATGGACTTACCTGGCTCGGTTAGCTAGCCGCTCTGCTTCTTCGCATGATGGCTGTCCATCTGTTCCTCAGCCTGCTAGCTACCAGCCAGCTCCAGTTACAGCCTACAGGCTCCAAGCACGCCCCAGCCCCGAACCCTTACGAAGGGACTCGCCTTGCCCTGCCTGCTCCCCGGGCGGGGCCCGAGCAGCAGCATCCACGCCACGCCGACCAGCCTCCATGCCACACCGGGCTTCCCGTGCTGTCTCCGCCAGTGCTTCTGCCACCGCAGCCTCGTCCAGTGCTTCTGCCACCGCCGCCGCAGCCTCGTCCAGTGCTTTTGCCGCCGCCGCAACCTCTTCCAGTGCTTCTGCCGCAGCCGCAGCCTCGTCCAGTACTTCTGCCGCCGCCGCAACGTCCCGAACTTCCTGAGCTGCAGCGTCCATATCATCCACCGCTGCAGCGTCCAGAACATCCCCTGCCGCTGCGTCCAGATCATCCGCCGCCACAGCCCTCAGTCCCTTGCCCTGACTCCGTCCAGCCTCCGGGCCAACCGCCTGAACCCCTTAGCTCCGGTCCTAGTTCCGTCCAGTCACCAGGCCGACCACCCGAACCCCTTAGCTCCAGTCCTAGTTTTGTCCAGTCCCCGGGCCATCCGCCCGAACCCCTTAGCTCCGGTTCAGTCCCCAGACCGTCCGCCAGAGGCCCCTAGTCCCGGCCATTCCCCGGGCCATCCGTCCGCCGCCCCGTTTCGGTCCAGCGCCCCTTTTTGGTCCGGCGCCCCGTTTCGGTCCGACGCCCCGTTTCGGTCCGGCACCCCGTTTCGGTCTGGCTCTCAGTCCCCAGTCTTGCTCTCTGTCCAGTCCCCAGTCTCGCTCTCTGTCCGGTCCCCCGTCCTGCTCCCTGTCCCTGTCTGGTCCTCTAATCACCCCTTCCTGATCCTGTTTTTGCTATTTTGACCTCATGAATTTTGACCCTCCGCCCACCCTCATTCTTCTTGGACTCCTTTTGGACTCTTGGTTTTCGGACTCCTGGGCCCGTGCCCTTGTTTTTGGTTTTTTGGTGGGTGTTTTGTTTTTTGGGCCATCTGGAAGCCGTTCCTTGAGGGGGGTGGGGGGTACTGTTATGTTGTGGGTCCGTTAGTGTGTGTTTTGGGGAGTGTTGGGTTTTTTCGGTTCCTAGGTTGCCTAATTTCTGTGAGTGTCATGCCTTATTTTGAAATTGTCTGTTTAGTTATGTTTTGGCCTGGTTTTTCCTGTTTTATTTTGGTAGTTGTCTGTTCCCCTCTGTCTCAGTCTACTTTACTTCCTGCCCCTGATTTCCCGAGTGTGTTCTCCCTGTGTCTTTGTCAGTTCGTCGTTGTATGTCCAGGTTATTCACCTCCCGTTGTCTCACCATCCATGTTCCCTGTATTGCTTCTCCCAGTGTAAGTCACTATCGTTGGATTTATGTTGGTGACTCTTTGCTTTTGGTTTTTGGACTTTGCCAATTGGTCGTTTTTGGATGTATCCCTGCCTCCAGGACAACTTATAAACCCTTGTTTCCTCACCTACCGGTCTGCATCTGGGTCTTCCTTCCCTTCAAACCCCTAATCACAACAGACCTGATGTTTAAGAGTCCACATTTAATTATCCTATTTTGTTTTACTATTTTAGAAGTGTTTTTTATTTATAACTCCTCTTCTGTTAACTTTTCATTGTATTAATTTCAGTGTTTATTAGTAATTAGTGTTCAGGAGGCAGACACCATCATTATGTGGTTATTGGTGGATAACTCAGATAATTTTAGCAATACTGAACTGTAGATTTCAAGTTTCCCCCTTATATTATTTTTCTGCATTGACCAGTCTTTTCCTGCATGCTATTAAATATTAATTTATAGGATGATTAAAGCTTGCATTTATTTGTTTAGCCTGAGTTTTTGTCATTAATAAACCTCCATACTAGACAAAAGGCAGAAAAAAACAGTGATCAAACACGCAAAAAAGGCCTTTTTCCTCTTCTTTCTAATCACCTAAAGCCAGAGCCGATTTACTCGGCTGACTGAAAGCACATCACAGTGGAACAAATTACATGTTTTAACGGTTCTGCTGCCTTAACCAATAGGTCCTTCCTGCACTGGATCTGTGCTAAACCCTTGCAGACCCCAGTTGGTGGATAGGTGGAGAGCATGAGGGCTCAGGGGGGAGAGGGAAGAGATTTTCTGATTTGCAGGTGGAGACAAGGCAGTGGAGAGAAAATGAGGCTGGATTAACTCATGTAGGAGTGAGCACCAGGGAGAGGAGGGAAAAGGCCACATCTTCGAGCTGTGCTTCTCCACCCATATGAATAATACATCCAGAATTCATAATGCATGATCAAAGTTATGCAAGTTATCCTGCCTGTCACTGCTCCCTACTTTTATTCATCTGGTTGGGTGAAGATGCAGCAGGCCTCTGCCTCATTTTAGTTTATATGTTTTACTGACTGCAGATTGTTTTGCACAGGTCAAGAAATAACTTTGTTAAACATGCAACAAAAACATGGTCAAATCATGTTAAGATGGCGGTGGCTGGAAAGAACTTGTGAGTTGAGTGCAGCAGAATGTTTGAACACCTTAAGAGAATACATCAGAGAGGACTAAATTACACTCAAGGCAGATTGGAGGGCAAGAAAACACTTTTGGAGTTACTGTTTATATTCATATCCTTTACGAAGAAGTAGGTCGAGGAGTGGCATTCTCATCAGCGTATAACAAAACTGGTAAACTACGGCCTAAAGCAGTACAACTCAAGGATGATGGCATCTCAAGTACAAAAGAATCTGGGGAAAGGGAATACAGATTGAGAACAGTTTCCTGGCAGAGACCACACAAAGGACAACTACGGCTGAGTGTCAGTCCGAGGACCACCAAATTGGAAGAGGGCTGAGACTATTCCAGTTTCGATTATAGCTGCTTTACATTAATAGCTTTACATTAATTGATATACAATGTTTGAGTAACAAAATAAGAAGAATATGAAGGGAGGAAACAGACACATTCCTTATACAAAGTGATAGAAGATATTCTGTTGGACACTGAAGATGTATTGATTATATTTTACTATTTGCTGTCTGTATATATATGCATATACAGTATGTAGAAACATATGTATGTGTATTGTCATAATAACAGATGTTAAAACATTCTATTATAACTTGATTGACAGCATCAAACTATCATTATTATTATTATTGTTATTATTGTTATTGTTGCTTACATTGCCACGTGGATACTATTCTGTCTATTCATAATGATATTTGGTGTCTTTCAGCAATTGAGTAGGCCAAGCTTTTGAACATGGAAGCATTAGATATGTAATAAACTTTTCTTTAGGAAAGGCATTTCTGAAAGAAGCCT